>OW679198.1:131763745-131797577 GCA_940337035.1 Agriotes lineatus | reverse complement strand
TTTTGTTTTAACTCCAGAAACTATTCCTTAAATGAGAGTAATGCTTACCACATAACTCAGGTTTTTACCATTGATGAACAAGGGCATATTGTGGACTCAACATAGGGTGAGCATTAAAAAATACATTTTTATTTATTTTTGCTTTACATTCGAAATAGATAAAAGTAATCATTTGCACACAGTTCAGGCTTTACACTTGACGAAAATGGGACCCAACAGTTACAGAGTAAATGTAAAAAGAGTGCAAAAGGGGGCAAGAGTCAGTGTGTTCAGTTTAATATAGCCGCGATCCGAGAGATCCTGGATGGTCCAGTGGATCAGACGGGTAGAAACGAAATCGGATTCACAGGCGCTAGTTCGAATCCCACTACCAGTAATGTTTTTTTATTTAAAAATTGATATAATTCGCATTAGCAAGTGTTTTATTGTTACAGTATTATTTTTCTTTGATTTTTAAAATTGCTTAGCGTCACAACGTCCACTTGCAAAGGAAGTTCTTAGTAAATCCTTTTGCAGATTGTTTTATTAGAATGGTGTCTTATAATCTAGTTTCTCTTCCTATTTTATTTGTGTTGTATTTTATTATGTTAACATTTAGTAGTTTATTTTCAAAGCTTTTGAATTAAAATGTTGGATTTATTTTTGAATACCTACCTGTGTGTTTTAAATACATTACATCATATATCCGGAGATAAATCTAGAAGTCATACAGTAACTTTGGTATTTTTGTCACCTCTATCGTTAGTCTACAGAAGGGCGCAAAAATGTTGGCTTGCCTACAATAAAAGTTTGTCTAGTTACGGCCCTGTAAAACAGTGAAGAAGATTATAGTAATATACAGGGTAACCTTGGTTATCCGAATACGCGATTATCCGAAAATCCGCTTATCCGAACACGAAAAAAATGATGGAAACTAAAAACGGATGCACTTACCCAGCGAAAAATTACAGATTTTTTCAAAAAGTGAAATGCATATACGTACATATTATGTAATATGTATTATCAGTTGAACATGTTTGTTTTTTAATTTATTATATCAAAGAATGTATTTTAATTTACGTTGACACTTAAATTAAACATTTTCACATGATTGCATTTTTTATTTGATTATCCGAACAAATCATTATCCGAACAGTGACGTGCAATAATTAGTTCGGATAATCGAGGTTCCACTGTAATCATATTTTGTAATTTGCTTTGCAAATACAATTTTTGCAGAGTAATCACAAAAGTCGTCTTTTTTAAACGAAAAATTGGTAAAGAAAGTATCACTTTTTAATGAAAAATCATTAAAAAAGTGCAATTTTTTAACTATTTTATTGAAACTGTGAATTGACAATTTGTCAGTTGTAAATTGCAAAGTCTTTTTCTACTAAATTTCGAGTTACAAGATCACTGCAAAAAAACTACGTGTACAACACGTTTTGAAATTCCCTTGTTTGATTTATTTGCTTCGCCCTCGTTAATGAAACTGCAAATTTATGAAAAAACTAGTTGTACAAATTACTATTCTCTTTTGAGGATGGCTATCAGATTTTCTACTAAAAATAACTAGGTACCTTAGCACATTTACTACTGAGTGGGGAACCTACTGAGTAAACAGTAAGTTACGATAATCTTAATTTTCCTCACTTTTAGTACTTAGCAAGTTCATTAAACGCTTATTTTGTAATGAAAAACGAGTAACTATTCCTCAGTTATATTGTATTGAAATTTAAAAAAAATGAGTTTTATTTAAGAAAACAAAATGGATGTTACATAATATGATAACACCAATAGCTAAATAAAATTGGGAAAGGCATCAGAATGATTTCATGCCTATTAATTAATAAATTCCAAATTTCAATTTTTATCTTTAAGATGTAAAAACAATTGGGATCATATCAAACATATTATTGTTTCAATTAGATATTACATTAAAAAGGTACTATCTACTGTTAGATTATTTAATAATATTTACGTGTCTTGTACTTACAGCAATGCAATTGCTCCAACTCGGGAAGCTCAAAAATGCAGTGCAGTTTAAACACAGGAGAGTGCAGTTGCCGAATGGGCTATACTGGATTCCATTGCAATCGATGTGCACATGGATATTTCGGATACCCTCGATGTCGCCGGTGCAACTGCAACTTTGCAGGTGCTGATAGGTACAAAGCTAAGTGTGATAAAGATGGGGTCTGTCAATGCAATGAAGATGGCAGCTGTCCTTGCAAGGTACCACTATATTACAAACTATTATATACTGTTATCTTTATGGTCATTAAACATATTCAGGCAAACGTAGCAGGAAAGCGATGTGATGAGTGCAAAGATGGAACTTTTGGGCTACACCGAGAAAATCCTGACGGATGCACACAGTGTTTCTGTTTTGGTAGGTCTTCTAAATGTACAGAATCTGGCCTAACATGGGGACAGATACGAATGAATTCTAGTCGATTGCTTACAGTCAGTTCATTACGGCATCCAGTAAGTCCTACATTTTTTTTCTGAATTCTAAAATGATTAACAACTAATACTTTAGGAAGGCCGAAGCGAAATTGAAACCTCCGAAAAACTTCTGTTAATTCCTGGAGTACATGGAAATGTAACAGTGGGACGCTACCATTTCGACTCGCCCCTTTACTGGAGGCTCCATCCAGTTTTTAACGGAGACCGAATATTATCCTATGGTGGCTACCTCCGCTTCACTTCACACACTCAGAAGTCAAAAAAACGGCTCCCACAGGACGTCTTGAATCATTATCCCTAGTTCAATTGCGAGGTCATGGGAGAATAGTGCTAGAATACTACCCACCACTGCCCAGTAAAACCAACCGTCATGAGATCCGGCTGCATGAATCCCTATGGAAGCGGATTTATCCCAAAGACACCCACTTATCACCACGAGAGTTGTTAATGGTGGCCTTGCAAAACGTCCAGAATATCTTCATAAAAGCCACTGATTCATCGGAATTCGAGGCACTTGTGTAAGTTTTTACAATCTCAACATAAAACTGAATAAAAGGAATCACTTTCAGTCTGCAGGATGTGATCCTCGATACTGCAATCGAAATTCTTGGCCATCCCCCACCCTTGGCCAAAGGAGTGGAAATGTGTGAATGCCCACGGCAATACAACTCTTCTTCCTGTCAGGATCCCAGCATTGGATTCTTTAGATATTACACTCCGTCATCTGTTAATGGTACTATAGTGATTGATACGTTTGTAGGACAAGCTCGACCTTGCGAATGTAATGGCAGATCTAACGTCTGTGACATAGAAACCGGCCATTGTTTGGTTAGTATTAACGATTATTATGAAATTTGATTACATTAACGAAAATTTCACAGACTTGTAAAGCTAATACGGATGGTAGGTACTGTGAAAAGTGTGCCGAAGGCTACTATGGTAACCCAATGCTTCCCTTTGGAAGATGTGACCCCTGCCCCTGTCCTTCAATAACACAAAACTTTGCAAAGGAATGTCGGCAGCTGCCCAAAGGGAATCAATTTATTTGCAAATGCAAGCCAGGTATTTATTGAAACACTTGTTTTGCCGAGAAAGATTAATAAGTATTCATTATTCTATTAGGTTATACTGGTCCGAAATGCGATAAGTGCAGCTCGGGTTACTATGGACAGCCACAAACCCCAGGAGGAAGTTGTCAGCCTTGCAACTGCAACATTGAAGGCAGGGCTAGTGACGAATGCGATTCAGAAACGGGTCAATGTAACTGCAAGCCAGGCATTGTTGGAAAGCAATGCTCACAATGTGAGAAACCACGACATGTGTTGCAACAGTCCAAGTGCATGCGTAAGATTATATTTTTAATATTTGGTAACTAATATGAGAGACGTGAAATGAGTTGATTGAAAATATGAGCTTTTGTTGTATTATGGTCATCACAAGCTATACTTATTGCTTGCAAAGTGTTACGACTGGCCCAGTGAGCAATCGGGGAAAAATTGCAAAATAAAGTCTATAACAGTAAAATTTAGAAAATTATAGTTGTAGCAGTTCTCTCCACTTTAACACTGCTTTGCTCATATGGTGTGGTAACACTGCTAATATATTTTCAGAACTTTGAGAATTCACGTATTATGAACATTGTAACATACAGTAAGTTAAGAAGAAAACCAGGACATATAAGTAATAAATCGAATTATACTTACAAACAATTGAAAATTCAACAAAAATCTGATACTAGTCGATTTTTTTTATTGATAAAAATTAATAAACCTAAAAAAGTTGTGATTAACAATACAAAAATGGGAGTCTCTAATTTTATATGTATATACGGATTTCATCAACTGACATTGTTCCTCTGTACCGAGTCTCAATACTTTTCTAGTTTGGCAATCTTCTTGTAAATATCTTGCTTTTCTGTTGATATCTACTTTAAGATTTTGTTTTACCATCTATCTTTACTCGTGCTATTAACATGTGCAAACCATACTAGCAGTCGTTTCTGTATGTAGTCAATCATATCTCCCCCATTTCCATCATGTCTCTAATCTATTAATTCAGGATTGTATCCAGTCATGTCCTTCTACAGCATCGTCTCATGAAATCCATTTATATAGCAAGCAACCTTCTTTAATTCACATCCCCTGCGTCTGCTCCGTAGATAACTATATTTTGAACAATGGTCATAGATCCTCGTTTTAGTCTCGAACCTTGAGTGTGATTATGTTATAATGTTAGTTAGAAATTACACTATATCACTCCTAATATTCTTTATTAAACGCAACAGATTACAGACATAAATTAAATGTGCTGATTATCTACTATACTATTACAAGTGCGTAGCGAATAGGTCGAGTTAATCAGAATACATATGAGCATTTATGGATCTGACACTTGGCTCATGAAACATTCAAAGTGAATGCTTCAGGAAGTATTGAGATTTGATAATTCTACACGTTGAGAAACTGACTCTTCGTGTTCCGAACAACCAAAGTGGTCATTCAGCTCTAAGACCTAGTACGCTATGATCTTTAAGCTCCATCGCTTCCGTATATATATCCTGGTTGTACAATTACAAAAGGATTTCCTATTCTAGTCGTAACAATGGTATTGTATTTACAAGATGAAGAGCCGGCTCACTTTTACTTGCCAAAAGGGTTCGACGTTTATGACCCACTCGAAATTCACTCTCGATTTTAACAGCTGCAGTTTTATAGCCGTATTGTTCATCCATTTTCGCTTCTGATTTAGGAAAGTGTTCAGGATTTGAGAAACCCTTTTGCACTTTTGTTTGCGGGACACTCACAGACGTTGGAGAGTTTCTCTTCTATTGAATTCCGCCGCACAAATCACTTTTTTGACAATAGGCGTTTTTAACTGCGTGTACGTACCCTTTAGCTAGAAAGTTTTTCAAATGGCACTTAAGCTAACTGCTTGCACTTCGAGAATATTTATAACACGCACTGCTTATCTTATGGTAACTATCGGCAACGATCTTTCTGATTTATTGTTCCGCTACAAACCTATAGAACTCCATTAACGCCTCTTACTTTATTCACTTGGCTTCTTATTTCTTCAATGTGCTATTATTTCTGTCTATTTACTTTTTTTCACCCCTTTTATGCAGGCATTTTCTAGAGGGAGGTCTCCTGTTTTTTGTTACCGATGATTAAATATATTCCGAATTCCTGTTATTAATAACAAGGCCTGCTTTCTCGCATTCTTCTTGTAGTTATCCGGCCAAATAGGTTCGATCATGTTTATATATATATGTCATAGGCATATAGCAAATTTAGGCAAATGATCATTTGCCTAGGCATACGCCTGTGACGACTGAATACAACGCCTACCGTGAACACTACGTTGACCATGGGCACAACACCGACCATGGAAGGGAAAAAAATATCAAAGGCTGCAACTAACCTAAACAAGCGAGAACGAGGCGCAGTATCTTTTCCGAATTTTGTTATATGACTGATATTAGTCAAATGATTATTTGCCCAAGTTTGCTTTATATCTACGACATATATATATCAGCACTATGGGCCATTCAGGCCTCTGGCTTCGATTTTCTCGAAATCTCTTTCTATCATTTGTCTGCAGCTGCAACAATCCAGTTCTCAATTCTTTGTATTGTAAAATCTTCCTTTACCACTTCTAACCATTTCTCTCCCTTCTCCTCTCATCAATACCTTCCTTGCATATCTACTATTAGTACAGTAAAACTAGGGTTTAACCCAAACATTCAAAAAAAAAGTTCTACCCTGCAACAAACTGTTCAGTGCTCTCCTCTTAGTATGTGGTAAAAAGTTGCACGACCTTGTGCGTCAGTTTTAGGCGGAAGGGGGGTGGAAAGGTGGTAAAATGGTAGGTTCAACAATTTTTCGCAAATAAGTATCTCGTTAACTATGAGGTAACCAAGAAGAAAAAGTTACTGCATTGGAGACATGCAGCGTGGTATCGGGGAAATTATATCAATAAATTGAAGAAGGAAAACATCCTTCATTTCCCCGATACCACGCTGAATGTCTCCAATGCAGTAAACTTTTTCTTCTTGGTTACCTTTCTTCGGTACAGCCATCTTCAACTGTTAGTGGGCTGGAACATGAACAACCAACAAGACCAATAAATCGGTGTCATTGCCCATCACGATAGCCTCTTTTTCCTTTTTTGATTCGTCAATTGCAGTAAAGACGATCTTGGTGTCAGCATCACCTTCTGCCTGAGTCACTGTGAAGCCAGCTTGCTGTAAGTGTACCCGTGATGACAGCAATCAGTTGCATCTTGTTCTTACTATTAGTTAGAAATTCTGCTTGTCCAAGAGTGACATTAATTGCATCTTCCACTTTCACTTCAATATGTGTAGTAGTAGATGATATGCGCAAATGTTGTTCGTCTTTTGTCCTGGGTTCTTCACCATAACCATTTGGCCTCCCCACTTCCCCAAACCCTTTATATAATACACTTGGAGCGAATATTACGAGTTCATAGGCACTCATGCTTTTTTTGGCCAAACAGAAAAAGTTACATTTTACCCCCTCCATATCTCCGTAATCCCTTTACTGGAGCGCAAAAATGCATAGGACCATTTTTGTTGTTAATTAAACGTAGATTAATTTTATATCAGGTAAAGTTTGTGCTAAACCTCATAGTTAACAAAATATTTGCGAAAAACTGTTGAAACCTACCATTTTACCACCTTTCTACCCCCCTCCGCCTAAACCTGACGCACAAGGTTGTGCAAATTTTTACCACATACTAAGAGGAGAGTACTGAACAGTTTGCCGCAGGGTAGAATTTTTTGGATGTTTGGGTTTTGACAATTTTTGAGCTATCTTTTATATCCGCCATTTTAAACACATGCCCCAACCCCTTTAGCCGTTGTGCTCTGATAACTTTCACACCACCGTAGATTTTCGTCAGAACTTTTCTTTCCCAGATCTCCATCTTTTTGTCTGCCACCTTACTGAGAGCGCACATCTCTTGTAAGACTGTTCTGTAAACCCTTACTTTTGCTACTATTGGTACCATCTTTGACCTGATCATCCTCCTCAGGGTTCCTAGTGCTTCATTTGCTTTTGTTGTTCTTTTCTCTTGTATTTCTACAATTTCTTCATTGCTTCTTGTAATTGTGACGCCTAAGTATACAAACCATTTGACCTTTATTTGAAATTTTATTTCCATGCCAGTCATGTGTTTCTTTTTTGCTAAGTTTCATACCCTTTGTTTTCTTTTAATTTATTTCTAAGCCATATTGTTTTGATGTTACTCCAAACGTTTTAAAGATGGTTGATAATTCATCTGCGTATCCTATGCACTGGCTCTTTCCCTTGTATATGATCCTGCTTCTTTGTACACCACTTTCTCTCACAATCACTTTCAGGATGTAGGTTAGCTAAAAAGTGTTATTGATTAGGGGTCCCCATGTCGTAGACCTCCTCTCACCACAAAGGGTTTAAATAGTTCCCCAGTTATTGCTACCATGTCCAGAAGCCTTGTTCTAAACTGTTGCTCATGATCTGCTTCATTATAAACACCATCTACTGTGGATCTTCATACTTTAAAGCCCCCTTGATGTTTTCCTATTTGATCTCTTGTAGACTGTTTTAATGTTTCTGTTGGCTTGTATTTCATTTTCTCTATTGCACCTATTGTTCTTTAAGCTTTTAATTATGCTTGCTAATGCTTGAATTGTTGGCTCTTCTCCCATTTCATCCAGTGCCTTTGTCGTATTTGCTGCTCGATTGTCTTGGATATTGTCTTAGCCATTACTATCATTCAGTAGTTCCTTAAAATATTGTCCACATATCTTTAGTTTGCCTTCCTGGTCACCTCTGAATTTGCTTCTTGATCCCTGCAATATATTATTGATTTTGTGGTTGTTTCTTCGCTCTTCTTCACTTTTCTGTAGAAATTTCTTTGGTCATGTTTGTTTTCAGCAATTACTACTTGATCATGTGTGAAGTAAAGAAGTATAGAAAATCTTTTCCCACTTTTATTACCATATTTTCCACCCAACGAGGGCTTTGTCTAAATATATATTAAATAATAATCGCAGCCTTGCCTAAGCCCTTTCAATATTTGGAATTTTTTAGACAACTTTAGTTACGGTCAAAAAGCACCACTCTTCCTCCATTGCACGTTAATTTTCCTGTACTTCGCATGCTATATTGGCTTATCCCGTTCTAACGCCTTGGTAGTTTACATTTGAGGTCACTGAACTCTTCAACTTCCATGAGGCAAATTATCAATCTGTTGTTAGGATATAACTAGGTCATGTAGTCGATTGTTTGCAGGTATTCTTTATAGGTGTGCGATGTGTTTTGATAATTACATGCTTGGCTTCATTTGTTTTTGCTAGCATCTTTTGAGTCCTAGTTTGGGGTTGTTTGATAATGATTTGTGAGGGGAAAATAGTGCCCTTTAGTTTAATCGCATATAAACCTATTCACATTAACTTTGGGTTTATGAATGGCTAATGCAAGTAATTTATGTGACGAATCTTTTTGAATCTATTTCAGGTTGTAGCAAATTTGGCTATGTAAACTTTAATGAGTTGAACAGTTCTCGTAAGCTAATGGATCTATCGATTGTATTGAAAGACTAGTTGGCGCCTCCTGGTCATTTGAACATCCTTTGGTTGACCCTCCGATTTGTCCATGTAGCGTGAACGTTTGTTTGGTACAATTTGAAGCTGGTCATAATGTTATCATATCGTTTTTCTAATTTTATGATCACCAAGTGCCCCTCCCTACCTCTTTTAATCCTTTTCTGTACCAGTATTTTAAGTGTGAAAATGATATCCAGCTTATTGCTTGCTTCTTTTTTATTTCTATTTCTATTAAACCTTTTAATATTTCTGTGTAAATCTTGGCGATTATACTCTCTATATCTCAATAATTTTGAAGATCAGATTGATAGTTTTTCTTGTAGATAGGAGCCTAGCGAAATTAACTCCGGGTAGCTTCTTCCTGCACCAGATTATTTTGATTGTGTGGCATTTTGAACCTCTTTACTGTTCAGTTGTAAGTATTCCTGCTGTTCTCTTATTCTCTATTGCTTTGCCTTATTTTAAGGTATGTTTAGTAGACTATTTTTCTTATACTTGCAGATGTTTGGTTTTAAAGTTCTCCATGCCACTTAGCTCTTCCTACCCCCAATGAATGGTCACTATAATATTCACAATTCTTCATCCATGCTGCATTCATTTTTCTTAATACCTCTTGTTTGACTTACATACATCTCTCTCCATTATTATTAATACCTGTTTTTTCCCGCTAGTATACTTCGATATCTGTTACATATTTGTTTTAGTATGTCTCTCAATGTGTCTTTGATGAGCATTGGAGTATCGTCCCACAACTACTCTCTTGTGGACTCTTATTTGAAACATCATGCTGATTTGCTGATTCCCAAGTTTCATCTTGTCAGTTTTAAAGAAAAAATTTCTTCTAACTAAACCGGCAAATATCTCGGAAATGTTATTACAAATTTTTTACTTACAGATTTACTGGAATTTATTTTCATATTTTTACATTAATCATTTGTTTTACGGCCACTGTTTGGTATATTAAGTTATTTATTAACTAATAAGTCATTGAGGCCTGTTGCTGTCAGCTTCTCGTAACTTTCCGGACCTGATTTGTTCACTCTATGCGTAGTAATCTTATATCTTGTGTCACCGACTCGAACTATTTTATTTTAGGCCTTCCTCTTGTGGTTGTGTTGTCTGTTCAACATTTTTTTAAGGATTCTTTTTTCTGGCATCTTAAAGAACGTCCCAACCATTTCAGCTGTTAGATTTTACAACTATTGTCAATTCTTAAAAGCGTGTCACTTACTTCTTTGTCGGTTCTTCTCCTCCATGTTTCATTTACATTTCTTCTTCCTAGAATGCTTTGTACTACTTTTTACTCCCATATGCTTAATATACTTTGAGTAATTTTTGTGATAGTCAATGTTTCACATGTTGGTAGTATTACAGTTGGCCTAATCACTTGTTTTTACACACCGACAGTTGTACCTGCTGAAGTATAGGCTAACTTAAAGTAGGTTACTAACCTGACTTTAAATCGCTGTTAAAATAAACAAAAGCTCATCAAAACATTGGCACTTATGACATAGTATTCATTAGTAAACACATTTTTATGTGCTTTAGTTTATTTTAACAGCAAATTAAAGTTAACGTCAGATTAGTGGCCTTTATAAGACCGGCTGTTACTGTGTGAAAGTTGAAACAGTTGGCAATTCCAACAGCAAACGGCAAAGAAAAAGGAGCACAAAGGTGCCCCGCGTAAAATAAAATCAGCGAACCGCAAAGCCGCGAACGGCGAGGTCTGACTGTATAAGACTAAGAGTTGAAATTATACACAAATTCTTATTTTAGTGCATTTTTGTATTACAACCAAATTAAAATAAATTTTTTGTAGAAACCTTGTACGTGCTTGTTTTGCAAATACTTGCACTTTAAAATTCTCCTCAGGGCTCTATCGTGAATGCAGTTACTTGCCCTTTGAAATGGTCCTTTAAGAGTGGACTCTCCAAATTTCACCTCTCCAACTGCGTTTCTGTCTTCACCCTGACCAGACCTAGGGGAATATCGGGTGAACAGCGTGATAATAGCTAAGGATCGTAAAGGATCATAGTACATGCATTTCAAAGGGCAAGTCGCTGCATCCACAATAGAGCCCTGGGGAAAATTTTAAAGTACAAGTATTTGAAAAACTACTAGATTTCTGTTACTTTTCGGCGCCCCTACGAAGTTCTTGTGGAGATAGGGTCTATGCAAGTTTTTGGCCAAATCGGTTGATTTCTAACATGTTTCAAAAATTCAATTTTTTCGTAAGCATAAGAATTTCAAAAATATTGATACGTTTTAGAAAAATCGAACATTGACTCATTCTAAAACCGTCAATTTTGCATAAATACATCTTTTTGCAATAATTTTAGTGACTATGTCAAGTAGGATAAATATAAGCAACTATTCAGAAACTTGAATAATGAACCATTTGTATAGTTTTATTACAATTTTGAATATTTTAAAATTCAATATTTCAGCATGCGACGAATGCACGCAATGGTTACTAAACGACATTGACTCGCTATCACAGGAGCTGTATCTAAACACACATTTTCTGGAAAACGGCACCATTCAGCCTCCCTGGAGTACATTAAAAGGCATAGAGAAACGATACGAGTATTTTAACGATAAACTAGCTTCATACCTGGAGAACAAAGTCCTAGCAGAAGAGCTTATCACAAATGCCAGTTTGAACGATATTGAAAACCACCTGCAAAGCCTGCAAGACAGGTTAAAAAAGCGAAACCCTGAGGAAGTGTTGCAGAAGGGTAAGGATCTACTCGAGGACTCAAAGCACACCGCCAAAGAAATTCACGAAAGCAAACATCAGCTCCAAAAGCTGATTGAAACTCTTCAAAATTTCGGAAAGTCCCATGTCACTACCAAGGAAGCAGTGAAGCAGGCACGGGAACTTATACGGCAGATTGACAACATTGCTAAAGGCATGAAGTACCCACATAAGGAGGTTTTACAGAAGTGTAAAGATATAAAGCAATTAATTGAAAGAATGACGAGTACGCCCGCCACAGATCCGCAGGAGTTGAAAAATCAGCTGTCTAAGCTGAATCGCCGCATTAAAGCTTTAGAGAAGATTGTTACTGATGTGGAAGTTGTTAATAATGAAGCTGTTTTGAAAAATCGTGATAATGAAATACAAATTGATAGATTACATAAAAAAGTAAACGATATAAAAAATACGAACGAACAAGTAACGAGTGACTTAGCACAAACCAAGGCAACTATTAACAAAACGTTTCAAACTCTGGATGATACTCGAAAAATTCACGACCTGCTAATGTACGACTCTGATTTCAAGAATTTAATGCAACAACTAGAAGCCAAAGATGCAGACTTGAACAGTTTTGACCCTGACAAATACTTGCAACCTGTTTTAGAACATGTGCGTCAACTAGAAGACGACGCAACAGAATACGCAAAGTACGAAATAGAATGAGATTGTAACTTATATTCATATGCATTATTTTAGGTTGTTTAATTTATCCAGCAAGGAAATAGACGCCCTCAAAGCAAGTGAAGCTTACGCAAACATAAAGAAATATCTTGACGAAGCTGAGAAGTTAGCAACTGAAGCTCTTTCTGAAATCAATAGTGCGTTAAACACCCTGTCACCTGAAGGAAAAGATTCTATAGCAGTCACTACTTCAATTTCTGTTGCTGATTCTGAAAGGCTTGGTATAAGAGTAAAACACCAACGTGAAAATCTAGCAGGTAACTGTATAAAACTTTCAGAATTAATGGATTACTAATATCAAAACATTTCAGGTATAAAACAGAGGAGAGACAATCTCACACTGCAAGTAAATACGGTGGATTCTAATAACTGGAACAATGGACTGAAAAACCGGGAGCAGGATAACGACTTACGGAATATAAAACGTAGGCTGAATAAAATAAATCAGCTGCAAATCAAAGAACTGATAAACGATGCCATCAACCAAACTAATCGCATCAAAAACATTCATAGAGAAGTTTGGGATATTGACATAGCCAAGCAGTATGAGCTCATAAAACCATATGAATGGCTGCTTAACCTAACAACATCGGACCGTATGTTTTGAAAATTATTTTACGAGCAGGTTTTGAAGTTGTCTGTTTTTTTTAGAACTTGAAAAATTGCAGAAACAAATTGATGTCACGAGGGAAGAACTGAAGAGCATATTGGAACAAAAGCACACTTTCTTGGATACTATTAAAGAAAACACTGAGAAGTATGCTCAGTTTAAACAGAGGAATAATTCAGTTTCGTCAAAACTGGAAGAGCTCAAAGCTAAAATTCAAATTGCTAAAAAGACTGTGGATGAGGTAAGTTTCAAATTGAATTTCGTTCTTAATATTTGCAACACATTAAGGAATCATATACGAAAATTACTAAATTATCTGTTAAAACTTGATGAGATTTTATTAAAAGCTAAATTTTACTATAATTTTGATACTATATGATAGGTAGACAGATCAAAATATATTAATTATAAAAAGAACATAGATACATACATTCATATGGCTATAAAATACAAAATTTATTCAATTTTATTTTAGTAGAAGAATAATAATTTGTCATTATTCAACTTAAACAATGAAATGTTAGAAATTTTATATCTTGCAAACTGACGATTCCTGCAGGAAAGTTTAAAAATAAAAGTGACATTTATTGTTTCGGAGTTCTCTTCGAAGTTTTTGAAACAAATTGTAAACAAATCTTATGGGTAAATAAATAAGTCATATTAAATAATAACCCCTACACTTTTACAATGATTTATATGAAAATACTTAGCTTTTAACATATAGCACAATTTTTTTACTGTTCTTTATTTTCTGTGACGAAATGAATACAAAATACAATTTTTTTATAGTTGTAAAAATGTCGCCAACAGCCAGGTAAAAAACTGCTTAAAATTGAGCATTGTTCACAGAAATAGGTGCAATGTTGAATCTGTACTGATAGGAGCTTATAGCCAATTTTAACCTTTTATCTGTTGATTTATGGAACATATTATGTGGAAAAGAAAAAAATAATTTTAATTTTGAAGGGCTGGGGTTCTGTACTTACTTAGTCCTAAGTCTTTGTAAGACTGTTGAGTTATTTTTTCCACTCTTCTATTTTGGGCTAACTTATTTATCTCTCTTCATAAAAGGCTAATTTAAACACTTGAACTCTCCGAGCACAACGAAAAACCAAGTTTAAAAATAAAAAGTGCCATTGCAGCTGCAAGAAATAATACACACAAATAAACGTGAAATGTGGCAGTAAATTAAATTAAAAAATGGTTAAATGTAGAGTTATCAAATGAGATATCAGAAGAAAGCTCATTAAAAGAGCTTTTAAAAAATACCGGATATTTAAAAAATCAAAGTGATTAAATTTGCAAATGTTGGACACTCATTGTAGCTGTAATATCTAGAAAACAGAAGGGGAAATATTTTAACATTTAATATAATTAGACATAGGTTATTTATGTATTCGATTTTATCTTAGTTTTTATCACATTTTATTTGGTACTAAATTTAACTTCTTGGGATTTTATAATTTACATGTTTATTACCTCTTGTATCAACAATGACTAGATTTTTATATTCCAGTTCCAATATCTGAAAAGTCAACCGCTTTTTATTTAGGGCTATGAAGTAAGGTATCAAAAGGTAGCTCATTAATTAAAACGGCTGTTCAGAAATGCAAAATATAGAGGGTGTTTCATTAAAAAATCCGAAATGATTAAATTTGCAAATTCTAAGCACCCTATACTAAAGTAAATTTGTTTTCTATAATAATTTTCAAGGTCAACTTTCTAGGGGATAAGTTGCATTCCTGCAGGGTCTTTAGTTTTAATAATATGGGTACATATATTTTTAGTTCTTCTTTTCCACTAAAAAAATTATTGTCATTTTGACAGATATGTCACAATAGTGGGTAAAACAAACAGCATAGTAAAATATTGCAAATTTATTCAACAGTAATATCCCAAGTGCATTAAAATAGCCGATTAAATTTTGACATTTTCTGTCAGAATGTTTTGCTAAGAAATTTGTCAAGTAAATTTGCCGCTCAACAAGAATCCCGAGTGCGCAGCACGAGGGATTTTGAAGCGGAAAATTTACGAGATATATTTCTTCAGAGCAAAACATTCTGACAGAAAATCGTCAAAATTTATTCAGGCTAGTTTACATGCACGCGGGATGTTCGGAGTGATTATTTCCTGAATAAATAGATAAAATTCAGTTGGTGAAGCACCTTTAATAATCATGTTAAAATTATGCACAAGCGATTAAATTTTGACATAAATTTAACCGCGGTTAAATTTTGACGTTTGAATTTTAGTCATTATTAAACTGGCAGAAACCATGGTGATTACGCATTATTATGGATATGAAGGAAATAATCATTATTAAACTTACATTAATTGAAAATAAACATAATGGACGTTTGCAAAATTAAAGAAATTTGTCAAGAGTTCAAATTAAGAAACTTGGACATTCAAAATTGACACATAACCACAATTTTGAAAAAGTTCTACCAACACGAGTTATAAAAATGTCCTAGCGTTTTAATCACAAATCTACCAACATTGTAACACTTTGACAGTTATTATAGAAAAAAAACTTACTTTACATGATTAATACCCAGAGCCACTATTTTAGATTTGAAAAAAAAATCACGAAAGACATGTTTTGGTTTTTTTTTGTAAATATGTTGGTACTGTACCGTCTATCAATTCACTATTTGAAATAGATATTTATGCATGAACGAAGATATGAATATTTTTTTTCCCTGAGGTTGACATGATTACAAACCGAGGGCTTTGACGCGAGGTCTGTAAGTCAACTGAATGAAAAAAAAATGAATGCCTCCAGTGATGCATACAATATTTATTTACTAGCATATTAGTAAAAATAGTATGAAATTTCAAAATGTCATAATGGCATTTAAAATAAGAATATAATCCATTCACGATGTTTTCTCCTCCCAGTTGGCGGTTATATGTTTGTATTAGGTTGTATGCATGAATTGTGATAGAAGTCAAACTGTAACATGAAAAAACTATGACGTTTTTTACAACTGCTTTATCGACATTGTTGCAATTTAAATGTCAAAATTCTGAAAACGTTATGGAATGAGACAAAAATGTAACTGGCAACAGTGCAAGCCTTCAAAGATCATAACCACAAATTGAAAACAACATAACCTAATTTTGCTGTCTAGTTATTTCGCATGATACCAACAAAAATTACACCCTAACATAGCCTGCTGGAAGGAGGACACGTCGTGAATAGGTTATATGTACAGCTTAGAGAATCTAGATTGACTCTCAAGGTAGGCCATGAAAGGCGCTGTGATCATGCCCGGACTTAGAGATCCAGGGCCCCTAGGCACTTGACATTTGCCCCCCCCCCCCCCCCACTATCTCGAAGCTATTTTGGAAATTTAGCAAATTAAGGGCCGGTTCTACAATGTAAGTATATACCTGGAATAAGCTATCCGAGGTATAATTGTCATAGTTTTATTTGTTACAATAATCGTTTCTAGGGTATTTATTCCCCGGATAACTTTATCCTTGGTTTGTAGAATCGGGCCTAAATGCACTAGTACAGAACATATAATTTTTAATCGACTTTAATGACTTTAATAAACATCAGAATAATACAGTCTATGTTACTATAGTTACGCTATTCTATAAAATTTATAGAATCGTACGAAGAACTTTCTTCTGTGCAAAAGAGCGAATGACGTCATCATAGTCAATGGACTGCATTGTTTCTGACTCTATGTACATTACAGAGAGTGAATTGAGCCTGTTCTCTCCTATGTTAGATTTTAAGTAATTCTTTACTCTCTTTAGCGCTGAAAACGACCGTTCTACTGAGCAGTTTTGACGCTGGTGTACACAACAGCATTCGGAGCGCAATTCCTACGTTTGGATAAATGTCCAAAAAGGCTTTTTCCGATAAGTATTTGTATAGCTTCAGTGACGATAACTCCATAACTTCATCATTCGCAAAAATAATACCACCAACCTTTAAATAGCTCGAATAATATCGTTTAAAAATTTTCAAGTTAATATTTTCGATAAAGCTTTTGATAAGACAAGCCAGGCTTTTGAGCTTATGTGAAGATTCCGCCACCGGGGCCTCTAGGCTGGCTGGGCCCCTAGGCCGGGGCCTTGTAGGCCTAGGCGGAAATCCGGCGCTGGCTGTGATCATATTTGATTTCACTGAATTGGCAATACGTGGAAAGAAGTAATTGTCAAACATACAAAGTTTGGTTTAAATGACAAGTAATCAGTAGCAGTGAGTAGAGGGATTTCGTCTGCGCAGTGACTAACATCATATGACATATTCTTTGGGCCGTTGCAGAAAGCAATGTTAAGTCTCGTGTTAGCAACATCGCGGCAAAGTGAACAAAATCGCATCAAATCTCAAATCTTTATGGTAACTAATACATTAGTAAACAAAATTTGATGCGATTTTGTTCACTTTGACGCGATGTTAGCTAACACGAGACTTAACATTGCTTTCTGCAACGAGCCCTTTATGTTTTAAAGTGTGAAAATTGCTGTTGCTGTTGATTTTGTTAATCCTGTTATTTTGTTATTGCTATTGTTATTGTTGCTATTTTTGTGTGTGTTGCCATACCACAATGTTGAGTACGCCTCTAATTTATTGTGTCATTTAGCTTAAATAAGGTTAACAATTTAATGTCAATATGATAGATGTCAAAAGTGTTACCAATACAAAACTTGGAAATTACTAGATTCTAACATTAGTTCTGATTTTCACCACGCTTCAATCTAGAATCTGTAAGCTGTAAGTAACATCGAGGATTGTCTGAATGTATGGTTACTAAGACATTTCTAGTTGGATGAGATTGAGGGAGAAATAATTTGAAAAATCCCTATGGAGTTGTGAGTAGCTTTATCATATTTTGTATCTATGGCAAAAATGAACAAATCATGTTGCTAGTAAATAAAAATATTGTCAGGGGTAATATAATAAGTATAAGCCGTTCACGACCTTTTTGGGACAGAGTTGGCTATGATGTTTTCTTTTCATGTTGGACCAACTGATTCGATGATGTAGCAGATGCAACTTTTTTTTTCTGTCAGTGTCTGTTCGACATTTTCTTGCCACCACATTGCCAGATTTATTATTTTAATATTCGTAAGAAAATAAATGATTCATCAAATGTATAAAAATAATTTTAATTTCCGTCAAAGAAAAAGTCAAAATGCCCAAAATAATTTTGCTACAACAAAACATTTCCATTAAATGATGCTACTTCCAATTTAAAAAGGGCAGACCAAATTTCAAAGAACGCGAGTCGATGTGGTGACTAGAGAATATCCGGCAACAATGTACCTATTCAGAAAATATAACCTTAAACTGAAAACAACCTAACCTAACACAAAAAGTGTCAATTTCCACGAGGGAGTTTAGTTGCAACAGAGGTTCTGCCAACAAAATTACTAGATGGTCATAGCCTCACCTGACCCAAAAAGATCGTGAACGGCTTATACCTAGTATGCTTATTATTGATGGTCGTTTGATGAATATTATGAGTTATAATCCCCAAGTTGAAAATACGAGTCCGTAGGACGAGTAGTATTTTCTTGCATTGGATTATAATGAAATGATATTCTTAAAAAACTATAGATTATTAGGCATACTGCGAAATATACATATTTAGGAAGAGAATATAATGATTTAAAACATATACCAGAGAGAGCGTAATGTTATTTTATTAGGTATCAATGCTAATGATCAATGTTTGTTCCAAACACACTTTTTGTTGTTTTTTATGCTTAAAACGACCTAACCTAGAAAAATCAAATGACATTTCTAAATTAGGTCGTTTGACACGTGAAACAAAACCAAGTTAGCTCTTACCAAATTGAAAATCGTAAATTGCTATATTGTCAGTATGGTAGAAGGTCCTATTAGCCAATGTCCTAAATTTAAGAGATGATAATTGGCTCAAAATTCAACGAATTATATTCTCAGCACAAGATGTGGGAATCAAAATAAAACATTGTTAGTTTTTTATTTGCTAAAATGTTTATCTTAACATTTCTGCAAATAATTTTCAATTTTGCAACGAAAACTGACAAGTACATAATTCTCTAATTCATGACACAAAAGTTTACAGTTATATTAACATACAGTACGTATTGGCATTCGAGCCATTTCTGAACAATGGTGAATTTTACAAACCGATCCTTTCGATCCAAAAGCATTCAAATTTGTCATCGGAGATTATTATGAAGTGTTTAAAATTATTGAATTACACATGTATACGTAGCATACTATAGAAACAAAGTGATGTGTTTTTTTTCAGATACGAATATCATTAGCAGGTCCATCTTGCTCTCGATCCTACACCATATACAACTTGTCTCCTATGCTTCTCCCAAAACTAACCATAAAATTCAATTATACTATGAGTGCTGAGCCCAACAGCGCAAGCTCTTTATTTTTCATAAACACTACCAGTGACCAGTTTATGAACTTAAAAATAATCAACAATGTACTGACATTCGAATGGAAGCTGGGCACTATAGTTCACAAGCTGGAATATCCATTGCGCCAAAGCGATTCCTACAAAGTTGCAATAGACAGGTTCGTTAAAATGTTTCAAATTCTGGCAGACTTTGCAAGTCTTACAATTTTTTGCAGGGAGGGCGACATTGTAAAAATGACAACTGCCTACGGCAAAAAGGAAAACACAGTAAGCAACAAGGCAAACCGTGCCGAAAATGAAACGGTCATCTTCAAAGCCGGTTCCACTGACCTGTTTTGGATTGGGCAAGCTCCAGGCGATGTCCAGCCAGGAATCCCTGGTTGTATACGGGACATCACCTTTGATGATTATAGAATTGGACTTTGGAATTTTCACACTTCCAAAGGGCAGTGCTACGGGTGCATCAGGTAAAATTTCATTTTCAGGTTATTAAAACATGGATTTGAATTCTATATTTTCAAAATTTCATGTTTAATAGTGTAATACAGAGTGGGCCACAAAACTTGGAGCCCCTTTTCTTTTCAAGACTGTAACCCAACATACACATACCATAGCAACACAGATAAGTACTCAATATCCAAAACACATATTGATTAAAGTTGTTGTTGCTGAAACTTTCGTACTCATTTAATAAAACCGACGGAACTTGTTTTTAAAGAGTGCTCCGTGCAGTGGATAATGCTATAATTGCTTCTCTACAGCATTCACCATACACTAAAATAATGTCGGTTTTTCTATACTTGTTTTAACATCACTTAAATTTTGTGTCCTATTAGTACTGCTCTTTAACGTTACGGCTATCAGAATTAACTGCTAATTGCTTTACAGCCAGTCTTATAAAGACCACTAATCTGAGGTTAACTTTAATTCGTTGTTAAAACAAACAAAAGTGCATCAACATTTGTTTACTAATGAATAAAATGTCATAATCACTAAGGTTTTGATGCGCTTTTGTTTATTTTAACAACGAATTAAAGTTAATCTCAGATTAGTTATTTTTATAAGACTGGCCGTTAATGTTGTAAAGAAGCAGAAATTCTTATCAATATGACTTTGTTAAATAAATATTGGATATATGTGTTGCCAATGCTATATGTATGTTGGATTGCAGTCCCAGGTAATAAGGGGCTCCAGTTTCGTGGTCCACCCTGTATATGAATGATTAACAGGCTCCGAAGTTCAGCGTTAACAGGTCATTCAGGCTTATAACTTAATGATTTTTTGTTCATTTCTTCTTTGTATTTGTTTTAGCTCTCCAATATACAGGTTCAGGCTGCCTTAAACTTCACTCCCCAGGCCTGTATCCCGATATTTTTGAAGATTACCCCATGAAATCTTACAGCTTTTCTACAAGATAGCGGTAAATTATCAGCGATATCACTATAATATAGGTCAGTAAGTTAACATTCATCATTTTTTCTTAAATAGCACTGTAGGTATTCTTATTCTCTTTTCAACCGTGTAACTAGATGCCACTGTTGCATTACAAAACATTCGATGCAAAAGCAATAACGCAAATAAATTTTTAAGAAAATATCAAGTAAGTACGTTGGCTGTTCGGCTGTTCGGTACCTACGTGATATTTTCTTAAAAATTTATTTTATTGTATCATGGCCAACCACTACTACAACAGTTTAATTGCGTTTAATCGAAGATTATGTAATGTAACGGTGGTATTTAATTACATAATTGAAAAGAGAAACAAAAACTCCTCAGAATATGTAAAAAATACCTACAGTGGTGCTATATAAAAAACGAAAGTTGAATGTTGCCTCTCTGACCTATACAGCGATATCGCCAATAATTTACTGCCATCTTGTAGAAAATCTTATCCCATTTAGGAATATGTAAGGTTCCTTGGGGTATAGTAAAGTTCGAGCACTTCATTGCAAGTAGCAACATGGCCTGAGACAAGGCAAGTCAGGTTTCTGAAATCCCGTCAATCTGGGTTAGCATCACGCCTTTGACGACAACCTTCCTCTACTTCCACAACTGTGGTTTCAGTACCGAATTTTTAAAGCGACTGGGTGGACCTGCCAGTTGCCAGATGTGGGGATTGAGCTTTGTACAATGGCACCGCAGCCTGAGCTTAACCGCTTGGCCAGGCTGGGATTCTTGGCGTTTCTTGGAGTAATCTTCGAAAATAACTGAGATACAGGCCTGGGGAGTCATGTCTGGGACACCGTATATGCCACGTCCATTGATGCTGCTGTTTCTATCCATCTTTTTCTTAATCTGCCTAGAGTTTTGTATTTTCTAAACATTTTGGTCTGATGGAAAAAATGGAATAAAATTATGGTTAAAAAAATTAAAAGGACATTTTGAAAGAATCTCTGTTAGTAGCTTAAGTGCTTTTTTGTACTGTTTGACATATTATATTTGAATTAATTGTGTCATTAAATTTACTGTAATAATTTGTGAATTTTTTCCAATATTTGAAATTATTTTGGTATAATAAATGAAGACCAAAATTAAGTAAAATAGTATATTGTACAACTATACCTTTTCAACTTCAAATTGAGACTAAACAACTATAAAATGGGAATAAACAATTTTAAAATGGGAATAAACAATTCCAAAATGAAATAAACAATTTCAATTTGAGAATAAACAACTTCAAATTGGCAATAATCAATTTCAAATTGAGAAAAGCTTTTTGTTAACGGTAGTCTTTGAAAAATGACAATTCCATAGTTGTGACAGGACAGAATGAATTATTGTTAATTGTTGCTGGTGCTCATTAATCTATATAAAAATATAAAAAATGACATACATCAAGAAAGTGGATGCTGACAACGTAAAAAAGCAGATTCTCGCGTTATACAATAATAATGGAGACTGGAAAGCTCTTGCAGATACATTGAATATCAAGAAATCGACCGGCTATCTATGGACGAAATACCAACATGTGGAAGAAGAGAAAAAACATAGAGGAGAGAGAAGAAGCAAATTACTATATGAACATCACCTATTTACGGAAGAGTACATTCAGGAAAATTAGACAAAACAGTTATCATACTGAGGTATCCATCGAATGTGTATGGACACTGATAACTGTTTTGTATTTTTAACTTCATTTCTTTCAAAGTAATTTTATGATTTTCCTGAATGTGCTCTTCCATAAATAGGCGATGTTCAACTATAGTAATTTCCTTCTTCTTACTCCTCCACGTATTTTCCCTTCTCCATCTTGTTGGTATTTCGCTCGTAGAGAGGCGGTCGATTTCTTGACATTCAATGTATCTGCAAGGGCCTTCCAGTCTCCATTATTATTCTTTAACGTGCCAATCTGCTTCTTTACATTATCTCAACATCCACTTTCTTAATGTACGGCATTTTTTATATTTTTATATAGATTAATGAGTACCAGCAACAACTAACAATAATTAATTCTGTCCTGTCACAACTATGTAATTGTCAAAGACTAACGTTAACAAAAAGCTTTTCTCAATTTGAAGTTGATTAGTCCCAATTTGCAATTGTTTATTCCTGAAGTTGTTTATTCTCAAATTGAAATCGTTTATTTCATTTTGAAATTGTTTACTCCCATTTTAAAATTGTTTATTCTCATTTTTAAATTGTTTATTCCCAATTTAAAGTGGTTTATTCTCAAATTGAGATCGTTTATTTCATTTTGAAATTGTTCATTCTCATTTTGAAATTGTTTATTCCCAATTTGAAGTTGTTTATTCTCAAATTGAGATCGTTTATTTCATTTTGAACTTGTTTATTCCCATTTTAAAATTGTTTATTCTCATTTTGAAATTGTTTATTCCCAATTTAAAGTTGTTTATTCTCAAATTGAGATCGTTTATTTCATTTTGAAATTGTTTATTCTCATTTTGAAATTATTTATTCTCATTTTGAAACTGTTTATTCCCAATTTGAAGTTGTTTATTCTCAAATTGAGATCGTTTATTTCATTTTGAAATTGTTTATTCCCATTTTAAAATTGTTTATTCTCATTTTGAAATAGTTTAATCTCATTTTGAAATTGTTTATTCCCAATTTAAAGTTGTTTATTCTCAAATTGAGATCGTTTATTTAATTTTGAAATTGTTTATTCCCATTTTAAAATTGTTTATTCTCATTTTGAAATTATTTATTCTCATTTTGAAATTGTTTATTCCCAATTTGAAGTTGTTGATTCTCAAATTGAAATCGTTCATTTCATTTAGAAATTGTTTATTCCCAATTTGAAGTTGTTTATTCTCAAATTGAGATCGTTTATTTCATTTTGAAATATTTCATTCTCATTTTGAAACTGTTTATTCCCAATTTGAAGTTGTTTATTCTCAAATTGAGATCGTTTATTTCATTTTGAAATTGTTTATTCTCATTTTAAAATTGTTTATTCTCATTTTGAAATTGTTTATTCTCATTTTGAAATTGTTTATTCCCAATTTAAAGTTGTTTATTCTCAAATTGAGATCGTTTATTTCATTTTGAAATTGTTTATTCCCATTTTAAAATTGTTTATCCTCATTTTGAAATTATTTATTCTCATTTTGAAATTGTTTATTCCCAATTTGAAGTTGTTGATTCTCAAATTGAAGTCGTTCATTTCATTTTGAAATTGTTTATTCCCATTTTAAAATTGTTTATTTCCAATTTAAAGTTTATTCTCAAATTGAGATCGTTTATTACATTTTGAAATTGTTCATTCTCATTTTGAAATTGTTTATTCCCAATTTGAAGTATTATTCTCAAATTGAGATAGTTTATTTCATTTTGAACTTGTTTATTCCCATTTTAAAATTGTTTATTCTCATTTTCAAATTGTTTATTCCCAATTTAAAGTTGTTTATTCTCAAATTGAGATCGTTTATTTCATTTTGAAATTGTTTATTCTCATTTTGAAATTGTTGATTCCCAATTTGAAGTTGTTTATTCTCAAATTGAGATCGTTTATTTCATTTTGAAATTGTTCATTCTCATTTTGAAACTGTTTATTCCCAATTAGAAGTTGTTTATTCTCAAATTGAGATCGTTTATTTTATTTTGAAATTGTTTATTCTTATTTTAAAATTGTTTATTCTCATTTTGAAATTGTTTTCCCAATTTAAAGTTGTTTATTCTCAAATTGAGATCGTTTATTTCATTTTGAAATTGTTTATTCTCATTTTGAAATTATTTATTCTCATTTTGAAACTGTTTATTCCCAATTTGAAGTTGTTTATTCTCAAATTGAGATCGTTTATTTCATTTTGAAATTGTTTATTCCCATTTTAAAATTGTTTATTCTCATTTTGAAATTGTTTATTCTCATTTTGAAATTGTTTATTCCCAATTTAAAGTTGTTTATTCTCAAATTGAGATCGTTTATTTAATTTTGAAATTGTTTATTCCCATTTTAAAATTGTTTATTCTCATTTTGAAATTATTTATTCTCATTTTGAAATTGTTTATTCCCAATTTGAAGTTGTTGATTCTCAAATTGAAATCGTTCATTTCATTTTGAAATTGTTTATTCCCAATTTGAAGTTGTTTATTCTCAAATTGAGATCGTTTATTTCATTTTGAAATATTTCATTCTCATTTTGAAACTGTTTATTCCCAATTTGAAGTTGTTTATTCTCAAATTGAGATCGTTTATTTCATTTTGAAATTGTTTATTCTCATTTTAAAATTGTTTATTCTCATTTTGAAATTGTTTATTCTCATTTTGAAATTGTTTATTCCCAATTTAAAGTTGTTTATTCTCAAATTGAGATCGTTTATTTCATTTTGAAATTGTTTATTCCCATTTTAAAATTGTTTATCCTCATTTTGAAATTATTTATTCTCATTTTGAAATTGTTTATTCCCAATTTGAAGTTGTTGATTCTCAAATTGAAGTCGTTCATTTCATTTTGAAATTGTTTATTCCCATTTTAAAATTGTTTATTTCCAATTTAAAGTTTATTCTCAAATTGAGATCGTTTATTTCATTTTGAAATTGTTCATTCTCATTTTGAAATTGTTTATTCCCAATTTGAAGTATTATTCTCAAATTGAGATAGTTTATTTCATTTTGAACTTGTTTATTCCCATTTTAAAATTGTTTATTCTCATTTTCAAATTGTTTATTCCCAATTTAAAGTTGTTTATTCTCAAATTGAGATCGTTTATTTCATTTTGAAATTGTTTATTCTCATTTTGAAATTGTTGATTCCCAATTTGAAGTTGTTTATTCTCAAATTGAGATCGTTTATTTCATTTTGAAATTGTTCATTCTCATTTTGAAACTGTTTATTCCCAATTTGAAGTTGTTTATTCTCAAATTGAGATCGTTTATTTTATTTTGAAATTGTTTATTCTTATTTTAAAATTGTTTATTCTCATTTTGAAATTGTTTTCCCAATTTAAAGTTGTTTATTCTCAAATTGAGATCGTTTATTTCATTTTGAAATTGTTTATTCTCATTTTGAAATTGTTTATTCCCAATTTGAAGTTGTTTATTCTCAAATTGAGATCGTTTATTTCATTTTGAAATTATTTATTCCTATTTTAAATTTTTTTATTCTCATTTTGAAATTGTTTATTCTCATTTTGAAATTGCTTATTCCCAATTTGAAGTTGTTGATTCTCAAATTGAAATCGTTTATTTCATTTTGAAATTGTTTATTCCCATTTTAAAATTGTTTATTCTCATTTTGAAATTGTTTATTCCCAATTTGAAGTTGTTTATTCTCAAATTGAAATAGTTTATTTCATTTTGAAATTGTTTATTCTTATTTTAAAATTGTTTATTCCCATTTTGAAATTGATTAATCCCAATCTGAAGTTGAAAAGTTATAGTGTTGAAAATAGCACCGTTCACACATATTGTACACTATACTTTTTCTACGACTGTAAGCCGCCGCCTAGATTTCAAATATACGCGTGAATTTCAGCGCGAGACAACAATGTCGCACACTGTTTTTAAGTGTGCGACAACCTTCTCGCACGCTGTGTGGTATGTAAGATTTTCAGAGTTAGAAATGTTGTTTTGGAAATTTTCAGAGCAATCAGAAAAATAAAATTTTATTATTGCTCCACAAAAAATAATCTAAGAGTTCCAGTTTTTTCCTACGTATTTAAAATTTTACGTCTGTCCTATTTTGAAGCTACAAACTTTCTCTTCCTTATATGTTTTGTCACTTATTTTTCAACTGTGTTAGGTAAATGTTCCATCTTTTCCTGTTGGCTCCACTTACTTGGAAAATGTGTCATAATTTATAAAGTAGTTTTTCAATGAAAAATCCATTAATACTTGTTAAACCAAACGGTTGAGACATTTGGAGTACTTTAATTTTATTTATATGTACACTTTTGTTGCAGGAACAACGAGTTAACTCTAGAAAGTACTTATGATTTTTATATTGGCAATGGATTTGCGTTGATTCCAAAACATCAGCAGGAGCAGACCACGTTATTGAGTGTCGGCAAATTTAATGTTCAGTTCTCTCTCAAAACATTTGATGAAAATGCATTACTATTCTTAGCTGCTGATCCTGACCGGGTAAGACAAATAATTATTTTCTAACTTGATTAGGAAGAAGTCGACTTTTCCATATCAGTTTACATCAATTTTAGTTAGGAAATGACATACTTCTCCACACTCTAATATTGTGTCTGCCACATGTGGAAACTCTGTTGTTCCACCACTCGTCTCACATTCGTTTAGTGCTTGAATAACCTTAATTTCTACATTTGGTAGACAAATAACTATTGTAGTTTTGTTAGACGTTTCGCCACCGCCGTTTCGCCACCGGCCGTTTTGCCACCGAGCCTTGGCGGCAAAACGGCGGGTAGCGAAACGGCCATGGCAAACCGACGGTGGCGCAACGTAAGCAGCGCAACGTTCCATTCCATGTTTTGCGTGTACAAATTATAATCAATAAATTAAATGATGTCCAGAATAGGACCCTTATAAGTTTAACATACCAACCACTCAAAAATTATTACTTGCTTTTATATCAATGACCTTAATTGACTATAGGACTTTAAGAACTGAAAATAGAAATATTAAATGTAATATTGTCATTATTGTAGTAGTTTAACATTTTAATATTTCACAAGCAACAAATTTCAGAAAAACTTCATTTCAATCATGTTAAACGATGGCTTCATCCAATATCAAGTGCATTATCCAAACTCGGAAACTCACAAGGACATAATACTGCAATCCAAACAAAGATACAACACAGGTGAAAAGGTGCGGATATCTGCCTTGAAGGAATGGAAGAAAACTCTCAGGCAGGATACAGCTATATTGAAAATCGATGATGACCCCAATCCTCCCACCGAAAGCAGAGAAAATGTTGACAGCAACTCGGTGC
The DNA here is from genome assembly GCA_940337035.1 of Agriotes lineatus. Classification (NCBI taxonomy): domain Eukaryota; kingdom Metazoa; phylum Arthropoda; class Insecta; order Coleoptera; family Elateridae; genus Agriotes; species Agriotes lineatus. Next base: position 131,769,721 of record OW679198.1, on the reverse strand, counting down.
TACGATTAAAAAAAGTTGATTATTATTTTGGTGGTGTACCACCTGGCTATGCCTTGACAGCTTCTGCAATAACGAACTCTTTGCATACTCACGAGTCCTTGTTGGGAGTTTTGGAAGACCTTGAGGGTTATCAAGTTTTTAATGATGATAATGTTAAGAAATATGGTGTTACAAAGCAAAGTGGAGAGGTAAGTTTCAGAGTTTGACCAAGGTGAAACAATAAAATATTACTTAAAAAATTATATAAATAAGCAATGTTTAGAGTTAATTTCCATCATTTTCAGTTAGGATTTCGTAAGGCATGGTTTGAGGGTACAGGATACGTTCATTTGAAAACCAAGCAACCAAAAAATAAAATATTATTCCTTCTTCGTACAAAAGAAGGCAATGGCTTTATTATGTATATCCAAGACAAAGCATCATTTGCTATGTATAATGGCAAGCTAGATGCCAAGCTTCATATTTTGGGAAACACGTACAATTTAAAATCGAACTTAGCCATAAATGATGATGAATACTACCTTATCGAACTAAACAGACACAAAAAGAAAGTGGTTTTAAAAATAAACGGTATAATTCAAGATACTATCAGAATTAAAGATATGGATGATAGCGAAGAGCAAGATACTTCACTGTACCTTGGCGGGGTACCTGAAGATTTATCGAGCAGGTTAGAAGGAAACTCATTGTTTTCTGGAGGGATTAGTGATATATTAATCGATGACAAGTAAGTTAAATGAGTAGTTGTTGTCTACTGCATTTGCTAAGGTCTTATATTTTAGATTTACAGTCGAATTAAATAAATCCACAATTCAATATTCAAAAGGGGTTAAAATAGGACGATCAGAACCTCGCCTATCAAAAATTCCCACGAACCTTCAAAGGCCTACGCTACCAGACGATAATAAGGCACCAACTGAGGGCATAAAAGAAATGCAAAGTACAGAGGGTTGTGGCAAGCCGTTGAATTACACATTTGATCCAAATGCAGCTAAGTTCGGCGACAAGCTCCACAGCCATGTACTGCATTACCTGAAGGATACGTTTTGGAAAAAGGATTACTCTCTGGAGATACAGTTTAGAACCCTGCAACCGAATGGATTATTGCTTTTGTCATATGTGAGTTCCCTGCAGCTTTTCGTGGTCTCTGTTTAATGTAAGAATTTAAACGTTTTAGGGCCTTAAACAACACTTTAATTTGCTGGAAATTAGAGATGGGAAAATTCACTTTAAAATGAATGGAAAAAGGCAGAAGGAAATTGCGTTGCCACAAAAGGTAGATGATGGACACTGGTATAATGTGCTAATTGAAGCAGTAGGTTTGAAAAAGAAGAGAAAATTGACGATTTCCATCAATGGATATAGAACTAAACCAGTGAGGCCACCAAGAAATAAAGTCTCAAGAGAACTATTTATTGGAGGGACTTCACAAAATGTTACTGTGCCCAGTGTTATTGTAAGTTAATAGTATAGTAAATATGATGTAAGTAAATTAATAAGTGCATTTTTGCAGAGGAGTGACATTCGTCCATTTAGAGGTTGTATCCGAGGATTGAAAATAAATAAGATTCCTCAAAGCTTAGTAAGAGACAAAAGTACAATTCATCATAATATCGGCCAGTGTTTTCCCCAGATTGAGAAAGGGTCATACTTTGGAGGAGATGCTTATGCAGTACACAGTAAGTTACATTAAAATGTAGATCTTGCCATAAATTTTGTAGAAGAATATCTACAAACTTATACTGATATTTATACAGATTAGCTTCAATTCCATGTCAATGTAGCTAAGGGGTGTAATCTGTTTAAAGTAAAGTTGTCTTAGTTTAGTCTTTGTTAATCAAATCTTGTACAAAATTATTAATTTCAAAGCCATATCAAAACTTGTGCAAATTATCTTCTTTGAAATGTGTATTCCTTGTCATTCTAATATATCTATACTTTCAGGTAAATACTTCCACATAGATAAAATCTTAGAACTTAGTTTAGAATTTCGTACCACAGAGCAAAACGGAATTTTGCTAAGTGTCTCAAATCCAAGGAATAGTCCTGCCCTGTCTGTCGAATTGCAGAATGGTGCCATTGTGATGACCACAGATAATGGATATGGAACCATAACAAATGTCACCAATAATTTATCTGACTTTGCTTTATGCAACAACCAGTGGCATAACGTTACAGCCGTTTACACCAGCACTGAAATCACTATTAATGTTGATGGAATTAGAAAAATTTGGGTTCAGCCAGATGATGAAACACTTATGGATGAACTTGAGGCTCCTCTGTATGTTGGTGGGCTTCCAGGTACGCCGTTTAATTTTTATATTATAATCTTTTTTTATTATTTTTTATTGTTCACAGACTATGCGCCTGTAGGAACATTAAAAATGAAAGAAAATTTTAAAGGCTGCATAAAGAATATGAAAATTGGTGATAGAATAATAGACTGGACAAATATGGAGAAAGTTACTAATGTTCTGTTAGATTCGTGTCCTATGATTTCATGAAAATGTTCATTCGCTGATCACGCAGACAAAGAGGTTTCTACAATCTGCAACCAATTGTGGAGAACACCACAGCAAAGTATTATGCCATGATGTATTATATTTCACTGCCATTTTTGTACATATTTTGTACATAGACCTACAAATGCCATATTAATTTATAGTAGTACCTTTAAAAGTTCGAAACGTTGTAACACAGAACGACTACTTTGTAAACTTACATTTGCTGCATCGTATGAAACAATCATGAAACTAATACATTCCATTGTCAAATAAAAGAAATCAGGCATTGTTGAAAAGGTACTTAAATGATTAGTTTAAATGGCAGTACAGTACAAATTCTGATTTTACGAAAACTACTTACTTTGGTGGCGCATGGTGAATTATAAATTTAACATACGTGAAAATACGATACGGCAACTGTAAACAGAATGAACTGAAATTAGTTGTCGATGCAACTGTTTGTATTATATTCCAATACAAAAGTCAACTTTATTCTGCCATTGCCTTACTTAAGTCCCTTACTTTTAAGTAATTTATATTATTTAATGACTGTAAATGTACAACAGTGTATATAATTACAAGTTTAAGAAATGTCTTATTATTTTATATCCATTTATTTCTTACGAGGTTTGTATCGGCCTGTAAAGTACATAACTGGCATAAACAGTAAAATATCGTACTCAAGCACTCTTTGGCAAAACATATTGCAGTTACAGCTCGGTGCACTCTCAGAAGTTAACTTTAAAACATGTCAATAGAACAGATTAGTAATAGCTGTACATTTCTAAATTTAATATGTTGAAATTTTTGAAAAACATTGTGACATTGGTAGTTCCTCTGCTATATTATTGAAGCAATGTAAAAAAATTATAAAAAAGTAGAAGTTGTTCTGGGAGACTAACCAGTACAACGGCCCTGCAACTGACTGAACAAAGAATCTGCAACACAACAAGAAGAGAAAGCTAGCGAGGCCTATGAAAAGCAGGGAAAAATGCAGTTTTTTCAGTTAGGGAAAATATTCAAAAGACAGCGTGCTTATCACGGCGTGTCGGATTCACCTGAGAAGGACCCCCAGCCACCTACCGACTAAAAAACCCCCTTCCTTAATACCATCAATCTGTTGGTACCACCTGTTCCCTTTATTTCTTTTACTAACTTTATGTTATGCCTGTTGTTGTGCCGTTCTTTCATCAATCTCCTTTTGCGAAATGAAATTAGGAAAATAAGCAGGAAGAGACGACATAAGCCCCGAGATGATAAAGTATGGAGGAGGAAGGCTAGTAAACTGGATAAGGAAAGTATGTCAACAAGCATGGGAAGGAGAAGATATACCCAAGGATTGGGAAGAAAATATAATAATACCGTTCCATAAAAAGGGAAAAACAGACGAATGCGATAACTACCGAGTTATAAGCCTTGCATCATGCATATAAAAAATTTATTCTAGGATAATAAAAGTAAGAATTTGACAATCAGCATATAGGGAAAATAAACAAACTCAAGATCACATTTATACATTAAGATGAACAGCAATAGAAAGGAAAACAAAATCATTATACCTCGCATTTATAGATTTACAAGCAGCTTTTGATACAGTTCCAAAAGCAACATTATGGAATGCTATGGAAGAAATAAGAATTCCCAGACAACTTATAGATGCGACGAAGAGACTGTATGCGAGAACAAAAGGAATTGTAAGAATAAATGGTCCAGAATCAAACAGTTTCAATATGGAAAGAGTTATTAAGCAAGAAGACTCGTTGAGCCCATTGCTGTTTATAATAGTTATGGATCAAACTATCAAACAAAGCAAAGAAAATGCACTTAACACCAAAATTAGCTGACACAGAGAGGAAACTCCAACAAGCTGTGAACAGATGGAACAATAAAATAAATGAAGTAAGAATGACCATTAACAGCAACAAAAGTAAAACAATGTGCATAAATAAACAAGATCCAGAAAGAAACATAGATATTGAATGTGGGGGTAAAACACTGGAAGAAGTAAATCACTATGAATACCTAGGAGTAATTATAAGTCAAGGATGGAACAATTGACCACGAAATTTGTAACCCCATATCTAAAGCAACAAGGGTATACTATCAAATAAATGCTACATTAATAAAGAAGAGGACACAAAACTACATGTATGCAGAACAATATACGTACCTACCCTAACATACAGAGCAGAAAACTGACCGCTCCAAGAAAAGTATAACAGTAGGACAACGGCAGCAGAAATGAAGTATCTTAGAAGAAAAGTAGGAGGAACTCGAAGGGATAGAGTAAGGAATATAGAAACAAGAGAAGAGCTAGAAATAAAGCCACTTGTGCAAACAGTGCAAAGAAAACAACTTAGATGGTATGGACATGTGGTACGAACGGGCGAGGAGTGGATACCAAGAAAAACTATGAAAGCAAGAAAAGAAGGGAAGAGAAGAAGGGGTAGACCCAGACTAACATGGATGGATACGATCAAGAATATGGTACAAAGATGAGAGAAAAGTATAGAGGAAGCAAAGAGGCTGGCGAGGAATAGGAGAGAATTCCTGAAGTGGACAGAGGACCCGACACCTTAGGGTATAAGGGATAGGAAAAGAAGAAGAAGAAGACTAACTTGATGTTATGCCTGTTGTTGTGACGTTCGTTCATCAATCTCTTTTTATGTAATGATTTCAAGGATCATTTTGTTTATTTCTGTCCAATTTTCTTCGCTTGTCAACAGTTGATCTACCAAGTTGTCCCGGGTTAACGCAACGTTTATTTTGTTTGGGCAAGTCGTTCTTTGCCAATTCCATCTTGTGCAACCAAAGATGGTGTGCTCTCGTGTATCCACTTCTTTCATTTATTTTTTCGTACACTAGCATTGAAAGAGCTACTTTGCCGTACAATTTATTAATCAGAAAGTTGCACTTTGCGGTATTCGTACGGCAAAGTAGTATTTTGCGGTATTCGTACGGCAAAGTAGCACTTTGCCGTACGTTTCCTTAGTTACAACACATATAATATTACATTACATTAATATTACTCTACTTATTTGCTATATACGAGGATAAATTTAGTATTCCGTTTTGTATGCTAGTGTACGAAAAAATATTGTACGAAACTCGTATGAAAGTGGCTTTTCCATACTCGTCTCGAAATTCCGGACTCGGCCTAACGGCCTCTTCCGGAAACATCTCACTCGTACTGAAAAGCTCCACTTTCTATACTTGTTACGTAAATTACTATTGTTGGCCATTTAATATACTTTTTTAACTTTTTATTTATTGATACTTCAACTTCCCTCAATTTTCTTTTGGAACTCCACTATAGAATCATAGATATTCAATAATTACGACGCTATTTAGATACGACTACTGCAGCAATCTTATTTTTTTCAAAATACATAAGCTTCTTTATTCCTAACTTATAAAAAATTAAAAGCAACAATGCGTACAAAATTACAAAATACTGAAACTACGCTAAATG
>OW679198.1:131635455-131763645 GCA_940337035.1 Agriotes lineatus | reverse complement strand
GTGGATAAAGCGCCCCGTTAGAGGGCTAAAAACGATCTAGTAATAGTCTTATAACTAGATGTTGAATAAAATATTAAATCCTTGTTTAAAACTGAATAACACCTGCATGTTTGTACTGAAGAATTTAGAACTTGTCAATTAATTAACAAATATAAATGGAAACCATACATACTAATATGCTTTACAAAACTGGATTCCCCCTCGGGAGGGTAGAAGAAGGCCAAATCTATAATTCGTTCAATAATTTCAGCATTTTTGTATACCTGTTACGTCTTCTAATCAGAAACGTTTAAATATTTTTAATATTTTCTACTTTTATACCTTTGCATGTTTTCTTCGTCGCCTAGTTCTACTTCGGCGCTTGTCTTATATACAGGGTGGGCCACGAAACTTGTAGCCCCTGAAGATTGCTTACTGTGTTATATTACAAAAATCAATCTAAATATACAGGGTGCCCATTTTAAAACTCCGAATCTGACATAATAATGCAACGCACATCTCAGTTTAAATTTTAAAAATTTTATAGTGAAATATGATTGTTTTGATGCTAATTACAAAAATGGTTTGTTTTAAAATTACAGTCCGCTTGCACTTACACGGTGTGTTACATATTTACAGAATTTCAGGTTCGGAGTTTTAAAATGGGCACCCCGTATACAGCAAATATTGCTTAGTTTGATATTTACCAACCATTATCTGTTTTTAATGCGTAAAAAGTATAATGATCTAATCTGCTTTGATATTTGAATTGCAGTAAAAAAATTTCAGAGACTATAGTTTCGTGGTCCACCGGGTATCTTTATATACTAGTACGATTAGTTCATTTACGAGTTTTTCAATTAACAGCTATTTTAAATCTTTAACTTAAGACCGAACCTGGTTATTTCTAATTTTGAGCAAAATAGGGAACGTTGTTAAACAATACGTACTGGTAATAATCCAATAATACTTACGAACAAAGAATTAAAGAAGTAAATACGAAAAAACCTGCCAATAACTGCTTGTAGCTTATTGCGATTAAAGAAAAAATGTTGAAAAACCCTATTTAACATAACTAACCACGACAATATCTAGAAATCTCTCGTAAACGGCGGATTTCGTGACTAACGCTAATCTGAATCCTACGCATTTGCCTTCTCTCCCACCCAGACAATCCAATTTGTTAAATGTAATTATCTAGTAAACAGCTAAACATCGTAATCGTCCTTATTTAGACATTTTGCTATAGTTTTCAAATTACTTCCGAGTTAATTTCAGATTTATGGTTCAATTTGACCTGGTGCAATGCAGCAGTTCTAAAAGTTTTTGAATTTTTGGGTCTTGTTACTCTCAGAGGAGAGTGCTTATCCATTTTTAGAAATTGTTTTATTAGTATTTTTTAAATAAAATTTATATTTACAAAGCAAAACAAACGCTTCTAAATATTGAATACAAAGTGTTAATCGTAACTTTATGAAAGTCCTTGGTATGCTCTTCTCTATTTAAATCTAGCAAAGGTTGTTTCCACTACATTAAATTTACAAGGCAATGCATGTTTCATGGCCTGCAAGGATGAATGCTTAACACGTATGGATAATTGATGATTCAAGTGCAAGGACAAAACGACGTCAAGTTAGTTTATTTGTATTTAATCACACTGTGGCTTTGAAATTTGCGTAATAAAAGTAGTAAAATCGCTTAAAAGCAGAATCAGCGTACAGCAACTTGCCGCTCGATTTTTTAGAATTAAGCCAATTGTCTGTAAAAATTGTCCTTAATGCTGAATTTAGAAGCCATTAGTTTTGCATTGACAGAGGAAGTTAATCCCGCAAATCGCAATCTGGGAAAAGGCTGAGAGCTGAGTGCGAACAGCAATTTGTGAATTTTGATTCTTAAATTTGTTGCAAGGGAAAATATTCCAAAATAGATGCAGAATGATATCATTAAATCTAGGAAATGATTTTCTTCAATGTTATTTGTCTAGTACTTCAAAATTTGTAAATAGGAAGCCCACACATTTCGCATTACTACAAAGAACTTTGCATTAGTAATTAGCGAGTCACTCTACGTTCAGTAAGTATATGTGCGATTACGTAACCTAATCTGTTCAATGTAATTTTACTCCTATAATTTATTTAATCGTGGAGTCGTATACTCTTTGGCTACATAAAATACATATGTAGTTAATAATTATTCACTATTATTTGATGACCAATTTAAAAACGAATTAATAAATTTTACTGTACTGCACGGGTATAAGCGTCATTTAAACATATTTTTATGGCGCTGAAGCAATAATTTGCAATAGGCTCAGCTGATTGTTGGTAAACTTGGCACAGTTATTTTCAGCACCATCGCTTTTTCAAACTAATGATTTTTAAAGTGACTTACATTCTAATATTGCTATGGTGAAAGTGGGACGGCTTGCAATTTTTGCATGTTCTAGCGAGCTCTAGCACGGCGTGAGTTTAAAGTTCGATAGAATGATTCTTGGAAATATTAACTGCAATAGCTGCGAATGCATTCCTCAATTAATTGAATCGAGGCAATTACAGAACTGAATATGTTTATTAGTTTTTAAATGAATTTGAAAGCATTGAAAATACAACTTTCGCCACTGATTGGCTTTAAACTGTTTCTACTACGATTTCCAAAAAACAGAATCGTAGTAGAGGAATAAAAACTGCCATAAAATGTTTTCAAGAGTTTAAACAAGTATATCCCACCGCAAAATATTTATTTATGTATCAAGGGCGTAAAACGGGCGTTTTGGCTAGCGGCGTGAAAGAGCTATAATACGACAAGGGCTAAAGACGCTGGTTAAGCCTGAGGTGTATACAACACTTTATATACGATCGAAATTTAACTTAAAAAGGTAGATCCAGATTATATAATATCGTTTCCAATAAAAACGCGGCAATCCTTACAGTGATTTTAGCGGTATAGTACCTTTGTAACTATAGCTTCTATGAATACGTGTTTATAAATTTAATAATATAATCAAAATAATTGGCTTTTGTTGCTCAGAGCAGCAATTAAAAACAATACCCTTTTATATAATATTTCTCAAAGCTTTATTTCTTTCCCAAGACAAAGATAGCTTTCCGAAATATTGTAGTTGAATAAGAATTTTCTTTTGAATTGCTGCCACGAAGAACGAAACGCAACTATTTTTAATATATGGTTTATCAACCAGTCGTTCGTTACTTTATACTACTTTGTTAATAACTCCTACATTTGAGATTGCAAACGTAGCAATAATTAAAATAATAAATAAACAATACAAAAAAAGACAAGACTACAAAAATGTCAAAAAGAAAACGATCAAAGTATTTCAGTGAGAATTGGAGTTCAAAGGGGTCTCGAACAGAAAAATTTGGGAGTTACACAAAAATATGGGGAATATTTCAATTTGGACAAACTACTAGAAAGTGCAACATGAGAACTTGAATTTACAGAATCAAAACCAAAGATTATTTAGGATTATCACGGCAGTGAGGTACGAATTCAAAAAGGTTAATAATAGTGTTTTGTCGAACAAAATGCGTTAAAAGCAGGAGAAATATTTTTTTAAAGAAATATGTATCTGGCATATTTGGAATCTGTTGAAAAACATAATTTTTCTGCAAACATCTTAAAAGCCACTACTTTTAATACCAAAATCTGTCATTAATGTTGACGTTTCTCTTAGTGATTCAAAAAGTATAATGTACTGCTAGGCAACATTTTTAGTTCCTAAGATTAATAGTATATTATGATACTAGTGTATAAATACGCCTTTAAAGCACGTTCGAAGAGTTTAAGAGCACGGGCGCAACGCGGGGTGCTTTTAACGTCGCTAATGCTTTAATGGCACTTATACACGTGTATCATACGCTATTTTTTCTACGACCGTAACAGAAATATAAAAACTTAGTTCGGTGACACTTTTTCCGTCACATTGTGTTAGATATTCTAGGTTATGTTGACATTCAAATTTACGGCAAAGCATGTTTTAATATAGTATTAAAACACGCCCACCATGGCAACGTGCAAAAACGACGTAATTCGGGCGCTAATATTAAGAGTGCTACAAACGTCACTTTTACACTAGAAATTGTGCAAAAAGTTGTCATTTTTACACGATCGTAAAAAAATAGCTATTTATGCAACAATAAGTGCTAAAAGTTGATGTTTATGCACGAGACATGAAAATTATGAAAGGAAGCCGAAGGCTGAGTTTCATAACAGGTCGAGTGCAATAATACTTTTAGCACGAGTTTGCATAAAATATTTTTCTACGACCTTAAACTTTCTGTTATTAATCCATAATTGTCGATTTAACAAAGGTTTGCATTTATGACAGTTATAAGTTATGTCATAATAAAGAGGTGAATGTTTCTGGAGCCAATACTGTCGAAGTCAGTTATCAAAGGTAATTATAATAGTACTTCATTACATAATGCTTTAATTATTTAAAAAACACTTTAACTCTAACGCAAGAGCTAACTAGAATAACTTTACAACCTCACTTCCACTTCGAAATTGTAGTTTTATAACCTCACTTCACTTTTAGCACATGGGCTAAAAGTAAACAGCTGATCTCATTTTAAACACGCTAAATTATAAAGCGTCACTTTTAGTGAAAAAAGCTAGCGCTAAAAGGCCTACTTTTAGTGGTGGTCGTAGAAAAAGTACTTTTATTCACAACCATACAGGGTGATTCACGAGGAATAATGATCCTGACCAAAATTCTCGATGCAACCAACATTACATTTCATAGGTCAGGTAGATTTCAAAGATTATTTGTAATAACTCTGAAATCATAGCGAGCATAACTAGCATTTGTCAGTTTTTACATTAAAATAACGAAAGGCTCAAGTAATTGAAATACCAACTCAAAAGATGTTTTAATAACGTACAAAACATAAAAATTAAGTGAATCGACAAACATCCAGTCTTTTAGGGGTAATCTGTTTTTTAAGCTCTTGGACCAAGGTGATATGATAAGGCTGAAACTTATTTTCCTTGGCAATTTTGTAAACAGAAGACTGGCTAATGCCCACCCTTCTTGCCACTTCGCGTTGCCCTACATGTGGTTCTTCCTCAAAAATTGGAAGGAGTGCTATTTCGTGTTCCTCATCCGTTGCTACCCTTTGCTTTGATAACTTAACGGGAGGCAAATTAGCACTCAACTGATCCTCCAACCTTTTAAAAATCGTGTCAGAAGGCGCTCTTCTTATGGGGTATCGCAGGGCATAAAGACGGGCAGCCAGAGATGCATTCTTCGAACATTCTCCATAAACTAAAACCATGTCTGTCATCATTCGAATAAGTGTACATTTTGCAGTTTGTAATAAATTTGTAGCGTTTGTCAAAAAATGATAATAATAATGATTGATAAGCATCACGGATCCAAATTGTATTAAGTGTCGCAAAGTAAGTTGCGAAAATGTAATGTTGGTCGAGAATTTTCTCAGCCTCATTATTCCTCGTGAATCACCCTGTATATGTAATAAGGTGATTACTGACATCTAAAACGTTGGAAAATTAACCATTACCAATTTTTACTTCCCACCCCGGGTAGGAAGTAGATTATTATGACAGGGGCTGTGAAGTAATCTACTCCCGGCCGTTGTCATGGCAACAGATGTTTGCCGCACTGTATTATTATTTGCTTAACGTAAATTTTGAAGAACTGTCAAATCAATTTTTCCAATTATTGTTTAGGATAAGCTGGCTGTGAATAGTATCATTCTTGTCTCATACATCCTATGAATTAATAGTACTCGTATATTGTTTTATTAGGATTAAAACTGAAACTTTGTTTGACAAGCAATTATGTTTGTATTTGCGAAGCGAAGCCTAAAAGTTCGAGTCAAAAGGGGTTACTTTAATCCGTATAATACATGGGTCATTCCAGCCCAAGTGGTCCAGGTGGGTGTGCTCACCATCTCAGATTTTGCTGATTTTTTTTTATGGAATGAGTATACTAAAAAAATGATCCATGTCAAATATTAGCTTCCTAGCTTTATTGGGGGGGCCTGTAGCCACCCCTAAAGATGGGCGTTTGTGGCCAAATAGGTGTTTCTTCAATAATTTTTATTTCAGGTTCTGGTTGACATAGAAACATGTTTCTTACATCAAATTAAAGGTAATTTCATTCTCCAACTGCTGGTTTTGAGTATATAGCTGTACATAGTACCATTTTAGTGCAAAAAAATCACAAAGTTTAGTGAAAATACTACATATTCAATAATTTATTGTGAAAGGGGGGGACAACTTCTTAAAATTTTTTTAAAGTGATTAATGTTTAGAATTGACCATAAAATCAATTCCAAGTTGTTAGAAAAAATGAAAATGTCCCCCACAGTCTGTATAGCTCTTTGAATTTCACCATTTCCATGTTTTCGGCCATGTTTGATGGGGTATATCTCCTGGGGGGGGGGGGGGTCAAAAACGTTGATGACACAATTTTAAAGGTAATGTCAAGATCTTTCCACACAGAAAAAATCAGAATATGAAAGTTGCTCAATCAAAAGTTATGTACATATCAGTAAGTGTATTCCTTTAGATGGAACGATGTAGTACAAAGGCTGATATATATTAGTAAGAGCAAACTTCAAGTTTCACAGGATAAAAAAATATAAATATGTTAAAGTGCAACAAAACTTTGCTGCAATTTAAACATATATTAAAATCTTTCTGTTCAAAGTAAATGAACAGTGGGTTTGGAAAAATAAAAGAAACAGATTAAAAACTTTAAGAGTACGATTTTGAAATATATTCTTGGCCTATAACACTGAAAATGTACTTGAAAAACATATATATAGTGAAAAATGTACTTGAAAATTATATTATAGTGATAAACATTTGACATAGGATAATGTTTTAAGTGGAATATTATATAAACAGAACAATTATTTCTTATAATTTGGGAATTTAAAGGCCCCTCGCTGGCTTGTTATAGGCACTGGATGTTCAAGTTTTTGTTGTACTTGGTCCACTTGTAAGCAATTTCATCAGATTTGCTGGGCCAGCGATAATAATCAGTTCCTGATTTTTCCATAGCATTAATTAACAATGGATACTCGTTATTCTCCAGTATATTTGTTACTTGGCCGACATAAACTTGATTGTCGTAAGTAAAAGAAACAAAGTCTCCAACTGACGCTTGATCCTTTATATCACTGGATTGCAACTTAGGTTCTGCATCAGCTATGAACAAGAAATTTTAATTAATTAATATAATTTGTAAATTCAGAAACAAAATATAAACCTATTACAGTACCTAAGATGACAGTTCTATGTGTTGTATAAATCTGGCTCGTGCTCATTTCATATGCATCTATCTCACTTTCACTTCTTGGGACAAACTTATGAACCATTCTGCTGCCTGGAACTGCTTTTACATTTTGAAACCTTTTGACAGATTTTTACTCACTGTTTCCACTTCCTCTTTGGAATCCATACTACAGTGATTCCTTTTGCATAGCAAAGATAATTTAAAAAAATAATCTTACTGCAAAGACTGTATATTGTAAACAATGTAACCAAGAATTTTCTTAAAATAAAAATGCACATAACTTTGAATGAGCAACTTTCATATTCTGATTTTTTCTGTGTGGAAAGATCTTGACATTACCTTTAAAATTGTGTCATCAACTTTTTTGTATGTTGACCCCCCCAGGAGATATACCCCCATCAAATATGGCCGAAAACATGGAAATGGTGAAATTCAAAGAGCTGTACAGACTGTGGGGGACATTTTCATATTTTCTAACAACTTGGAATTGATTTTATGGTCAATTCTGAACATTAATCACTTAAAATCAATTTACGAAGTTGTCCCCCCCCCCCCTTCACAATAAATTATTGAATATGTAGTATTTTCACTAAACTTTGTGATTTTTTTTGCACTAAAATGGTACTATGTACAGCTATATACTCAAAACCAGTAGTTGGAGAATGAAATTACCTTTAATTTGATGTAAGAAACATGTTTCTATGTCAACCAGAACCTGAAATAAAAATTATTGAAGAAACACCTATTTGGCCACAAACGCCCCCCCCAATAATGCTAGGAAGCTAATATTTGACATGGATCATTTTTTTAGTATACTCATTCCATAAAAAAAAATCAGCAAAATCTGAGATGATGAACTACACTTTTAAAAAAAATTGGACCACTTGAGCTGGAATGACCCACATGCTATTTTTTGCAACCAAGAAATGTACAAAATATTCAAAATTGTATATGATTGACTGCTTTAGACGTTTATAATTTAAAAAGTAACTGCATCCATAGCCGACCAAATAGAAGTTACTTTTAGTTCATAGGAAGTAAAAGTACTTTTTTCTCCAAACACGAATAAGACGCCACATTGTCGAATAATTTTGTATAAAAAGTAAGTCATTTCGGGATGTTCACCAATTACCTTGGTAACTGTACACTTTTCGATTCATATTTGCACTAGTACAAAAATGGACGCAAGATAGGGTTTTACATGGTAAATTTTAAATAAAAAGCAAACGCTTCGTCAATATTCGGCAATCGCCGTCATTGTTGTTTATTTTCCCCGTATAGTAATTGTTTATTTGCGCCATGAATGTTCTACAATGTTGCCTACAATTCTTGATTCTAAATAATACGTCATATTACCGAATTTATGAGAAGTTGGAGAAAAAATAGTGTTTCATTCCCACAAAAAAAATTCGCGTTTTCGGGACAGGTAAGACTCGCCGGAGTCCGCTACGCGTCCTCCGGCGATCTGTCTTACTTGTCCCGAAATCATGTATTGTTTGTACTAATGAAACAAATAACTATTAATCCTAGGAACAAAAATTGTTGCCATGCAACATATACTTTTTGTATCAGTAAGGGAACCGTCAACTTCAATGATAGAGTTTGGTATTAAAAGTAATGACTTTTAAGGCGGTTGAAGAAAAAAGTCATTTCTATTGAGCCGGTTCTTGATCCTGATTTTTAAATGAAAAACTTCAAAAGCAATCAATCATTTAAAATTTAGAATATTTTATAGTTTTCTTAGTTGCAAAAATAGTATGTATTATTCAGATTAAAAAAGTGGCTCTGTTTGACTAGTAATTTTTGTTTGTCAAAGTGCCACTTTTAATTCTAATAAAAGAATATACTATTTCTCTCTCTCGTCGTGACATGGATATACCAAAATGGTTTACCGCTACATATGTGGTTGCACTACACCGATTTGAAGAGGAATTCAAAAATAAAAAATGATGGAAAAGGTTTACCGTTTATGTCATAGTAAGTCTCTGAATTTTATTTTTAACAAGCAAATTGCGCGCTACGCGCACGTGAAATAGGATACGCGAAAGGTCAAGCTCCGACCGAGCGCTAAGATAAGAAAAACAAAACCTAAACAAATATAAACATCTGTGAAGCCGGAACGTGAGATTTTATTTTGTGCCACAGACACACAGACACACATTAATGAAAATTATATTATAGAGAGATAGATTGCAAGTTATATTTTCGTGTTTAATTTTGTTCCAAATGTTATGCATGTAACAGGTTTCTTATAATATTATTATTTTATGTTTTATAAGATATCGTTTCTTCTTTCAGCTGTTTTCTTTTCCATTTGCGTAGTAATTAATATTAGTCACTGACTTTTGTCGTTAATAAACAATATTCAGTTCAGACAGCTCCAAGTGCTACAAGCTACGCCCTATGGAACGTAAGGCAAATGTTAATCAAATCATTCTTGGTCCGTTTTTTAGGCACCCTTTATACTCTGGAAGAAATGCTTCAAAATTAATGTACCTGTGATTGGCTGATCCAGCGTCGGATTCACGTTTCAGCCAATCACAGGCTTACTGTTAGAGCATTAATTTTAAATCGCTCCTCCTAATTCAAAAACAGTATAGTAATAAATAATCTGTCATTTTGACGTTGGTAAATTTTAATATATAGGTAAGTGTTACCTACACTTTTTGTGGCACACTGTTAAATTAATTGTAAGTCAAACCTGCTCTAATTTCTTAGTTTAGAAACGAATTATATACAGGATATTAAAAAAATACTTCGAATATTTCACCTACTTATAGACCTCATCAAAACAAACAAAAAGTCCTTATAAAAATGTGTCCGAAAACGCTTCGTTTCCGAGATACAGGATGTTAAAGTTTTACAAAAAAAATTCTTTATTGATATCTAAAAACGCTTTGGGCGATATTAATGAAATGAAGATCATCAGCAACTGGGCCAAACCAAGTGCCGTATAGGTTGCCTAGTGTCCAGAAACATTGAAACGCAGAACCACTACGCAGAAAGAATGTTGCTTTATAATATTTTATGTACATAATATTTTCTTTAATTAAGAATTATGTTGTATAATTATACTTAAACATATTATACAATTTATTTCGACACTGTGTTATTTCTGTATTTTATACATTTGAGTATAACGGATCCTGGGCATCTGAGCTTTACCCGAGGCAACCAGTTTGTAATTGAATTTAGCGAATTTTGGTCAAGTTTAAATAAGCACCCTTTGCAGAAATTTGAAATTAAATTTGAAAATTCCGGAGCAATCCAGGTACATTGCAATATTGTATTAAATCGGTCTACCACAATTTTTATGTACTTGTTATTTAATAATTGTTTACCAGATACCTCGTTGGGACCTATTCTTTTCTGTTCTTCATTTGCTGCAACTTTTTTCTTACTTTTGTTGTTTAATTTTTTATTTATCTAGGTTTTCTTCTGTCATCGTCTTTGAATACCTAGTTCTTCTACATATTGTTTCCATTCGTTAGAGCTTTTCCGTTTCGATTTCTCATTTTAATCTTACTTTTCTACTACCAATAGATTCGATTTAGTTGTACTTTTCGACTCCTCTTTTTAAATTTTACAGCTTAGCTGTGACTATGTCAACATTTTCGTCGTAGAAAATAGAATATGTCTTCTCGTTTTATTGACTTTTGAATTGTTTAGTTCTTTTGTAATTCAATAAAGTTGATTTTTTGTCCGTTTAGAATATCGACAAACCTTACCTACAAATTTGGTTTAATTGTACGTACAACCAGTTAAGTACTTTCCTTAGAGAAAATAGAATATTTATTATCATTTGTCTGTTAAATTGTTTAGTGACACATTATTACAAGAGTTTTTAAATAACATCATATAGAAAATTGTAAAAATTAGGTCGTATACAAATTCACTTTCAAATATTTAGAAAATTAACTTTTCAGTTTCTATTAAATTTAAAATTAATTGAGTACTGTGTTGAAGAAATAAGAAAAGTAATAATAAATAATCAGGCACATCTCTTATACTGACATGATTTCATTAAAATCCTAGTTTCACTCGATAGTACGTTGTAAGCCAAGATTCTAAAGTCTACTTGCTATGTTGCTTAAGTTGTTAAGGATCAAGCTCTTGATGTTCTACTTTTCTTCACGATGTCTTTGAGAAACTAGAACATGCTGTCTAATAATTTTATATGTGTCACATAAATCTGTATTTAAAAAAGACTCCTTACTGGATAACTGTAACTGACAGTAAAATTTATCGACTGTAAATACACGAGAGGTCTTTTTTATCCGGATAAAACTGATTTTTTTTTACAAGAATTTGGTTGCTTGGTAAATTGACGACACAAACCGCCTATGATAAAAAAGCGAGTCCGAAGGACGAGATTTTTTATCTGGGGTTTGTGGAGTCGATTTACCCAAAAGAAACCAAATTAGAGTTTAAAAAATAAAATTTTATCCTGGAGAAAAAAAACCTCGAGCGTAATTCGATGAGATAATTTAATGAATAATAAAAAATAATAGCTAGGTAATTATGAAAAAATCAAGAATACATTTATTTATTTAAAAATTACAATTATTAAAAACACAATGATTAAAAATCAGGTTCGAGAAAGCCTGCCATGGAAGTTTGCACACATTTTATCCAGTAGCAAAGCTAGGGCTAACTTTATCCGATGTCAAAGTGACAAATACATCGCGGCTTATGGGATTTTTATATATGAATTCAATTATCAGTTATAATTTAGTGCGCAGTTACAGTAAATCCAAGTGATAAATCAAGAATTTGCGAATAAAAATGGACTGTATTATCAATCACTCATAAAATCGATTACCGAATCACACATTATACGTTATAACTATTTTATTTGATGCGATTTAACTAGTTTCTATGCTAGATGCCATTTTGCTGATTTTTCAAGAGACCTAGTAAAAATTCATCAAGCCTACCAGGTGGGTTAAAGAACGATTCTCCATTTTATGAAGACGTTATTCGTGCCTTTTTGTGTTTGGTTTTGTTTGTGACTTCTGGGGCTGAATTAGCAGCGGAACGATCGTAAGCAAACGCAAAACTCTCGAAACTTCAGTGAGTGAAAGTTGCGCATTCGCTGGTTTAGTATGCTCAATAAAGTACGCGGGAGCTTTCATAATAAAGCTCCGTTTCGCTCCGGTAACTTTTAGTGCACCCTTTCATCTCTGTTATCACAGATTTGGAAGATACCCACATTTTCATAGCAAAACCGCGAGCGGTTTTACTCACAACGAAACCAAACAACAAAATTTCAAAAAACACTTTTAACCCAGCATGCTTTCCTAAATAAAGCGACATGAATATACAAGTCGGTGCAAGTGAAATTAAACTTTTAAGATCCAAGAAAAATATAAAACTGCGACAAATGTTTTCCTTTTCTTTGATCTCTGCAGTTAAGAAATGGCACTCGACGCTCTGCGCTGCTTTAAATTTTATCTTAAGGTTCTGTTTGTGGATCGTGAATTGCTGTTAATCGTAGATAAGAGCCAACACATCTAAGTCGGAAACGGAAACTAAACAACTAAACTGGCGGGTGCACAAACGCACTTAGCTAATCTAATTCTGCTTGTTTATCGTCTGAAGTGGCTCCATAAATATCCAAAATAAGAGAACCGAGAATGCTTCCTTTGGGTAGCTGCAGGTTTGATGTCTCTTTGAGTGCCTTGCAAATCGTTTATGAAATGTCAGTCCCTGCAATGTTTATTGTTATTTAATCAAAATGGTAGATGTATAAATAGGCTGAAATTTGTTTGACTAATACGAATATTCAATTGCAAGTGGGATAGGTGAAACTAAATTTCTGATATGTCACACTAATTGTTTGTAATTCCTGATATACGACATTAAAGTTTGCTATTTGAGAGTATGTGTAATATTCGAGTTTGTTGTAGTTATTCCATTTGTTGAAGCTACATTTGAATTTTTGCTTAGATCACTTCGTTTTTGTACACGAATATTAATTTATTTCAGATTATGTGTAACGCATTGGGTCATAAACGGCAAGCATTCACATATTTTTCAAAAAAATCTTGAAAATGTTCTCAAATGTAAGGTACATAAAGCCTAAAATAACTGGATCTGGGGGTGTTGCACTGTAGACAGTAGGTGTACAAAATATGGCAGCAAGACCGAGCAGGACCTGGCTGTAACCAGCAGTACCACGTATGATTTGAGCAAGACCCGGCAGTACCGTGCAACACTCGGGCAGGAGTCGGCAGAATCTTGAATCACAACTGCGGCCGTACTAAGCAGGACTGTGACAACGTTAAACAGGACTGTGGCAATACTAAGCAGAACTGTGGAAGTACTAAGCAGGACTATGGCAATACCGTGCAGCGTACAGGACTGGCAGTACTGGGCAGGATCAGGCCGGACCTGGCAAGACCGAGCAGAAACACTAATTATAGTCGTGACAGTACCTAGTAGGACTGTGGCAATACTAAGCAGCACTGGCAGGACCAAGCAGGATCCGAAATGACCTGGCAGGACCAAGCGGAAGCCGGCAGCACCTGAAATGACTTGGCAGGACCGGGCAGTATCATGGAGAACTCGAGTAGCACTCGGGCAGGGGTACGCATAACATCGAATCAGAACTGAGGCAATACTAAGCAGGACTGTAGCAGTACCGTTTCGACGACTAACTTGCCTGTATATAAAGATTATCTTCGAGTATAAATACGCGAAGCAACAAAGTACATCGCGAAAAGTTTATACTGGGAAAAGAAGAACTGCAAAAACCAAAGTGCATGGTAGTCGGAGAATATTTTTCAACAGAGAAATCGGTTGAAAAAATCCACAATCTGAATATCACAATATATAGAACAAATATACAAAAGGCCAACAAGCAATCATGGCAGCAGCTGTGCAATAAATTGAGTCTTTAGACTCAGCTTTAGGATTACGCCTTAAAAGAGATCCCATGTTGAATTGGGATACATTCAAAAAGTGGATAGTAGTCATGCTACAATAGAAGAAACCCTGGATATATTAATTGTCATTAATAGCTAGCGAAAAATAATCAACACAAATAGTCTCTAAAATCTTTGCTATAGATAGAAAGCAGCTGCTGACAAGTCTGAAACTTAGAAAGTTATCAGTTGAACGGGAATCTGGCCTCCCTTGTCTAAATTGTTTATTGTAACATTCACATATACAGCCAGTTTGGACAGCTTTACGTTGTGATTTAACTTAGGTGCCAATACGTATGCATCCGGTAGGATTACGCCGGAGTTTCTTTGTAAAGTGATTTTAAAAATCTGACGAAAGTGGGTAGTGTCAAACAGCTTAAAGTTGTAACGCAACAAACAAAGTGAATTTCGGGCTTCAAGGGCGTTCTTTTCAGGTCGATTCCCTGCGTAGTTCGGCGGGTCCTGAATAATAATAATTGGTTTGAACACAAGCTGACAACCTCGCAAGCGAGGCGCTGCAATCTAGCGAAGCGCACGACTTCCAGAGCGAGGTCGGCTGCTTCTAGCACCGCGGAGAAGAGTGGACCAAGTATGTCATCATTACATGCAAAAGAGATTGGTGCCTTTTTGAAAATGGCGAAAACTGCGAATAACATCAAATTGCATCGTGTTGTGTCTTCGCTCTTCGTAAAACCACTCCATCGCAGTTAATATGGATTTAGAGCAGGGTTCTCAACGGAATAAGCTCTGCATCAGTTGATCTGGAGGACTGAAAAGTCGCTGTTTCTCGACATACTGCTAAGTGTATGAAGTAGAGAAGTAAATCTGTCTGTAACTATTATGATTTGCATATTCTGACATATAAGGGCCCGGTTATAAATCATAATAAAATTGTACAATTTAATATTTTTTCATAACACCTACTTTTATTATTTGTCAATAACAGAACTGTCAACCTGATTGAAAAGTTCCCTATAATAGCCATGGCTGTTATACATTTACCAGCCTAGGTCGTTAAGAAATAACAGAACAGTAACATTTTAATATTGGCAATACTGAAATGTATTGCCAAGCGTAATTTTTTCCATAAGTGACTCTGATATGACGAGTTTTCTAACACCCGTTACTAATACTGTTTAACTTTTTCATTTAAACTGCTCTAAAATTTAAATTTTTGTAGGTGTTGTGAAAAATATTCAACGACATACGACCGTTATCTCATCTAACTAATTCGGATAAATTCATTAGCCTCGGCCTGACGGCCTCGTCCAGAAATTTATCCTCGTTTGTTAGATGTTTAGTAACGGCCTTATGTCGTTAACTACAACAAAATAAACAGAACAAGTTTGAAATTGTTACAATTGGAATATCTATAAGAAATCTTATATTTGACCTAACCTGCAATTCTTAGACACTTTTTTATTAGGCAGTTTGCTCTTATATGAAAATTAAGGAACTATTAATTCATTTCTCACTGCTTGAAACTACTAGTACTTTATGATGTCCAAAGTGCATAAAAGTGTTAAATGCACCACTGTAACTACTGTTAAATAAATAAGTATTATATTTTTAAACCAGTTTTGCGGAAAATTTCTTGGTGGTTTGTACTATTTAGATTTTAATATATGTATAACATTGCATTTTCTAACTTTTGATATAAAATTCAATTGTAGGTGTTATATATGTATTTAAATCAACCAATTTCATATATATCGTAATTATTTTGTGATAGGTACGTAATATCCAGTTTTTGCTATTTAAATATCGTACGTAGAATTGAACTTCTTCTTAAATTAGTTTCGTATCTCTGAAATTATGTGGAATATTATGTGAAATTGAATTTTTGCATATGTGCAACCCGAACAACTTATGGTATTCTGAATCGTAAACCGAACTCTGGCTCTAGGAGTATAGAGCCTATTTACGGGCTAAGTCCATAAACAACTATAGCGAAATTGGAAGAACATACAGAAGATTGAATAAAAATCAAACCAACAATTTACAAAAAAGCAAAATGTGTTCATTAAAACTGATATAAAATATTGCAACGATATTTAGCTGAAGAATGACAGTTTATTGAGGAAAAAATAATAAAATTAGAAGGAAGAATCGCGTACCCCCAAGGGTAAGCAGCATCTGGCAAAGACCTGACCGCCATATGTCAGCAGGAGGTTCGCTTGCAGTTGACAAGCGTCGCAAGAATGTGACAAGCTCCGATGACCCAATGTTCGAACTCGCTCAATTGACGCACGCACTAGCAACTGACACGCCTTAGTAACTGCAAGGGCGTCGAGGACGAGTTGCAGGAAACTCACGGGACGCAGGACGCGCTATTGCTTTAAGAAAGGGGTTGAGGTTGTATAACTCTTGACAACGCAAGGGTGGACACAAAGGAGGCGCTGGTGTAGTTGGCCAACGACCATCCACCCTCGAAGACACAATAGGTGCTTTCGAATGGGAAATTCCAAACCATCCTGCAGACGAGCCGGGGGTCGTAAATCCTTTAGCTTACGCAATGGAGCAGAAAAAAATATAAACACTACAGAGCGCTAACAAACGTCCGGGATTCACTGTTAGCACGCCAGTTTGAATTCATACTTATGTGTACTTATTTTTTTACTGCATTGTATATCTTAAAAGTTAATTAAATTCTATTAAATTGTTGTTGATTTTATTGTTTCTGAGTTCAGTGTAAGCAACAACTAAAATCGGTTGTTAAAAAGTTCGCTGTATTCTGCTAACCAGTTTCAATTAGGCACCGATATTTTAAGAATACCAACTTTAGATATTGAAAAATTACTGTTTGACAATATAGATGCATAACTTGAATGAATGCCCGTAAATTAGTTGATAATTGAGGGTATACATTTTTTTGCTCCATAGAAAATAAGCCAATATAGAAAAGCAATAACTTGCAACATATAACCCAGAAGGATTTTAAAAATTATTACCGCTCACAGAATATAAATAAAATATTAAAAAAGGTCCTGAACTGCGAAAATTGAAAGATATATTATACAGCTTTTTCGCTTCTCACCTTCCCACCATTGTATCTTCCTAATTTATATCTGATCAATTTCAAAATTTTGGTCAATTACTCTACCTTTTAAGGGGGTTATTTTTATAAATAATTTTATTGCAAAGTAATACCATATTGTGATAAAAATAAATGCAGAGTATTGAAGAAAATCTGAAAAAGGTATTAACAAAAATGGTCGAAATCCAAATTTTTATCGAAAAATGATTATTTATTTTCACAAACTAAACAACCTTTTCAGCAGCGGTTAGTGTATTCCAGTTTTTATTTAAGTTGTAATTGAAATTGACAGGTCATAAACTTAATTGGCAGTTTACAAACTGTTTTGACACGACACTCTCTATTAGAATAACGGTGTCGGCCGGTTGCGTTCGACCGATTTGCGCTCTTACCTGACATTGACCAGTTTGCGCTCTGCGATTTTTCGTAGAAATGTAAACCTACCCTCTTATCTTCGATTGACCGATTTGTGCGTATAACCCAGAAATATGAATTATTATAAAAAAAGGCATTCGAATGCAGAGTCAATTATTACTACCTAAAAATTGGACTCTCCGAGAAATGAACTACAAGTACTAAAATTCTGAAAAAATAATGTAGACGTAGGCCTAAAATGTTTTATTTTTTTCACATGTCATACAGTTGTAGGGGGGCTGCAATGTGAAAAATTACTTTTGATAGAGAATTAATAAAAAAATTAAATTAATAATAAAAAAGATCGTTTCTCCACACTTTCATCCAGACTTAGGACGGGCAAAGTTTATATTTATATATTATTATATAGTATACAGGGTGCCCGTTTTGGCGCTTAAGCATGGGGATCTTGGTTATCTTAAGAGATACAAATTCGGTGAAATTAGGGCAAAGTTGCGTATTTTTCTGCCGATTAATAATCTGGAAGTAAATTTGACCTGTCATTTTTAGTTTTAAAAATATCGCAAAAACCCGCAATTTCCAGTTTTAATTTTTATTTTTGCATTAGAAAACCAATCAACTTAGCCATTTTTTAACCAAAACATTACTTTGCCGACACTTTTTAACCAGTAGTTCAAAAATAATATTAAAATTGCTGTAACACTTAAAACAGCGGATGTCATATTCGATTCTCTTTTCATTGCAGTTTTTTTCTGGCTACAAAAATGTATAAGATATCATGTTTTAGTAATCACTTTATCGAAATATTAGTACATAATAAAAAATAATAAGGTTTGTCATATTATTCTTGAATTCCTTGTTGAAAAGAGTATGAATAATCTTTTGGTTAAAAATGGCTAAGTTGATTGGTTTTCGTATAAAAAATAAATTCCAAAATTGCAAATTTGTTTTTTGCACTATTGTGAAAACTAAACATGATAGGTCAAATTTCAAACCGACTTCGTACCTATCGCTTAAGCTAACCGAGATCCCCACGCTTAAGTTCGAAAAACGGGTACCCTGTATTAGTATAAGCTTTGGTGTGTTTAAAATATTTTATTTTTTTGTGTTTTTAAAGTTTTTGTTTTGTTTTTTAAGTTTTTGTTTTGTTTATAAAATCCAAAATTTTGCATAAATTCACGTCCATAAAAAATCATGTGGGACATGTATTTGTTCTAGTTTCTGAATATACGCTGACGTCTTCAAACATAATCTTACGTCCCCGGTATCGTTACATTCCATTAATGTTTTGGAAATTCTTTCCTCAAGAAAAATTAAGTTTTCTTGCGCCGTTTTCCTTCGAAATTTAAAGTAGATTATCATATAATGTGATCAGAATAACCTGCTTCTTTATGTAAACACTTCACTAATTGGAATACATTCCATCCTTAAGCATTGTTACTGCGATGACAATTCCACATGTATCTGGTAATGTATGTGTTTAGCTAACAAAGTAATCGTAGAACTGCGCCATTTTTTTGGAAATTGGAGACGTTTCTTGAATGCATAACCAGCCATCATCGATATTTTCCACAGGCAGATATGCTAACACAGCGCACATTCTTATATTCGTTGTTAATATATTCAGAAGCAAGTCCAATACTTTGCATATTCTTCCATATAGTACATTGGTTAAAATGAAAGTTACAGCCAGAGATTTCAGCTACTGGAAAAGTGTTTTTAGTACCCTAATCACAGCCTGCACAAAATCCAGTTTTACTAGAGATGGTTTCCAGTGTGGTAGTTTTTCTTTAACTGATGCAAATAATATATCGTATGTCTCTTTGGTTCTATTTGGAAGTAATGCAAATAGTAATGGAATTGTATTTGTCTCATCTCCTGTGCTTCCAATATCGATATGGATGGTAGATGGTATGTATTTGACTGAATTGTTGACTACAGCTTTTGAATGTTCCATCCCTAAAAACCGTGGTCTTGATGTTAGCTAAAATCTGCAGAGCTTTGTTGCTAGCAAACACCAAGATTTTGTCCCCCAAAGATGTGCTCTTGCCGATAAACAGAAATTTCGTCTTGTCTCTCATTGTTGTGATTTCTTGTGGCTCACACAGATGAGAGACTTCTCTAACTATTCTGTTGTACTCCATGATGATGTTGCTTCAACACTTTTCAGTTTTTCTGTTATACAACTCCAAAGAATCAAACCATCTTTTGTTTTTTTTTCATACGAAAACTATAACCGTTATATAAAACACACGCCCCCCCCCCCCCCCCCCGTTTAATAATATTGCAATGGAATAATTACGTATGAACAAATTTATAATATAAAATTAGTGTTTCCAGGAAACTGCTACAAAATAGTAAATAAATAATAATTACTATACGGGATTCTTGAGGAATTGTTCAGATAAGGACCGCAGTGCCACCTAATCAACAGGATATTAAAAATAACTGTTGTTAAGATCACACGAGAGCGCAAATCGGTCGATCAAAGATAAGAGGGTAGGTTTACATTTCTACGAAAAATCGTAGAGGGCAAGCTGGTCAATGTTAGGTAAGAGCGCAAAGAATAACAAATGGAATTCTAATTATTCATTTACAGTATATTGTATATTATTAATAATAAAATATTCTATAAACATTTGGAATTCGACTATTTTTGTGATTCTGATCAATTGTTATTAGTAATTTTTTTTAAGATAAAATTAGACCTGATCAACTTTTATTAGTAAAATTTTTTAGATAAAATTAGACCTATTACAACTTTCCGTTTTCATAATTTTTTTTTATAATATTATAAAAATAACCGTTTTAAGGGAATGGCCAAAATATTAAATACTTACACCCGAAAGTATATAAAGAAGATACAGTGGTTGAAGATGGGTGGTGAAACACATTGTACATGTCATGTATAAAATCGCCATAACGCTATATAAAAAAAAAACGTTATTGTTTTATAAAGCAACACCTAATTATCCCCATCTTTGTACGTATAAACATACAGGGTGTTTTTGAAATACACGTTCAACGGAAGATCACAAGTTCTTCGGCCCAAAATTATGATGATTTAACTCAACTTACCTATATACAAAGTTGCCTAGTTTAGCCACCGGACGGATTTAAAAATGATTAACTTAAAAAAAAAAATTAACCCCTTGTATAATCACTACCAATTTGTTTCTGAATAGTTACTTTAATTTAGAAGCTATTTTCTCTCTTACAAAATTTTTGTTTGGTAAACGGTTTAGCCACAAAAAATATTTTCTAAATCCCTACAAGACTAGTGTTAAGTTATAATTAGTTTTAATTACTGATTCAGGCTTAGAAAATATTTTTTGTGGCTAAACCGTTTACCCAACTAAAATTTTGTAAGAGAGAAAATAGCTTCGAAATTAAAGTATTAATCCAGAAAAAAAATTGGTAGTGATTATACAGGGGGTTACAAAACTATGGACGGATAATTTATTGTGACAAAGTTTTTAAACACCCTTTTCGAAATTAGGGTTTATTCCACAAAAAGCTGTAGTTTAGTTTACTGGTACAAATGCATGGCCAACAAATGAATAAAATCTATCAAAGATTTTTCGCCTTATTTGGAAACAAAATAAAAAGTTAATCATTTTTAAAACCCTCTAGCGGCTAAACTAAGCCACTTTGTATATAGGTAAGTTGAGTTAAACCATATTTTGGGCCAAGGAACTTGTGGTCTTTCGTTGTACGTGTACTATTTCAAAAGCAACCCGTATAAACGTCGAAAAAAAGAAATAAATCTCCAACTCAGGTTTTCAGGTAATTATATGACTTAAGTAAAACACAAAAACAAAATAGTTAATTTTTTTAAGTAACAAAAGGTATGTCGCCGTGGTCAAAGGTATAACATTAAAACGGCAGTTAATACCTAGCTCCTAAATTGTTTAACTGCAGTAAGAAATGCACAATTTTTGGATATTATTTTATGTTTAATAAATAGATTCTCTTTGAGTTCTCTTAAATTTAAAAGTAAAAGAGCTATCGAGTATTTTTTAAAGTTCATTCATTATCGACAGTTAGCGCACCTTTATTCAGTAATAAGAGAGAAAGTTCAAACGCTATTACAAAAAAAATTGTTACCCATTAGGCCAATTCATTTTTGTTTCAGACTGAAGAAATTCGATGATGCAATATCTATGAAATTTATTAATGTTAATCCTTAAAGTATTATTTCACCAGTAGTTATTAAAGAATACCTTTTGTTTTACAACTGAAGTTTTTGATCGCCGAAATTACAAAAGTAAATGAATACACAATAGTAACAACAAATAAGCACGCGAAGATCTAAATGCTAAGTCACTGAAAAACAGCCTTGAAGTAGTTATCTTCCACCTCCTTTATAATTGGTGGACATGAATTTGCAATATTAGTAAAACAATTCTCGGCAATTCTATTATTTAACAGACAAGTTTCAACTCGCACTTATACTATGGAAATTTTATTTATGTAATATAGTATAAGGTATTAAATGTTGAAAATTACCCTATTCTACTGTATTTTGATTAATTAACTAGAAATCTTTCTATAACATCTTATATTTCGAGAAACAACATTTTTAGTTGATTTTCCAACATGCAATTTATAGAATGGTCAAAAATTATTTTCATCTAGTATGGTCATGGAATACCTCCAAATTTATGAATGCAACTATAACTCACTACACAGCAAAATGTCAAATTTGGACATTAAGTATAAACGTAGTGCATTCATAAATTAGAAACTATTCCATAGCCATACTAGATGAAAATAATTTTTTCATACTCTATATATATATATATAAATATAAATTAAAATATGTGCACTAATTGCAAAAAATTGTTTCAAACATTTAAATAAAAACCGCACCGAACACGCTCCAAAGTCATCCTCACGTAATAGGATATAAAAATCTCACCTTGAATTATTATACGGCTTGGAGCACTCCCACTTGTAAAAAAATTCAAAGCACTGCGAGACCACGCAACAATGCAAAACCGCACTGGAGCAAATCCCCAAAGCACATCAACTTGCACACACAAGCGCGGATTTGATCGCGTCACGTGGACGCACGGAAATCGGAAAAGAACGCGCACTCCCAACAGCAGTTGGAAAGCTACTAAAAGGCTGCCAAGTTGGCTGTGGCTAGGAAGCGGATCTGAATGAACCGGGCCGAACGCAAATCGAATGCACGCGCCGATTTTCTTCGAACGCGTGTTTTCCGAGCTACAGTTTCCAGTAGCGAGCTTATGCCCAGTAATTACCCATTACCCAAAAGTCAAACGGCCCTTTGGGGACGCGGCCCTTAACGTTTCGGTTCACGGCAAAGATAGCTTTGGAAATGAGAATCATCATTTGCCACTTCTTGGCATTTGTTTTGGTACGGGGAATCACACATTTTGGAAAATGTTGGGCAATGATAGAAATAACAAATTCGTCACTTGAACTGGATAATTTTGGTTCAGTTATAAGAAAAAGTTCGTTAATCACTGCAAATAGGTGTTGTAAGAACGAATAACAAAAATGTATGTACAGCGGTTAGCGACGTCCTACCTCAGTTGTCCTCGGCGTCATATTATTAAATAACTGAAATAGGTGTGTTGATTGTATACAGAGTTTGCTAACGTTAGCTGAATATAAAAGTAAAATAATTCTTATTTGCAGGCAACCACACTTTAAAGTTGCAGACAAAATCGATGGTTTCGTCGTTTTTTTTTTATAATTTAACCTACTCTTTAATTTATATTTTTCAAGCCATATACATTTTCACTTTTCACCGTTTTAAAACCATCTTCTTCTTCCCTAATTCTTTAACTCCCTACTTGTGCATTTATGGACAAAGACCTCCTTTTATCTCTTCCGATCTGTCTTATTTTCAGCGAATTGATGTCAACTTCTACCCATTTTCCCCTTTATATTGTCTATCCAACGTGTTTGCGGTCTTCGCACGCTCCTTTTGTGCAGTTATGAGTTAGTACTCGTTTGGTCCACCTAATATCTTCTTGCCTGATTACATGGCCCACCCAGCTCCATTTCGAACTAACGATTCTCGCTATGAAATTAACTTTTGTTCTTCTCCTTATTCCTTCCTTCGAATATGCTCTCTAAGGTTTACACCGGAGATGAGCCGTTCGACTGTTCTTTGCGTCGCGTCGTTTCAATTTATTGGTTTATCTAAAATAGTCGGTTCCATTTGTAGCTATTTAATTATTAAATTGTGTAATTTCAATGTATTAATTACAAACACTTCAGCTCATCTATAGGCTTTCTTAAAAAAATTAACATTATTTGTTTGTACCGGAATTTGTATTTATTTTTGTGGTGGATATTGCAGGATTTAGCATTTCGATGAAATGTCAATTAATAATTTTGAAATGGCTTTTAAGTGAAATTGAATTTACAGCTTTATCTTGCCTTACGTCAGATAGTGGGGGAGCTTAAGGTCGAATTTCGAGTTAATGTGGACACACCGGACAAAAGCACCAAGTTTTTCCAGGTGCTAGTTAGGTACTTAGCTTTCATTTTTTGATATTAACCAACTCCTCCGTCGGCCATCTTGGATTTTGTAGCGGCCATTTTGAAATATAAGTACATTATCAATATCTCGGCTTCTAAATCACTTAGGATCACAAACTTGGTGTCTAAATATACATATTTGATAATTCATTTTCTTATATGGGTATTTCGCCACTTCTCTTCTATAGCTGTAACTAAATCAAGTTTATTAATTCGTTTTGGCGCCACTGCGTAGTTGAGTCCTTTGGCAAGAACTAATTTGTCAGTGGCGTTTAGTTCTTTAGAAGACAGATTAACTACAGTTTTATTTAAAAAGGTGTCACTGTTCTTTAGTGTATTTAGTTCAATTGTGTGTTTTTCTTGTATGAGGTGTTGGTACTTTTTTAAATGTGTACGTTTTTGCTCTGTGTGTGTTTTGTTGTAGGTATTACTAATAGAGTTGTACATACGATTGAAATCGTCTTCCCGTACATCCCTTTGCATAACCTGTTCCAGTTTGTTTATGTCAGAAAATAGTATCACTTTGTTATGTCTGTGAAATTGTATTCTGTCTCTAACTAGAGCTTCACTGGCTCTTTTCATGATATTACTAGAACGAGCACTTACATAAGGTGCTTTGAGTCTAAACCCTTTTGGAATAATACAGCTATTTCTACAACGACATAGGAAAGTTATACTATTTTCAGAGTGTGCCAGCTTCTTGTAAAGTGTTTCCCAACTTCGGAAGTTACTAGTTATGTTAGGCCCATACCTTTGATTAAGATAATCTCTGAAACTTCTTTGTGGCGTGAATTCATAATTCATTTTCTTATATGGGTATTTCGCCCATATAAGAAAATGAATTATGAATTCACGCCACAAAGAAGTTTCAGAGATTATACATATTTGGGGTCAGGGAATACAACTACATGATTTTTAACTGTATCAGACTATATATTTATTCAGTAATACATGTACCAATTACAAACTATTCTCCAATTAACTGTTTTGTCCGGTGTGTCCACATTTTGAAAATTAACAAATTTATACTATCTTAAGAAAGAAATTTAAATGCATCCGACTATGTATTTATTCACTACACATATTACTAATGATATGCTACCCTTTACAAACTATTCACCAATTGAAATTATACATGAATAACGACATATAATACATATTTATAGAATCGTATACAGGGTGTTCCTAAATAACTGTTGCAACGGAACACTGTAGATTCATTCATCAAAAATATGATGATTTAACTCAACTTAGCTATAAACAAAATTGCTTAGTTTAGCCGCTAGAGGGCTTTAAAAACTATTAACTCTTTAATTTTTTTCAAATAAGTCGAAAAATCTGTGATAGATTTTATTCATTTTTTGGCCATGCGTTTGTACCAGTAAACCACATCTTGTTGAAAAATAAACCCTAATTTCGAAAATTACAGAGTGTTTAAACACTTCGTCACAATAAATTATCCATCCATATTTTTTTAACCAATTATTCTTTCTGAATAGTTACTGTAATTTAGAAGCTATTTTCTCGCTTACAAAATTTTAGTCGGGTAAACGGTTTAGCCACAAAAAATATTTTCTAAATTCCTTCAAGCCTGAATCAGTAATTGTAACTTAACACTAGGCTTGTA
Organism: Agriotes lineatus; assembly: GCA_940337035.1. NCBI lineage: Eukaryota > Metazoa > Arthropoda > Insecta > Coleoptera > Elateridae > Agriotes > Agriotes lineatus. The sequence continues at coordinate 131,737,897 of OW679198.1, read as the reverse complement.
GGGTTTGAAAAATATTATTTTGTGGCTAAACCGTTTACCCGACTAAAATTTTGTAAGAGAGGAAATAGCTTCTAAATTAAAGTGACTATTCAGATAAAAAAATTGGTAGTGATTATACAGGGGGTTAAAATTTTTTAAAAAGTTAGTCGTTTTTAAAGCCTAAACTAAGCAACTTTGTATATAGGTAAGTTGAGTTAAATCATCATATTTTTGCTCAATGAATCTACAGTGTTCCGGTGCGATACTTATTTAGGAACACCCTGTATAAAAGATGGTGAATTATGTGAAAGGATGCCTTATATGAATTGCTTAGGTCGTATTCAAACGTTGACACTTGCACAGTTCAGTGCAATTCCAACGAGCAGTTTTGCAAGCACACCTACCAGTGCACCCTCTTTGACCCTTACAGTTACATTTAACCAATTCAGTACAGGCCTTTGAAGCAATCGGTAAGATGTTCTATACAGGAACTGTCTGCTTTTTGAGTCCAGCCCCAGTCTTCTGGATTAGGAGCATGCTGTTGATTGTGCTCACTGGTACACCATACTCCTGTCTGATATGCAGCCCGCTTGGAGTGTTGGAGTAGTGCATCCTTCGTTGGGGGAAGTTTCTCCATTGATTTACTCTTTTGACAAAACAACTCCTTCCTGGCTTCATTCACATTGTCTAAATCACAGTTCTTACCATTTATTTATTTATTCATTTCTCACTCAGCCAACAGCAGTTACAAGATCATGGTGAAGCGTTCAAGTAGTTCAAATTTTTTATTATCAATATCAAGTTCTGTGTAAGCGTGGAGTGCCATGCAGGTAAAGGCATGTGTCACTTGAGGATAACAATTGCATCCCTCTCACGCAGATCTCTTGCCTCGTTAAAAAAATGATGATGTGGCAGCGCATCCCGAGAAATCGTGGAATACAGGCAGGGCTTGGTATTTCTCTACACCCAACTTCTCATCGATAGCATTCATGTTAATATAAGTTAATGTTTGGCTATACCAAAAGCAACACAAGTCTTCACATCTGCACACAAAGTCATTAGGTGATGAAATTTGCCAATGAGCATCACCACTACGCCCGTTTCAACAGTACGCACCCTACAATAATTACTATAGCCATTCAAAAGTGCATTCTGTAAGTGGATAATCGCTCTGGTGTTTACTTCCTCATGGTTACTTGGTGGCATGGACCTATCAGTTCCTCGGAGAATAACTTCGGCATCACATGTGACGACAATTACCTTGTTTTCGGCACATTCAACACTTGCCAATTTTTACTTCCCTCGTCTAAAAGACGAAGGAAGTATTGTAATCGCAAAAAAATCACCTTTCGAGATTTCTCCAGATCTTCACGTTTCAGGGTCCCTAGATGACGAAATACAGGTTTTCTCAATTCCGTCTATCTGTCTGTCTGTCTGTTGGAGGTATAACTCCAAAACTATTTGTCGGAGGAAGACAATATTTTCCATACATATTATATATCTACCTGGCATGAAACCGAGAAAATTTCAGACAAATCTATACATGGTGAGCACCTTAAAATAATAAAATTTTGTTTGTTTTTATTTAACTTAGCAATAAATACAAGTAATAATTGGTACATAGCGCAGGCTTTATTCTTATCAAAAATGAGCCCCAATAAATACAGAATAAATGTTGTACGATACAAAAAGGAGCAACAAATTAGTGCCTTACTTAATATAGCTGCAATGCAGGCATTCGAAGGGTCGGTACTCCGTACCTCAGGTAGAAATAGCCCGTTCTCTTGCAATATCCCACCGGTAACGTTTTCTTTTATTTGAAAATTTATTTCATTTATTAGAAACGTGAAGATATTTTTACTTCTAACTTAATTTGATTCTTAAAATTATTTAGTGTCACAATGTCAACGAGGAAATTTCTGGGTAAAACCTTTTACAGATTTTTTTTAAAGGAATGCAAAAAGTTTCTGTTTGTTGGTGGGGTCAAGAAATCGGTCCACTTAAGTGGGAGCTTGTTCCTTCCTTCACACTTTATCCTAACACCCTTACCTCGCTTTTCTCTAGTGGCTTCTTTAAGGCTTGTCGGATTGTATTTGTCCATACTACATCAACTCGTTTGCAGCTTTCTAATTGTTTATTGATGTGTGAAATGAATACGTGATCAGCATAATCATCAAATGTGACGATGTTGGTAGTTGGGGGGAGGATATGCACAACAGCGCAGCGGCGCCATCGAGAAACTTAACATCAACTTAATCAAGAGGATCATTTGGGGAATCCTTGTCCAGAATGTTCATAAGGTCAGACTTCTTTCTGCATCACTATGTACAGTTGGGAGAACAGAGAAACATCAGTCTTAAGTAATCATATTTTACCCTTATCTTTTGTATAGGAGTTCTGAATAGAGGAAGTTACTTCTTTTTTATTGGTTCATAGAAATAAAAAAACATCTTTTATGTGTGTTATACAGGGCAGCTTATTATATTTAAAAATTGTGTAGTTGTATTCCCTGACCCCAAATATGTATATTTAATTATTTAGACATCAAGTTTGTGATCCTAAGTGATTTAGAAGCCGAGATATTGATAATATACTTATATTTCAAAATGACAGCTATAAAATCCAAGATGGCCGACGGAAGAGTTGGCTCCTATCAAAAATTGAAATCTAAGTACCTAACTAGCACCTGGAAAAATTTGGTGCTTTTGTTCATTGTGTCCACATTTTCATGATAAGCTGCCCTACTGAAATGATTTATCAACATTAAAGTTCTCAATTCTTTCCATTATTACCAATTAGAATTTTATAGTGTGTTCAAGAGCGACAGGTTTGTTTTACTAACTTTTGGTTACTTACGACTTAAAATTAGAAGGGTTGTTGCAACATACATGTTCAATTCTTATTATTATTTATTTTTAACCTTGTAATTGAAAGATAATAATTGATAATCCATAAATCACAATTGGTTTGTTGCTTAGTGACTTTAAAGCGTACCTATGTATCTTCTATCTACTTAGCAGGGCCTGCTGAATTGTGTGACAAACGTCACTTTATACCGCCTGGCCATCGTCGCCTGCGTTGATTATCAAAAACTGCGTCTACAAAACCTGTTAGCTCGCTGAATGTTAGTAATATGCAAATTATAGCCATTTCATAAAATTTGCGCTGGCTGACACCATCTGACAGATCACAAATTTTCCCTTTACGTGATAGCCTTTATCCAGCCACAAAAATGTATCATATTTGATGGAAATTTATGATAGGAGAAATTTTTCCTACCCCTATTTCCACATGAAGGAATGCAATGAGACATTTTCAAAAATGTTCTAACCAAACACTAGTTTTCAAACGTGAAACGTCAAATTGTGTGAACTAGCGCCGATGGAAAAGCTATGAAATATTGTAATAAATGTCAAAACAGCCTAGCTGGCAGGATTTTTAATATCTATTAACATATCTAGGAATGTTATGAGTATCATAACTGCCGTAGATGTTGTTATGAAATCAGAGCTCGTAGTGCGAGACATATAAGGCTGTTATGATAACATCCGTGGTGTGTTCAATAGTTTATAAAATAAGCAAAGTTCTCTTTGTTGATTTTTAATTTAATTAGTTAATGGTGATAAAGGAAGTAGATTTGTCTTCCGAAACATTCATGTTTCAATATTTTTCATTTTGTAGTGTGGTGAAAGACAAGTCCGAAAGACTCATTCAACAAAATTCCCAAAACGCTTCGCTGAGAAAATGGTTACTAAAATTGACAAGAAATAAGTTTTGGCATACAAAAATTAACTACTTCTGAGTTATGACCCGAAATTTTCCAAACAAGTGTTATTGATAAAATTTTACATTTCACATTTTAGTGGTAATTAAATTAGGTGTGAGATTAACGTATACAATCCAACGACAACGTTTTTTTCTATGAATTCTAAATTATATTAAGAGGGTACATAACAGCAACTGTTTTGTGTTAAATTATTAATAATAATAATAGTGTGTGTTTCCAAAAAAAGAACATGTTTATACACTATAATACATTATAAACAATATCTCATTTTCAGTTGGAAACTCGAAGAGAGTCAGATGACCTCCAAATAGGGCTCTTACCTTCCTCCGCGAAAACCAAAAATTTCGTAAAAAGAAAAATGAAGGCTTACATGATTAGAAATTAAGGGACTTTATTGCCAACCACGACTGTAGTAAAACACCTTACATTTCACTAATAGCAAATTTTTCAATGTTTCGTTTTCTGTTAGTACTTTTTTAGGTAAACGTGAGTTTATTTTTCTAACGTACTATATAATCTATTGCTGTGAGTTTCGTTGTACAGTAGAGATTTAATGATATAATGTAATTAATAACTAACAAAGTTTCATTTGCACAAGGAAAATTGCCGAGACAAACAAATTTCCTTACCGTAAAATTTATGGATTGTTGTTAAATAGTTACGTCAAGGCAAGTTTTAAGAGAAATTATAGGAGATTGTTGTATACAGGGTGTTGCAAAAATGGCGGATTAACTCCACATTACACTATTAAGGAGCACTATGGAGTAGGAAAAATAATTTAAAAATGTACTTTTTTAGGATATACCAAAAATGTTGGTTATTAATTTCTTTAATATTCAGTGTTAGGAGATAAAAAACATTGCAGACTAATAATACAGAAACTTAAGAACTGTTAAAATTCAATACTCACAAATGTGTTGAAAAAATTAAAAAATCATTTGACAACAGTGTTCTAAATAAGTTGTATAAACGTTATTTACTAAGTGTTGAATCCATGGCAACAATGTAGCCTTACCTATTTGTAATTAAATAATGTTGTCAGTTTTGCTAGTATTGAGGTTAATAAGATCTTCTATATCTTGAAAAATATAATACAAAGATTTTTTAAATTGTTATTTTCCTACTCAGGAAGTGCCTCTTAATAACAGAACATTGAGTTAATCCGCCAGTTTTACAACACCCTGTATAGTAGCCATATAACTCATAGTTGAATTAAGTTAAGCACACATTCAAAGTTTATTTAACACAGCACTAAGTAAATTGGAGGTTTTTTCTTGTCTGCCGACAAAATGTGGGGTTTTGTTTCGGTAAAACCAGATCAAAATTCGCCTGGAGATCCCATTTTTAGCTATACAAAGAGCAAACATATAGGGTCATATGTTAGTATTAGTTCGCACAGAATAAACATTTTGGACACGTTTATGTGCGATTCGGTTTTCGCTCCAAAGTGCGTTTTAAAATCTAAACTTGCAGTGTAGAGTTATGGCTGAAGTCCGTATAAAACAGGGTCAGAACACCAAAAGTGTATACACTCGTTGCACTGGCGAAGCAGATTGAGCCGTTGGTGTGTGCTGGAGCTACAATAGGAGCTGGTCTGAGTTCGAATGGAAGCGGAGTCCGCAGCTCGAAAATTCGAGGGCCATACTTGAAGAGCATGTGTGTGTTCAAATTTTGGGCCTACAAGCAGAAAAAATGGATAGTGTGCACATTAAGGCATTGAACATACGTACCAATGATATTACAGTTGTTACGAGTCAATTATTACAACCAAACAAGTTTCAGAGGAGTCTGTGCAGTTTATAAAGAATGCACATAGTTGGAGAAGGTCCTGTTGGACATATTGGGGTTTTCAACTGCTAGCTGAGCTGTGGGGCTCCACAGTTTTGTTCGAAATTACAGGATGCACAAATCACGTTGACCAATGTGATCAGATTTCCGTTAATTAAATTTCCCCCGTAGATAACGTTCACACACGTGCAGTAGGGCTGTGGATCCACCTTTCAGGCATCACATCTGGGTTGTGTGTGGGGCGAAACCCGATTCAAACTAAAAACTTTCCGTCACGATACCGCTATGGATCTGCGTGAGATTTGGGATACTTGTGCCCTGAAATACATCGTAGACGCTATTAATTTTGCCTTTAGATGTAAATAGGATAATCATTTTGCTAATTAGCGATTAGTATTTGCTTTAAAACTTGATTGTGACGTCAAATTCAGCCAACTAAAGGCCTACAATTAAACGGACAGTTGTTTTTCCGCAGCTATAAAAAAGTAAAGCGCCGAGAATGCAAAAACTTCTTAACATTTTTCCGTCGCGACACAACGCAATATTGTTGTCGGTCATTTCAACTGTTTTTAGGTTAAGATTTTGTATTTTGATCTGATGTATGTGTGTAAATTGTTTTGAAACGTTTACTTACTTCAAAATAAATAGCAATCATCCGTAGACGGGTTTTGATTTGAATTTGTGCTTGATTTATTCCTTTTGGGTGCAACAATACAATTACTTCGAAAGAAATGAGTTTGTTCGAGTTGGAGCAGCAGCCATCTTGGATTTGTTTGGGACGCAGCGTCTTGCAGTTGCAGTTGCCAAAGGGGTTTCGACAGTGGCGCTGAAAACAGGTTAATGAACGTATTCTGTTCCAGTGTTCATTCTGTAGCTCGAGTATTTATTGTAATCTTGAGCTCTACTATGATGATTAATCTGGCAAAAATGGGTGTTTGAAAAAGTCAAGAAGAAAATTAAGGTTTTTGAAAAAAAAATAAACGATTTAATATCGTTTACTTTCATGAACCCAAGAACTGCCTGATGATGTGTGTTGTCATTTATAACCCTGAGTTGAAACGTGTGTAATACAAGAGTGTTATAGAGTTTGTGCTATTAGAAAACTTGCTACGTATGCCAGTAATCATTACAAAGTATCAGCATCAGTAATTGAACACAGCGCAACTACAAACACAACTTTAAGAAAGTATTCGACTTTACAAAAAATAGAAATACACAGTAAAAAATACCTTGCATACCTTGGTAAACAATAATAAGAAATGTCATAATCTCTAACGAAATTTAGGAATACTTCATAAGGGGAAAATTTCAAAGCTTACATTTTTGATGCCAAACTAAAATCAATGGCAAGAGAATCGAATATAAAAAAATGTTTCTAAAGAAATAATTTTCATCTTTTCTTACAATTTAATACAAAAAATAGTTGCCATAATAGCGTGTATTCTGAAAACTACTACGGGAAAAATATCTGTTCAACATAACGGTGTAAATTATGTCACAATCTTATTATGGATGACTTACTTACACTAAAGTTGCACATTAAACAGGGACGTCGTAAGCTAATTTTGTTTGGGTGGGCACAGGGTGGTTCAGCATTATTTCTGGTAGAATTTTATTAAGATAGGTATATGTCAAAGATAAAGTTACAAAAATTGAAAAAATACAATTCAACAAAGTTTCTATTAATTCATTTAAAAATTCACTAAAAATTAAAAATTTCAATTCAAGAATAGAATGTCTTGGATGTCCTATCGCAAAACTATCTACGATTGCGTCTAAATTCAAATTGCCAATTGTCTTTCGACAGTAATAATTGCTAAATTTGAAAGCAGTTCATCAATCAGATTATTGTCTAAGTCTTTATTCTTCTCAAACAAGAGAACGTTGTTTTACATGCTGCACTTGAAACTGGAATAATCACATAAATTGTATTTAATTGATGTACTTCAGGAAAAGCAATTTTGTGTCTAATAAATCTAAATGCTGCATTATATTGTCAACTATAATTTTAAATTTAATATTTCTATATTTTTTTATAATTTCTGAAGTTCGTTTTTTGATAGATACAAATCAATCTTGTTGTGCTCAGCTAATGGTTCAATGTTATAATAATTTAAAATATATTTACTTCTAGGGTTGAGTGAGGTTAAGCTCATCAAAATACTTTTATGGTATTCTGAATCGTAAAAGCCTCTTTACTGAACTCTTGTCTCTACGAGTAAAAAGCCTCTTTACGTGCTGAGGCCGTTATGAATTATAACGGGCTGTTTATCATCAATATGATAAACAGCCCATTATAATTCATAACGAGCGTAGTCTCTAACGAAGAACAGCGAGGTCATCTGAATTTAATGATCTTTTATTAAAGATCTACGATTCAAAATACAATAAAACGTTGTAAAATGCTCGACCGTTACTAAAACTTTACGTGCTCACACGGATAACAAGCTCGTTCTCGCTCGTTCGTTCTAGGTAACGGTCTTGTAATGTCAGTTACTATCATTCCAATGCAATTTCTATATTTGTATCATTACAGATAGTTATTTCTTCTTGATATAATAGGTCATAGGTAATTCTCCCTGCACATTTAGTTCAAAATTACGTCTAGATATACAAATTTCTTTTAAACTGTCATTCAAGTTTTATAAAGTTGAGATATAATAGTTTTGACGAGGTTATTTATTTTTTTGAAATTAAACAAAATGTAGTAAAAAACATAAATTAAAAATAAACATAAAATTTGTTTGATTTAAAGATTATCACTGTTCATTTTAATTATCAAAACACTTAAATTGTCCACCTTGCACGCGTAGCAAATACTTTTTAATCCAACAAGTTTTCGGATGGGGCCAAATCTCTAGATGATTTTGCTAAAAATGTTTAATATATTCGAATAAAGATACACCATAAAGTGATTCTGCTTTCACGTTCCTTAAGAACCGGTCATACAAGTTACCATTGAATCTTTGAACAAATATCTGATGACAATTACAACCATTATAGCAAAATAATTACACGGGTAACATCATCATTAATTTTGTTTAAAATATGTTTAGCCAGAATATGTTCTATGAAATTTCCTTTATTTATACGTAATTCAAATTCATGATCACCTGTTAATGTAATTCCTTGCAAAGTACAAAAACGTATTAATTTAATGATTATTTTTAAATATTGTCGGTCATTCGCTACTTGCCTGGTGTGTTCCGTGTTTATTTGATCTGCTACTGTCTGATGTTTGGTTCTGATCACATAATTCGCCCAAGAAACTTCACATTTCGTGTTTTCAATACCTGACTCATGCCTCTTTCATCATATTTCTTTTTCTATTGGCCTCTTCCAATTCTTGAAACCTATTGACACAAAAGACACGTTGGGATCCTTATGTCCTTTGCAAAAAAGCGGCAAGGATGCCAACACGCAGAATCTTGAACAGCACTATATTCCAGCCATTTATGTTGTTGGTACCAAGTTGAGCCAAAAGATCTCTATTCCCAAAAATTTTGTCCTTTGACATGTTTTAACTTAAACTGATAATGTCAAGTTGTGTGGACACCTGGGGGGCATCAACCCTTTCAGGGTGGGTAAGTGCCCACCTTGACCTGCCCCAGGCGACGTTCTTGATATTAAATATCCGGTTGCAAGGAGTCTACGATTATTAGAGAACACCTATTATTCTGTGGGTTGCAACTGAAATTGTAGAAATTACGCCAGGAAAAGTGTTACGAAAAAACTGCAGTCCGATGATCCTATTACTTATCGAATTCAGACTAAAACATATAGCAACAATTTTTATCGAAATTGCATAATAAATTGATCGTGACGAGGTCACTGATAGCCATAAGGAGTTGAGTTTAATTGATTATATTTGATATTGACGCCGATTAACAGTAGTCGAAAATATATTACTTTTAAGAAAATAGAATGAATAAACTCATTTTAATTTCTCTTTTGTGTTTTAGAATACATGGAGAACATGCAGCACCTGAAATCTTCAGACAAAGCAAACATATATTAAAGACGACTAAATTGCATGGACATTTTCAGAGATAACATTTTAGGCCCGTCTTTTAGCATGCAACACAGTGTATCTTGCCACCAAATAAGCAGTTCTGATTTAAACATTCTTCTGCAATTATCCTGGGATAGAAGTTGAGCTACTATTAGTAATTATGGTTCCACTACTATGTATAAATAGTGTTACGATTTGCGTTATTTAATGAAATAAACTATACGCGGTTGTAGGAATAGACTGTACTTTAGTTAGCTATAAGCCATTTGTATCATACATATTTTAAGGTAGAATTTCGTAGGCAAAATGGTATATTAAAATTACAACAAGCGAATATTTAGCCGATGTTTAGAAACGTGCCTTTCTCTAGGAAGCTGGAGATATTTCAATCTCACGAATAAATTAGAGTAAATTTATGCAGGGTTTACTTCGTAAGCCGAAATATTGGCCGAAGGTATATGGCTAGTACGTGGTCAGAAGTGCAACTGTTGCAACTCGATGATAAAAATTACGTGCCGGCTGGAGCAAATTCTTTTAGCATTGTAAAACTTTATTAGCGATAATTTGCGAGGGGTCGAGCTTGACAAATTTTAGTGTGTGAAAGCTTCAAATTTGTCAAATTCATAAGACTATTATGAACTGTCACGTCCGTATGTACGTGTCAAAAGTCCAAAATTTAGACCTGCTCTGATAGGCTTATTTGAAATTTGTAAACGCCTACCGAGTTTTCTTGGTCAAACTGAATTTAGTTAGTTAATAAGAAGATGTTAATAAGTAAAGTTAAGAAGCAACGGTATTAAACTTAAGTGTTCTGTAAACGGCAGAAAAATAAATGCAAGTATTTGTACTTAAGTGTTCTTATTAATCTCGCAACAGTAGCTTTAGTCTTCGTGTCAAAATGTATTTCAGGCTACAGTGAAACAAAGTGGTTATCATAATATAAGATTTTGGAGGTCGAATTCGATCAATTGCCGAAATTGAATGCTCAGATATATATATTTCAAAAGACTATCCCAAGCATATAAGAGAACAGAGAAAGACGCTGAAGAAACACTTAGTAACTGCAAGACAAAACGGATACAAAGCAGTGATAAAATATAATAAATTAGTGGTCACGACGAAATACACTTGAAAAAAACTGGAAAAAAATAAAAAGAGGGGCAGAACTGCCAGCGAAAGATCACCTATTAACCAACAAGAAGGACAACCAAACAAATGTCCAAATTTAGGAGACCCTCCAAAAAACTAAGAAGATTTAAGGACGGATGTAAAAAAAATGACGACTCTGGCCATGAAATAAGGACAGAAAACGGGAAAAAGCGTATTTATAGGAAGAAACAATTTAACTGGAGAAAAAAGTGTAATAAAGTTAGGTACATGGAATGTTAGAGGTTTAAGAGGGAAAGAGGAATAACTAGCACTAGAATTAGATAAGATGAAATTAGAAATAATAGGGTTAACGCAAACAAAGAAAAAAGGTAAAGGTCTAGAAAAATTAGCGAAAGATTATTATATATACTGGTCGGGAGTGGAAGAAACAGAAATGCAAGAGCAGGTGTAGCAATAGTATTATATGAGAAAACAATCTCAAAAGTAACATAAGAAAATTTCGTAAATGAATATGGAATTCCGCAAAAAAGAAACGTTTACATTGTTAATACGTTACGGACCCAACGAGGATGCAAGCTTAGAGGAAAACAACAAGTTCTACCAGAAGCTACAAAAAGAAATAGACAAAACAGGTAACACAATAGTAATCGTGGGAGACTTAAACGGACGGGTAGGGAACAAGAATGAGGGAATAGAAAAGAGTCTTGGAAAACAAGAAGAGGAGGAAAACTCAAATGGAGAGAGAATGATAGAATTATGTATGGAAAACGAATTAGTTATAACAAATACGAAGTTCATGCATACGCACATACACAAAATAACAAGAGAAGAACCAAACAAAGGACAAAGGTCAATAATAGATTACTTTCTGATTAACAGAAACAAACTTAAGGACGTAAAAGACGTTAGAGTAAGAAGAGGGCCCGAAATTGGAAGTGACCACTACCTACTAACTATGAAATTACGAGATAATGAAAGAAAACAGAAATTGTTTAAAAGAAAAGTTGCCAATGAAAAAATTAAAAACCATAAACTAAAAGAGGAAAGAGTGAGACATAATTTCCAAAGGATTATAGAAGAAAACCTCCAACGGGAACCGATAAAAGAGAGTATAGAACAAAAATGGGAACAATTTAAAGGGATAATAATAAGAGCCTCAGAGCAGAGTTCTAAAAAGACAAGGATCGGTAAAGGAAACCAAAAGAGAACACCATGGTGGACAGAAGAAGTTAATGGGGTAGTGAAAGGAAAGAAAATTAAATGGACAACGTATCTACAAAACAAAACACCCGAAAGTTATGAAGAATATAAGAAGAAGAGATATTAACCTAGGATACATAAGAGATAAAGAAGAGAAAATTCTGAGTGAACATAAAGAAATAATGGAAAGGCGGAGCCAATACTTCCGATCACTACTAAAGGGAGAAGAAAAACAGTGACAAGTAATCGTAAGAGCCAGCTGCCTATACCAGATAATAAAATATAATCTATCACTGAGAAGGAATTAGAAATGGCAATAAGACGACTTAAGTTAGGCAAAGCAGCAGTTAGCGATAATGTAAAACCAGAAATGGTAAAATATATGGGCGAAGTAGGAAAAATAAAACTACTTGAAATATTCAATACAGCACTAAGGCAAGGCACGGCACCGTTAGATTGGCAAATAGGCATCATAAACCCTATATTCAAAAAAGGCGACTCTAAGGACTGCAATAATTATAGAGGGATTACTTTAATAAGTGTACCAGGGAAAATATACGGCCGAATTATAGAGAACAGAAAAAGGCAACAAATAGAAAATACACTAGAAGACACGCAATGTGGATTCCGACCTAATAAAAGTACACACAAAAAATCACTCTTTATAAAAAGCCCTGCTTGTTCTCAAACTAAAAATGCACTTGCCAAAATTTAAATATCTTCTTCCGTATACGGAGGAGGTTCGAAAATATGAAAATGGCTCAAGCATAAAGTACACTTATTTTTTAAAATATACAATCATCTTAATTGGAAATATTTGTTATAACATTTCTATTAAAAATTATAATTGCTTTGAATTGCTATTGATGTTTGGATCGCGTATTATTATTTTTTTTAAGATACCTGTGTTTTTGTTAACACACACATGAGATGGCGGCGCCGAGATATTCGGCTTCGATATATAGAAGGAATGAAAATCGAACAGGTCACCAATTTCAGATACTTGGGAACAAACATAAACTGCCAAGAACAACTAATGGAAGAAATTAATGAAAGAATAGGGGCTACAGGAAGACTTTTTAACGTGATAAAAACAAAATTTCTAAACAAAAAAGAGATACCAAAACGGATAAAAACTGAAGTATACAAAAAGATTGCCGTTCCTATACTAACATATGCAAGTGAATCCTGGTTAACAACAACGAGAAGCCAAAGTAGATTAAACAGTATAAAAATGAGATTTTTTAGGAAAATTGAGGGAAAGACAAAATTCGACAGAATCAGAAATGAAACATACAGGAAAAACTTAAATGTAGGACCCATAAACGAAATAGTACAAGAAAACCAGCTGAGATGGGGGGACATGTGCACAGAATGGAGGAAGATAGAACAAAAAGGCAAATATACGAAAGAAGAGTTACAAACAGAAAAAGAGGCAGACCAAGGAAGACATGGAAAGAAGAAACAGTAAAAGCAGCTGAAGCTAGAGAAGTCCTAGTGAGCCACATAGAAAAGGAAGCAAGAGATAGAAAATCATGGAGGGAGATATGCAGAAGAAAACCAACATGAATAAACCCACAGCCTTACACCGCACGGTAAAAAAACTTACGATTAAGTAAGTAAGTAAGAATGCTCAGATCAGCTGGTATGTTTTATATAACTTCTTTATACTGAAATCTCCCTGTAGACATCTCCATTATTAAACTTATTACGTCTCTAACTTCAAGAAAACATATACATAGATATGTTAGAAATGAAAAGGTGAATGAGGTTTGTAGAATAGTATGGCTATATAATGTTTCAAAATTTTACCGACAAAGTTTTGACAGGTGTTCTGTGTTTAAAATAGCTACAAAAACTTCACATAAGCGTATAACCATAGCTACTTTCTCGGAAATTATGTGTAGGTATTCTGTGGAATTTATTTAAAAAAGTATACATTTTTTTACGAAATTTGGCATCAATATTTGATACATCAAAATAAGAATACAACTTCTTATTTTGTTTTTAGCCGCCAGCGCCGCTTCATAAATTTTCGCCAGAGTTTACCTCACGTTCGGCATGCATTACCGGTCATCTAATTAGTTTAACAAGTTGTATTAAGGAGCGATGCGCTTTTGTCTCCAAAATTCCGGGTGCTCAGTTTGGAGGTGGGGCATATCCCTCGTCCCTCATTTACTTTTTAGAAAATCCAGAGAATTCTTTTGATTTTTCTTCTGCAGCTACACGACGTGGGTGTACTAAACTTTTTTTTAGGTTTACGACACGTGCGGATTTCCCCCGACAAAACCGCATTACAGGGGGAGTCTTGGTCTTGTTGTTGGGTCGCCGTAGCTGCCAGCGATTACTTCGGGATATACTAGTTTTTGTTGCAAAGCAAAATATTCGCTGGCCACCCACAATCTGAGATAGAACTCGTTAAATTTGTTTTCAGAACTTTTGGGTGCAACACACTTCGCGCTTTCAGGTGAAATTTCGACTACCATATTTGCGAGTCAGTTCAGTTTGTAGTTTTGCTTGAGCGTTGATTGAAGTTTTTTATTTAGAACTTGACTACTTGTGCATAGACTTTATTATATTAACTAACATGTTAATAATTTTTCGTTTTGCGTTCACGAATGCACCGTCATTTATGTCTTTGAGCGTTATTTCTTCCTGTAATTATCGTTGTTATGAATACACATACTGTTGCCGATTTACACACTCGATGTTGTTTCTTTTTTGGGTATTTGTTATCTCCTTATAGCGTATCTTTCGTAGCAGCTCAGTTCGTGTGGTTCGAAGAAGCGAATTACGGTAAATTATTGAACCTGGCGCCCTTATCTGTTAGTTTATTGCTCATGACAATTAAGCGTTAATGGGTTAATGCAATAATATACCTGATACTTGCTTAAAAATTCGTTAAAACAGGTGTAACACGTGTTTTATTAATATTAGGAGGAATCAGGTATGACACTTTCATTTCAGAATTATTAAGTACTTTTTTTTGTAAATGAGAGAAAAATATTTATTACGACAATTGTTTACACTATTTTTACCTATAGATAATACAAAATTTTATAAAATAATGAATATTTTGCCAGTTCTTAAGTTAAACGTAATATTCAAAATTGTATGTTTATTACAAGGTTTAAATGCTGAACTAATTTAAATCCAGCAACTTTTAGGTATAAAATTGAAAGTTACATTAATAAATTTAATACTTCAAGACACAATCC
Organism: Agriotes lineatus; assembly: GCA_940337035.1. Classification (NCBI taxonomy): domain Eukaryota; kingdom Metazoa; phylum Arthropoda; class Insecta; order Coleoptera; family Elateridae; genus Agriotes; species Agriotes lineatus. The sequence continues at coordinate 131,722,803 of OW679198.1, read as the reverse complement.
AACTAATTAAATCAAAGAAGTTTGTATTGAACATTAGACACACGCAATAATATTATTAATATTTAATAAAAACTCATAAGCTATTAATTACAGCCATCGTTATCAAAATTCTGAAATGACCATAAACAACTTGATTCATAGAGATTTTGATTGATTATAAAACTGAATTTTTAAAATAGAATTAATCATTGACATTAACTTAAAACAATAGTTGCGTGAAATTACTTTCCTGTTATCGAGATATTATGAATAACTGCATCATTACTTTAATTACTGTGATTGCATTTTTATATACACCTGACATCCTAAGTTTGGATTTGCAACACAGAATAATGTCTCATAAAATTGAATTACTCTGGTAACAGCTTGAAATATTTAGTCAATCTTTAATTACTTGTAGTTTTTTCATTTTTTAGTGTTAGTACAACTGCGGGAGAAGGTAAAAAATAACGTAAATAGCAAAACATTGTATTCAAATAGTCATTTGTATGTAAAATTGTAACAGCCATACCAGCAAGTAACATTAAAAGAGTTTCTAAAAGTTTTAAATCTATAAAACATGTTTATTGAGACGAATTTTACTGATTTTACTAGCAGCAAGTAGATTTTTAAAAATATTTTGTTTATATTTGACCTAGTGTATATACATGCTTGTATGATGTGTCGAGAGATAAATAACGAACATTACAATTTTCATCTACACCAAAAATACTTAAGAGGAGGCCACTAAAACTAACAATTAAGCCTAACGGAAACGATGTTTTCAGAAGACGAGTGCGTCTGTCATAACTTCCATCAAAATAGTATAGCAGGATAATACAACAAAGCAACTTGTAAATCTCCTTAAAACCTAAACAACCCTTTCAATGTAGCTTGGAATACAGCAGACAACCTTTGAAATGGGATTTAAAAGTTGCTTCTCATAACTGGAAGGCTGCCTTTATACCTGAAATAACAGCTTGGTTTGTTTATGTTTCGTATTTCAAGCAGACGCTTCTAGGACAAGTTCAAGTAGAAGAAGTCAGAGTTTGCAAATATTTGAAGAGAGTATCTAAATATGTCATAAAATATAATCAACACTTGTTAAAGTATGAAGAAAAGGCCTTAAAATATGATGATTTAAACAAAATTACATGCATGCAAAATCCCGACTTTTTTATTACAAGTAAATAATAGCGTAATTTCAACCGTCACAAAAATGGCAACTTATGTGATTTAACAGAAAGGTAAATACGTTACTTTTATGCCTGGGCATAAGGAACTAACTAGAAAATCCATTCGCAGAGGACGAACTAAGTAAAAACAAGTCTAAAAATTGACATCCTATAGGAAAAACAACGGAAAGAAAAGGGAAGGAAAATAAAATATATTTTGCAACATGGAATCTGCAAGGAATCAATAAGACAGAAGCTGTTAAAAACTTCATAAGGGAAAGAAGGAAATATAAAATTCAATTAATGGCGGTACAAGAAACTAACATCAAAGGCGAGGCAACAATCACAGTAGAAGACTAGTCAGCTACGGCGGAGAAAAAAACCAATTTGGAAGGTTTCTACAACAATAAATTGTATAAGTAGATATAAAAGGATAAACGAAAGAATAAGTTACATAAGGTTAAGGGGAGGCCACAGAAAAATAAGTGCAATTAATGGAAATGTACCGACAGAAGAAAGTCAAGAATAATTTAATTAGAAAGAGTTTATGATAAGGATAACTGTCTTAAATGCGACGTGAAAATGGCAATAGGAGATTACAATGCTAAGTTAGGAAGAAAAGAAGTTTATAATGAAATAATAGGAAAATATGGCGCACACACTAAAACAAATGATGACGGGGAAATGTTATTAAATGTTGCAGTGGAAAGAAAGCTAAAAGTCAAAGCAACATATCTGTAACATCAAGAAATCCATAAAGAAGCATGGATTAGTCCAAAAAAAAACATTAATCAAATAGATTACTTCTTCATTGAAACTAAACATGTATACAAGGTAATGAACGTAAAAAGCCAACGAGGAGCAGATATAGATAGCGAAGAGCGATCATATTCTAGTCAGGATCTCTTTGCATGTAGAAATAACAAAGACGAGGAAAAATTATAAAGAGAGAAAAAAGGCTAAATATAAGGTCCCTAAAAGACCAAAAAGTAAAAACAGAGTATACCAAAACTATCGACTCTGGATTAGAGACATATGATGACAGAAAGATATTAACCAACAATGCAAGTACTTAAACAAATTATTTAGAGAGAACTCCTAAGAAAAACTACGATATAAGGAAAGGAAAAGGAATGAATGGTTTGAGGATAAATGCAAAAGAGTCATAGAAGAAAGAAGGAAAACTAAACTTGATTAAGTATCTATGGCAAGATAATGTAGAAACAAAAGTCAAATACCAGGAAACGAGATAAATAGCTAAAACCATATTTAGAAACAAAAAAAGACAGCAAAAAAATAAATTAATTAGTGGGATATAAAAAGACTTCGACAAAAAAAACAACTAAGATGCGAAAATTAAACAAACAAAAAAGAAAAAAACTAAGCAAATACTGATGGAAAAAGGAGGGAAATAAATAGGAAGTGAGCAGGAAATTAAAAACTATGGGTAGAATATTATGTAAAAATTTTCAAAGACGACATGCAATGGAATATAGAAAAAGAAAGAGAAACAGAGTGGAAAGGAGATGCAGAAATACTTACACTAGAAGAAACAGAAAAAGTGATAACACAATTGAAAAATGTTAAATCAGCCGAAGGTGACCAAATTTCCAATGAATACTTTCAATATGGAGGGATATAACTTAATAGAGAAAATATATAAACTAATTAGGAAAATTTGGAAAGAGCATGAATTACCAGAAGAGTAGAAAGAATCAGTAATACTACCGATATACAAGAAAGGGGAATCAACAAACTTTGTAAACAATAGACCACAATAGCCTACAAAACGTAGCTTTAAAGTGCTGGCCAAATGAAATAGACCTGAAATTAAAAATAGTAGTAACTAATCTTCACCATCAACAAATATAAGAAATATGTTTCTAAAAATCACTTTAAATATATGTATTGTGCATTGATTTCCGACAAGCATACGATAAAATAAGAAGATCTGAAGTAATTAAAACTCTAAAACGGTTTCTGTGTCCTAGTAAACTCCAAAGATTAATTAATATGACACTAAAGGAAAAGTAAGAGTGGACTGGAATGAAACGGAAGCATTCAAACTAGTAATGGATTGAAACAACGAGATCCTATCTCAAGTACATTTTGTAATCTAGTTTTAGAAAGAAAAATTAGAAAAAGTAGTATAAAAACTAATGGTATCATTCTCAGAGGACCCCATCAATGCTTAGCTTTTGTAAACGATGTTTTAATTCTAACAAGAACAAGATATAGCTTCCAGATAATACAAAATGCCGAAGAAGTAGGATTAAGAATTAACTATAAGAAATCACAATTTATAATAATGGGAGAATCTAACGTACCGGGAATTCTACAAATAAAGTATATGGATAAAAGCATTAAAATCAAATAAGTACAAGTGTGATATACCGATATACCTAGGGACCAGAAATATCCATAAACGCTTCTAAGTGCGTTTAAAAATCGGTTATCGTCAAAAGTGCTATCAAGAATAGGCTATAAATCGAACTGTATAAAACAAATATAAGACCGGTAGTGTTATACGCGAGTGAGTGTTGGGTCATGACGAAGCAAGAAGAATGTAAAATTGAAGCATTAGAAAGGAGGATATTAAGACTAATTAATATACAGAGGTGTAAATAAAGACGGTAACTGGAGAAGAAGACCAATTAAGAAATGAAGAACTTTTTAAAGACACCACAATATCAACAATAATCAAACAAAATAGAATAAGATGGCTAGGACATTTAACTAGATTACAAAATGAAAGAATTGTCAAAGAAATGTATAAATTAGAGCCGGAAGGAAGGAATAGATAGAGGTAGACAGAGACTAAGCTGGAAAAAAGAAGTAGAGCAAAACCTGAGGAAACTACATGTTTCTAACTGGGGAACCTTAGCATTGGAAAGGAAGGTATGGAAAATAATAGTTGAAAAATCCAAGGGTCTTAGGCCTGTAGCGCTGAAGATAATAAAACCAGTTGTATGTAACGGCCTGACTTTTCGGATTTTATTAAATTCTATTTCAAAGACCTTAAAAAAGAGAATTTATAGGCAAGCAACGTTGTTTTGCAAAATTATAATCGAATTCTTACATAAGAACTTGTGAAACCAATTGTAAATGCATTGCAAACATGTGACAACGATATTTAATTATGAAAAGTACATCAGCAAAAGCTGATACTCGTAGATTAAATGTAACTACACATTTGTGGAAATTTGAGGTCCTGTCACCAGGTTACATGTTAAAAAGTCACACGATCTGAAAGAAAAAACATTAGTAAAGCACACTATATTTAAGAAAAAGACGTTATGACTAAAGTAAATAGAACGGTGACATGTGGAAAAATGAAAACAAGCATTTCGAAGAAGGCAAGTAGCTGATTATGCAAGAAAGCAGCTTGATGTGAGAAGATAACAACGGTAGTGACTGTTAGCAGAACATGTATAACTTGACACTTCCGGGCCTGCAAATAACTTCACCCCACTGTGTTGCACGCGCTCTTGGAGATCCTTTCGCGTCTGTAAGATACGCAGCGGTATTAAAGAGAACGAACTTATTGTTGCCCCTTTTTGACTCTTCTTACATTTACCCTGTATCTGTTGGGTTCCACTTTTATCAAGTGTAAAGCCTGAATTATGTACAAATGATTACTTTTATCTATTTCTAAGTTGAAGGCAAAAATAAACAAAAAACTATTTTTTAAAGTGCCCACCCTGTATATGTTACGTATACAAATATGCCTTTTTTCTTTAAGGGTAAAAACCTGAGGTATGTGCAAAATATTACTTTTATTTAAGTAATAGTTCTTGAGTTAAAGCAAAAATAGGAAGAATTTATTTTTACGATGCTCACTCTGTATATAATTTACGGAAATTTTCTCAGTTGTATGCCAGAAAGGCTCTCACGTGTAGCCAAGCCGAATTCGATTACTACGCCGCTTTAAACGCTACACCACACCGGCAGAGTAGTTGAGTCGCTTCTGGCTCTACTAAAGAACGCGTTGATCGCTGCACTTTTCTATTCATTTTACGATATTAACCTGTATCTGTTGGGTTCGATTATCAATTTATCATTGAGGGTAAAAACCTGAGGGTATGGTGCAAATTATTACTTTTATTTATTAATGCGTTGAACCAAAATAGACAAAATTTTATTCTTTAAGGTGCCTACATTGTGTATATTTGACCGAAAGTATATTCGGTTTTGAATCAGGTAGACATATAATCAACATAAAGTTTTTGAGTTATTCCGGCAACAGACAGACAGACGGAGGGAATTGAGAAAACCCGTTTTTCGTCATCCAGGGATCCTGAAACGTGAAGATTTCGGAAGTGATTTTTTCACGATGACTATACTTTCTTCGTCTTTTAAACGAGGGAATTCAAAATGTAATGGTGCTGCATTCGCGAACGCGACATACCAGATCGTATTCTAATTGCGTGGCATTCAAATATTGGCTTTCCTAATTATTTTACAGGAAAATTCCTTTTTGGTTCTTAAACAACACTACATGATGATCCAATTGGCGCAAGTTGAGCATTTTTGTTTGCACACGCAAATACATTAAAAAAAAATGAAATTTATATGAAAATATCAATTCCAGCTTGACCAGGGACTGTTACAGTTTGACAGCTGACTGATAAACGTAGTTGAAAACGGTCGATTGAAAGAAAAATTTCTACATCGGATACAAAAATAAAAGAAATTTATTCAATCACCTAACATTAATTTCCTTTCTTAAGGGGTTCAAAACTCAGAGTTAGAATACGTATGCGGTAAAATGATACTTTATTCTTTTTCAAGATTTAACCTAATATACGCTCAGAATGTAAAATGTGCTAAACAAATTGTATTGTGTAAAACAAGTGATAATGGCATGTTTTCGTTAATTACGTTTTTATGCGACTGGTTATTATCTTTATTTTTATTTTTATATTTTATTATAATGAGAAAACTACCTTTGTGTTTAAATTCAATTAATTAAATATGTATTTATGTTAGAAAAACTATTTTTGTTTATGTTTTTTAAATTAAGCAAATGAAGAAAGGCTATATTGTTTCTAGAGAAAATATTTTTGGTTTCTATGTTCATAATACTTTCCCCAGATTCACTAGTTTCGTTTCCTGAATGTAAAAAGATGTTCTGAATTTTGTTTTGTACTGTACTGAAAATTATGTATAACACTGTGAGCAATATAGGCTTAAGCATTTGCTCTTAATACCTTGTAAGTAAAAATTAACTTCTGATATGGTTTTAAACCGGCAAAGCATTTAAAATAAAATATAATTAATATGCAGCTTAATTATAAAGCAAATAAAAACGATATTGTCAAGTAACACAGTTTTCTCACCCAAGAATTCTACAATGGTATTGGCAGTTCATCAGCTAATTAATTTTCCATTAGCTAAAACAAATGTAGATTAGATAGAATCATAGTTATTAATTTATTTTACATGTGAAATTATAAACGGTACCAGTTATTGGTCCATTTATAGTCGCAAGTGTAATTCAAATTGTTGAAGATGATAATTTTGAACTAAGTTGTTCTGTTAGTCAGGCTTTATCTGTAAAGGTAAATATTATCAGAATTAGATAAAACATTAGTATATTTCTTACATATTTATTGTATAAAAGAGTTAATGATACATAATAAAGGCAGGCAGGCAAATTTAAGAACTGGTTAACCTAAAAATATGATTTGTAAAATTAAAACGTCATAAAGGTTGATAAGTAGGAATTTGTAATTTTGATATTTCAAAAGTAATTATATCCAAGTTTTGGCGGGAATTATAAAATAACAGGAACAAAAGGTGCGTGTTAAAATAAAATGTTAATGACACTAGTTAAAAATTGATCTATTGTTATAAAAATTCAATTTTACTAATATAAATACGGGTATATACCACTAAAAATTGTGATACCAATAAGTGTGGTCTTAAAGAAGAAAGTTACTGTAAAACTAATGAAGATGTTAATTGTGTGTACGTGAAGCCTAGTCTAAAGGGGTTGCTGACGACGGTACTAGAAAGAATCAGGATCTAGCTGGTGCAACGTCCATTTTGACAACTAATCAAAAAGAATATGAGCTCGAAGAAAAAAATCATCATGTAAGTGTACACCAAATTTAAATAGATAAATACCAGATCTGACAACAAAAGCAGACAGTAAATGGATTAAACTGCTAATTTTAATAAGTATAGAATTGATTATAATAACGGAAAATTAACGATAAATAAATTTAATAAATAACAGTGATCAAGAAATGAAAGTTTAACAAATGGTATAATACTAAACACTATCTATGACATAATTAAAAATAGCCGACAGTATTACTTACATAAAATTGAGTTTAATATAAAATTTTAACTTAACAATATTAAAGAAATTTAATTATATTGAAAATACAGATCTATCATTAATAAAGAACAATTTCCTCATATTAAAGTGTTATTGTTTTTATATTGTGTATGTCTAATTGATCTCTGCAGTAACCCAAAGAGATAAAGAGTCGAACAATTAATTTTGTTATAATTGCATGCTCAAGCTGTGCACAGAAAAGGTAATAAGTAGAGAATAATAATTTAAATTAAAAGAAAATAAAGCCATGTTTAGATATTTTTATTAAAATTGTTTCGTACGTTGGCAGGCTTCTCTGGAAAAATATTAATATTTACAAAATGTGACTCATCAGTCTGTATTAGTTTGTAAATTGTTGGGACGACATGGTAAGGTTGTTACAAAGCGAGGGCAACTCAGTAAACAACCACAAATATAACAACTATATTATTATTATTGATGACTGCGGGATCTGAGAAGTTTCTTTGTTGTTGGTTGCGTTACATACCTCGGGGAACTGTTGTAGTTGATGATTATTTGTGTGCGTTACGTGTACCCGGGAATATTTTTTACAAAAATTTCGGATTTCAAGAGTCTGAAAACTATACTGTAATCTACTGAAGACGTACATATCTCCTGCGACTAGTACCGCTTGTACATAAAGAAAAACGTAATCATCGAAAAAGTAATAAACTCTAATACAGTAATAGGGTACATGTTACCATGTAATTAAAAAACGAATTTTATAAAATATGAGTAACAAAACAATATTATTAATTACTATCGTTACAACACATAATGCAATACCCAGTAACTTATAATGCACCCCACTTTCTTAGTAGTTTCACGGATCGACAGATTATCATCGTTTCGCGAAGGTCCTACCATCATCGTTGAATCTAACTAGATGCACGCGAATAAGGGTTACATATGGTAATATACACAACCAAGTTGTAGCTTCTTCGTACATGGCGTTGGAGGCATGTGCCGCCCAGGGTTATTTTTCCTTTATTCCTGAGTGTCATATATCAGTAGAGATATGTAGAAAAATAGATACTGCATCCACTCATTTAGACAATATCATCTAAAAAGCTATCTGCAAAATTAAAATCTATTAAAAACTTACGAGTTTCACCGCTACACAGAACGAAAGTTTAGCAAATTTTGTCCACATCCCAGCGTGGAGAGAAGGGGCGATTCGGCGTCGACGATCCGGCGCTGGCAATTCGGTGTGGGACAGTTCGGCGCCAACAAAATCGGCACCAATATACATGGTCTGACAACGATGCGGGGCTGGAAGATATTTATAAAAGTAAAAGTAAAAGTATGAATTTCAGGAGGCTGCTGTAAGTAATAGAAAGCCCTTCGAAAAGATTAAGTATAAGCTTATAAATATCGTTGCTATTAGTAGGACAAAATCGAGTGTTTAATAGAAATAAATGTATCTCACAATAGTTGTGAAATTGCAAATAACCGAATCCATCCCAAATACGTAGTCAATAGAAAACAAGTTACCAAATTCGAAAGCCTATTCTGGGCAGCTTTCCTAATCTATATCACTTATGCATCCATAGAATTACAAGAGAAATTAATACAGCTACCTAATTGTTACAAAATTTATGGATAGTGCCGAACTATCCTAGCGCCGAATTGTACTGGCGCCGAACGCTTCAGCCTGATCCGAATTGTTATGCACTGGCTAAAGATATTCTACCAAGTACATATAACGCCATACATTGTATCGACGTATGTACAGCGATTCGTTTTATGACGTACAGTAGAATCATTCTAGCTTTGCGGCCGGAAAAAACAGAACTAATATTAGAATCTAGTAATTTCTAAGCTTCATACTGGGTAAAAATTTTGACATATATCGAACTGACATCAACTTGTTAATCTAATTTAGATAAACGACAGGATACATCAGTGGCGTACTAAGAACTTTTAAATTTAAGTAATTATGCTAATAATAAAAGCTTTTGCACAATAAAATAACAAACACGGTTTGTAATAACAGATAATTTTCTGCGATGTAATCCTTAAAATTAAATTCTTCGAATAATAGCAGTACTTATCCTCAAACATCAAACTTATACAATTTTATGAGAACTATCACTCTTCCATAAATTCCTTTCACATTAATTGCTCGAGCACATCGACATTTCCATCATCCACAGAGAATGTTTAAAAAAAGTCATTACACAATTCTTTTACATATTTTAAATAAAAATTCGCATTGTGTTGAGGAATATATTGCTTTAAAGAGATCCATACAAGTTCAATTGGGTTTAAGTAAGGGTGGTACTGCGGCATCTTAATACACGATGTCCTTTATCTTCCAACATTCTATCTATCTCATAGGTTTTATACTTTGATTGGCGAATTTTTATTAGGCTTTAGCATATTGGTCCAAAAGGTATATTTTTGCTCTCAAGCCAGTTTTCATATTCTCTTCTCTGCTTACTGCGGTGGACACTTTTGCAACTACGTTATAGTATGGGGCATCTTGCAATTTTGTGGGAAAATGCCTTTTACGGTAGAAACTTACCTTTCTGTTATATAATAATTTATACTAATTCGTTTCAAAGTCAAATGTTACGGTCGCATTCATCCAGGTTGGTCTTCGTATGAGTGTTTGCTTTTCTTATTTGGGCTTGAAAAGGTGTCTGCCGCGCCATTCTCTACTCCTTCTGATTCTTTTTATAAATTTTGGATGGTTTGCAAAGAAGTACCAGTAGTCTTTCAACACGTTCTTAAACCTTTGAAAGGACTAATGATTGATTCATTAGCCTCACATTCCTCCTGCATAAATTGTAATGCGGCATTTATAATGTCTCGGCTTGTGTTCATGTAGAACTGTATTCTCTATTCAAATTTTACTAATTCCTGCAATCGCCGCACCGCTACTGCTTTATTGACAATTATAATATAACCAAACTTTATATATATTGTTATAGTATTGACTCTACTTATACGCCAGTATTACAATAATAGCTATTAGACTGCTAAAACTACTCCTATCCATTCACTTCAAAATACTTTAAATAAAATATTTTATCTTCATCCGTGTTGTTATAGACTATTAACCAAATTACTTTAGTTTCGTTAAGAGCTTCATTACCGCACTCTTTTTATATAAAAAATATATTAAACCAAAATTTATTGATGAAGATAAAATATTGAACAGTACACGTTTGCTTATGGCACTCGTTTGGTTGCCGCAAAACTCGCCCACCGCCTGGTTGTGGTAATCAAACTCGTTTCGTTAAGATTCTCATAATCAAACTTGTATCGTTAATATCTATACCCTAATTCCAATTTATTTAATGAAATCATTTATTTCTTTGTCTAGCTCAGGTTATAACAAACAGCTTATCTCAGGTGGGTACTTGCGTTAGAAAAATCTATCAAGATAATTGTACAAAATGTTTGGTTATTGACAAGTTATTTCAGAATATTTTAGATCTTTCAATTGTCACTGTCAAATTACTAATATGACACTTAAACTGAATTTATATTTAATCCACACATATCAGTTCCAACATGTTAACAAGAGTAAGTACTTATATGTGCAACTCATTATTTCACTGTTAATATTTATTAATTTTTATTAATTACCTATATCTGGTTATCTTCCCCTTCTTGAATGGATCCAATCTTCCTGTAGAAAAACAGCACAAATATAACCAACCTATTTTGTCACATGTATTTGCATCCTCTACCAGGAACTCCACTTCAATTAGAATTCACGGTGTAACAATAAATTAAACACTGTTAAAGTATCATGCTACAATCCCAACAGCCAGCTAGCTCTCCTAGATGGTATATCCTTTGTACTGCATACAACTGCAATTCCAAGATGTAGCCCTCTTTACAGCTAATTAGTTTCAGATATCTGCATATAGACAGAAAATGTATATTACAGCTCCTACAATTATCCTTGCTAGAACGGACTCTTTCACCAGTTGCAATATTCGTTATTCTTCCTTAATTACACAAATAGTCCCCTTCTTCACATCAAAGTTTGTTTCAGTTTAAATTCGCTTTTATTCCTTTATTTCAATTAATTTTGTCCTTTGCACCCTTGTATATCCATCTTTAATTATACTGGGTTTATTTTGTTAATTTAAATCGATACAAAATAATTATGTTAACATTTTAGAAATCAAAATAAGTTGTTATCCTTAATAGTAAAATTCAATATAGCACCCCTCAATTTTAATACAATGTTTTAAAACTAACATCCTGGATTACCTTTACTACATACAGTATATTTTCTTAATTAATCTGACAAATTCCAAGTAACTTATTCAAATATTAATTTCAACTTATAACTTTGATATTATTTCAGACTGACTTATTGTGTGTTCACATTATTACCTTTTAATTATCAAATTGCTCTCTGTTAACTTCAATAACCATTCATCTTAATCCAAAAATAATAATTTAAATTTATTTTTTAGAAAATTATTTTTGTATAGCTATTTTGTTTTATTTTCTGATTGATTTCATCTTTGTACTTTTAATAATTAGATAGTTTGTCTATCCAAAATCCCTTCCTATCTAGTAATTAATTTTTTGGTTAACGATAAATAGCAGTCCTGATCTGAAACTATCAGAATATATCACATTTATATCACTTCATGTGATACCACATTAGTGGAATCAATTATGATCACAGTTCCCTTCCTGGCCTACCTCGATCGCAAAGCTAATGGTACTGTTGTACGCTAGAGCACCGCATTTGGTTATTCCACTGTCATTCTTTCTAAAGATATCGTTAGCGAAAGTTGCTGGACGAGCTTTAGTTTTATTGCTACTGAAAAGAAGAAGAAAACGGTGTGCAAAATATTGGGTCCACCCTCTTAATACACAATATAATACTCCGCAGAGTATCAACGTCTTGGTCAAGAATTGGATGTATATCCTGAGAAATTTTCAAAACCTATATCAGGATCAATAAAGAAAATGTTGGGAAATTACATAACACATTGAAAGAGGATTTAGTCAAAGAGAATACGCATTATACTCAAGCGACTTGTACTATAACACTGCCCTTTAAAACAATGCATTCATGTTTTGAAGGTACTGACCGTACGGCGTTTGTTGGACAACTGATGCACATTTTATTTTCTGCAGTGCTTAATTTGCCGTTCAGCATTAATTTTGCTGCGTCGTATTAAATGGAATGAAGTGCTTATGTAAAATGTAAGTCACAATGCATACGTTGCCCTATTAAGACGTTATGTTGATCCGTTGTACGGCACCGCATTTGGTGAAATATTAGCTTACAGAGGCATACAGTGTCCCCGGGCTATGTAACTCAGTCATCGCGTTACTGAATAAATATATGTTTCATACATCTTCGATTGGCGTCAATTGTAATCATTAGTAAAATTTTGCAAAGTGTTCTACAGTATTACTATCAGTTTTTTTACTTCAACCTTGACTTAGTGTGTAAATTCGTAAAGTACCCTCACAGCAATATTTGTGGTGGTTGAATATGTAAATTTCTGTATAGCTCCAAATTAGATTTGGAAATGTGGCTCGTAAAACTTTTTCCCTTACCTCGTTCTGATTAATTTATTCATAAATGATAGCCCACTTGCGAAAAAAACAAGGAAAGTGTATTATAGTTGTAATTTTGAAGTCATGAAGAGGCTTTGCATGCTGTTACGATTTGCGTTCTTGTGTGAAAATGAACTGTACGCGGTTGTACGAATAGACTGCACTTTAGTTAGTCATAAGCAATTTGTAACGTAAATATTATTAAGGTAGAATTTCGTAGGCAAATTTGTCATATTAACGTTTATAACAGGCTGCCGAAAGCCAGTATTTAGAACGTGTTTTTCTCACGGAAGCACTAGGGTACATTTATGGAGGGATTACCTCGTAGGCCAAAATATTGGGCGAAGCTAGATCACTAGTACTTGATCAGGAGCGCAACAATTGCCACTTGGCCATAAAAATTAGGCTAAAAATACGTGCTGGTTGGAGAAAATTCCTTTAGTAGAGTTGTAAACTTTATTAGAGATCATTTACGAGGTGTCGACCGCTTAACGAATTTTGGCTTGTAAAACCTACAATTTTCAAGACTACATAGCAGTATAGAGCGATTATGCATTGTCACGTTCATGTACGTGACCTAGAAGTCCGAAATTAATAGCTGCTCTGATAGGCTTTTTAGAAATGTTGAGAACGCCTTCCTAGTTTTCTTGGTCAAACCGAACTGAGAATTTAGTAGTTAATAAATAATCTTATAAGACTTAAGTTGTTCTGTAAATGGCAGAAAATAAATGCAATTATTTGTACTTAAGTGTTTTTATTAATCTCGCAACAGTAGCTGTAGTCTTCGTGTACAAGTGTATTTTGACTAAAAGGATTGTTAGTCTTTAGACGAATTTGAGACAATGCATGCTCTTGGAATATTGTTTTAAGCAGCAACGATATTTCTTAATTTACAGAACCGACAAACATTCATTTTTGAACTTACATAGTTTTCAAAAATGCGCTGGTCATTCGTTCTGAAGAACATCGGCCACGCTTTTGGCAGATTCAGGAATTTACTTTATCAATTTAAGACAGCACGGTAGATGACAATCGTCCAAAAGGATATGTAGCGGATTGAACTGTGAATAAAATAGATGTGGCCAATAATACCAATAATAACATTCAATAATCAATTACTGCGCCCTCTTCAATTGAAATTAGTGCTGCTCATAAAAGTTACTCACGTGTCCTAGGATGCGTAAGTTACTTACGTAATCTGGACAACAAATACATTAAATCGTGGTAAGCTGCACTTACTATTATCTAATTTTGACGTCAATGTGGTGCTGACCATGCAGGTAGTTGAAAGACAATATTTCAACAATTAGCGTATCTATAGCAACTCTGCATATGACCTATTATTGAAGTAATATAAATCCTATCGGTCTATTGCTCTATTATACATTTAAGTGTAAACAATTTTACAATGTAGTGATAACTTTCAGAAAACTATAAATAGTTCTCAGTATTCTATAAAAAATCAGTTCAGCTGTCTTAGAGGTAAAATGCTCTGGTTCTCGGTCAGACAATCTGGGTTCAAATCCCAGTAATTCCAACAGCCATAAAAATCTTGTGTCAAATTGGGCTTTGGCAATCGCGGAGTTCTAATGCGTGAAACTTGTCAAAGAAGAGAGACCAATGCCTCTACAATGGGGATGTTAACACACGTCTGACAACGAACGAAACGATTTAGTAAAATGCAATTTTAAAATTTTATGCCACCCACCTATATTACCTTGCGACCGATGGGTTGAGAAACACTGCCCTAGGCTATATACTTTATGAATGTGTGTTTAATATTTTACGAATTGTTTTTGAAAGCCTGCTATCGGAAACCTTTTTTTCTTCTACAATTCATCAACTCATATATTTCTACAAAAACTCGACTTTGATTTTTTGCATGACTACTGCGACATTTCCTCGTACTGGCAGTATGAGAACGCAAACACTTCAAGCTTTCAACCTCAATCCAAAATTATTTCAGTTCTCTTGAACTTCTCGCGAAGAGGGTGTAATTTAAAGCCTCGCCACTACTCCTAGTTATCGCCCTGCAAGGGCGCCGGAAAATCTTTTTGAGCCCCCACGAAACCGCACCAGAAGCTGCAATGGTTATTAATATCATTATCTTGGACGACTATCGCTTCACCCGACAGATTTACGGCCGCTTTTCGCAACAAGCCCGTTTTCCGTGGCTAACCCTTATTTCTGTCATGATTTTTTCCTAGATTTTCATTAGTGCAAAACTTTTTATATGGCGCACCAGCCACACACGCCATTTTCGCAGCCACTTCGTTACACTTTACGTTCAGGGTCTAGGCGCAATCAGCTTCTTCAATTTGCAAAACCGATAGCAACTCGTTTGGTGTAAAATCGCCAGCCGCAGATGAGGGTTCCCCCAATTTATATTTAGGAAGGACGTGCGCTACCTGTGAAATCTATCATCAGTGGGAAAATTTAGCTATTTATTGTATTATTCTTATCGCAGTTTAAATTAGATTATTTCTGCACCTTTGGGAAGAACCAAGTGTGACATATCTCAACAAAGACCGAGATTTATACGTTATATTCCTAGGAGTAGTTCAAATATTAAATTCAATGTTAACTCCTGCACTTCTACTGTACGTCTGACCTGATTAGATTAATAAACAATGACAGTTATATTCTATTTAAATATAATACCTCTGTAAAAGGTTAAAAGAGCCGTAAGATACGTAATAGCTTATGCCTTTTAAATATCCCTGCAAAACTTCGCATTCCAAGCATTTATTAATTCTTCTCTGGCATTGCTCCTGTTGCTGTTTTGGTAAAAATTTGTATTTTTAAAACACATATTATTTTGCTGTCGCATAACATTTATATGTTTATTCTGTACTTAACAGGGTTAGTGATAATTCATTGTTGAAACCACATTGGTCACGAAAACCATGTGTTTATTTGCAACTACATGCGCGGCATACGTGTATAGCAACTACATAGAGTAATATATTTACTGCCGGTCTTATAAAGGCCACTAATCTGACGTTAACTTTAATTCGCTGTTAAAATAAACAAAAGCGCATAAAAAAGTCAGTGCTTATGACATTTTATTCATTAGTAAACAAATTTTGATGCGCTTTTGTTTATTTTAACAGCGAATTAAAGTTAACGTCAGATTAGTGCCCTTTATAAGACCGGCAGTTAATGTCGTTTGTTCACGTGATGTTGATGGGAGCATTGCGAGGGTAACATAATTGCAAAGCAATCACCATTCATTCATCAGATTTTCCCAACATCATGATATCTTTTAATTAAGTGGTTAGTAGCAATATAATCCATTATAGTTTTGCAATGATTTTTAAACATATATACTTTCTCTTCTATACCAATATAATTTTCATATTTGATTATATTTTTTCTTTTAATCAACAGTCTTCATCTTTGAATATGCCCTTGCTAAACGCTTCTATCAAATACGTATTAAAATGTTTACAGTCGTTGGCTGAAATGGACGCTCATGTCCATTTGCAAAGCAGCTTTGCCTGTTTATTTTCATCTCATATTATTATTAAACGTTAGGTATTCTCTTTTTGTTGTGTTGATGTGAACTCAATTGGAATTGAGGTCTTGTTGTTTGGGAACAATTTTTTGCAGATCATCGTGAATGACTTGATTGCTTATATAAATCAAAGTCCTACAACTTTCCTGAAGATTTTCACCTGTGTTGTCATAGAGTTGATAACTACTATATTTACTCTATGTTATTGTCTCGTTTCCTGTAGTTGATTGTGCAAATACGTGGGATTCGATTTGATGTAGCATATGTGAATAGATACATATGAGTAGTTACATTCTCAAATTTGGGTGTGCTCAAGCCTTCATTCTCTTACTAAAAGAGGGTACACAAAATTGAACATAAATGTTAACGAGAAACTTTTAATAAATCATACTCTCTAAAATAACAACAAACGTAACATACGTATTTTGCAATTATTTTAAAATTACAGCGACATTTTTCTTCATACTTCCTACTCGACCAATTGCGAAATTAGTTTTATGTATTTTTGTATGCTACTTTATTTTCTATATTGAGTATTGATACATTACTAAAACGAGTTTGAGTTATGCTGCTTCTGAGTCAATTTTTAATTCTTCTTACAGCCAAAAGAGGACCTTTCGCATCAGTGGGGTAGGGAAGGTTGACGGGGCCCCGGTTCAAAATATTTGCCCGCTCTCTAAAGATAAAGTAATTAAGTAAATGTTAAAAATTTTAAAAAAACGTATATTTTCTTCCATAGCTTTATATACTTTTCAATATTCCAAAATTTTAAACGACTAGCTGAACATATTGTCTAACACTCATCGAGTCCTTCAGATTACACCTAGCTCGGCAATCAGTTGGATATATTGGGACATCAAAGAGTAACTAATTTTTTTAGAGGATGTTAAACAAAGAGTTTCACATTTTACAATTATTAACGTTAACATAGTAATAAGCATTTACCTTAAATGTTATTCGTCAAAGAACCTTGTATGTCTTTTTGGAAACACAGGGTGTATGTTCCACTTTCTGGTTATTTCTGCAGCTTTCGTACAACTCTCTTAGTTTAAATGTTACAACACTTTTTAAGCCTCTAAAATTATGAGAGCAATGAATAACATTTCAAATATTGCTTTACAAAATATTCTATAAATGTGTTAGTTTAAGTTTTGCAAATTGTATGAATAGCATTGCCTTTGAGTTAATAATTTGTAAAAAAACGGTATTAAAAATAGTATTAGCCTTGATTGAAACATAAAATGTAATTAGAGCAGGCTTAGAAATAATGAATAACAGTGTAAGACGAAGGTAAAACAAGAGAAGGGAGAAGCGAAGCCAAGCTGTGAGGTGTGTTATTTTGGCTTTCCCACAAATAATACATTTAAAAGCGAATAAATACCTATTTTTCCCAATTCAGTGTTTTATAATTAACGTCTTTTGTGTAGGCTGTAGCGGGTTGCTTTGATTCGTTACACTCCTACGGGAGTTTTTAAAGTATTGAGTAGTACGTCACGTCGTAGCTGTTGTTCCCGTGGCAAGATTTGGTGTTAGCATAGCCCTGGAAGCGTTTGGCAGGCAGCGACATTCGTGCAGAGCAGTGCGGAGTTCTGGTAACTGGGGAAAAGGCGGAGATGTAAAGAGTTTTACAGTGGTGCAAGCTGCAGGAGACGTTCAAAAAAGTATCGGGCTTGTTACAGCAGACCAAGGCAAAGCAAGAGGAGCCCCTGTATGTCGTGGGAGTTGCTGTCGGGACGCCTGACGTCCAATTTTGCCCCAGGAAAGCCAAACAAGGTCAGAAAGTTATCCTAAAAATAGAATTTGGTGACATTTTTAATGTGGAGTCGGTTTTTGCACATTTCCGGAAGAAGCGCATCGTGACTGTTTTGCTGTGGCGCCTAATTATTTACGTTTGTTAATTCACTTAGGCAACGCACTCTTACGTAATTACTGATGTAATTATTAATACAGTCAAGTTGTGTTAAGTCATTTTGCTGTCGCAGATGCTTAATTGCATTTCACGCCTTTATTTAGGTCATTTTGGTATTTTAAATAGCCACCTAGGCTTTAGGGCAGCGCGCCCGTATGCTAAGCCCTTTTAGTTCTTTATTTGGCTCCATCGCCTAATTTCAGAATCACGATGTCGCACATATTTAGCTCCAAAAGCGGTATTTTTCGTCGGTTGGAGCTCCCCTCTGATGGCGTTTTTTTTTTTCGAATTCCGAATCTTCTAGAAAGCACGCTGTTGTGGCGTGATACCATCGTGGCCCGCATTGGCTTGTTTCATTTTATCGCCTTGCGATTGGCCGCCGAGGTTTAGTCACGTGGGGATGCGGCCAAGGTGACCTTTGCCAACGCTTCCTCTGGGCATTCAGCCGAGAGCGGTCGAACGAACAAGAGGTCGCAGAGTGTGTGCTTTCGTGCGGCGCTTCCGCCCTTGGCGGGGGCGTCAGCCCTTTTTCCCGTCAAGTGCTACTTCAGCAATCATGTGATATACTGTTTCGCCTTAAGTGGCAGTTGTCCGCAGCCCATTGGAGAGAACGCTCGTGTGGTGGTGAGTCGGAGTTTTCGAATTGTCTTCGGGGTAGCGTGGGTGTTTTTGAGCCCAGTTCCTGCTTCCGCAAGTAAGGGGTCGTGCCCCCTTCATCTCGACCTACGAGGATTTGTTCCGCAGAACGAAAGTGGCCCATTCTTTTCGTCGTCCCGTTGCACGCGTCTTGACGCGTCTCCCGTCGCCATTAAGGCGGTTGTGCATTAACCCCTATAGCCGTTGTAACATCGAAGGTACCTGCCACCTACGACTGCAGCCTGTCGCAACTCAACTGTACCAGGCTCCCTCGCCGCCTACGCATTAAGGTATGTGACTTTAACCTGATTACCGCTGTGAACGCGAGTGCTAATTTAAGTCTTCGCTGTCCGCCGCATATTCGTACTCATTACTGCGCTAGTGCATTCATTCAGACTTGCAGACTGTTCATGCCGCGAGTGCTAATTTAAATCTTCGCTGTCCGCCGCATAAGGCGACGCGCATATTTGTACTCATTACTACTTATTACTGCTCTTGTGCATTCATTCAGACTTGCAGACTGTTCATGCCGCGAGTGCTAATTTAAATCTTCGCTGTCCGCCGCATAAGGCGACGCGCATATTTGTACTCATTACTACTTATTACTGCTCGTTACTGTTCAACATCTGTCGTTAAGTTTAGAGCGCGCGTGCCAGCTGGTGCCCTTAATTATAGGTTAAGTATAGATATAGGGCGACGCACTCTGCTGCCCCATTGTAACCCGAAGTTCAATAGATGATTGGTTAGTTAAGGGAACTATTGTTTTGTTTCGACTTGTGCATGTTCTGTTACAGATAGACGCCCCCTTCATTGTACTGTTTATTGTACGACGGAACGAGGAAGCTTTGAGCGTGCAGGTGGGTGAGACAGCTGTGTAGTCGCGGTCGGATTGACACCTAATTACAATCCTTGCATAAGGCAATCCCGAAATTGTTATTTGACCTTGCAACTCTTGAGTAATCCTACTGGCGGAGTATTTTGCATGCTTCGCTCCCGTCTAACCGTCCAGGCCCGGTTAGCCGGGTTAAGACAGGCTTGGTGGCGCCCTCATAATTTCGACATACCCTGTATATATTATGTCACCACACGCTTGCCCATGCCCAGAACGTATCGTGTGACTCACGCCCGACTCCCTGAGCGTCCCAGCCGTGGCCTTTTAGCCTATTTCGAACCGATTTCAGGGCAAGTGTGCCAGTTTTTCAGGACTGATTCCGTGGTGCGATGCTCACCTTGGGTGGGTGTCGTAAAGTTCTTTTAATACCGTAACAGTTGTTTTGAAAAATTGTAACGTTGGCGTGCCATATTTGTAAAGTTGTTCCCATCAGTTGAAATATTAGTTCTGTCGCGGTCCCATTGGATAAACAAGCGGTGGCTAAAGCGGTTACTTTTAAAAATCATAAAAACCACGATAATTATCTTAGCAAAGCAAAGCAAATGTATTGCCTATAATTATACATCCAATCATATTTGCTAGGATGTATAACCGAATCCTTTGAGATGATAGAGCAATTTATTTAAATAATAATAATTTAAATATCATATACACTCAAATATACTAAATAAACAAACACACCAATATATTAATTTGAACTTCTTTTAAAACTTTTAATGCAAAATTTGTTGCGCACAACATTCTGGACATAAACCGTAATAAATACAAATTCGAAGGTTTCTATTTTCTTCTTAATGGAAAAAGCTTCGTTCCTCTCGTTCTTCATTTTAGATGTTAAAATAATGTGGTTTAAAGATTTTAGAAAAATTTATTTTCGAATGTTTTCACTCATTTGTTGTGTGGGGCACCTGGGAGGCCCCTGTGGGCCTCAACGAACTGCCCTACTATAGTTACACCACTGTTTCACACGATGTTGTGGTAAATGGCAAAATCAGAATAACTTTATAAAGTTTCTAATATAGACAGTATTGTGATTCGAAATTATCTGTATTTCAGAGTAGAAAATTAAATTCGAAAGTTCCTTTTGTTTTACCATTTTTTATAATTAATATTTCAGTTTTCACAACTTCTTTGATTATCGCCAAAGTAATGACATAATGATCAATAAATTTTGAACTTCCCTCAAAATCAAGTTTTACAAAATCATCTACAGCTTTTGCAAATTTCCGAATTTCCGGAGAAAATTGAATGTGTCGGTATCAATATCATCTTTTGAACTTGATCCTGCTGTAGACAAAATGAGGTCATATTTCAACAATTTTATTCATTCCATTTCCTGTTAGAGATCGTGGTAGTTTCGATTACTGTGTGTGAGGACATTTTCCGTTTTTACGACTTTAGTTCTAATTTGTTGCGTTTTCTCAAACTAGCCCACGTCTGGATAACAAGAATACGACCAGTTGGAACTCAAAAAAAACTTTACACGAAGGTTGATAACATTCTTACTTGGAAGCCATCACACAACCTACTTCTTTGGCCGAGCTTCGTTTGTTCTTATTTACAAGTGTTGCTAAGTAACCTACTACATTCTATTATTTGTGAGTACACCTACTATGATCTTATACATTAATTGTTTGTTTTCTCGAATTATTGTTGTGATAACCTCATATTTGTTTTAATTCACAAATTTCACTTTCCTGGTTTTTAGCACTGTCACTCTTAATTGATAACGCTACAGGTTGCTTTATGCGCTTAGGTATGTTACATAATTCTTATTACTGTATCATTACCCGTAACTTCATTGCTCAACAGCCTAGCATTTCGCACTGAATCCAAACGAACTGCCCTTTGACTCTGCGACGCCTCGCCACCCTTTTTACTTTTTTTTTGTTTTGTTTATTTATTAAATTTACAATCTGCTCAATCGAGCAATAGGTAAATGGTGTGATTATAAATTGGCATGGAGGATACTTTTCCAATGAAAAGTTCCTTAATGCAGACAGAAAGTGAAATGTACACTTATATACACAAATGTTTCAAAATTTAAAAACGATCTACTAAATCTAAAGGATGATACCTATTTAGTCTGTGAGTAACGTTACCATTGTTCAAGAGGTTTACTGCGAGAGGGTTGATATGGGTTTCAAGACGAGTGAGGTATTTTGCACTCGCGCACGACACTTCACCTTTAATAGTGTTCACTCGAAGATCACGATGGATTACTTCGTTTCTCACGTACCATGGGGCGTCCGCTAGGGTTCGTAGAGTTTTCGATTGGAACCTTTGTAGGATCTCTAGATTAGAGTTGCTGGTGGTACCCCAGAGTTGCAGTCCATATGTCCAGATAGGTTTTATTACGGTTTTATATAGTAGGACTTTGTTAGATAGCGTTAATTGGGATTTGCGTCCAAGTAGCCAGTAGAGTTTGGTGACCTTCAGGCCGAGTTGTTTACGCTTGGTAAAAATATGCTTTCTCCAAGTTAATCTTCGATCAAGATGCATGCCTAAGTATTTTACATCATCTGCTTGAGGAATAGGAGCATTATTTAGTGTCACTGGTGGGCATCTTTCCCGTCGGAGTGTAAAAGTAACATGGGTTGACTTAGATTCATTAGCTTTGATGCGCCAAGTTCGCATCCAGTTTTGAACTCGGTTCAGGGAGATTTGTAAGTTTCGTGAAGCAGTTACTGGGTCTTCGTGAGATGTTAGTATGGCAGTGTCGTCTGCAAATGTGGCTGTTAGCGTATTTTCTGAAGTGGGCAAATCTGCCGTGTACAGTAAGTACAGGGTGGGTCCCAAGACACTTCCTTGCGGTACTCCCGAGTTTATAAGGTGTAATTTCGTGAGCTCCTGCTGGAATTTTACCTGAAAATGCCTGTTGGTCAGATACGATTTTATGAGATGATAATAGTTATGCGGCAGGGTTCTTTTGATTTTGAAAAGCAGTCCCGTGTGCCAGACCTTGTCAAAGGCCTGTGCCACGTCCAAAAAAACAGCAGAACAGTACTTCTTGTTTTCAAATGTCTGATTGATTTCGTTTACTATCCTGTGGATCTGCTCTGTGGTGGCATGTTCTTCCCTGAAACCAAACTGATGATCCGGCAGCAATTCTTGCTCTTCAAGTAGAGGTTTTATTCTTTTTAGCATGAGCTTTTCGAATAGTTTGGAAATTATTGGCAATAGACTAATGGGTCTATACGAAGAGGCTTCTTCTGGTGGCTTGCCTGGTTTTGAAATAAGTATAACTTGGGCCACTTTCCATTGTGCAGGATAATAATTTAGACGTAGAATAGCGTTGAATATAAACAGTATGAATTTAAGTCCTTGCTTCGGTAATTCCTTCAGAATTTTTCCGGTGATGAGGTCATACCCTGGGGCTTTCTTTGGGTTTATTTCGTAGGTAATTGTACGTTTGATCTCGGCTAATGTGACCTTTTTTATTGGTAAACTGAGCTGATCTGGAGCCTCCAGGTATTGTTTTATTTCTTCGTCTTCTTCCGCACTTAGCTCAGCCGGGAAGGGTTGAAACGTGTTCTTGAGGTGCTGTGCAAATGTGTCAGCTTTCTCTTTTTCACTTCTGGCCCAGGCGCCGTCAGCCTTACGGATTGGAGATGGTGACTGCTGTGGCTGCTTTAGCTTTCGTGTGGCTTTCCACAGTGAATAGTCTGTTGTTTCGGTGGCAGAGAGGTTTTGCAGGTATTTCTGTATCCCTTGATTTTTCAAATCGTGAAGCATTGTTTTCAAGTTTCGTATTGCTCTGTTGAGTCTGTTCTTGTCGTTTAGGTATCTAGTGTTCTGCCATATTCTACGAAGTCTTCTTTTTTCTGCTATTGCTTTTTTTTACCGTCATAGGGAGGGGACCCTGTTTGTCGATCGTAATTAGGTGAGGAGTTGAGTCCCAAGCTGCACTTTGAATTGTATGGATTAAGTGTTCTACGGCTTCTTCAATATCGTCTGCTGTTTGTAGCGGAACGTCTAGGTTTATTCTTTCACTAACTAAGTCCCTAAAGGTATTCCAGTAGGTTTTTTTGTTGCTGAGTTTAGGGGGTTCCTTTATAGTAAATACGGATGAATATAGTGTGATTAAAATAGGGGAGTGGTCTGAGGACAGATCAAGGCATTGTTCAATTTTCAGGTAGTTTTGAGCTATATTTTTTACAATACCAAAGTCGAGGAGGTCTGGAATCTTTCTCCGATCGGTGGGCCAGTAAGTAGGTAGTCTGGTAGTGAGGTAGTTCAGGTTGTTGTTGCTAAGTGATTTCAATAGCTCTCTTCCCTTGGTGGTAGTTATTCTAGCACCCCATTCTTGGTGCTTGGCATTATAATCCCCGGCGGCAATGAATCTTGCACCCAGAGTGTTAAAAAACCGGGAGTAGTGTTCTTCTTTGATATTATGTCTCGGTGGGCTATAAACCGCTGTAACTGTAAGTGGCCCAGTCCAGTCTTCTACTACGACACTTGTGGCTTGGATGTGCTCTTGGGCATATTTATCGGATTGATAGTGCTTTATAGATTTTTTAACAATAACTGCTGTACCTCCGTGGGCCGTTCCGTCTGGATGTTGGGTGTCGTATATGATGTAATTGGGTATATTTATGTAGGACCTATTGGTGAAGTGAGTTTCAGATATTAATATTATATCCACGTTGTGATTAGTAATAAAGGTACGCAGCTCATCGATGTGATTGGACAGGCCGTTGGCGTTCCACTCTGCAATTTTGAGTGTGCGGTCCATTACCCTTTTTACTAACACAATATTATTAGCATGTCTTACGTGACTTCCAATATCGGAGCATTTACCAAAATCATAGTAGCACTTATCATTTTTTAAATCATAACATTGAATTAAGTTAATCAAAACCCTGCCGATAGTGTTTTTGGAACCTACTTACTATTCTTAGTCTAATTAAATTATAAATTACTTATCAATTATGGTTTATAAATCTATAATTGTACGTATAATTCTCATAATACTTCTCTCTGTACTGATCAAGAAAGAACCAATTCTGTTCATGTTTGATGTTTAATTAATTAACATTTATTTAATAATAATAGAGCTAGAATTTCCATAGGGAGCATACCATCTCAATACATATGCTTAGTTGTACTTAAACTGGGGGTTTTCTAGAGTTTTGAGAAGGTCTATTTGCTGATAAAATAAGTGACATGGAGGCCCATAAATAATTTCTCCAAGGAGAGCTGATGTGTATGGAGAACATGTACAAGCATATTTCCAAGTAAAATTTTATTCTAAACTTTTTCGATGGTGTAGACGGTATAGAATCTATTCGAGAAGACCCAACGTGCTAAAAGTTAAAAATATGGAACTTCAAGATCTCTGTTATTGTCAATGAAGTCGATATACCTTAAACAAGAGTTCTGGAGAGAGTTTCACAAGAACGCTCTGTGCGGAAAGACGTGTTCTATCGCTAATCTGAGTAAAAGAAAGTTTTAGTGCAATTAAT
This sequence comes from Agriotes lineatus, assembly GCA_940337035.1. Lineage (NCBI taxonomy): Eukaryota > Metazoa > Arthropoda > Insecta > Coleoptera > Elateridae > Agriotes > Agriotes lineatus. The sequence goes on along the minus strand of OW679198.1, from coordinate 131,697,337 downwards.
CGAAATCGCTCGAGCCCAACAGCTGTTGCCTGGGCTTAATCACCATCCAATCAAGTCAAACCAACAAGTAAGTAATCCCTAACACAATAACCGGGAATAATAACAACAATGGCACCGCAATGGAAATACAAACGCTAAATAAGCGAAAATCAGACACACTAACACCACCCGTTAACGACGTACAAAAATGATACATGTGGTCACCACCAGACGTACTATTGCAGAACAAGTATTACCTACATCGACAATTAGAAGCCAACTTAACTGAAAGCCAACCTGTTAACAGTGTTAAATCAAGCAGCACATTGGGAGCCCAGATAATCAAACCAAAAGTTCCACCTATTTATCTCAACAACACTATCAACCACACCGCATTGACTGTAGATATCAAAGAATTAACCTCCGACGAGTTCACTACGTATTGCAATACAAGCTCTTTACGAGTAAATTTAACCAAAGAGGAAGATTATAGAATTTTAACAAAACATTTCAACGACAATTCTATAAAATACCATACATTCCAAAACCCACACGGCAAACCGCTCTGCGTAGTAATAAAGAACGTTCCCATTTCATTAACAGAAGAAGAAATTAAAAACGAGCTTAAATCCTTACCAGTCCTAAAATTAACCCGTCTGCTTACAAAGAATAAGCAACCACTACCAGTTTTTGCCGTAGAACTGACAGATAACGATATCGCCAAAGAATATTTTTCTTTAAAACCTTATCCTACTCAATTGTCACCATAGAGTTAAGACGAAAATCAACAAACACGCCTCAGTGCCATCGGTGCCAAAGATATGGGCATACGAAGAATTATTGCACGCTAGACCCCCGATGCGTGAAATGCGCAGGAAGCCATCCATACCAACAGTGTAATAAAAAACAAAATGAGACACCAAAATGCGTCAACTGTGGCGGAGAGCACTCAGCAAGCTATCGCGGCTGCAAGCACCACATTGAACTGATGTAAAAACGTGCAAAAAATCAAGTACCAAATAGAAATTTCTTCGTCAACCAAACACAGACATATACTGACAGAGTCCGAAATCCCTCAAACTTAAACCCCAATGTTACTAGCCCAACACAACCTGCCGAATCACCCATATCAAACGATCTCATCAAAGTTATAATTGACTTCTTAACCCCATACCTTCCTCAAATAAAATCCTTCATCACAAACACAATCCTCCCCCTTCTTATCAATGGACCATAATCAAAAAGTCATCGAAAAATTAACCATCCTTAATTGGAATTCTAACGGCATCACAAAACAACGCCCGTTATTTATTAAATTTCTAGCCCGCTATGATGTAGACATTGCCTGTATAACAGAAACGCATTTATCGGAAAATGACACTTTCAAGATACCAAGATATTGTACCTATCGGAAGGACAGAAACGCAAGAATAGCTTCAGGGGGCGTAGCTATTATAATCAAGCGAAAAATAGTACATAGCATTCTCCCAGAAATGCTTACTGTAAATCTAGAAACCGTAGCGGCCAAAGTAAAACTAAATGACCAATACTTAACTTTAGTGACCGTATACAGACTACCCAACAAAAAACTGATAAAAGAAGATCTGCAATCCATATTTAATACGTCAGATCCACTTCTCGTGACAGGCGATATAAACAGTCTCTGGGGCTGCAGGGCAACCAACCCCGAAGGAACTAAGCTTGAAACATTTGCTACAGAGTACTCATTTCAAGTTTTAATGCCGTTAGAACACACCTACTTTCCATACGGAATAGACCACCAGCCCGACATCTTAGATATTGTACTACTAAACTTCAACAAGCCGATTTATCAATAGGTTGTAACGGAACTGGACTCTGATCATCTCCCCGTCTTAGTATCATTTTCAACAGGATCGCAAATTCAACAGGTCACACCTAGGTTACTTAATGGACCTGTAGACTGGGATTCCTTCAAGAAAGAACTTGATCAACGCCTCAAATGCCCAACTCGATTCGACACTAACAACGACATTGATAAAGCAGTCTCTAACATCACCGCCAATATAGTGGACAGTGTAAAATCAACCACCAAACCCCTAAAGAGAACTCAGTTACCTTATTAACTTGTTAACTTGTTAACTTGTTATTATTAACTCAGAAGCAAGAAAATGGAGATACATTTTAGGAGGACGAGATATATATCATTCGACTCAGCTTGAAGAGTAGATTCCAAAAATATATAGAAACCGGAAATCGGATTTCTTTTCCGAGGTCGACTTCCGGTCAATTTTTTTTTCATCTCGTGTTAAATTCTTAATGTCCAATTATTGGCTCCCCTAATTATTTTAGAGTTAAAGTGTAAATACATTTTTTGTAGAGAAAAAAAAACTGCATCTATTCATACTGTTGCTAACCATTTTTATTTTCCATAACCGAAGGAATGCAAAAAATAAAACTAGCATTTTATTATTATTAACTGAGAAGCAAGAAAATGGAGATATCTTTTAGGAGGACGAGATATATATCATTCGACTCAGCTTGAAGAGTAGATTCCAAAAATATATAGAAACCGGAAATCGGATTTCTTTTCCGAGGTCGACTTCCGGTCAATTTTTTTTTCATCTCGTGTTAAATTCTTAATGCCCAATTATTGGCTCCCCTAATTATTTTAGAGCTAAAGTGTAAATACATTTTTTGTAGAGAAAAAAATACTGCATCTATTCATACTGTTGCTAACCATTTTTCATTTTCCATAACCGAAGAAATGCAAAAAATAAAACTAGCATTTTAACAGTATCTGTACGGTAATATTTTTTAGCGTATATAACAACCATTATTAACTTGTAACAATTATCCTCCTAGATACACGATTGAATTAATTAAAGTTAAAAGCCGCCTGAGACGTGAATGGCAAAGAAATCGAAACCAAGAAGTTAGAAAAGGTAACTGAACAACTTAACGCAACGAATAAAAAGAAAACTCAACAAATTGAGAATAAATTCGTATCAGAAATACGTCGAAGAAATAGACCCTGGCGATCCCGGAATGTGGAAAGCCACAAGACGCATCCTAAAACAACGCCAAGAAATGCCGCCTTTAAGCTCAGTGAATGGAAATGAAACGTACATAAATGACGAGGAAAAGTCATCAGCTTTTGCCACACACCTGGAGATTTTCCATGACGATTTGAATAAAAAGAAGAACTCTGCGTAGTGAATTCACATATTACGCTCACCTGTGAGAAAAGAAGTTTCTCGTGAAGATTTGTCTGCGTAGGAGAGAGTCAAATTGTCTTCCCTCCAATGTTTGTGAAGTCATATAGCTAGTTCAGCCATCAACTTTATAGCTCTGATTGAGATCAGCTCCACCTTTTTTTAATGCAAAACTTAAAGCGACATCTCGTGTGAAAGTGTCAAGCCGATAAAGCAATACTTTGCAATGTTGGTGAAGGATTTTTTCTGAGGGTAAAGATGGAATAAGTGTGTATGTGTTGAATGGTACAAAAATATAAGGTTGTTACACGCTATGTGTTAACTATAATTTTACTCTTTAAATATATGAATTTTTATGAATGTTGTAAATGCAAACGAAATCAAAGATGTTCATAATAGTAATAATTTAATACAGAAACCTCTATACAGCTAATATTATCAGTCTTTGGTGTGCGAAGAGCCCGTATTAATCTCTATTAAAACGCTATATCAAGCTTTGAAGTTTATACTAATGATTTAAATTTAATTAGTTTGGTTTGCAAAGTGGAACGTTGCGAACCTTTCCGTTCTTCCAGCCGGATGATTTCATTAGTTACTAAAACTATCTAAATAGGGTTGATTGAATTGTAGAGATGGTGGTATCTAATTCCACTGCCTGGATATCCGCGTAAACCTATTCCAGGCAGATGCGTTGCTTAGATTGGATTAACTCGACTTATTTTCCTGTTGAGCTTAAAAGCAAAAGTGTTCGTTTCTGTACAGATAAAAACAACAGGAATTTACAATTAATGTCGGCACTAATATAGTTGGCGGAATCATAAACTCAAAAGGTAAATTATTTGTTTATAGAAACAAAAGAAAAATATTTGAGCGCATGTACAGTGTTGTGGTGGTGAAACATAATATGTCGTTGTGGTTATAAAGCATTAAACAGATGGAGAAAATAAGAACTGAAGGAAACAGGCCATAATTACTATAAATACTGAAAACATAAGTAAAATTAATAACATTTAGAACAGTCAGCACAATGTTGCGCAGTGTAAACGGTTAAAAACAGTTTTGTTTCAAACTGTCAAAGTAGTACACTAAACATCGTCACTGTTTTATTAAGTTGCTTTTCATCCCAGTCACACATTACTTACAGAAAATTAGAGAAGATCTAGACTTGATTATTTTAGTGTTAAGTAGGACATATTTCTTTTTAATCGTATCACACATATAACTTAGGATTAGTTTTGATTTTGACGAATATAATATATGAACAGCTTCGAACTACTTGCTCATTGTTAACTGGATGCAAAGCTGGACAGTAATTAATTACTTTGAAATTAAATTACAAATTATATTCCTTTTTGTTGATTTTGATGGTAATTGCCATATTTCTTAAAAAGCACTTGACAATTACCTTTTGAAAGTAATTAATTACTACATTCAATTACTCAATTACTTTTGCGTACCTAAATTACTCTAAAGTATTTAAATTACTTTGCAAGTATTTAAATTACTTGTGGTAATTGAAATTACTCGCTGTACTTTCTGGTAATTAAATTATTAAGTTACTGGCCTCGATGCGGTATTAAATGTCCAGAACGCAAAAAATAAGATATTTTTATTTTAAGCAAATGGCAATAGGGCATCCCTGGAGCAATATAAGCATAATTTATGATTTCGTATGACTAGTCGCATAACAGCTAGTTTTCAGCACGAGCAAAATATATTTGGTGCAGGCGCGTGTTTGTAGATGAGATTTAGGTGTGTTGTGTCTTATGTAGTGTAGACTGTGCAGGATATAGCATTATAACTGGCAAATCGTTATTGTGTAAGAAGCGAAAAATACGTCTGCAATAAATGTGGAGTTAATTTTTCCATAACAATTATCATCAAATAGCTTCATTATGCAATATTGGTTTATAACAATTATTTATTAATTTCAATTTGCTTCTTTAAAACGATGTACTAGCTCATGGCTACCTAAATACTACTAAATACAAATATATGACGACAGTTTCTAGTGAAAGTAATTGAAAATAGTTTTTTATACAACGAGTAGCTAAAGTGTCACTTTTTTGTAAGGATGAGAAAGTTTAAAAAATGAGCTGAAGACGAATTTTTTAAATCTCACAAGTGCAGAAAGAAGCTTTAGATACGAGTTGTATACATAATTTTTTCGACCACTACATATTTATGCTAAAAGAAATTACAAAATGTCAACGTCATTTCAAATTTAAATATCATGTTAGTGTTCATTGTTTTAAATTGAAAACTCACCACATTTAATACACTGTTTTGACAGAAGTGTGCAATAAAGTGGCAGATGTATGCAATAATATTTTTATTGCATAGTAGTAGGGTCTCGGGTGGTGTAGCTTGAACAAGCGTCCACGTTCGATCAGCAGAGTTAAGCAACGCTGTCTCTGGTCAGAACTTGGATGGGAGTTCCACTGTTGCATCTCTCGGCGCCTCGTGACACGGCTGTCACGGAAATAGTTGGTCCCGGCTCTCATAACAACATCATGCTAGTCGTTAGTGGGGTTGGAATAAATGCACAGCGACGCCTATAATTGGCCTGACGGCTGTTGGCTGAGTGCGAAATAAATAAAACAACATGTTTTTGACATATGGAAAGTGTCAAATAATAGCTTCCTTTAGGAAATGGCAGTTGAAAAAGTAATTTATGTTGTGCAATTACAATTACTTGGTAATTTACCAAGCTCTGACTAGATGCAATCAGACATTTGGAACAAGCATGCCAGGAAAATTGGTACAGCATCCGAGTAGTCACTGGAGTTTGTTGTCGAAGTAAAATAATGTCTTATTAAGGTGACCACAGAATAGGACACTGACGAAAATCATTTGCACCAATTATGTCAATTTTCTGAATTCATACCCGAGGAGTATAGTGTGATTAATGATATACTCGGTTGGTGTCATTATTGGAATTATTTATTCTAAAACCTTACAACAGAAAGCCCCAATATAATCCAAATTGGGTTGGCAGCAGCTGGCACAAACGCCTCGGCATCTTTTTATATCTTATTTGTTTACAAATTGTGCATACTCATCCAGCCTATCCAAGAGTTTCGATTACAAAATTCTTTGAATAGAAATGAGGCTTTTCTACTCACACACGTGGATACAGTAATGCATCCATAAATTTGCTTATGTCTAGATAACTTTATCGCAGGAGTCATAATGATCTTTCTATTGTTCGTGCACATTGTTTTATAACTTATTATCTGTTCGCTATCTGCTTACTCCTATGCTTCCGGCGGTTACTGACACACTGCACTGTTAGGTGATTAACCGTTTTGGTCATTCTAGTATTGGCGAGCTGTAACTTTTGAAAACTGCTGAAAACTAACTCTTCTTGTTTTACATTTTTAAGCTTAATGTTTATGAAAAAAAGAAAAATCTTACTAACTTTTCTCTGATCCTATCCATTGAAACATTTTCAAATTAATTAAATGCGTGTATTTACGTAAAAGTATAATACAAGTATAAGTCTGAACATGACAATAATTATTTTCTTACAGTAAATTCCAGTGGAAACCAATTGCAACAAACCTCAAGGGGCTTAAAAAAGTTACTCACTGTAAAATAAGTGGTAAAAAGCGAAACTTGAGAAAAGTATTGCTTCCGTCCAGTTTCTACAAATTTTCACGTTTCTCATTTAACATCATTTCTCTTTCCTTAACAACCTTTTACCGGTAGAGTTGTATTACTCAGTCTTTGTGGAGTGAACCTGTTAAACATAACTTTATCAATATCGTTACAAACGCACGAACGTTACCAATCGGATGTGCATAGTTTTAGTTTTTAATTAAGTTAGAAATAGTTAGCGTTTTGTTAGTGCCTACTACAAAAATTCTTCTTCTTCAGTTATTGGATTTTGACACTATCTCCCCAAATTCGTTGGGGTCTACTAACACTTCTTTCGCTTTGGATGATTTATTTCGTGCCTCTCACAATTCTATATTGTTCCATTCTTGATATTGTTATGACTGCCTTAACTGTAAAGGCTTTTTTTAATAGAAAATAATAATTAGGGCAAATCACCACAATGCTCAGGATATTTTTATTGTGTAAAACTTTGCCTGTCAGTATTTTAGGCTAATCAAAATTAAATGTATTTATTATACTTTAATAAAATGGTTAATTGCCCCTTTCTATATTTTATCGAATTGCAATAATATTCTGGGCTAGCTCCGGCAAAATCACAAAACTACTCTCTCAGGTTGGGTTCAAATCTGAGTTTTATTTGAAATTTTGTTTAGAATATTTGACTCAGCGTAGCTCATATACGCAATTTATTTTAGTACCACTGCTCTACTAGATTCGGTTACTCATAACCTCCAAACTTGATATTTACTATAGAAAGTCGTTAGTGCATATAGCGTGTATTTTAAGATTCAAAAGTGACATTCTGCAAGGAACCATCAGGTAAATTGTATTAAAACTCCCGCCTAGCAACAAATAACTTGCTTTTGTTTAGGTGTGACGTAAAACGACGCCAGATGCTCTTTTGTTCCACTTCCTGTGATCGGTTAAATTTTCTGGCAAAAACGCAATTTCTACTGACGCCATTCAAATTCCTTAAACTAATACGAATCTGGATGCTTGGAAATACGATGGACCTCTTCCGCAAGGTGTATTCTTGCTTTCACGGCTTGCAAACACTCAAAAAATGCTAACTCCTACCTTTCAAATCTAGAGGATTTTTGCTTCGGAACTGGTGCAAGATGACGCTGAGGTCCTAACTCGCTTGAAGTCGCTTCTCTGGCAGCAAATGTTGTTCTGCGATGCTCGTACACACCTTTCTGGGCCGTTGGAGTTGCGAAACCTGGCTTCTGCAGCTCAAATGGAACGGTGTCGTAGTTTGAAATTCTTAGGTGTCCGCTGCCGTTGTTCAGCCGAAGTTGGTTTAGTAAATTAACAATTTTTATGTCGTAAAACGTTCTGCAAACACTACCACAGATGCCTGGTAACTAGTATAATATAATAGTAAACTTTTTAGACTTGGCACTTTTTATTATATAAAAACATTAAATTTGCTGGAGCACAATTTTGCCCAAACTTGTCAATTTACATCAATTTTCCTCTCTTTTGACAAAACAGCATCGCGTTGCTTAGTAACCGCATCTGAATTTGTTTAAAGGAAATTAGTTTTAGTTATAATTTTACATCAAGGAATAAAATTTGATAATATATTTGCCTAAATCTAAAAATTTTCTTTATTTCTTATAGGTACCTAAAAATTGTTCTTTCTCGTCACATAAACGTTTTTATAATCACTGCTCTGTTATAATCACTGAGTTTTTAAAATACACTCGCACTTGAGTTCAATTTTAAACACGTCACTGGATTTTCTTCAATTCAGTTGCTCTCGTTCTGTATTGCTCTTTGCAAATTGTATCTTATCTTGCTTCGATTTCCATCTACCTTTCAGATTGCTTGCTTTTCACTGGCCTGTACGTTTATTAATTAACTCTACGCTCATGTTCTTTGTGCACATAACCATTATTTACTTTCCTTTGGTGTGGCTTCAATTATGCTCAAACCTATTATGTTACTTATATTATTAGCCATCTTAAATCTTTCTTTTACTCAAACTTCAAATTCAATCCCTCTGAAATGTGCTTTGCTTATGTTTGCCTATATCCCTCTAATTATGCTTCTTGCATCTCATTTCCAATCCATTTAATAACTTCAACTAATGTTTGAATTGCAATTAAATAAAATATTTTAACTCTGTGCTTTAATTGACTTTGTTCAATATTTCTTACTGCATACAGAGCCAAATTGTGAGCTTAACCATCTCAATATATGATCGTTCCATTTTGCTTTTCCGTGGTTGACCTAATCTGTTATAGGTTTTATATCGCATATTCGCATTAGTTCTTCGTTTCTCTCTCTATTTCTTCTGGTTTTGTTAATAATTACTTCCTTCTTCAGATCTTCACGTTTGTAGGTCCCTAGATGACAAAAAACAGGTTTTTTCAATTCCGTCTGTCTGTCTGCTCCCCTGTTGGTGGTATATCTTAAAAACTATTTGTTGGAGGATGATGATATTTTGCATGCAGATTATATGTCTATCTGGCACGAAACCGAGAAAATTTCAGTTAAATATATGCCGTGTGAGCACATTAAAACCATAAAATTGTTTTTATTTTTCTTTAACCTATGTACTATTAGTAAAAAAAGTAATATTTGCACGTAGCTCAGGTTTTTACTATAGACAAAAAAGGGCATATACGGACCCAAGACATACAGGGCAAACACCTTATTTTCATATTTTCAAAATTTTTAGTTTCAAAACTTCTACTTGCCGAGCGAGTTCCATGTAAAACCCTTTACCTACTTTCTTTTTTAATATTAGCATCTCAATGACTTCCAACAGCTTTTACTTCCCTTGTCTAAAGACGAAGGAAGTACTATTGTAATCGTAAAAAAAAATCTTCCGGGATTTTAACACATCTTCACGTTTCAAGGTCCCTAGATGACGAAAAACATGTTATCTCAATTCCGTCTGTCTGTTGGAGGTATAGCTCTAAAACTATTTGTTGTGGGAAGCTGATGTTTTGCATATTGCTCGGAACCGAATATACTTTCTGTCAAATATATACAAAGCGAGTACCTTAAAAAATAAAATGTCTAATGGCTTTAATGCAGGAATCGATAAAACTAATAATTTGCACATAGCTCAGGCTTCTACCCATCATGAAAGCGGGACCCAACATATACAGGGTGAACATAGTAAAAATGAGAAAAGGAAAACGATTGCTGCGGGCGGCAGCCAGCGGAACGGAAAGGTGTAGCAATTGCCTCACACTGTATTCAACCCAAAAAGAACAGAAATGTGCTCCGTACTTGCGAGGGAACTTCCGTGTAAAGCCGTTTACAGATATTTTGCCTTGTGGCAAGATGCGGAATTATGCATGAAAGTAAAATTGCCTTTTGGGAACCACAATTCGACTTATGGCAACATGTTGGTCTCTCGAACAGTAATGTAATGATCTTGTCTTATTGTTCGCTTTACAATGTACAGGCGATCAGTGTTTTCAATGCTGATAATTTACCAGACTACGATGTTGAAAGGATGATTCACCCTCTTCACAATGTAGTCTTCATTAAATATCTCCCCTACTCGTCTCCTTAACAAATATTAATTTGTCTGTTATAATTTTATGGATGATTCATCAGAAAAACAAACCTGAAAAGTGTTTATAATTTTAGTTTGTGTGTGTGAATATCACTTCAGAAATTAACTTATTTTTTTCAGTTTTCTGTTGCCCAGTTTCGGTGTTCCGTTGCCCATTTTAGCCGCCTTTCCAACATAACCAGTGCGAGGAGTGATTATTTTTGACGAGCGGCAATAGGAGGACCTCAAATCCTTTATCTCTCTCTCTCTCTCTCTCTCTCTGCCGAGGTCTTTTCCTATTTTCTAAATAAATGGATCTGCTCTTTTGTTCATCACGTGACGTGACATTTTTTTGGTCACGCACTCTGGAGTCGGTTAAATATTTCAAGTTTCTTTTTTATTCTGTTGACGAATGCTGCCGGAAAATTGGCAATTGTTGATATCTTCCTCTGCGAATGTTCAGTATGCAATAATAAAGTTTTTATTTCAGCAATGTTTATTGGAGACATTGTATTGCTCTCTCAAATATTAATGCATACTCTAGACTAGATAATTTTTGTACAATTACTTTCGTTCCACTACTTAATTTAGCCATATAGGTAGTCAGAATGCCAAGGTCCGAGTTGTAACTCAAATATATACCCGAAGTACACATTAAATATAAAATATTTATTGCTCTGGAAATTAGATCAGGTTCTTTTAAAATTAGAATTATTTATATCATGTAGGTATAATATTCAACAAGAAAATAAAATGCATTCTGCCAGACGCCGCCCATCTTGTTCTGGACAGTTTTGAATTCCACAATACTGGATATATTCGCTTGACGCTGCGGTATATAACGGCGAATTTTGGAATTACATGCAACAACGTCAAATGATTACTTTGTTTACATTTATTGTCAAACATATATTGCTAAATTTTGATTAACCTGGTTCAGGTTCTCCTCTGTGGTGAATTTGGTAGCAGTGGTACTAGGCGGTCTCTGGGGCTATTTTTATGGCTATTTCTGGAGCTCTGACTATTAGGGATGCAGGAAAAGGTAGCTGAACCTCAGGTGCTAGACCCAACAAGCCACAATATTCAATTTGATTACGGTTTTAGAGGTAGTATTTAGGTGCTGAACCCAACAAACCACGCAAATATGCTATTAGGTTTGGAGTTCGCTGTCGAGAGTCCTTAAAAGGTATTTATAAATGGGTCTGAGTCTCAGGTTTCTTCGGGCAAGTCTAGATCTCCGACTACAACTTTCCTGTTAGAGCTACCTTTAGCAGCCTGGATGTCTTGATTTTATATCTTCCTAGGGCTCCTCCTCTGGACTGTTTTATAGTAAAATTTGAAAAGGATTGTGCGGATATTTGCCGTACCCGTCTTCGCGCATCCCTGGGTCGGTTTGATTGATCTTTAATCCTCGCGACGAAGAGATTGTGGCATGTTTAGCGGCGTACACATTTGAATGCATTATTATACGTAGAAATACTAATTTGGGCTGGCACTAACGTCACAAAATGACGTTGGCCTTCTCTATGGTCAAAAGGCGTTCGGTAAAGAAAAATAAAGAAATGCATTGTAACTGTACACTAGGAAACTATAAATACATAATAAGTATGTACTTGCCGATGCGATATTACAACGAACAAATAGTAAAACCACCACAAAGGCTATCAAACGGCGATTGACAAAAAATGGCATCCATGTGGAAAGTCATTGACCTTCAATGTTGCTAAATTGTATTTTAAATCTGGAAAAATATTACTTTATAAGCAACAAAAATAGTCACTGGAACCACTTCTCCATACAAAATAAAGTGGTTTTAATATGAAATTGGGTTTTTATGTTAGTGACTCTAATATATTGACCAATCATAGTTTTAATTAAGTTGTAGTTAGCGTTTTTTAGTGCTTAACTACTATAAATAAATTTGTTGTTTATATATCGTCTCTCCTGAAAGTGAACAAACATAGCAATGTCAAATAGAGTCAGGTGACTAGGTAATATATTTTTATGTTCTTCGTGTTGAGATAGCGTTGTTATCAATTATTAACCCTATCATTCTTCTCCGACTATTCTAGGAACATGCTTATATTATATCGTATACTAATCCATAATCCACGAAATGTGTGTAGTATATTTACGAGTCGAATAAATCAGTCTCCTATAATTAAAAAAAATGGTACTTCAATTCCGCATGAAAGCTGCAGATATGAGTCATAATTAGAGACATAAGTGTAAAAGGAGCATAATAACCTTCAATTCCGCGTAAAATCCAGTAACCTCTTTCCGCTTAAATTTACGGTGCGCTCCGGTTAATTACTCTTTGCGCTTAATGGGCCCGCTTTGCTCCACAGCGCTTCCTGTTTTACATTAAACTGTGACATGCGGGAAAATATGTATTGTTTTGCCGAGGCAAATCAGTCTTAATCACTCAGAATGTTTTAATGCTTTCCCCTTCCTCATTTAATATTCTGCCGGATTTTCATTTTACGAAATTTTGTTTGTGAAAATGTTCCACCGAAATTTGCCAATTAAGCCAAAATTACAGTAAAAAGTCAATTGAGGTACGTAATTCTTCCAACAAATAAATTGGGACACACAAAAAATAATATTTGTTTCCCGTGCACACAAACCCAAATAATATTAAAAGGATGTGTAGAAACACAATTGAGACTCTGCTCGACTGAAAAAGATGCTATCAAATGATCCGCAACACACTTAGACAGTGTATTCTATAGATGAGTTCGGAGGTTTTCACGGCCATTGTCGTTAAGTAACAAACGACTTCCTGGATTGAACCGTGTCATTATTGAGGTCGAAGAACTCAACCTTTCGCCCACTTTAGTAAGGGGCTTCAGAATGAGGAAAAGCAAAAAAGCACGGTAACTCAACGTGTAAACTTACGAAAGTGAGCGAAACGCTGAGTTCTTCGACCTCAATAATGACACGGTCCAATCCCGGAAATCGTTTGTTTAATTCTATAGTTTCTGTAGTACGAATTTTAGTGTTGGAAGCACCACGATTACGGAGGCGGTAAGCAGAGGACGTTTTTACGGTGTCATTTTGTCACCACTACACCACTACTGTAGAACTTAGATGTTATTGTTGCTTACAAACTTGTTTGATAATTTATATCTGCTAAAAAACTGCCTGTTTATCGATTTTAATCGATTTGTGTATTTTCCGGATTTGTTTATCATTTGTCAGAATAGTAAACAGCTGTAATTTGACTGTTTAGCACACCACCTGGCGGATGGCAAAGAACTTGTTTTTTGAAGCTATATCTATGGTATAGATAAGGTTTTTTTTGAAAATTTAAAATAGATATTAAATAACAATGGAGATAGAATGCAGCCTTGTCTGACCCCACGTTGTATACGGTATTGAAAAGTTTGATTAAAGGTGAATGTTGTCTTCTAGAATCATTTAAAGTAGCATATCTATCTTAGAGACGAGGTTGTCCATCTCTTCACATTTTTTGTAATCCTTTTTTTGTTGTTATTTGTTGTTGAAATTGTTTATATTCGTTAACGTTAGTCTTAACAAGTCTCAGCTGTTCAATCAGTTCAAGCATTTCTTTCGTCATCCACTTCTTATTGTTGTTTTTAGTCCTTTTACTATTTTCGATGTTGTTTGCTAGTACTCCCTTTATTTTGTTTTTAATTTCATTCCCCAGTTTGTTTGCAGTTTTGTGGCTTACGTTGATACTCTTTATCTGTTCATTTAAGTCTTGACTTACTTTGTCTTGCGTTTCTACATTCTCGAACTTTGATCAATTTTGTTTTGCGTACGTCTTTTCTGTCGTCACCGTGCCTTTCATAATGCAGCGATAAGCAAGTAAGTTAGACCGCGTACTTAGCCAAAGCGTCTAGTGGTGCAGGTTCGAATCCCACGAACTGCGATATTTTTCTTTGTGAATTATTTTTAAATTATTATAATTAGAACAAGGCATAAACCATGTAGTAGGTTCAAAATCTAGTTTTTAATAAGTAGCTGTATATATGTTTAACTTTTATGTTTCTTATATTTATTCTAGAAAAAAAAGCTCTGATTTTTGTAACTGTATTTGTCGCGCCGCGGTAATATTTGCTACCAGTTGAGGTATGGTTTTGAATTATTCTCTAAGTTGAATCGTATATGAGGCTCCGCTTCTCGTGACACAGATATTTGGCCATGCCATATATACTCTACAGATACCAATAAATTGATTAACATAAACTATTTTAGGAAGATTAATATCTTCGGTTCACACATCCTAAATAGTACTTATTGTTCTTTTTAGTCCTTTTACTATTTTCGATGTTGTTTGCTAGTACTCCCTTTATTTTGTTTTTAATTTCATTCCCCAGTTTGTTTGCAGTTTTGTGGCTTACGTTGATACTCTTTATCTGTTCATTTAAGTCTTGACTTACTTTCTCTTACGTTTCTACATTCTTCAACTTTGATCAATTAACACCCCTGGGCATTAAACATAATCTAGATATTGCTTATCTCTACGTAGAATAGTTATAGTTTCCTTTGACCCTTCTGAAATAATTTGTACTTTACCTTTGATATAAATAAATGTCTTTCTTTCTTCAAACAATAACGTTTCAGAAAACGAATTATTTGATCCTGAAACGTTGCTGTTTTTTTTTCACATTTTCTAACGTTTATATGATTTGTTCTTCTAGTAGTTCTAGGTATTTTGTGAATCCTTTGACTCTTCTCTGTGGTAGCTCGATAACGTTTTCAGTGTAGTCTTTTCAGAACCGTGTAACTCATAAAAACAGTTAAGAAGTCAAATACCTTGTTTTGAAAAAGAGAGTGTTACTAAAGAATTGCCTTATTTTTTAAATATCTGTCTTAGCTTACGTGTTGCTGATATTTATGTTGATTTCTAAAATTTAGATAGAAAAATAAATTGTTATTCTTTTTTTAACTTATTCCAGGAAAATATTTTGTCTTAGTAGACTGAAAGTATTTAAATGTATGTATTTAATTTTGTGTTGATTGATCATTAACATTTTTCCTTAGAAAATGGCATTCAACTAAAGACCTTGAAATTCTTACAGCTTCAAATTGTGACATGCAGCTATTAAAATTGCAACAACGGCATAGAGCAGACGACACAAAAGTTTAGTTCTATGAGCAATCCTGCACGCTTCTAGAGCTAATGCTGCTGCATAATTCAGATATAAGAAGCGAACAACCTGACAGAAGCTCAGCGTGTCTTAAATCACGCTGATTAGGACAAAATGGAAGATAAGTGCATCTAAGACAGATGCAGTTTGTTAAAGAGATGCACGCATGGCCGCCATTGCCCCCGAGATATAAAAAGCCTACGCAGCAGACTAATATATGGCGAGCTAATCTTCAGAAAACATCATGCCTGTTAGGAAAGGAACAATTTTGGTGTCAGAACGAAATTGCACCTTTGCGATATGCACAGTTTATTGGAAAATTACTTTATTATGAAAGCAATCACGCTGCTATTTTTTTGAGAGAGCAAGGATAAATATCGACTAAAATCAAGCCCCTATTCTTTTAATTTTCAGACTTAAGTAATAGAAATAGAGATTTATACAAAAGTAAAACAAGTTTTTATCTTGTTGTATTCGTACCAATAAATAGTTCAGGCTTTCATCGCGGTAGCATTATACAGTTGCGAATTGTCAACACGTCTGCGCCCACCCACAAAGACTAGATTAGCGAAGGTTTGTTAAAATAACTATAATAATCGCTGGTAAATTCTTAGAAAAACATTTGATAGTAATAATCCAATTTTACATAGTAATTGCTAATAATGTTAAAAATCTATATATACAAGGTGACAATTTTAAAAGATGCAATAAACCATGTCTGGAACTAAAAAAAATATCAAAAATCTTTCGAAGCCGTTTCGGTAACATGTTTATTTATGTATTAGCTACATGGGATTTCAATATATGTATGTATTTAAAAATCACCCTGTATATTTTTATTTGAGTCTTACTGTTATACTACAACTATAGTTTTATCAATCTATACGAGGGGAACACTAATTACAAAGGTGCGTGAACTATAAACGATAGATGGGGGACTTTTTTAGGAAGAATATTATTTTTTCCTTACCCACAATTGTTTTACAGCGTTTGTTGGTGTATTGTACTGGATGAGGAGGGAGGGGGCAGTCTAGGCTTCATTTAAGATTTAGAAAAAGGTTTGTAGCCCGTATGAAAAACAGGTATCCTGCTAATATGAAATAAATGTTTTATACGTATAGAAAATAAAAAAACAATTAAAAACAGCATAATAACATATATACTACTATGGAAAATTACGTTTTTATTTTACTTCTAATGTATTATTTTTTACAATCAGTTATCCCGCTTAAAGGAATACATATATTTATGCACGAGACTCCTTAAAATTGAATTTTTACAAGCACATAACGTTTGAGCAAGCAAATTCCTGCGCCAACAAACATAAATAAATTAACGTTTTCCCCAGGGTTTGACAATAGAAATTGTATCGTGGCTTCCTCCCGCCTGTACTACAATAACTAAAAATTGAATTCAAATACAAAAACTCTAAGATGTTAATTTATAAAAATTCACACACCTTAAAATACCGTGACGCGAACTTCGTCATAATCGCACCGTTGTGTCAGAAGATCTGCTAACTTCAGCGCAACGGACCCCAAAATAGCTACCTGCCACCTGATGCTCGCCCTTTCGTTCTGCAATTTTGCTCTTTTGCAACTTCAGCCTGCACTTCAGCTGTTTGGCTCTGCTTCCACGAAGAATGGTAACACACACTGCACATTTTTTAAATTATTTAACGTAGTTAAACTTTATTTATTTTCTAGGTTGTTTCAGAAACATAACCCAAATTTCTCTGAATGAATCATTTCAAACCTCCTTTTTATTTATGGTGATCGCTATCTTACTCAGTAACACCACAGTAAAATCGATAGACAAATTCATAATGTGCTCGTTTTAAGCTTGAAATTGACATTATTTTTCTTGATTTTCGGAATTTGCTGTTATAGTACTAGTTAAGCATTATTAACATAAAAACCACCTTATTATCTGCTTGTAGCTCTAATTACACATGCATCTAAGCTAAATTACTTATCAAATACACCTAAATGAGTTCGATATGTGATTCCGATCTATTTTTTACAATTTGCTTTGTGTTAAGGAACATTGGAAACAGTACAATTCGTTTCTACATCTCAGCTTGTATAATATTTTATGTCTGGTTTGGTCTAATAAATCGTTTTAGTAAAATGGCGATTTCCAGGTGCTCGGATAACTTCATAGGATGCAACCCAACTATATTCGCATCAAAACTCAGATCTACTACAGGAATTATCCATTCTGGACCGCCAGCTACAATTCTGTGCAGATTAACTCTATCGGACTTATAACAGTCGTGTGGTGAATGAAGATGATGAAAATTCTAAAAAATGAAACACATAAGATTAAGTTTAGCATATAGACAGGTAATTTTAGTGTATAACCAATAACAATTGGTGTCATTCAGCTATATTAAACTTAATCAAGTACTATTGTGTCCGCTGTCGCTTCACACCTTGTTTCATACATTTTTGTGTCGCACCTAACCTCACTTGTTCGTTAACTTTAGTTGGAGTGAAATATTATTTTGATCCTCAACGAATCTTAAGAGTTACTACGGTGTACCAACCCCATCATAGTGAAGTTGATTATGATGCAAAATTTTATTAGCGAAGCCACTCATATTGATTACCAAACAATGAGAGAATTCGAGCTCGTAAAGCACCAAAAACCAAGTGTTTGCCTTATTATTATAGCCGTAAGGCTTTCCTTGTTCCAACCTTGAGTGCTATATAATTATTGATTAGTAAGAGTCATATTGAGTCATAACTTGTCCTCATTTAAGCAATATCTTGTAGTAATTTTTTATAATTTCATAAATAAATGTAATTTACATTTATTAAGCTAGCTATCAGTGGTGTGTATCTTCCACAGCAATACATTATCTTTAACAGGCAGTAATAAAGCGCAGTTTTTAAGGCCTATTTTTATGTATACAATACTTACGCATACTTTTCGCAAATTTCTCATTTTTTTAATAAGACCACGAATTATAATGTTTAATCGACTATCTAGCAGGTTATAATTTTTGTGGTTATCTACAAAATGTTAGACGTTTTAAAAAGAATTTGTAGCAAAACTACAAGTAATTCTTGACATTTTCATAGATATCATAGCTACATTTCTGTAAAAACTACATTCTTCTTATGGCATTAGTTATACATAATTTTTGTTGTAATTATTAAATTACTGATTATTTTCAGCCCTTGACAGTTGTTAAAAATTGCAAGAGAAATTCACAGAATTTATAAAACAACTGGTCAATTAATTTAAATGTGGGGTACGCAGGGTGTATGTTGAATATCATGTATGTATATCTTGAGTAACTCGTTCAAATCAATTTTAAATGCCACTTAATTTAGTCGAATTTAGAGCTAAACGTGCCATAATTTCCTTCAAAAACTCGGAGCACCATTGATGGTATGAAATTAATTGAAATTGCTACACAATTATTACGAAAAATCGTAAAATGTTATGACACTGTCATGAAATGTAAACCTGTCCTCACAAGCGAGGTTAAAAAAGAGTGAGTGGAGAACTAACCTCGTAAAAAACAAGGGTACAGCTGCCTCCGGTTGGTAATAACCTGTAAAGGTCCCCACTTTCGTTACAGGTGACAACCGGTTAATGGCTCCGAAGGCGCAAGGGAAATAAATGTAGTATCGACACAGCCATACTAACAGAAACTAAGAAGAAGAGACATAGAAGAACTGTTCTTATCCATACATATAGCCAGGTTTCCTAAAAACAAAAGGCTGAGGGTGGGGTGTCCATGAAAAAAACTCAAACCATACATTAAATCCTGGGAGCAATTAAACGAACGAAAATTGCAATTGAATTTCATGTATAACGAGGTAGTATTATTATAATGTCGTTCTAGGATAACAATAAGAGTTTTATGACAAAGCTACGTGATGCTGTAGTAATTTTAAAGAAATATAATAGTTTATGTAATTTGATCACAATGCTTCTGTCTGAAAGCGAAAAACTTAAGAAAAGATAAGAAAAAGATAAGGGTACTTAAAGGAGAAGGAAGAAGGGCGACCAGTTTATGTAATCAAATATAATTAAAGGTTACTAATGGATGGCTTCCGCATAAAACCATCCATAAGTACATAGGTAAGCGTACCATAAATACAACATTATTGACCAAGCTGTGAGAAAAAGGCTGCAAAAATACGAGGAATGTTGGCCAAAGGAGTCTTTTTTATGCAGTACAACGCGTTTGTACACAAGCCGCACATCTAGTGTTCGAATTTCTCCAGATCTGGCTTCCTTGGGCTACTATTTTTTTCCTCAAATGAAGAAGAGTTTGAAAGGACGTACATTTTCTTCTAACTAAGAGATAATAGGAACGGTCAAATACTGGTTTGCAGAGAAACAAGAATTTATATAAAGTTTAGAGGCGTTGCAGGTTCGCTGTAATAAGTGTGTTAGATTAAAAGCAGACGATAACATAAAATAGTATACAAAAATAATAGAGAGCAAGCGTCCACTTTGGTATCATTTCCAGGAGATGAACAATGACAGGTGGCAAAATAAAGTATTTATTTGGGCGCCATCCGAAAGAAGAAAAAAGGACGGTTTAAGAGAACATGGAAACAAGATGTTAAGAAAGCGAGGACTGCTTGAGGGCTTCTAGAAGATTAAAAGAATAGAAAGGGGTGGACAGTCTTAATAAACTCTCAATATCGGGTGATCAAATTAATTTCAGCTCTAATATGCTGTGGTTCCATGATGCTTATTTGAAGCCACAACACACTTAGCTGAAATGTATTGGATCATTCCGTATATGTTGCTGTGATATACTCTTTCACACGGGCAATGACATTGCATCATCGGTGAAACAATAACAAATTTAGCCACAAAAAAGTACAGGCATAAAATATGCAGGTAAGATATAGCATTGTATCTCAATTGTACATGTAAAAAAATAAACGTTATAAGTAGTATCTTTCCTCAGACTATCTATTTGTCTCACAATAAGTCGAAGGCGCCTACGATTTAGTGCTGTGTTCATAAAATTTATGTAACGTTGAGGGACTATAAATTGTTTTTTACTTAAACGTAAGTTGTATTTGACAAATTCAGCTATAATAAGCTGCATAATCAATAAGTCAAATGTATAAAGAATAAGCATCCTAACAGGGAACGCTGTTTTATAAGATGGCAATAGCAATTCAATTTCAACGAGTTTTACGATTAATGACATGTGTGCACTTACTAATAAACAGTAAACCAGACACTAAAATGTACGTTTTCCGCCAATCGTACTAGAATTGTCACATTATTGACACAATTTTGTTGAGCAAAATCAAACATTCTATTACATCAGCCGTTGCTAGGCAATTTAGAATAAAACTGTACAGGAATCATTCAAACATTTAATTACATCAGCCGTTGCTAGGTAATTTACAATACAACTGTACAGGAATAATATTCCCGGCCTAGGCAGGGAATATTCGAGTACTATTTCCTAATTTTTTTAATTACTCGTATCGATCGGCGGAAAAATAGTATGTGTATCTTGGATAAAAAGCAACATTCCCAGACTCTTGTGTTGTTGGGCTCGGCTTTCGCCTCGCCCAACAATATTCACAGTCGTCTGGGAATGTTACGCTTTTCGTCCTAGATACACAATATACTATTGTGATGTACTCTGAAAGGTACAACTAACATTATCGAGTACTTCGACAAGGTCCTGGTTCGCAGACAGATTTTCGTACCTGGATTTCATGAAAAAGATGTCCACAAGGTAAGTTTTATGTCGAAATATATTTTCCTTTAGTTGGGTTTTACAACCTGGATCCACGGCACAAAAGCGATGCCTACAAAAGGGTATATCTTTAAAGTAACCCATATGATATCCTACAAACACATGCAATAGAATAAACTTCGTTAAAAGTGCTCAAATATGGAACGCACCTTTCAGAAATTGGGGGGCCGTTGAATCTTGCATTGCTTGAACTCCCATGAAATCTGAAATAACATCTCTGCAAATGCTCAACGACCTTCTGAATAATATTTCGGCATCAGATCGAATGGAAAAGGGGTTATGCTACAGGACGAACAAACATTTGACGAGTTTTACAGATCAAAGCGAAATTTGAATTGGAAAGGCATCTGGATGCGCTGATCCTAAAAACACCGTTCATTTCGAGTATGTGCCTGGGGCTTTCTATATCATTTTAAGTACCTATGGTTGTTTGAAACGTTAGCTTTAAGTCTTGCTTGAATTTGCAAATGAGATAACCTGTTATAAACATTCGAAACATGTTTCTATGAGTAACCATAAAAATTATAAATAGGGTTGCTCTAGGAAACACGGGAGAGATCAAATCCACCTACGTGCTAAGTGAATCCACGCCACTTGGGCGGCAAAGATTTCAGTTGTTTGTCTACAAATTACAAAATTAACTGTCACTTCTGTGTTATTACTACGGTAATAATTACAACAAAAATAAACTTGTTTAAATTAGTGCTTCTCTTGAAGGAAGATATAGTAATCAGTGCACCACTCTGCCTAAAAAATCGATCAGAACTGCGGATTTAATCATTGGCGTGCAGTGTCAGAAGGGGTCCAAAATCAGGAGCGTACAAACAGATGGGAGAAATTGTATTGCCTTTTCTAGGTCGCAAAGTTATTTATTAATGTTTTGTTTCTTACAAGCTTACTTGATTTGACTCACCGAGAAATGAAATTTTTTGTTATGTCAAACTTTATTCCCATAACCTGACAGCCTCTAGGAATCCACAAAGATACTAAAATGCTGTGTGTGTTTTCAGCATTAATAAATTTCTTTAAGTTACCCTGTAGTGTTTGAAAACTTGTACCACTCTTAAACAAAGGGGGTTGACAAGGCCCCGGCTAGCACTTTTAACTCTCAGCAGAATATGGCGTAGTGTACGGATCAGGCTCAATCTAAATGTAGTAATGCTAGCAACAACAAATATTAACAGTAACTGTCAAAAGAATATTTAATATCCAGCACAAATAAATCAAGGTTGGCGTCACCCAACTTACACACACATGTAATTGTATAGCGGGACAAAACAGACAAAACAACATTTAAAAAAACTTCAAATCGAAGTAGCATTTCCGAACTCGCTAGTTATAGCTTAAACTTTAGGCTAACACTTGTGCAATCGCAAATGACATAAACATATAACGCCAAGGGCGCTATCTGAGATATAATATACACTCTATTTCAGCAATTTCGAATTATTTAAATACGCGCACTTTTGCGGTAATAACAATTGAGTTAAAGATTGATCTGACACGCTCAATTTGAGTTGCTAAGATCTTAGTAAGGACTGACATAAGTTTGCGGCATCATGCCTTTGTCGATAAAAAAACAGAGCTGATAATGGCATGTAATTACAATTTAGCTAATGATGAAGTGTAGCGATCGGCAGGGGAGTCCTGTTTCTCAGAATCTCAGAATCCCAAGGTAGACGCTCGAAAAAAGAACTAGCATCAAAAGGAAGAAATTCCTAGCTTTGAAGAGGCGCGAATTCAGGAAACTGGTTAGCTCAAGGAAGAACCAAAACGTTAGCCCCGGGATGCTGAATTTAAGCCTTTGTGAGATCCCAAATAGCTGCTTGATTTGTGAGTCAATTCTAGCGGTTTCTAGCCCAAACTGCTAAACGCCCTAAATATTGGAAAATTATAAAACGAAATTATACACGCAAAAGCATTCTTACCGACAATGTTCACGGATTAATTTAGAAGATGCATCGAAGCGATTTCGATTAGCGGAAGCGCAGAGCAATCCAGCCTAAATAACCAAAATTAATACTTAAAGAATAAGATTAGAAGAAACGCTCTTACCAACGCTGGAAGCGCGGCCGCAAACAATGCTACAAGCGGCTTACCTGCTTGGTTGGAAAACAAGGACGCCTCTCAAAAAAGCAATACTATACCAACTATTGCACTGTTTTCACAGCCAACGAGGATCAAAAATCTACGACAAGTTCAAATGCGAAAATGTGCAGGTGTTTATCGCTCCGCACCCACGCCTGTTGCGATTAGCTTGAATTCTCTTGCTACAAAATATAGCTACAACGTGGTCCGAAAATTGGTGTTAACTGCATTAACGCGCTTTTGAAATAAAATTGAGACGGGGCGTTACAAAACAGTATTCATTTTAGCATAAATATTTTTTGTAAATTTGCTCTGATTACGATATATTTAAAGCCGGCACGATAACAATTTAAAAATTAACATTAATCCATCACACGTGTGAGGATTTATTAAATAATTAATTAACATGCGTTCCATCTGTATACATGTATTGTTATGAACTACCTGTTTGTTATTTATTTTTTTACACAAAATTTAATAAGTTAAATTACGGCGAATCACCACACAATTCTCAGGTTAATTTATTATTGTGGTTACTTTGCCTGTCAGTAATTTAAGGCTAGTCAAAATAAAATGTATTAGTTAATGTTTAAATAAATGGTTAAATGCTCCTTTCTTAATATTTTATTTAACTGCAATATGTTATACTAACTCACGGCAAAACACACAAACTTTTTTCTCAGGTGGGATCAGATTTTAACTGCATTCAAAATGTATCCTTAATTTTAGGCTATTTGTCTCAAAGTACCTCATATGCTCGCTTTCAGTATTTAATATTTTAAACCTCAATCTGACAGATAAAACACATAAAGCGGTTTGTGCGTACAGCGTGAGTTTGAACGTTTTCATAGTGAAAATAGGCGAGGAAGCGTTAGGTAAATAATTTGAATATTCTGCTTATCAACAAAACCTCCACGTCATTCTTATTAGGATGACGTAGCACCCACGCCAACAAGCAATTGTTCCTGATGCTTGAAAATTTCCGAAAAAAACGCAGATTCTGATGACGCCTTTCAACTTGCGAAGCCCACGGAGTATTTGGACTCTTTGAAAAGCGCTAGGCCTCTTCAGAAAGGTTTATTCTTGTATTTAAATAGTTTTCCTACCTTGTAAAATCTTGTCGAGTTAGAAGCGATGCTGGTCGCAGATAACGCCGTTGATTTTTCTCTGCTGGAGACGCTCCCCTGGCTGCAAATCTCTCTCAGGACGCTCCTGCACATTCTGCTTATGTCCTGGATTGCTGATCTCTAGGTTCGATGCTTAAATTGGTCGTAGACAAAAAACACTTTTATTATCATATGTTTTATCGGACTTTTTCCACTGTCTAGGGTAACATAACAAACCTTTTGTGTCAATTACTTTCGTTTGGTCTGGCTTTAAATATGCCCAAACCTATCATTTTGATTGTATTATTTTACTGAAACTTCAAATTCAATTCCTCTGAGATATGCTTTGCTTTTGCGTGCCTTTATCCGACTTATTACTGCTTCTCGCATCTCATTACAAATGCATTTAATACTTTTATTATTGTTTAAAATTGCAATTAAATAAAATATCTTAACTCTGTGCTTTATTGACTTGGTTAAATATTTCGCACTACAAACAAAGCCAAATTGTGGGCTTAAAACATATTTCAGTATATCACGAACTACTATAAAATTATTGCAACATACTTCAAAGTAAGTGAAATTTTAAAAATTAACATAACATTCTATTAAATTGATATAAATTGTGTAATATGAAACAAAGACATGGTTAACCCCTACGAATCAGTTTATAGGAAATTTGTCTAAATTTTACAAAATATTCAAGTGGATGACACAAAATGCATAATAAATGATACGATTAAACATTCTTGCTCCATTATAATGTTAATGGGCTATGAGGAAGCACTAAAGCGATTTTATGGCTTCAATAAATCAGCTTAAGGCAGCATCTGCTTAAAAACTTTATAGTTTTGATAACAGCCAATTCAGTCAAAACCTTCCCTACATTAGCTTAAGCATACTTATAGGGGAATATAATTTAAATTTAGAAACTTCTTGTTTAAAATTAAACTTAGTCATTGGAAAAGGCACTTAAAGCTTTTGCAGGATTAATTTTGTAGAAGAAATTCTATGAAATCTATTTGTAAAATTTGATACTTCCGTAAAGAATACATTTCTTTAGTATATTTTGTTGTAATTTATATTAATTACATTTCTCCTACAAGAACTATACGTTTATGTGTGTCGCTTTCTGAAAAAAAAAATGATTATATCTAACCCTATTTTATCATAACTATCGATGTAATGCTCGTGTAAATTAGATTTATGGAATGACGACTGGACGATGAGAATGAAGTTCATAACAACTGCATTTGAAGGCCAAATTGACTAGGAGTATCAAATAGATCCGATGAACCTGAGGTCATGCAAATAAATTTAGAATCAGACAGCATTGCACCGAATAGCAATAACAATACAACTCGTATATAAGTCCTCGTATTGACAAAAACTATCAGTTTAAATTTTTCTTTCTCAGACGAAGTTGTTAACTGCGGTTTTTCTACCAGAAATATTGTTATCGTTTTTTTATTGTTTTGCTGTAGCTTTTATTACACCTATGCAATCGATGAGACAAGAACTTGTAATGAGCCTAGATATTTTAAGAATACCTAGGATGAAGAAGTCTAGAAATCATTGAAAATGCATTTTCTTTTAGAAATGTGTGTGACCTCAAGGCTAGTCTTGAGTTTCTAGGTATGGCCTGAGACCAAAACTGCACCATAGGGCCAAGTCAATACCAAAACAAATATTGGAATAAATGTACGTAAATTATCTTTTTATATTAATTTATATTTTTGTAGCTACTCAAAAATTGCTTGTATAGGTATTAGGTACAAATTTAAAGGAATAGCCAAGTATCCTGCTTTTTAGTTTAATCATTCAATCTTTTTTTCAATTACCTACCTCTGTAGAACATGAATAATTCAAATCAGGGTTGGGGTTTAATACTTGGGTAAAATAATAACTTTATTAAATTGCCATTAGTTCCAATACAATCTTGGTAAAATGATATTCTCGTATTATATTTAGTCAAGCTATATTTATGCTTTGAATTTACTTAAATTGCACGTAATACTGAATGAAACAATCAAATTACAATATATTTAATAGTTAAGTCTTATCTCTTTGTATTTATTAACTTGAATGTGATAAAAAAATGCTCACCTTAAGTACCTGTGTATTCGTTCACCACATCAACGCCAAGGTGTCCTCTTTCGTAGAACGAGGTTACTTCCAACGGTACTGCTGGGCTAAGCAGTCTGGAAACCAAAAATCTCAACGAACTCCAAATTAAGGATTACCTGCCGACCTTAGTTGACTGCATTGCACCATCTTTAGCTGCACGATTCCTTCCTGTGTATTCGTAAAGTTACTTCTACTAATCCAGAAACTAGAAAATGTAGTACACAGTCCACTTCTTCTGCCAGCGACACCATACAGTCACATAGGAGCTCCACCAATGGCCCCCGTTTACACTCAATCATGAACCATAGTTTTTACTTATAATTCATGTATTTATTTACATCTCTTGAAATGACCTTCACAACCCTTAATTCAATTCAACACCATTTCATTTGATTGCTGGATTTTATTCACTTAATATATTAAAACCAGCCCCACATAAACAATTTTACTTGTTGGAGCTATTATTTTCATATTAGTCATTTTTACTTGTTTTTATTACCTGGTACCTGATACCCCATTTGTTTTACATTCAGTTAATACTAGATTACATTTCAATTTTTGTATGTGTCAACAAATTTGACACTTGTTCGACTAACGCATTCCAACTATTCTACTCAGTTCACGTATTTAATCTTGCTCTCAGGTACCTTCTGTCTTATTTCTTATTTACAATTACACACTATTTATGTGATTTATTAGCAAATATTCATTAATTGGTGCTCACATTCATGTAATTATCATCATGCTCTATATGACTAATCACTTTTGTTAAGCAACTTCTAATTTAATATCTTTTAACATCATTTAGTATTACTTTTAAGGCCATTTTACAGTAGCCGTTAGCTTAATTACATTACGTTAGCACAATCATCTTTATTAAATGTGACACCGTTTTGTACCGATCTTATAGCAGTGCATTTCCAGTTACTTTCAAATGAAAAACTTGCTCCCAAGTTATAGTCAATCTTGTCCACCTAAACCCGTTTAACTTATAAAGTATCATTTTATTAGACTTTTTTTCCGAGTTTTAACAATGAAACCATAACCAATCCTGTTATTTATATCTAATTCTTTAAATATAAAATGATCAATTGAACAGAATAACTTTCGGGTACAATACCATACCAATATATAGTCAGCATCAATGCCAGTAACAATTCCAAGATTTGGATACCAAGTCTTGGTCTTGATTAAGATTTGGAGAAATTTTAGGGATGCGTTTATAAGTCGTAGTTCTACGGTAGCTGCTCGCAGTCAAGAAACAATCACATTTTTAACCTGTTAATGTAGTATGAAAAACGAATACATTAATTCCAATGTAAATTGAATGTAAAAAAACAAATACTGTTCTTTGTGATCCAAATCTATTTTTTTTAATTATCTTAATTGTTTATTCTGTCACCCAAATGGTTCAAAGTATTGCATAGTTGCCCATATTGTACTGACCATGCTATAATTTTAGATTTAATTTTTGGGAAATACATAAGGTCTACAAATTTTAAAAACATTCTGTTACATAAGCTCTACACCCAACGGTTAAATGTTATGCTGACTGCATTATCTCAGAATAAGCTTTTCGGCACTGGAAAAATATTGCAGATTTTTTTGTTGTTGAAAATGTTGACTATACTCTTGCATTACTACAGTCAGATAGCTATGTGATTGTTTTAAAATGAAAATACGAACTGTAAATATAAATCGTGCATTATTTTTAAACTAGCTTAAACCCCGCGGCATATGCCGCATTTAAAATGTAGGACGAATTTAATAACTTTTGTTGCACTAAAGAAAGTTTTAAAAGCACGCTAGAGATTGGCAGTAAGGAAAAGTTCCAAAAAATATATTTTCAAATGGAAAGTCTCTGTAAAGGAAACGCTTGCCCCTGGAAGGCGTCCTAATTAATATGACGCTGTTGGAACGCAGTCAAAAACAAATCCGGAAAGAATTAATGCTCTTGTGACTTATGAGATTATATGTGAGAATTATTTGCTCCACCGAAATAATTTTCAGCTGCCTGCAATCTGTGTTTCTTTTCAGGTTTAAGCCGTTGAGCGCCATAAAAATATAAATGCGGGAACTCAAGTCTCCAGTTACGCCGTTACTGATATTGTTAAATAACTCGATTAATTATTATTTCTTTGGCATTTTAAACTGGCATTATTATTATTATCTTTATAATAGCAACCATAAGTAACTGTTTATAATGTTTATATGCTAGCGAGTTAATTTTCTTCTTAAATCGCTAGTGAATTAATAGTAGACTGCTCTACAAGTTAAGAAAAGTGAGAGTTTTCCAGCAAATGTAAAAGTTTTACGTGAGCATGGAATTTTCCAATGTGTTAAACATGCAATTTTTCCGTGTAGTTGACAAAAATATCTTTTTAAATAATTTTGGTCAAAGTATGCTGGTAGAAAAAGGATGTTCATTAATACGACCGGCTAGTGTAGATAAAAATATAAGAAGCTCAAAAGCTGATGTGTTAAAAACTAAATCAATAGCGAGTCTACGAATTCATATTGAACGTGTAATTCGAAGATTACGAGAATTTAAAATATTAAAACCCCATTCGTGTCTCAACACAAACCTGCTTAAATACACTGATCATATGATTGTTATTGCTTGTGCATTTATAAATATGCAAACTGCTTTAATTAAATAAATTATTAGGTACCTTTAAAACATAGTTTTATTTATTAAGTATGTAATCTGTATTGTACATAGAATTTTACACATTATAATCAATGCAGTAGCTATATCATAACTCAAATGGATTAATGACAAGTAGAAGGATCACACTAAAAAATTTGAATGTTTTGGAATTTACATTTTTTAGAAAAAAAATGATTTTTCAATCAAATTTTAGAACATTTTAGAAATCAAAATTATAATAAGTGGTTTTTTCAGCCACAGAATATTTTTACATCATGTCACACACCAAAAATATTTGTTTACCTATTATATGTATTAACAGAAATAGAAAACAACGCTTTTTTGTTTATTGTAAACAAAATTAAAGCTGGTACATTCAACACTGAAACACAATTATAATATCTTGCAGTGACACTGTAAAATTTTACATTTATTACAATATATTACTATTCTAAATAGCTATTTAAGTCACAAGGATTGTAAGGACCTATTAACATTTGGGGTAGGCAAGTACAAGCCAAGACGAAGTCGCGGCTTGTTGCCTGCCGAAAATGTTAATAGGCGATACATTCCGAGTTATCTTATTATATTTTTCCCGCTGCTTATCGAAATTTTCCTAGATTTCTGAAAAAATCGTTTGGTTTGTCACCTGTCACCAGGATTAATTTTTGTGAGTCGTGTTACCTATGAGTGTCACATGTCACATAAACACTTGCAATTTAGAAACAAAACGTCTAAATCTGCATCTTGCTTTGCTAATTTTATTATCCTAAGAACTTAATAATAGTATTAAGTTCCGTTGTCAAGAAAAAGCAGCAAACAAATATAATCACCGACTTACACGTTTTGTTACTAAGGCTGTATCACTGACTTACAAGATCAGCAGCGGGAAAAATATTAAATATTACTTAAAAATAGTTACACGCTTATCCCTAACAATAAAAATTAAAAATGCAGTTATTTGTTCGCAGATGCTAATAAAATAGGAAAAATATTTTTTTTCCAAAAGTTCTCAGCTTCTAACATTGTTTGTTTAATGTAATTTGCATCATAGCCCACAGAAATAAAATTAACTTTTTGGTTTTTTTCAAAGTTAGCATCTGCAACAGCAAAAATGCAATACGATTTATTTAAAAAATGCATTTGCATTTGTATTTGAGCTCTATACTTGGCCGTAACTTTATTTTGTGATGTTATATAGTTTAACACTGCTTTGTCTGTAGAGGGGCACTTCACTTCAACAACGAAATTGTCACTCACTGCATCTGGTGAAGCTCCGAAAATAGGGTGGTTCTTTGAAAGTACAATTCCCACAGAACTTAATTTGGTCTTCATATTTTTTTCGACAATTTGTAATACCTGCTTTTCTAATCGTCTACCCCTTTCCATTGCTTTGGTATCCCTCAGTTTTGTAACTCCAATTACCTGTTGCACAAATGAGCCACATTCAGTTTTGCAATGTGCAGCATTATATAATTTCGAGGCGGTTATCCTCCCATATCGTAAACGATGCCACAAATTGTCTTCGGCTTGCATTAGGATACAATATGCAGCTTCCTTGCACAAATTTTCATTCATGTGCTGCTTGGTGAAGGTGATGAAATCATCATATAGGGCTCCACCACTGCTAACAAATTTTAATAATAAACCGTACAAATCCAGGCAGCTATACTTGGGTTCTTTAAACAGTTTAAATATTTCGCCAGCTGCTTTGTTTTGTACTCCTAAACGCATTGCCTCCTGATAAAAGTTACCCTGATCTTCTTCAACGGGTATACCCCCAAATTCTGCCACAGTCCCAAAATTTTAGCGATGTGCCCACTTTTAACAGTTGCGGGTTCTTCGCTCCTCCTATGCATCCACATAAGTACTGCTACAGCATCCACCTGTAAAAATTTTTTTTTTAAATTTTAAAACAGATTAATAACAGATTATTATTAAATTACCAGCTGATGCAGCGCAGTCCAAACATTCCACCTTCTCTACTTTACGCTGCTTTTCATTTACTTGTAACACCACATTATAGTTTTTCGCTCTCACTCGGTGTTCAGGACAAATTCTGCATTTAACGGTGCACAATTCACCCTCTGGTCGGAGCTGCACATATCCTATGGCTGAGTCACCGTAACTTTCACGTCCAGCACTAACAACAAAACAACAATAATAATAGCACCAGAACTACAGAACTAATTCTATTCAACATAAATTAAAATAACTAACTTGAGTTTTAATTTCAATGCCAGATAAATATTTTAGCTTACAACTTATTGTTTACGGTAATCTTGTATTGTACGACGCCACCGATGAACTACTGTTCCTAGAGTCAGTAATCTTGGAGGGAGGGATCGCTAACATGTCAAATACCTTACACTATTGCCAGACCTTTGTTTACTTGTACAGCAATTTGGGGTCTAATTCGTTTTAGTTTGCATGTTTATCGTGGTCCTAACATCAATGTCGAATAGAGGTGTTCTAGCTCCAACTGTTTTGTGAATGAAGATAACATTTTGACACTAAACCATATCCGTGATTCTTGCAGGTGTTGCGGTTAGGGTCAAACTAAAATGTATTGAACGGTTGACGAAGCGGGGATTAATACATAATTTCCTTCGGTGTAAATGCTGTTAGGTAGATATGGCGTTTGTTTAACGATTGTTCACGATTAAAAGCAAACTCAAAATAATTTGGCGCCAAAAGCTGTTGAAGCCAAACAATAAAGGTCTGGCAACGTTTTAAGGTAATTTTAATCTAAACGATCAGCTGTTCGCGCCTCCCTCCAAGATTACTGGACTCTAGGAACAGTAGTTCATCGGTGGCGTCGTACAATACAAGATTTTTAAAACTTACCTATTCTCTTTAACACCACGAATTTCACAGGCAGAAAAGCAGTCATTGTTTAATAGGATTGATAATAATGAAAATTGTGCAGTGCGAAAACGCATTGATTGCCTCTGTTTTTGCCAGATAAAATTTCCATGCAAATCTTAGGTTATGTCACACAAAAGCACACACAATTAAAATGGAAAATATAATAACGAATACTCACTTTTCTACAACAGAAATGAGGGTTTTCCTTCTTCGTAAACTAAAGGCCAGCTGTCAACACGACGATTTTAGCCCCTGTTGCCAGATTTACACTGTACGAAATAAATTTGTAGAAACGGTTTTCAAAATGTACCAGATTCGTAGAATTGTACCAGGTCTGGCAACGCTGCTAATATCAAGACCACGCCCCACAATACCTAACTGCACATAGACCAGGAGTTGATATGTTTGACCTTGGGAAGTGTTCTGCTTTATTATAGAGTTATGATACATCTTGATAGGTTTCCAAAAGCACAATTAGAGGATATAGATTTTTAGATCAAAATAAAAATAAATTTTTGTGATTTGTAACGAACGACTTCCGGGATTGGGCCGTGTCATTGTTGACATAGAAGGATTCTACGTTTCGTCTACTTTCGTAAGAGGCTTCATCAGGAGGAAAAGCAAAGAAGCACGGTAACGCAACGTGTAAACTACGCCAGGACACCTAAAAACAATATCAACTCTCCCCCAAGTGACGTCAGCTAGGTCGAACGTCGATTAAATCGCAGAGGCATAGAGTATTATAACTTTAAAAATAAGGGATTCCCGTGGACAGCTCCACTCATACTCCATTGGTTTTTTGTATTGAAAAACGACGTTTCAAAGCAAAAACTATTATTTTGATTTTTAGTATAGGTAGCGGAATATTAATTCCAAAATGTAATAACTCTTTAATCCACAAGTATGTCATAAATAAAAAACTCAAAATTTGGTTTGTTTATTTGTTAACGTACTTAGTTTTCGAATTAAACCAAGCTAAATTTTCTATAACAGTATTTAGATACAACAAGCTCCTACGGCTTAAATTCTTAATGAAACTGTAATTGTCTTCTACCATAGTAGCCAAAGAATTATTATTAAAAGAAGTACTTAACTTTTTCATCTTTGTATAATGATTGTACCACCACCCACGAATTAAACACTTATTCACATGATGAAAATATATATCTACAAACACTTGACAAATATGGTATACAGGGTGTTATGGAAATGAAGTGCAAATATTTTAACCAGTGATAGAGCTCACCAAAATGAACAACTTTTCTATTTATCGTTTTTCATTTAATCGCATATTTTTTCAATCCTTGATCTCCTCTAAATTTGGCGAGCCGCTTGGTAAGCAAATCTAAGTTAAAGGTGAACGACACAAATACCGATGGGGCCATAATTATATACGGATGGGGCCATAATTATATATAACAGCAATGAGATAACATGAATAACAAAATAGAATGCTTGAGTAAGAAAGAGATGTCCATACAAAAAAATTATTTTAGTAGGCATGTTTAGTTGACAAATGTCATAATTAAATTAAGTGTCAAGCCTTCTCGAATATTTGCTACTATGTTTATCTCTTTTCTTACTCAAGAAATACGTGTTATTTTCTTGTTCATGTTATCTTATTGCTGTTATATATAATTGTGGCCCCACTGTTTTATCTAACGAGATCGTATCAACAATAAAAGATGTTACCATTCCAACTATTAAAACTAAAACAAAAGACAGGTAAATTGACATAATTGAGGATACTTATTCTTTCACAAGTCCAAACACTAACATGTACCTATATTTTATAGATTGTTATAGTAAATGTCCCTTTGTCCTATATTTTAAACCAATGTTTCTAATGAAGCTCACAATGAATTAGCGAAACGTAAAAGATATTTTCAAATAAAGATAATTTTAATTATGTGTAATGACAAAAACGACAACATTTTTTACTTACGTTGTTAAAAAATTTAAATTAGCTGATTTTATCTCTAAATCTGTAAAATAGATGTGTTTTGCGAGAAAAGTAGAACCCTTTTGGGTAGTCTTATTTCCGATCCAGCGAACGTCTGTTTTATAATTTCACTTAAAAAAATAACCAAACAACAAAATTTTCAAACGAGCCGGTACTTCACACCATAAAGCCTAATCGGCGGGTCAACAGGACTTTATTTGTCGACTTTGCGAAGTATTGCAAAGACGGCGGTTTGGATTCGCAGCGATTAATAATGGCAAATACGTGACATAAACATCATTCCTTCTGAAGCGATGATACGGGAATTTTCAGGCGCAAATCTGACGCGTAGTATCCGCGATCAGATTACCGAGTTAAAAACAAACAATCAACCACTATTAAAGTTCGATACCTTCAACAGAATTAAATTGATTCAATAATATTCCCCCCAAATTGTACGTAAAATCCCTAGAAAAGTAGCTAATCACATTTTACTAAAGTTTGTCGTTAACAGCCTCTTCAGATCCCCTAGAATTAGGAACTTCTCCCCAAATCTGGCAACACTGCTCGTGACGCGTCCGTAGAAAATGCCATAGTTGCTGTTTTCGACTCGGCAGATAAATTAGGCTTCTATTGTCGGGGAATACCTTATTGCGATTTGCTTAATATGTAACTTATCTTATTTTTTTGAGTTCTGGAGATTTGGCACCCAATCGAGGTCAGTAATTCAGTAATTGAAATACCACAAAGTAATTCAATTACCTCGAGTAATTTCAATTACCACAGGTAATTCAAATACTTGTAAAGTAATTTAAATACTTTAAAGTAATTTAATTACACAAAAGTAATTGCGTAATTGAATGTAGTAATTAATTACTTTGAAAAAGTAATTTTTAAGTACTTTTTAACAAAAATGGCAATTCCCAATTACAATTACCGCATTTTGAAAAGTAATTCAATTTCAAGGCAAATACACAAAAAGGTATTTAATTAAAAAGTAATTA
This sequence comes from Agriotes lineatus, assembly GCA_940337035.1. NCBI lineage: Eukaryota > Metazoa > Arthropoda > Insecta > Coleoptera > Elateridae > Agriotes > Agriotes lineatus. The sequence goes on along the minus strand of OW679198.1, from coordinate 131,662,369 downwards.
ATTACTGCCCAGCTCTGTTAATTGCAATCAACGTATAGCTATGATCTATAGTTAAACTTCACGGCGCAGCCATTAACTGGTCTACTTTAACCCGGGAGGTCAGAGAGAATTGGCTTAGTCTCTAGGTGCTGCCCAGAGCCGAAACTTTTCTACTGATCAAAAGGAATAAACCGAAATTTATAATTTAGAGACGTTGCGGTTGAGTGAAGAGAGCGATTAGCTGGATTTTGAAATTAGCGTTTTCCATATGCAGCGAAGGGAGAAGCCTTCGCTCAATTGAGATTATTGCGGTGTTTTTAAACTTCAATTGCTTCGCGAATCTTTCTGCTCAAAAATTAATTACGTTTTTGTGGCGCTTCAATATTTATGTTGTAATATTCTTCATTTTGTAGTATGGCGAAACACCCAAAAAAAGCAGCATGCATTTGTAAATAGTGCAGGTTTAATCTAAAATGATCTTTTGACCGGTATCGCGGTGGTATTCGGAGATGGCTAATGATCTCACGAGACCCGATCTAAGACAACGCTGATCTAGATCTAGAGATCTTGTTTTTGCGTTCTTAAGTGCTTGGATTATTGCCCAGATTTCAACTGTGGCGAAAGCATCTCCATAATCCAGGAATGCGATCCATAGAGGAATATATAAGTTTGCATATTGGTGCTAACAAGCTGATTAGCCTGTAATATTCCAGGTTTTTTATATATAATTATAACTGTAGTGTAGGGTAACCTACAAAGGAGTGGGCGTGCGAAATCAATTGTGTGTGTTGCAGCAAGAGAACTGCATTATCTAAAAAAAAAATATTCCATATCGCCACAGCATGAAAGCACCCAATTAATAGGGCCACAAAAGAAATAATCAAGTCTCCTGCAAAATTGAAAGGGTTTAGTTATGCAGCCACACGCCTAGGAATGAAAGTGAAAATATAAGTCGACACAGAGAAAGAGCGTTCAACCCTTTTTCGACTATGTCGACGAATCGGAGTTCTATCCTTCTTTTCGTCCCAACGCAAGGGCTAGTCACTCAACCAAAGCAATAAACACAATCTTCGAGCCTGGTCAGTCTACTTGATGGACAATGGGCCATTCTAAGCCCAAAATGGTACGAGGTAGCTAAGGATCATAATACCCCTTCTTCTTGCTTAAGAAAGACCTATTTAAGACCAAACAGCCTGGCGTCAGTGGATTGCGTCTCAATAGTCTGACTTGACTTACTTCAATCAAGACGAAGGCTTATGGTCAGTTTACAAAGCCTATTTGTCGAGTCATATTCCGGGGTTCGTGCATATAATTCTCTATATTCTTGTTCTACACATTAACGTGTTTGTTACATGTATGTACGTATGTGTTAGTAATATTTTGTGTTTTCAAATAAATAAAATGGATGTTATTGCTGTCTACATCGGTTATGCTTTATTAAACTACAAGTAATTCCTAACGGATCCACATAATATTACCAAAATAGCATTGGTCCAATCCTCAGGGACATCTTCTTCTTCTGAGCATCTACTAAATAGTTTTCCTAGTTCTTCCTTTAATACTATCTATTAGTGTCCTATCCTCGCCGGTTGTTTTAGCGTTCGGTTACCATTATTTCCCCTTTGCTTATGTGTGGTAATTCTTACGAGTTGACATTTGTAATCGTTCTACATTTTTTGGCCTTTTTCGTATCGCTGTCTACTTTGGAGCTATACAGGTAGCTATAAAATTATTCTACCACCCTTTTTTTGTGTGCGATTCAGCGCATGTTAAAGTGTCTTATAAAAACTTAACATACGGTATAACTACGATTAAAACCGGGCCACAACACCAGAAATGATACACTTAGAGCACGGGAAGGCAAATAGGGCCGTTACTGTTTGCTGGAGGCTAAAATCAGAGCTGGTTCCGAGATCCGCTGAGCCGAGATCGTCGATAACTCAAAGTTTGCGGCCACAACTGTGGAAGTCGATACCAATAGCCAAGGAGCAGACTGTGTGTCCTGAGTTGGGAGCCTACAAAAACAGAAAATTGAGTACTGCACACGTAAGAGCTGCGAGTTCACATACCAGGGTAGTTTGGCGCAGTGACAAGTCAGATCGGGCAGTAAATATGCTACATGGGGGAGGGCCGCAACAGCTGCAGGTCAGAGACACGCTTGATGAGGTGTTTATGGACATTCTTAAAGCTTTCATACACTGGCAGAGCGGTTTGACTTCGTGATATCAGGCGACGAGTGCAGGGCACAGTAGCTTGAGTATCACTTCTGATGATGGCACAGAACTCCGTGGGGAAAATTAACCCTTTGAAAATAACACTCACACAGATGCAGCAAGGGTGTGGGTCCACTTTTCCGGCAGTTCATCTGAGTTTTAGCGTGGGACAGACCCCTGATGGTGCTAACAACGGTTGACACGAGTGCGGAAGAAACTGGATTTCGGGACATTTGTACATCGAAATGCACCAAAAACGGTGGTGCAATTATTTCTACATTTAGATTTAAGGATCTTATGTAATTAATTAATGCATCTTTTCCAAATTGCAGCAGGCTTTTGTTTGTAAAATGTCACGTATCGGTGAACAATTCTTAAAAAACTTACGTTATTTAAAGCAATGCCTGGCTGTGGTATTCTTTTGTTTTCTGAAGGTATCAATAGAACCCGCATTGAATTTTCGAGAGGCTTCACGAATTTTATTCCACTCAAACTCATGTTGGTCGTACTCCTGTTTTTAGGTTAAATTATTTGTTATTGGTGACGTGGTTGTAATTTGTTTCGTTTAATTATCACTTACGTGAGAATAAGCAGTGCCAATTGTTTGTGGTGTTTAATATCCAAGTTTGATTGCCGGTATTCTAGTTTGGAGCAACCTATACACATACAGCTTCCTTCAAAGAAATTGGTCAGTGAACGAGATACAAGCAGCAGACATTTAAAACTTCTGAGCATAGGCGTGCGGTTCCAGTTTGCAGCGGAACTTCAACCAGTGGTAGAGAGTGAAAAAGGTTAGCTCTAGCTATGTGCTCATTTATCTCGCGAAATATTGTATTGTAATTGTTGAGCTCTACACTCATAACCAAACTGTCAACAATGGAAGTTGAAAATGTTGATAATTAAAACAAAGCTTTCTCGTGTCGATACTCATGTAATTTATATAATATGCTTCCATGAATCCATGAAACAAAACTTATGTTATGTATTATATGTTTTTTGAACGCTCAGTTGCTCATGCGTAGAACAAGAGTCTCATAAAATGCTTGCTTATGAAAACTTCGTTGTGTGTGCCCATAATAAATCATTTATTCAGGTATCAAAATAAATTCTGAGGTATAAAGAGTATTTGTTATTTAGCAAGTCAAATAATTAATTTTTAATTTTTAATTACGTGCACCATAGTAAGCGACATTTCACGACAATATATACGAATGTAAGTAGTAGCAATTGGAAGTGGTTTAAAAATGAAGTCTTTTAGACGTATATTTGCAACAATAAAAATCTGATTCAAATCCGAAGAGGCTACATATTTCAAACAATTTTTAATACTATCTGCAACCAGGATTCGAACATGTTTTGCAAAGATGAATATTATTAGTTTTACTAAATCTTGAGAACCTCTAGTTGTCGACGACTAAGCACTAGAAGTTCATATTAAACCGTTAACATAAAGAATAAAGTAGACAACCTACCACATCTTCTTATGACACACTATCGTCACACTTTCGATAATGGGGATGTACTGTCACTTCAATACTATCAAAAAGCAATAGCACCGTCATATAACTTAATAATTCAGTATGTCGTTCCAGAATGAATGAATGGCTATGATTGGCGATAATTTCAAAGAAATTCATTATTATTTCGTGCCAGCGCTCATTTACTACTTGCACGTACGGTAGTAGGAATTGGGGATTTAGTCATGTATGTCTGAAAACATTCTGTTTCTTTCGACGAATGTGTACTTGCTAAATAAAACTAAAAATAGTTATTGCAATTATAATTCCTACATATTCAGGCCCAATGAATGCATCGATTCAGCTGTTTTCTTGGGTTCAGCATAAACGAGGAATATCTGGAATAGACATCGTGTGCAATTTTCAGAAGATAACTATGATTGATTTAATTCAGCAAATGACTTCCACTACCCAAGTGCCATCCAAAGCTCGGAAATCCATTCCAAGAAGCGAAGGAAATTTACTCAATTGACTTTTTCAATGGCGAGAATAGCGGTTTCCAATATTACAGATTGCTCACGTTTCGCCCATAAATTGCGGATTTACAGGTTTGGCATGAATTGAGAGGCAAAATAACCGAATACGGCTATTATCTCTTCGGATCACGTACCTGCACCTGGTAATTCTTCCAGAGACAAGAATTCGACTGTGCATCACGCTGACCTTTGTGCTATAAAAGTTGGTTTTTAGTTTCGCTTGTAAATCAACAAAGTAACATATAGTAAATATAATACTGTCATTTGCGTTTATGGACGTCGAGTCAAAATATCGTGTTTTTGTTGTCTTTACCAGAACGTTTATTTTAGTTTTAAAATGGTAGTCTTATTAGTATTACGTTAGGTTGCTTCATATTTGAACTCTGTTGCAGTTTAGAGTATTCTTGCTACTTTCTTTTTTATTTTACTGATTTATGTTGAATCGTATTTATTCATCGTTCATTCATTCAGAATATGTGACTTCTTTTGCATTTTGGTTTCGAGGGTCATTCGATTTATTTTTAATTTACAAAAAGGATAAAAAATATGCAACATTATCTTATACAAATGTTTATAGTTTTTGATCAACACAATACAGTTAACTTGTTTAATAGCGGCTAGAGTTTTTCAAATCGAGCCGCGTCAGCTATTGGAGTATGAAACGTGATAATAAGAGGATTTTAAATGGATATTAAAACGTTATTGAAGTTTTGTTAAAAAGTGTGACTACAAAAATTCGTTATTTGCAATGAAACAAAATTCATTTATTTCATACTGTCCGGAAATACGTCTTTACGTCATTAATTTGAGTCTGGAAAGTGGAACATTACATCACAAGGCCGGAAAGTAGAACATTACATCACAAGGCCGGAAAGTATTGCTAGGCAACTGCTGAATAATATGTTGGTGACACTGTAAGTCTATGTCAAATTCGACGTTATCAGATTGTTACGATTCATTTGCGCCGCCTTCTAATTACGCAGTCTGTAGTATGCCTGTTGTTCTGTTGCGCATCTGTTCCCTACGCCTAATTCTGACCTCGGGGAGATAACCCAAATTCTGGCTTTTGTTTCGACGACGCGTCCCTTCCGATCTGGTCTGCGAAGCGAAAAACATGCTCTGGTAACAATTAGAAATTCGGAGGTTTAATTTTGTGGGCTGCTGTGGTTCGATGTCATTATGTGAGATTTCACTGTGAAGTGGATTTATGCCTCGATTTTAATGTTAAAGAAAGCCTGACTTCCACGCTGTTAGCGGAATTTTCCATGTTGCCACGTGCTTCGTAAATTCGCCTGGACACACTCCAGGCACCTAGTGCCGGAGGGTCAAATTGAGGCTTGGGAATACAGCTGTTCTTATCCGCATTCAGACGCTCTATGCATTGGCAATTTTTGGACCTTTAGAACCGCTGAATCCCCTGCTGCAGGCGTCATTAGAGCGCAGGAGAGGACCTGACAAGAAGGCTTTATCTTCAGGTCTATTTTGCGCCAATATTGCATGGTCAACTTTCCGTTGAAACACCAGCTTTAGGTCGCCCGACTTTGGAGCCAAACGAATTCGAGAATAGGGATGGGCGCGTGACGTGAAAACAGTCGGGTCACGGCGGGTCCCATCGTGAACGTGAGTAATATTTGAAAATCGTGACGTAAACGTGAGTGAAAATTTCCAAAGCTTGAATCACGTTTCACGTTAATTTCACGTTAAATAGTTAGTAAGGAATAAAAGACTGTAGGGTGCCGCACTGCCCCGCTGCTTGACATGTGGAAGATCGCAAGAAACATTTTTGCGAGAAATAATTATTTATTATTTTTTGTAAGCTATTGTTGTCAATTTTCATTTAATTCTTTGTGTGTCTACTATTCTAATTGCAGCATATGTATGTATTTGTATTATCTGTAACCCCATTTACGTTGCGGTGTAAAGCCTGGTGCTTCGTGCGCTAGCATCTGGCTGTACAATGCTCAACTTGACCCAGATTCGGGTTACAGAGTTGGAGCGTACCTTTTGTGCTTGAGCAGCTACCATTGTATGCGGTGTGTGTCTTCGTGATGCGTTGACCTTGTTAATCTACGTCTTAGGTCTGTGGTTCCGAGTAGAGCACAGTTAATTTGTTGCCCAACTGTGACTGGTCTCACCAGCCCGATTCCAATCGCCAAGACTGCGGTAAAATTCCGACCGCCACGGGATTCGACCCGAGGACTTGCTTAATTCAAGTCTAGCGGTTTCTCAACTACGCTACGCGGCTTCTTTGATTGCAACATATCACGTAAATTATTTGACGTGCAAAACATATTTTATTTTACAGTTTTTAGTTCGGTTGCGGGTCCTTTATTGGTTTTAAATTTGAACATTCCGCCCTATCTGAATTTGAATTTTCAAATAAAAGCTGAGCGTCACGTCGTGAGTGGCGGGTCACGCCTTAAACGTGCTTGAACGTGAGTGCTTAAAGCAAGCGTGAAACGTACGTGACGTGAGTAAATAGTCCTTGCCTGTCCCGAGCCTAATTTTAATGTGAGAGATAGGGCGATTGCCTTATTGTTACGTATAAATTGTAAGTATTAGTTTTAACTCTTGTTCCGAGGTACCTCATGCTATCACTGATAAATTAGCTAAACTTAATTAGTATAGCAAATAATATTGTGGCCACCTGCGACTCTGCTGGTAGACCGATAATTTTGTCTTATTTACCTGTATTGTGATCCCGAATCTGTGAAAATTATACTGTGATTTTTCAATTATGGAGGTTTAATTTAGTCACGGCTGTTTATTATGTTTGAAGCTCCTCTTTCAGGGATTGTGTTTGTGGTTTAAGCATTGTGAGTTAACGAATTCTCTTGAACACCCGGGGTGCTCTCGCCGTATTGTAATACAGAAAAAAAATCGTTGGCGCTGGGCATTTATTATTTCGTTCTGCCGACTGTACTGTTAAAAAAACTGCACGCCTCCATCCGACTGAGCTGGCGGCCGGCTATTGCACCCGCGTGTACAAAGTGATTCTCTGGAAGAATGACCAAAGAATTAAATTAGATAACAAGGTTAGGTTTTCCGTCAGTTTTGACACAGACTGAAGCAAAACCGAACATGCTAACCTCGAATTTGACAGACTTACAGTGCCACCTACATATTCATACGTTTGAATTTCCACAGCCGCCCCTTATGGACTTTTTCAATAAACATGTTGTATAAAACAGTATGAAATAAAACATTGCACGATACACGGCCGTAAAATATTATTAAATTACTCGTTTAGAAATTCCAGACTCAGCGCGTTCCTCGCCTCGTCTGTCTAACATCTAAACACGTACTTTAATAAGTCATTTTCCGGCCTTATAACGTAAATAACGATCCATTTAGTAGATCCATTTCGTGAATCTGTTAACTGGCAACCTCGTTCGTGCGATTTGACGCCATTAGATTATTTTCTTTAGGGATATGTAAAGTCGCATGTCTACGCCGATAAACCGGAAAAAATTGAGCACTTGGAAGCCAACATTCGACGCGTTATTGCCGATATACAGCCTGATTTACTGCGAAGAGTGTGTGAAAATTAGACCTTCCCATTACGTCATGTACGCGCCAGCCGCGGCGGTCACATGCCCGAAATCATATTCAAACAGTAATGCCATAAAATTATCTTTCAAATAAGGCCAATTTTGTGGATATTAAAAACATTTTTCTGTGTTTCATTTCAATTTAAAGTTCTCCGCCTCTAAAAAAACACTCTTTAAATGAGAAAAAGTTTAAAAAAATAATAATTAAAGAGTGCGGCCAATCCGAACGATATATATAGCAAGAATAAAAATCCATTTGATTAAATTTCAAAACTAAACTTGAGCACAATAGAAAGACGGAGGGAAATAAAGAAAACCAGCAAGATAACAAAGCTAACGTTTTAATTACTAAAATACGGCATTGAACATATCATGCCAAATTCTAATGTTACAAAATAGAGCAAAGTAAAAGCTCTGTCAATATAAATGCGGAAAGAATATAATTTTTAAAACCACTAACCAATAGTAATGGTGGAAGTGGAAAAAGCATTGGAAAAAAGATGAATCGACTACAAAATAGCAAGTATTATAGACGAAAACTGTTGGTACATATGATAGGCACAGAGAAAATACAAGGCAATGCTATTAGTAAAGATAGAAAATAACAACAAAATACCTACAAAAAGATTTTAAAAACGTTGAAGGAAGAAACTGTATTTTTTTCTTCTTCTTTTCAGTCCGTGGATGCCCACTTCTTAACTGGGCCTTGTTTAATGTTTTCCATACGTTTTTATATTGGGCCTTTAGGATCCTGTTTTTACCCATAATACCATATATCGAGTGATCAAATAATTTCAGAATTCAGATCTAGTTCTATATCGAAATGTTTCAAAATCATACAACTAAGCCCTATTTTTCGAGTAATTTTCGCAGTTTGATTTTCTTTTACCAATTATTAAATGTCCAAGAGAGATATTTGGGTTTGGGCTAATTTGAATAATTTCAGATGGCAAGATTGGCATGTTTAATTATTAACTACTTTGTTGTAATTCATACTGCTTTAATAAGATATTTGATTTATCGTCATGAAAAGCAGCATTGAGTCGATTTAGGTAAAGCAGGTGACTTTAATTCATAAAGAGGTTCCAATTATGAATCCATATTTATAGATGAAGTGTATGAATTGTTACTGGGTTCGAATAAGATGATTTTACATTTAATAAAGAATATTCAATGCATATAATAAGGCAAACTACAGAATAGTTTGTAATACTAAAAAACAAAGCTGAAATAATATTTAGATATTACATTATTAGGAAATGTCAAAATAAATTATAATTAGATGAATATTTAAAACTTAGTGAGTGTTATATATAAAATTTGGAAAATAGCATGTTACTGTAGGGCTATAATGAGAATGAAATCAACATCAAAAATAAATTGGAAGATTTTTGATAGAAAATGTTGTTTTAGTAGAAAAAATAATTAAAAAAACCAATACAATAATTATAGTCGATCATTTAAATTAAAAAAACATAAAACACATACGTGTTGCACATAAGTAAAAATCCAAAGGCAAGATTTTTGGTTAAAAATATGAAAGGTCGATCCTGAAGGTGCTTGCCGATATTAAGGATACGATATTGGTAGAAGAGCAGGTGCATTCTGGGGCCCATCAACAGCCTCCACAGGTGAAGACAGTTGGAGGTGGCTGCTGGGTGTTTGAAGTATCGGTGCTAAATGGCAGGTATCTGTTTATAAAACTTTAATAGGTTACTTGATGAGCAGATAAACAATACAAGAAAAAGTACTTACCTATTTAAATAATATTAAAAGTAATTTAATGTAAAAGTATTTGATTAGCTTGTTTTAAGATTAAACATAGCTTCTTTTCATTATCATATAACTAGCAGTCCAGTGAGACAAATGTTTCATTTAAAAAAACAAAAATGACCGTTTTTCAAATAGAACGCGTATTAAATAAAAACTGTACCCAGACCTGGAAGGTGTCAAAGTGGTTGCCTAACCGATCGAGGTTTGAAGGCGCAGAGGGCATCGGAACATTCTGGAATCTGTCAAAGTGGTTACCTAACCGATCGACATTTTAAGGCGCAGAGGGTCGCAGCTCCGTTTGGCTGCTGAAACAGTTTTTATTTAATACGCGTTCTATTTGAAAAACGGCCTTTTTGTGATTTCTCGAGAACCGGAAGTGTCACGTGACTCAAATTCGGTTCCTGACCTGACATGACCATTCCAAACATATAACTTTCATAACTTTTTTCTCTATCTCTTACGGTTTGGCTGCTGAAACAGCGTCCCGGACAGACAAAACGGCCTCCCAGACAGACACGTCTATTAGATAAAGGATACAATTTTCGTTAAACACAATAGCATTGACTACAATTATTAAAAATATAAATGCATGAATCTAACCTGAAATTTGAGTCGATTGCTCTGCTACAGCTAGCCAAATAAATTTGATATTTAGTTTAAAAATTAAACAAGGGGGTACAATATTAACTAATTATTTAAAGTTATAAAATTCAAAATAAATTATTGAATTTGAATAGCAAAAGTGAAACATAAATAATATAAATAAATAATACAATTGCAATAGGTATTCACAGAGCTCTATTAATGCGTATAACTGCAACATATTGCTATGAAAGACCACTATTAATTAAATTACATCCCCAAGTTAGGCGCCAAAAATGTTGCCATGGAAAGCCGTCATTAATTAAATAACAGTTTCACGTTGGGGCGATAAATACATACGCCTGAGTTTCGATTGGATAATTGCAACATTGCCTTACGGTACATTAAGTCAAATAAATATGCTATGATCTTTAATAATGGAAAGCTAAATAAATTTACTATGCAACCCAAATGCGATAAACCCTCACACACCGGGACTAAGTGTTAATTTTAATCTTTAACGATTAACCGTGCAAACTTTCAATACAAATATAAAGCAGTGCTTCTTGTATCTTCCTTGAGAAGTACGTATTCAGGTAGGTTAATTTTTGTTATTATTAGTGACATTAATATAAATAACGCTTGTTGACTGATAACCTCACTTTTAATTCGAAACAAACAAGAGTTTTTCAAGATTTTCAGATATGGGGCCTGTCTGCGGACCACGACCTCACACCACTAGTCAATAATATTAAATTTACCTTTTTTTTATTTGTTTATTGGAGGAAACACAGATACAGACATTTGTTAACAGAAAAATTCTTATATGGCAATAGAACTTGCCTGCATCCTAAACCATTCCTCACTAATATAAAAGTACTGAATTAACTTAATCTAAGTTCACAACATAGTTGTTAGATTTAAAGGCAATGTAAATCAGGAAATGTTTCATGAAATAGGTGTTCATGTAATAGTTAGCCTAACTTTATTTTTGAATGTATGCTGAGAGTCAAAAAACATGTCCAGGACATTCATCTTCTCGTTGTACAAGTGGCACATTCTCCTAATGGGATCTTAGCACAACACTAACTTATCTTAATTCTTAAATTCGAAAAGATTGAAAGACTGAAGTTTTTTCGTGGAGTGTGGAGCGTAAGTATTTCCTGCATAACAAGATTTGTTCAGCAGTTGAACAACTGATCCAAAGCCATACCCACTGGCCGATTTGCAAACATAATATCTTATAAGAAGCCTTAGTCTTGAACAAATTTACAATCCTGATGAAACTTTTCTCTACTGGCGCCTGATGCTATGTTTCTAGAAAAATATTAACAATTGCAGATGAGAAAGCACTATCTCTCCCTTTTTTGACAATGGTTTGGAAATTTTGGCATTCGAAAGTGGCACTACTGCTGTTTTTGAGAATTTTTCTCTTTCTGGTTTTAAAAACCGTTAGTCTTCCGCTGTACTCCTGAGGCTAAAAAAATATTTTTGAGGCCGTTATTAGTATCGTTTACAAATTGGATTTATTCCCAAAAGCTCAAAATCATGAAGTAAGTACTCAATCCTAATCTTTATATGATCCTATCCCATTTTTCGAGTAATCTAGAGACGACATATCACATGTGACACGTGCTGGCACATGAGCTCACAATTGTGTTTTTAAAGCGATAACCTTATTTTATGTATAAACGCGTCACATCTTGAGAAACCTCTTCGATAAGCGATGCGTTACATGAATTACATTAGTAAATAAATGAAGCTCATAGCAATTAGGGTGTTCTTCGCTGCTTCGGTTACAAGCGTTGTATTTAATCAATACCTTTTTAGCTTATGTAATTCCGTGTACTATTTTATTGTGTATTGAATTTTCATATCTTAGACTTGTAACACAATCGTGGTGGATCTGATTTCTCTCCACTCTGGTTTCGCCCTAAGTAGGGGCTGCGCATGTTTTGGCGGTGAGCAACTAACATTAAAATGAGTACGGTTGAAAAAAGCAGACGTGCCGTCGGGTACGCTCAAGTTCTTACGTAAGGATAGTTAGACGCAAGAGGATTTTTTAAGTTGTAATTCCCAAAATCGGTTAGTGCCGGATATTCTAATTACTTCTCCATCATATTACGTGTAACTGAGAGTCGTGTGCTGCCTTTTATGTGTATTTTGACGAAATCCTCCAGACCACTAAGTGGATTCTCTCGATCACAATTTTTTTCCGACTGTACGTGCGGTGTTGGTCGTCATCCAGCCGTTTGTTCTAGATTAATTAGTCGCCGCTGGTCGCCCTCGAAAAGGCAATGTCTCGTCTTTAGGTGCAGACCAACAAGCAACTAACGGAGAAACTGCAAGCTGCTCACCAGGTTAGAATTGTAATTATTTTGCATGTGCCAACAGTGCATAGTTATAAAGTGTTCCGTCGGATTTGAAAAGCCTAAGTTAGGCTATTGCGAAATGAACTATTAGGTCAAACGTAAGTATTCAATAAATTTGTACCAATGCGCACGTGTGGGATAGATTTGAAGTCAGATGATTAACACTTATCGAAGCTTGCGGTATAGCGGCATAAGTAACATTAGAAAGCTTTTTTCGGGCTGCACTTTATTGAATAATTAAACCGGCATTTGCTGGTATAATCGGGAATTTTGAGTTAGACTGTATACAGTGACGCCACTTAGGGCGTTGATAATTTTGAATATTTACTTGCTGAAGCGCCTTTGTCACTGTATTTTGTGCATGTTAGTAGATCGACCTAAATAATTTTACTGGTGTGTTTTCTTTATATTTTTCTCTAAAGCAGCATGCAAGAAGTGTTCAAAAGCGAGCAAAACCAGAACTGTCCAATTGTCAGATATTTTAAGTAACGTGTTTAACGCAAATCGCTTATCTGCAGCAGTTAGAGATGCATCACTTCCAACAAGGCTTTACGATTTGTGGTCTAAGTGGATCAGCAATTGCCCTGGTATCTAAATTAGCAGTTATTGTTTTGAGCTAATGAGCAATTGCTTGCTTCATTGTTTTACTATTATTCTCGATTAACAGTATAGCTGTGTGTGGCTGGGTTATTCTCATAATCTCGCAATTGCCCTGTAACGGAATTCCATTTGTTTGTTATGAACAAGTTCTAACTATGCGGAGTACCACCTATCTTACACATTAACTGCTGTTGTCATATGTGCAAAATTCTACTAGAATTTTTCCGAAACAATATTTGGTAATAATGTTTTGCTTTGAAGATTCCTTTTATACTTTTATTATCACCCACTACTTAACGAAACTCTTATCTACTAATAGCGACTCCACAAAAATATTTACTGGAGAGCTTGCCGTTATACATAAAATATGGGTTATACCTGTCTCACCTAACTGTGAATGTTCAGAAAAAATGTTAGGCGAAGATCAAGATATCACATGCAGATCTTATTTACGATACAACAACCCAATGATGGTTTAGCATGACACAAAATAAGTAAACTTTGTATATCAGGGTTCATAAATAATAAATTTAAATAGCTGATTTCTCTAGTCACAGACCACAAGCTTGTTTTTATTTCGTGTGTTCATATGGGTCTAAAAGTAAAAATCAAAGGACTGACTTCTTACATTAATTACTATGAATTTTGTGTCTTAAAAAGAGGCATTAACAATTTTTGACAACAAACACTTCACAATTCCGCGAGATAATTGAATGACATAAAGAAAACATGTTTCGCCTACTGTGTGTTAGGCCACTGCTGGTAGATGTGGAACGCGTTATTCATCCCTGGATCTGCATCTGTTGGTCAAATGGCCGGTGCTGATAATTTGTGCTACTTTTGATGGTACGTTTGCTGCCGACATCGTTTCCATGATATCTAGAAACCACGAAACTTTGGTTACAATACGTTATTATTTTCGAAATAAAACCGACAAATGGTTTAAGCTAATATAATTGAAGTTAAACCGACATAGTTCTTGCGTTATTAATTTGGAAATGACGCAAAAATCACCCCAATTTGTTTTCATACTCAAATTTAGCCGCCCCCAAAAACTTCTTTCAATTGTTTTCTAGACTGGTTGTTATTCTCAATCAATTTGTCACGTTGACCTAAATGACGGTTATAAACAAAAGCAATTCATTGTCTCACGAAACACAAAAAATGGCGGAAAACCTATATCATAATTAATTATTACATTAAATGTCCATATATCCTTAAACTTTATATACGTTTTAACTGAGTCACTAAACGTCGAAGCTGGAATCCACCCTTCATGCAAATCTCTCAAATGGTTAGAACGGAAATTGACCTGCAGATCGAAGTGGATCAGGTTTCAGCTATGTAAAGTACAATTTAGCAATGAGGTATCTTCTCGCTTTTTATAGGTTTTTTGTTTACAGGGTTGCATCAACACCTTTACCATGGCATTATTTGTGTTGGCTTCTCCCTTTACTACATTGAAAATATCTCGAAAACTGGTCCGAAGCTGTTGGAGGTATTTTGTAAAGACGTCATCATGATCTCCAGGTATTCTGTGATCTGCTCGTGCTTGAACAACTGTTCCTGCAATTCGACCAACATATGCGCGGCACTACACAATTGTTAATTCACCCACTATTGTTTATGCTCCCATATAATATAATTTTATGTCATTCGACCGCGTATAAAACTTATGTGTTTGTTGTACGTATGCTCCATTGAAGAGTACAGCTCAAATTGTTTCTTTGTTTAAAATATTTTTGTATTGATTTTAATAAGTTTTTACCCTCAATTTAGTTTTAAATGCATAATTGTTGTATTTTTCTAATAAGAAAACATTCACTTTTATATAAAAAAATTTAATATCGAGCTTTATATTAGTTTTTTAAATTTAAACTTTAAAGTTTTAAATTGTCTTCATGAATTCTAAGACATGCTTTCTCAGCATCGCCGCTTGAATTTAAATCTGGTTTATTATTTTATTTGGCCCGTCGATATCTCACGAGTAGGATTGTGCCCTGACGATAAGTTACGTTTATTTAGACTGTTCTTTAGATTGAACTTTTTAACTATTTAAAAATCAAAGGATGTGACATGCCAAAGATCCACATATGATGGTAGAAAATTACTAATTAGAGCACACTAAGGAACATTGGGGGAAGCAGTTTACACTTTTCTTTAATTATTGTTTTAACACAATTTCAATTTTTCTGCAAGTAGGACAAATACCTTAACATAACATTGAATAATATTAACTAAAATAAAACTACAAATAAACCTTAAATTTTAATAATTTTTCTACATTTCATCTGACCCTTTTTTGATATTGATATATAAATTTTAATGTAAAAAATCCTTAATGCAACAAATAAGTAAATTCGTACAATGTAATAAAATACTGTACACATTACTTTGAACAGAGTGGGGAAAACATTTTTAACATAATTATGTACTTCCAGATGTGAAACCATTATTTTGTGCAGATACATCTGAATCGCAATAAGCGAGGTTTTGAACATTCAAAGTACTGTCGTCGTTTTTTTTTTTTGTAATTTGTAATTCAGTAATTTGAAATCTACACGTTTCAGAAGTTGGCGGTTTATACTGTAACTACTACTATTTGCTCCTTTTCCAGCCAAAGTCTGCCCATTATGTACTCCTGTACGCACTTAAGTCATTGCTCTTTCGGTGGAGCCGCAGCAACAAAGTGGAGCACTTTAACAGCTCCATTCTACTAGCTTGTCAACTACAAATTACACTTACACGTCCTCTTTGTTAGCGCAATGCCGCCGACACCTTTGTTTTGGGAGCAGCGCGCTGGCGGTGGGTTGTGTTCCTTCTGGACAACTTAGTTTAGGTGCGCTTATCTGACATGTCCCATCGTTCTGAACGGCGGATAAAGAGCGCCGCGATTTATCCTAGCTGCACCGTCTGCGAAATTAAAACCAAATCGACCAAGAAAGTACGGAGTTGAAACTGAAAACCAAAAAGTCACGGAGGTACGTCTTATAAATTATGCAGTAGGATCGATCATCAATACCTGCTTGTTATTCCCGTCATCGACACTTGTATGTAAATCTGTAAGCACATGTATGTACAAGGACGGCTCGTCTATCAAGGGACAAGTGTGTTCCACTTTTAAAATTTTAAAATAAAATTTCAGAAGAAAAGAGATGAAGTAAAACAATTTGCATGTTTACACTATCAACTATTTGATCTTGGTTCTTTCGGATTTTGTCCTACTGTTCTATAGATATCTCTGTCTGGTTACAATATTTAAATATATTAAGTGCGTCATGAAAGTAGCAAATAGTCAATTAAAATTAAATTTCATGAAAAACTATCGTCTCATATATTGTTCCGTTAAGTGTTCATCTAACAGTTAAACTATTGATTTACAGTTGATTAACATCAAATGGGAACAATTTACACTTAGTGTACGATTTCACATTTTACACATACTAACTATAGTTTGACTTGATGATTGATGCTTTAAATTAAGCGTGGATAAATTGAATTCTCAGCTTTCCCTCCAAACGCACTTCACGGAAAAGTATCGCATGACCTGTGTTTTTCATTTGAGTACTCTAATTTGTTTTTATTTTGACACATTTTTGTTAAATTATGCATGCCATTTGTAAAGTAAGCTATCCGTCAATTTTGGTAAGGGTAATTTCATATAAACAGTACCAATTAGAAACTTTCAAAACAAAGTTGAAAAAAAATATAAATTATTGAATCTTAGAACGTCGCTTTGCAAAAAAGTTTCGCTTCTGACATGGTTAATACGTTGAGTCACCGTGATCTTAAACCTTGTCTTACCCCCAGGATGGTACAGCGGTACAGCCCTTGTAGAGCCTTCGCTTCCTTCGGGAGACGTCCACATTCCGATTTGTCCGCTGTCTTTCTTTTCCACCTTCTTATCTAAGCTTTTCAATGTCGTTCATTACATGTTCGAACCAGCTCTTTCTGGGCTATCCGATTTTTATTCCTCTCGCGGGTGGGAGCCAAGTTAATCTTGATAGCTTTGTTTCGTTCACTAAGTCCGGTGGTTGGTACAGCTGATACAGTTTTGCTATTTCTAATTCACCGTTCACCTGTTTTTTATAGTGGTCTAGTGGTCTATAAATGTTTCTTTCGTTGATTTTGAGAACATTCTCATCGATATTAGTCATTCTGCACCACACATGATGACTGGACGAATAATATAGTTCGATATACCTGTAATTTCGTTTTCTGGTAAATTAATGGTGATTTCAGAGGGTTTGTGAAAAGCATAGTAATATTTGTTTGCTGCCGTCAATTTAGTTTGGTTCTCATTTCTTTCAGATCCAAGATATTTGTGTGTTTCTATTAAATTTTTTCGTCTTTAGTGTTTATCATGTAATGATCTCATGAATTGCTCCGGTTTATATAATGTAGTTATTTTTAAAATT
Source organism: Agriotes lineatus (assembly GCA_940337035.1). Taxonomy (NCBI): domain Eukaryota; kingdom Metazoa; phylum Arthropoda; class Insecta; order Coleoptera; family Elateridae; genus Agriotes; species Agriotes lineatus. The sequence goes on along the minus strand of OW679198.1, from coordinate 131,644,888 downwards.
AGATGATTGCGAATAAAATAGTATACATACCACGGTGAAAAGTTTCATTCCTGTCTCGAGATAGTTAACCTCGACGCTGCGCGTCTCGGTTAACTGCTTAATCTCTCGACAGGAATGAAACACTTTCCACCTCGGTATGTAATATACTATTACGGTGCATGTGATGTGTGTAATTAGGGTGTTAAGCTCGGCAGGCCGCGGGGCTCGCTTGGTATATAAGTTTGCGCCCTTCAGTGGGCCAGCCGGCAAAGTGCGACCTGCGTTTGGTGAACTACCAAGGTGACGTCGTTGGACGAACTATGCTGTTACTACAGGTACGCTAGTATTTTAATGAGTTTTTAGATTGTAATAACCTCGGTGAAGTCGGTTATTTCTGCTCAACGTAACGTAGTGGACGTCAGGTGCGGGGTTTAAGTTAACAGACTGACCTACGAAACAGGTTCCTGTCACACGGTAGAACTCTGTCAGGTCCAGGTTAAGGGACGGGTTCTACGAAATGGGTTCCCGTTACAAGGTAGAATTGCGTCAGGTTCAGCTTCGGGGAGATGCTCTACCAGACAGGTTTCTGTCACAGGGTAGAGATAGGCCAGGAAAGTATTAGGAGAAGGAAAATCTAGGGACTCAAATCTCAAGACTCAAGTTATTGAAATGGATGCGGAAGTTGCTTTTATACTTTTCTCTCCGCTTTATCGGTGCAGTCGCTCCAGATACATTTAAATGGAAGCGGCACTGTGCGCACCGCTGGTGGACGTAATCTTATCGCTAGGGTAATGTAACCGCAGATTGTGACGGAATAAATGCCATACAAATTTTTAGATAATTTGTTACTGGCGCTAACATTACAATCATATATTTTATTTTTTATCATTGATAATTAAACCAACGCTTCAGGCTTCTTCCTCCAGCTGAATTATTCTACTAGTCTTTCTGCATTTTGCGGTATTAAGTTCACATCATCTGCACATGCGAAGACTTGCAGACTCCAATTGCGAGTAGTTCCACCTGGATTTATCTGAACATTTTTTATGCTTTTTTCATACCTATGTATATGTGCGGATACAATGTCTCTTGACGTAGACTTGTGTTTAAAGCATTGCTTGCTGTCAATTAGTTTTGTACTTTGATTCGAGCCCTACTGTTTTGAAGTGTCATTATCATCAGTCATCGCTATTAAGTATAGAAGCTTCCTAGGTTCTTCTAAAATTTGTTGACACTATCATACACCTATCTTTTCTTCAGTATTCTTTCTTTGCAAGCCCACATTGCTCTTTATATTCATTTGCATTTGCACGCTTCGAGCTATCTAGTATTTTCATTCTAGATTTGTTTCTTTCCTAGATTCTGCATCATACTGTGGCTGTGACAACTTGTTTTACTATTTTCCAGTAATCTATAGCTTGTTCGTTATCGGTCACTACCTTTTCAAATTCTTCTTTGATGTTATTTTGATATGACTCTTTAACCATTTCATTTTAGCGCCTTTTTGTGTCACCACGTTGTTTATCTGTTTTTTTTTTGTATGGGAAAAGTAGGTATTGCTCACTATCATATTTTTGATAATGACAAAGTCTTCCAATTGTAAACCATTATGAGCGTTTTCTCTTCTTATTGTAGGCCTAAATGCTTCTTCTTGTCTAACTTTACCATTCTTGTTACCCAATACAGTCTTGATGTCATTCGTGTGATCTATATCGTATGTGTGCTGCTCGGAGAAGCTATCCTTAATTTATTCGTCTGCTTTGTCTGTGGATGCATATGTGCAAATTTTAGTTCAATTGAAGAGTTTCATTCTAATTCTAATCGTGCACAACCTCTCATTGATTGGCTTCAAGCTTAAAACCATTTTTCAGTTCTAAATACAACTGTCAAGTTGTAACCTAATTTTTGGGTAGCAAAACTTAAAACAATCAATTCGCATTTAATTCACTTAATGGTCGATAGAACTGTTGCTATCTGTAACAGGTAAATTGTTAATTTACTGTTCATTTATCGACTCATGTCACGTTGTAATAGTAATGGACTTACATTTTCAGATGTCAGAACTGTTCCCCATTTCGACGTGCAAAGTTAACCTCCTACGCTGCTTACGAACAAAGAGAGTTTATAGAACTACAAATTTGTAAACAGACCACTGGCCTAACAGACCAGAAAAAAGTTGAACATTTAATATGTTAATTTTTAATCCTCAGTCGAGAGATTAGATTGCTACTTTTTCCTAGACATTTTCAGTTATACCAAGAGAACTATAAAGTGGTAGTTCGATTGGTATATTTGGTTCCACACAGCTAATTTAATTTTTTAATTTACGCTGGGGATTTATATCCTGAAAGACTACTAACTAACTAAAGAGTACAAAAAAGACGGGTTAAAAGTTATTCTTTTCGCCTGTTTTCTTCGTTCTCTACATAATTTCCCTTGCAGTTTACCAACTTCTAGCTGCCCTTTTGTTATCCTTCACCTTTTATCATTTATCATTTAAAGCGCTCCGATTCCGCCAAAGGAAAGGTCCGCGGGGGTTTGAAATAGTCGCACGCGCCGGTAAGCAAAGGATCTGCCTACTGCGGTCGCGAGATCGTCAGGTCAAGCACCACCGTCAGCGTAGGATTTTTTCATTATCGGCTATCTAGCGATGCGTCTCGCGCGCTCCAGTTGGAAGTTTCTACGGTCGCCGATTGACGCCCATCAGCAAAAACTGCTCGACGCTGGCTTTGTACATAGAATTAGTGTAAACAGAATTAATGAAAAAAATGGCCTTTCAATTTGTCGTTTGATCTGTTCATTAATATCTTAAGTACTAGTCTATACATTAAACTTCCAGTGTTCGCATTAACATAATTTATATTACATAATGCTGACTGACAGTATATTTCGTCTGGTGTTATTGAGTACCATCAATTCACTTCAAATTTAACTAGAGAAGTCGCAAACTCAATAGTTGATATAACATTTCAAACTGTTAATTGATTGTTCACTTGTGGACTACCACTAACTCATCTCAATACATACTTCAGACAATGGATACTTCAAGATGACACTTTTTATCAGTTTTATCAGTCAGTAATCAATTCCGGCAAAACTAACTGTTAAATTTTTAATTCGATATTTAAATATTGTCGATTATTGCTTCTGCTACTGTCTATTCAACACCTTTGGTTGATTGAAGTAGCAATTTGTCACTAGCTATTTCAAACAGTCAGACTGAACTTCACTTGATGTCACCGCATGAAAATTTGTGTTGACTGATATCGCATCCTAAAGTTTGATTTCACTTTAGTTTCTACTGTTATTTTTCAACTTTACACTGCATTCATGTAGAGTTAATTTATCGAATTACACTTGCACATTATATCAATACACACTGTTTCTAAATAAATGTGAGCCCTAGTGTATAGTTTAAATAATTAATAAGCGCATTAAGTTGCCCACTTTCATTTGAAATAGTAGTCAAAAAGTCAATCATCAATTTAATCTGTCAACAACATACGGGAAGTTTAGGTATCATTTTTAAATTGACGACAGACTAATTTGTGTCTCATCGAACTGTTTATAAATAATATAAAATTATCGTAACTACACTTCAACTTATTGGCTGACAGTTCAACATACGTATTAACTCCGATTGCAATCGTTTTAGAAGTTAAATTATAGAATCGGCACTTAAAATTGACAGCTTAATTATTGCCTTTTGACGTTTCAGTCTATTTCTTTATACTTTAATGCATTGTTTTAATAGTTAGACCTGAATTTATTACTAGGCTTTACAGTTGATTATTTAATATGATTATTAATACTTGCAGCTAACAGTTAATACCTAAAATTGTAATTTAATTGCCATTATAAACTTGAACTTCGTAATGACATACTCCTGCAATTCATGTTGGAGATTGAAAATGGACAAAACTGATAAGTAGTAGATTCGTTTAAATAATTGTGGATTTATTAATAAAATGTTAATTCTAGACTTGTAACTGTCAACTAACTCTATACTCTAAACAGAGATTTGTTTGCGTAGAATTGACAATTAAAGAAAACTGTGTCAACTAACACGACTTCAATCACATTATATTTCAAATCGTAAAACTGTCATTTCAAATTATCTGATTATACAGGCAACTAAAAAACTGACACTTTATTGTTATTCGAAGTTGTTGATTAAAGCGTTTAACATTCTTAATAGTCGACTGACATTTTAGCAATATATAAAAGAACTATTTTTACGAAATTAAAGCACAATAGAGACCCAATTATAATAGAAAATTGTATATAATGGAAAAATAAAAAATTAAATATGTGTAAAATACGGGATTATAATATACTTTCACTTATAATGGCGTAAAAAATCGTTATTGTATAAATCAGTGACCGAGAAGAAAACCATTTCCTGAACGGCCACGCGCGAATGGGATCAGAGCTAGTTCTCCTCGTCCACAAAATGAGGCACGACAAATAGGAATTACCCCAATCGATAGAAGAAGAAGAAAGACCAGAAGAAGAAAATATGTTATTGCGTCCTCAAGTTGACGAAATTATATTAGAATAGTTTCAATAAAAAATTTCCAATAACTGGCCTAATGTCACAAATTAAATATATATAATTCATGTGCTTATAAAAGAACCACTTGGTTACAGTGGAAAAACTCCATTGGTCCCCCGAATTCCATTGTAAGTTAAATTTATGAATAAATAATGTGCTACAATTTGAATGCCGCCAACATAAGTCGCAACTGATACCTAGCCTCTAGCGCGCGGAGACTTTCGATAAGCACAACGACTCAGCGATGCTCGAGTCCGCGAGCAGCTAGCCACGATGCAATATTACCTAACTTTTCCCAAGCAAAGATTCAGATGATAGAAGACCTGCAGAGTATAAGAAGAAGATGCTCGGCATGTTAAAGGCAGTTGAGTCTGTCGACCAGTTGAATCCAGCAACACCTGGAGTAAACAACAGCCTCCGTGCTTAGACGAAGCAGTCTGCAGCCTGAGAAGGTTTTCCAGTCGAGACTGAAACCATCGCCTGATCCTGCCAAGCGAGTTTCCGCCAGAGCTGACATCTTCCAGATGCCTTCCAGAGCTCTAAATACATTACTAAAGTCCATTCAAGAAAACTACTCTCCAGGTTGCCGCTTTCGGTACCAGAGGATACCTCCAAAACCCGTTCTGCACTCAAGGCCACCATTTTTGATACCGGAATACCACCTAAAAACCAGCTTTTGCGACCAGGAAATATCCCACCCTTTTCTGCATTCCACCGGCTCAGGCGCCCCAAACCATTTTCAAGCATCAGAAGGGCCTTTCACAATTACACTAATTGCCGATATATAAGCACATTCTGAGCCTAACCATCACCGTAGTTAATGAAAGGCGCAACTTACGTGGATGTGGACATCCCTCTGAGCATCGATGAGATCCTATGACGTCATCAGAAGAAATTACAGCTTTGGTCCAGAGACCGAAAGGAGACAAAGTAATCGTTGATGTCCCGCGCAAAAAATCGAGCACGCTCGGGTTATTTGAAATATAAAATGTTGTTCACTACGTCGCTCACCGATCAGTACAAATTAGTGCCAGACGCCCTAGAGTATCCACACTATATTCTCCATACCTGAGAAGAGCTCCCTAAAGGTCAAATGCCCCTAAATAGCTGCACGTGGTTGTACCATCTGTAAACAAATCGCCTCGTGTCGAAATTTAACATTTTAATTGCAGTTTTAGCCACAACGAGGCAGCGCCGTCTCCGAGACCCTCCGATCAGAGAACCGTTCTTATATTTTTCTAATGAAAACTCCTTACAGAGATAATATTCTTATTATCTCCCTAAGGTGATAATGTGTTATTTCTGTCACCATTTTTGTAACCTAGAAACTAATTTCTACTGTCCGTCGAAAAATGTATATATTACATCGTTTGGAGAAGATTTAGCAGTCAATTTCAATAATTTTAATGTATGATAATCTATAAATAAAGTGTATTTATAGTGGGATTATATTTCGCCAATATTGCACTCGGGTTATCATTAAGAATTTTGCATGCTTGGATACCACTAAGTTTAAAATAATACAATAAATTTGCTGCTCGTTCTGCAGTGTAATTATTTTAAATATATTTATTATAAACTGTACGAAATATACCATATATCTTTACATGTCTAAATAAGTGCAAGCAAGTTTCGCATGTTTTGAAGTTAATATAACCATAAACTTAACGCAACCTTGCTTATATGCAATTGCAAAAGTTAGATATTATTTAATTCGTTTTTCATTTATACTTACGACTACAAACGATATGCTCAAAACGTGTTTAGTATGAGAGTCCCAATTACTACACCCTGTGGTCTACTGTGGTAGAACTCGGCAGTGGTTATTACATAAACAAATACAAAATTATTGGACCTCTTTGTATGCAGATGAACAGATTTCTAAATCTAAATATTTCGAATTTTTTTACAATTCCATAGGAGGAACATGTTCGTCACTCAGTTATAAAAGATGAACTTTACCAATTCGTGTCCCTACTGCAAAAATTTTGCGAACCCCACTGCAAATCCAGCGCTGCTTGTGTATGATTAATGCGATTCTACATGCGATTATGTGTTATTATTGTAATGCATACCGACTATCGAAATTACAGTCGCCTCGACATTTCGCACTTAAATATGTCCATGCGATTAAGTCATGATTGACAATGCGCATGGTTTATTCATAACCGAGTAACTGTATATGCGAAGTGGTTCTAAACATGGCTTAAAACTGGATAAAGGATTAACCGCTTGGGGGCACGTGGAAGACCTGTAAGTCTCAGAAAACAAACAAATCTGAAGCCGTATTTAAACACTAGTTAAAAGAAATCAATCTCGATGATATCCTATCTACTGGGTGGCCCTTTCGAAAATAGGTCTCTTGAAATGTGCATTGGATGCAAGATTTTTGATGTGAGATCGATTCATTTTAAAAATAATCGGAAGTCAATGCGCTCTAACTGATAGGTGCGTAACATGCGCATCCACCAATCTGTTGTGGGTTTTCGGGTTCGTTGGCCTATAACGTAACACAGATATAACGTAGCTGTTTTATTTTACCCTCTTGAGCCTGATAGTGATTGATTTTGAGCACGTCTGTTAAATTGGAGGCATACGGAACGCACCGGACCGAACCTTATCTTGACTAATTATCACCACTCTGTCCAGTTTAGATACGTAAACAGTGGGCGTGTTAAAAAAGAGATAAAGTTGTTGCCTTTTCCAGCTTTTTAATTAGGGAAGATGCGGCTGATACTTTCGGTTTAAACTCGAAGCAAGGCATGAAATGGCCATCACAAGTTACTCTACATTTGAGCACTCAAGATTGCCGGTAATTACTGAATCAACAATAAAATAACGGAAGTAGTTGAAAATAAAGACACAATTCTCCTCAGGATTTTTTCACTATTGTCACGTGCGTATGCAGTAAGCACCGTCTGTTTCCTCTTGTTAGTAGAAGAGAACATTCTAAATAATTACCGCATGTGCTCTATATCTATACGCACATGACCTCAGGAAAAAGATCCCTGGAACAAACTGTATGCGTATGCACGGGGGTTCAATGGGGTAGTAATGCGCAAGTTATAGCATCTCTTACTAAAATGCCAACCTAGCTTTCACGCAGTGTTTCGTACAAAAAGAGGCTCTGGGCGAGATAATCCTACTGCGTCTTGGGGACGGCAGCCATTCGTCCCATATAGAGTAAGAAATGTGTAATTACAAGTATTCCGGAGGTAAAATACAGCTCAGGGGGAGGGCGCCTATTCGAAACACTCGTCCAGGACATAGTAACAAGCCCAAGATCAGGGATTTTATTTTCGTAGCCTGGAATGTCCGCACACTGACATACTATAAAGTCCGACACCCAGAAAGACGAACTACTTTAACGTCGGATGAATTATACTAGCTTAATATCGATATTACCGCTCTAGGAGAAACAAAATTTGAAGGTAGCCTAAGCGAACAACGCTAGACCTTCTTCTGGAAATGAAACCTAATAAATGGAATGAGAACTACACAGAGTTGTTTTTGGCATTAGAAACGATCTATTACAAGTACAATTTGGTCAATTTCGATGCGTGTTTCATAATGTTAAGATATGGAATTTCAGACTAACAATTTATCAATGTCATTTTCGCTCATGCCTCCACTGTTGACGCAGATACCGATATTGAGGAATCCTTCTGCAGTCAACTAGAGCAGGGTTTCTCAAACTGGGGTCCGCGGACCCTCGGGGGTCCGCAAACGCAATCTAAGGGGTCCGCGAGTTAAGCCCGAATAGACCTATTATAGATCAATAGGAATAGATAATATAGATTTATATAACACACTGACACAGATTTAAAAATTACTTTTTTGCGCGGTTATTTTTGAACCATTTCAGGAATGTTTTTTTTTCAGACGGTAAAGTTCGACAGACTTCGCCACAAAACTCAACGTGCTCTTACTCGATAACGAAAACATTAGTGGTTAAAATTTGGTTCAATGTTAAAACTTGACGATTTTTTGGTTACGGCTGCAATTTGATTACGCAGAGTTATCACAAAAAGCGTTGACTCATCTAATGCCACGTATGTGTGTGAACGAGCGTTCTCTACACTTGTATACATAAAATAAAAATACAGAAATCGAAAGGATTAACATTATATTATTATTATTATTTTTGTATGCCTGTATTGATACTACATTTTTTTTCTATTAATTTTGTATGTGTTCTTTTGTTTCTAATAGATACTAGCGTTACTTTAATAATAAAAATATAGAGCTCTCGAATATTATTTAATTTTAGTACCTGCACCTAATGTAGCAGCAAGGTAAATTGTTTTCAAGGTCACAGGGGTACAGAAGTCATGGTCGATAAAATTGTATGGGGGTCCTCAAATTTTTTTAAGCAAATAAAGGGTCCGCCGATGTCTACAGTTTGAGAAACGATGAACTAGAGCGTTAATAAATAACCCCTGCTGAAAAGGCTAAAGCATGCGGCGCATAAATCCTGAAGGAGAACCCTTCCGTAGATTTTCTGACAGTCATACACCACAAGCGGTTTGCTTAAAAATCGGCAAGCAATTCACAAGCTCTTTAAACCCAATACGAAGAGAGTCGCGAATGACTGAGAACATCCGCTAGCGCAATATCAATACGCGCGATTATCAATGCAAGTTCGAAAAATTAACGCACCTTGCAGTATTCTGACACGGTCGAAAACGCGCTGTAGATATTACCATTTCGAAAACGAATGTTTACCTAGAAAGGGCCAATGCCATCAAACATAAAACCATAAAACATAATGGCAACTAGCACTTTATTCGTTAACAAGGGGTTCCACCCCGGCCAATAGAGGAGTCAGAGAACCTATAAATCCGAAATAGGACCGAAATAAATATACGATCGGGGAAATAAATGGGCATTTTCCACTCG
>OW679198.1:131604236-131635355 GCA_940337035.1 Agriotes lineatus | reverse complement strand
CCACAACATATTGAGACCACGTTTAGTACAGAATTCAATTAATTCGTTTAAATGAGACTGTACACGACTAGTAGGTAGGGAACCGTTGTTTGAAATGATCCAGGAGGTGGGATTGATAGCCGATAGGTCGCCTTCGAAAATTTCTTGCTTCCGGTATAATTTTGGTGTGTGTAGAACGCTCCTCGATTTTTCTAAGTTCATTGTGATAAGGGCGCACTTTTTCGCCTTATTTGTGTGTATAACTCTACCTTTATTGATATGAGAATCCATTAGAAGCAGTTGTACAATTTGAAAATCTTCCAAAGTCGTTTCATGCAGTTCTAACTTAAAAGCACATGGCAGGTGCTATGCTGATCTTTTATTTGGAGGGAATGGTTGGCAGATTTGGTAAAAGCACTAATTTTATATGGGTTCGTTTTCTAATTTTTGTATACTTTAATTAGCCTTTCTTGTACGGGGCTAGTAATCGAAATTTGCTGATGGGGTGAAAGCTTCAACAGCGCTGTAGAGCAGGTGGACATTTTTAAGCCGTGCTATATCCTAAATGAAGGAATCTTAATCGTAGAGAGACTTTCAGGGATGCTACAGAAATCCAACCTCGAAGTAAGCGAATGCTATTTCCGTTCCATACATTGCATTCCGCCTGTTATGGTTTGGCTGCATTAATTTAGGCTTCAATCTGATATAACTTAATTGATTTTTTGGCTTTACCGTTTAGATGTAATTGGAATTTATGTTTAACTCCGCAGACAATTTCCTCTCGCTAGTTGTTGCCGAGGGAGGTTTTTAGGAATAATTATACCTTATTTATGTAGTTTTGTGAGCGAATGGGTATTGAAATCATTTGTACAAGCGCTCCCATGTTTAGTTCCCTAGGTTATAAATTTGCAGGGTTACTATTCCAGCCGTTCATGTTTTGGTATTTTAGAAGCGAAACTGCATGTACCTGATCGATAAGCAACACGTGTTAAATTATGAAATTATTTGGGAATTTGAAATGGGATTATATTCATTCAGCAATTAAGTTTCAGTATTGGTTTAATACTGCTAATGTCATTGTATTTCGAGCATAATTCAGCAGCGAAGTTAGTCCGGTAAACAACTCATAACAGGACACTGTCTAATATAACAATTCAAATGATAGCGAGATTAGTGTCTTAAGGATTAATTGAAAGCAAGCCTCCCACACATACTTATCGATTAATGATAACAGGCTATTTTTGGCATGATCTATGATAGGTTTTCTTATGATATACACGTATAATATTTAGTTGTTAAGAAATTACATACTTGTTGAAGGTTTTATGCAGAGTTAGGTTTTACTGTTATATTTTCTTTTTTTTACGATTTGAGTCACTTAATGATTTGTTAATTCAAGAATTTGGGAACCGTGATAATTGGAACCACTTGGCGCTCTCTAATTTAGTTCTACTTCTTTTCGAAGCTAACTCGACCCTGACCGTCTCCCAAGTTAGTCGGTGGCTTGTTTCCGTTCCAATTGCAGTAAAACGACTTACGTTTTTGAAACATTTTGATATTTCATCAAACTTTATCGGTGTATGCAAGAGTCTGCATCAGTAACTGGACTAAGGTCTTGCATTAACAGAGAATTTTCTGATTTTTTCATACCCAAACAGCCGTCAGGCAGAAATATGTAATGACTCCCATACTCGCATAAGTGGTTTGAATATCCGATCTAGAACTCGAATACGCTTCATCGAATTAAAGTCCAAACTATCAGCAATAGATTAGACCGTCACTGTATAATGTGCAACGGACCTTCCTAGCTCCCGTGAATTTGTTTAGAATAGCATTTCAATATACATCCAATTTGTGCATATATGTTCTTTGTTGTTTGCTGTTAGGTATGTATTTATAACTGGTTAAGTGCGCCATTATTTTTTGGCGTCCATAAAAAGCGAAGTTTCTACAATACCCGGAGAACTACAAGCAACGAGAAGCCCTGAAGTAGTAGCTGCTAAGCGGCACAGAGAAAGCGGAAGTCCTGCAGTTGGGTGATTTTGTACTATAATTAGCCACACAAAAGTCACCGTCGAGATTGGCATCAACTGAGTGATGGGGGCGTTTGAGCCTGCGTTCTGGTGTTCGGAGCGCACTGTGTCGGAGCATATGCGCAGTAGACTGTCAGCACAAAGAACCTGTTTGAAGGAGTTGCATGCAAGTTATTTAATGATATGGTTTTGTGGGCACTGCACTTGTACAGTTTTTGAAGGTATACGTTAATAATGTTTATCATGGATGCGTAGTAGAAGCGGCCCTTTGCGCATAGATTGATGTTATTGTGCATTATATAAATGCGTAAAAAAACAGTGTTTTGGCGGTTGAATTAATATTGTTGTGCATACAAATACGGGGTAGAAATAGCTCCCGCTGCATGGTCTAATATCCACGCTAGTATTATTTTTCATTGTTTTTTACAGGTAATATTTTCTTTTATGCAACTTTTATTTAGACTTTTAAAGCTGATATTTTCTCCTTAGCACGAGTACAGGTCAACTTCTGGGTTTTTTCAGCAGGGGCTTCTTTAACCCTTAAGTACTAACGTGACGTCTGAGAGACGGAAATGTTTGACGCGTGTGTTATATTTCCCCCTCCAGTTAAGATGTATGGTTGATCTTTCATCTAATTTCAAACTACCTAAAAATAACTCAGTTTTTAAAATTTCGCTGGGGTGGGATGTTTTGTGCGGAAGTTATTTGTATTTAAAAATAAATTCCGTCTCAGAGACGTCACGTTAGTATGCACGCTACTATTTTTGCATGATGGGTCAGAAACCAACTTGCTCAAATACGGTTAGATCAACAGCTTGTTGCTTGAGCAGCAAGTGTTCCAGTAGTATAATGAATTAGACAGTGAGGACAGTAACGGAGAACCTAATATTGATGAAAATTCTGCTATACTTAGTGACCCTAATGTGTTCATCTTGCACTAATTCTGTATAGTTTTAAGGTGGTGTGAAATTTTATACGTATTTTTTTTTCTCACTGTTTTTTTAGTTAAGTTGTGTTAGAATACCATTGTCTGTTGAAATATGTTTGCTGATAATAAAAAAAAATATTGAAAATAGCCTTTTTCTGTAATTAAGTTAACACCTACAAATTTAAACACGGTTTCCTATTTGACTCTGTAAATGCTAATATTTTTATGAATTTCTATTTTTTATGTGATTAAAATATGCTTGATACATCATTGCATAGTACTTTATGTTTAAAAAAAAAATTAGTAATAAATTCATAAATAAATATATGCCCGTCTCTGAGACGTCACGTTAGTACTAATGCACCACAACAGACACGTTAGTACTTGAAGGTTAACCACGAGTGAGGTAAATGAAGCAAAACAGATCTCATTGCAATTGAGCTAGCTGGCAGTAAAAGGAGACAAAACTAATTTATGAAAAACGGGAGTCAGAACAGTAAAAAAGTATGTACCTACTTCAAACTGACAGTTTTAACATTAAACTGACGCTTTAACGTTTCATACAATCATTTTATGATTGAACTATCGACAAATGCTTAAAATTGGCAGTTTAAATTCTCATATTGGTATTCTAAAAGCCTTAGATTAACGATTGCAGTCCCAATTATATTCAACTTACAGTTTTTACATATCCATTTTACACTGTAAATTGTTCACAATAATTGTCCCCAATTCAAAACAGGACACTGGTGTACCAAGCTGTTTTGAAGCCAGCCTGGGGCTAGGGGATTTGTTTATGGGGTTCTGTATATAAATCACCCATCTAAATCTTGGAAAGGTTCCGATCAAAAGTTCTCCGTGTTATAACTACAAGTTCTTGGTGTGAACGAAATAACTTCACTATTTGCAATCTCCAAATGAAAACCGTTCAAGTAAAATACAGTGAAATATTAAGTGATTGTCCCAACAGGCTGCTTGAAAATCTAAGGAAGCAAACAGAAAGACGCGGCTGAAATGTCATTTCCCCTACGACCTGTTAAATACAATAATTTTATTTTCAAAATTACAGTAACATAAGAAACAGATTTAGGACAATTTCCTTTAGGTCACTTTGTTTTTTTTTAACATTTGGTTATTGTAACGTAGAGAGTTTACAGAAAAAAAGCAGATTTCAAACGCTATACTTAAACTCAGCAAGGTTTCTTGTAGTTATCAAATAGCATTGCGTTCGAAGACTAAACAAGCGTAGAATTACTTAAAAGTTAATAGTTGCTAAAAGGGTGTATCCCATTCCCACAGTCGTGTGCATATAAATGTTGTTTACGCGCAAAATGGCACTTACACAAAATCATTTATCCACACAGAAAATCAGAAGGATATGCACAGGTGCATTGTGCCTGGAAGCGAGCTGCGAGGCATATTTATTTGCACGGATGTTTGAGTGTTTGTCCAAACCGTTTTGTGAAATACAAAGCACACAGTTCTTGCAAGTGGGAAATGCCAGTCATGTTCATGCCTAATGAGCGTATACTGTACCCAGCAGTGCTTTTATTTGGCTTCGACCACGCTGGTTTGCATTTAGGGCACGTCTGGTTAGTGGAACTCGATTTCAGCTAGGAATAATCGGAATAATTGCAGCATGTTACCAGGAATGCGAAAAATGAGCGTGCTGGGGCGCGTGGGCGTATCTGTGTCCAAAATCTGATAAATCTGATGTCACACAGTCAACAAAAGCTTGCATGTCATGAATATCTTTCATTATAACTATTGTATTGTAATGATGTTCTACGAAAAATGAAAACATTAATCGTGTAGCCGGGCATATATGGGTGATATATCACACACGAAGTACTTCGTAACACTTGGGTTTATTTAATTTTACATTTTTTCAATAACATTGTATCCACGGATTACGTTCGGATAAGATGCCAATGACAAACATTTTTCGAGTTAGATGCTGATATTTTAGAAATCGCTCCTGCTGGTTCTCAACCAAGATTTTGAGAAAATCAATCAAATTAATTAATTTACAGAGGGCTTTTAGAATAGATTTTTAAAAATGTCAAGAGTAAACTACCTTTATTAGCAGCGATGGCCAAAAAAGTATTTAAAAAATTGTTTAGAATTAGGAGTTACGGTAGACTCTCAATTGTCAGACAAATAGGCGTACTTTGAATTGTTTTTATTGCCTTTATCGCATCTCTTATCTCCGTTATTTTCAAATAGTTCGAAAAGAAATCGTCTAACATTTCCAAATACTTCTACTGGTTCATATTTTACTTAAAAAATATGGGCCAATAATCTCAATTCATGGTTAATGCAGATTTTGCATTTTTATTATTGCTATTTTAAAAGCATTTGTTTACGCTGATTGTTGACATGTAAAACTTGTCGAGTGGTTTTTGCTGCATGCAAGTTTTGGAATTGGTTTCCGGGCCTCGCTGATGTTGCTGAGCAGTAGCACTTGCAGTTTTAGTGAGATATTGGTTCTCTCGCCGTTTTGGGCGGGTTAGAAGCGCTTTGCCGAGATTATTTTTCACGTTGCCCAATACCATCCGGGGTGAGTTATTTGACGCTGTTCGCGCCTTGGTCTAGCAAAAGCGATCCTAATTTTATTTTGGGTTTTCTCTTTGTTAGCGGTTTGTGCAAACTTGATTTTTGCCATCGAACGCGTCGGCCTTATGCCAGTGATTGTGACACATGTATGTTTCCCGCTTGTGCATGCTTGGGAAGCGCTCTGTTTCGTTTATCTGGGTTCCCTTTTATATACATAACGTCTGAAAGAAATCAACTAAGGGAAATCCATAATCAGATTTTATACATCTTTTATCTAAATAAAGCTATAAAACGCTATGAGCCGTGTTTCGGTGCGAAAGGCTTCGCACGTTTTGTTATTGAATTCAACCAGACACCGGCTGCAATATACAGCTGGTGCCACTAGCTGCCCATCTACCTGATGATTTTTCCCAACCACCCACGGAGGAAGGTGAATCGCCACCGCAATTGGTTTTAATTTGTTGTAAATTGGTTGAACTTTTATGTAATTTAGTATTCTCGCTAACCTTAATCATATACTGTTAATTACCTGAAATTTGTGATGAATGTTTAATGAATTAATGACAATTTATACTGTGATACCAGCCTTGTGATTTTGATTTGTTACTCCTACTTGTACTTGAGTGAGCTTCTTTCAGAATATTTTGTGCTAGTTGGGTTTACGAATTCTCTTTGAATACGTGGATACACTTGTCGTTACTTGGTAAAGATTCGTAGGCGCCCTTTTGGCTCTTAATTAATTCGAGCACTTAAAGAACTGCACGACGTCTCCATTTGAGTTAGTTCCGGCCGGAAATTGTATCCAAGTAGTCATAAAGTTCGGTTTTCTGAGAGTTTTGGCCAACAAATTTAGTAAAGATAACGAGGTAAACTTAATCTTAAAATCCTCATAATAGAACAAAAAGTGTTGATTGGTCAGTGTTATAGTTTGGGTGAAGAATATTACTACTTTGGGGTAGCAACAACATTTCCTGACAAATGGCCAAACGTTTACGTATCAGCAAACGCCGTGAAAAAAGTTGTTTCTAAATTTATCAATACTTGTAGTGTTCTAAACGTAAAAAAGGAAAAATGCGTCCTTAATGAAGACGTAAATGCTGCAGCCGCATTGGCCATGGAGTCTGTTAGGCGTTTTCCACGAGATGGTCGTTAAAAAGAGAGCATCTGAAATTGGAGAAATAAGTAAATTGCATTTGCAACAAATTTATAAAATATTCACACATAAGTTGTAGAGAATTTCTCCATAATTTTTATAATAATTATTTTTTGCTTGGAAGATAGTGTAAAGAAGATATCAAAAAACTGATTCAGAGCGCCAATTTGCAGAACTACATAATTTTTCTAGACAAAACTACCATTTACTACTTTAAATATATATGTATATATATATATATATATATATATATACAGGGTGAGGCACATAAAGTGTTACAGAGCGATAGCACATCCAAAAATGTTTCAGACAAAAGTTTCAGTGTTCGAGAAGGCCGTCATACTGGACTACTCTATTTTTTTATCGGTGGAGGCGCTGAAGCTACGTCAAGGTCAACTCCACTTTTTAAATGGAACTATGTATTTTTTTTTCGATGACATTATTACCGATTTTAAGACGAATTCAGAGACCTGCAATACAAGGTCATTCTAGTCACGCAAAGTTTAAAGATAAAGATAGTCGAAAAATCGAAAAATATTGGAATAATCACTTTCAAAGGATCCACTAACCTTGGTTTGGGTCTACCTACAGAAGATGCTCGAAGTGATGACCCTCGACTTGTAAGCACTTGTTAATTCGCTGATGAAAGACCGTTTAACTTCAGCCAACATTTGTGGTGTAATTTCGGTACATGCTCGGCGTATTCTGTCTTTCATGTCGTCAGGCGTGGTAGGTGCTACCGCCATTACGCGATCTTTGACAAAACCCCATAAAAAGTAATCTGGTGATGTTAGATCTGGCGAACGAGGTGGCCAAGCTACAGGACCGCCTCGTCCTATCCACTTTTCGCCAAAAATCTCATTTAGCACTTGTCTTAAACACATAGCATAATGGGGTGGTGCACCGTCGTGTTGACTCGTGTTTGTTGCACTGTTGCATTTTTCGATTTTTCGACTATTTTCATACTTTGCGTGACTAGAATGACCTTGTGTTGCAGGTCGCTGAATTCGTCTTCAAATCGGTAATAATTTCATCCAAAAAAAAATACATGGTTCTATTTAAAAAAGTGGAGTTGACCTTGACGTAGCTTCAGCGCCTCCACAGATAAAAAAATAGAGTGATTCAATATGACGGCCTTCTCGAACACTGAAACTTTTGTCTGAAACATTTTTGGATGTGATCAATAGTTTGAGTGCTATTGCTCTGTAACACTTTAGGTGCCTCACCCTGCATATATATATCTTCTATAATTTCATGAACCGCTCTTTCTACCACAGGCAGACAACGAATACGTCTTTATATTGACTAAAATTGAATCGAATATACTGATACGTTTAAATTGTGGACGAATTAAACTAAATTATTTAGCCAGGAGTTGTCTTGGGCCAGTTATTTTTAATTATTATTTATTTGGCATGGCATGGGTTATGTAGCCATTTTTGTTTAATGTACGTTTCTTGCCTATCTCCCTGGTCGGTCTTTATGTGGATTTCGAAAATAGGAAAATTTTTGGAGAAATTGGTTATATAGAAGGAGAGCAACATCCGGTGGTCATCTTGGGTAGATGGTGATAGATTGCTTCTGGTACTGTGTGGTTTGTTTCGAAGATACAATTCTATAGATTAAAATCGTCCAATATTTTATAAATTTTCTATCAGCATTGATGTGTTAATTATGCAGCCGCTGGAATGTATCTAGTAATGCTAGGTTTCAAGAATATTTTAGAAGCAATTTACTCCTGGCCGCCCTCTACTCCCAGGTAGTTTATTCTACTTTCGCTTTTGCTAATCGCTTGATGATGTTGCAGTATTTCAGGTCTCTTATTACCCCGCTTAATATATTTCGGTCTTGGGACTCTAATGTCATCACGAGGAATACTAGAGAAAGTATTTATAGCCGTTTCGGTGTGCCATCCAGCTACGCTGGGACAAAATACTCCGCCGAAGGCTTTTCCCTTTCTAATAAATAATTTAGTAGACAGAGCAATCTTATTATCGCCAAACATTTTTATCCTCAACATTTAAAAAAAATAGAACTATGTTAATAAAAAATAGTTATCCATTATGACTTATAAATAGCACAATAAAAACCGATTAAATAAAATTAAAATTAAAATTTCTAATAAAACTATAAATATTTAAGCTACTTGTTTAGGAAATGAAATAATAATAAAAATAACAACATACCTAAATATACAACTCTCCCTTTTATTCCAAATCCTACTTTTATGAAGAGAACTTCTTCTCTTCTTCTCTGTCAGACATTTCGCATCCAAAACTGGATATAGTCCTCCCCTTTTCTTTTCATGGGTCGACCCACACTCCTTTTACTCATTCTGGGCCTCCAATTCAAAATAATGTTAGTCCACCGTTCTTCGCCTCGTATTAAGTGGCCTGCCCAACTCCATTTCTGTTTTGCTATTTTTTTTACTACATCGGTCACACCTGTTCTTTGTCGTATCCATGTATTTCTTTTTCTGTCCATCAGAGTTACTCCTATCACTCTTCTTTCCATAGCTCGCTGTGTTGTTTTCACTTTTCTCATAGCTTTATTTGTAAAAGTCATCGTCTCTGGTCCATAAGTCAACACAGGTAATATACATGAATCAAATATTTTTGCTTTAAGTTGTTTTGGAAAGTTTTTATCCTTTAGAACGTAACTTAATTTACTGAATGCAGCCCATCCTTGTGTTATTCGTCGATTCAATTCAGCCTCCTGATTTTCTTTTCCCATTTTCATTGTATGACCTAGGTATACATATGAATCAACTTGCTAAGAGAACTTATTAAATTAAATTTATAAATTTCTTATAAAAATAATAATAATATTGGACAGTAGGTTTTTAGCAATCCTAAAAATAAAATTCAAATTAATGATGAATCTAATATCGTTTATCAAATAAACTGCAATAATTGTGATGGCAACTACATAAGCCAAACTAAACAGAAATTAGGCAAAAGATTATATCAACACAAAAATTCTATTAAAATCAAAATCACTTCACCTAATAAACCAAATACTGCGTTATCAGATCATGCTGTTGTAAAATTTTACAACTTCAATTGTTTCTCACCAAAAATATTACAAAACGGCTTATTTACGAGATGATCAAAATTTAAAAAGTTCTAAAACCATTAATTACAGAACTGACATTAAAAAACTAAACATTTACCACATCGTACTATAAATTAATTAAATTAAATCAAATCCAATAAAATTACTTTTATCATAAACAACTTTAATACTATTTGTAAAAGAAATTATGCTTAATAAATTGTTAGTATAAATAAATTTTTAGCGCATGTGCAAATTGAGTTCCCTTCTAATAACATCTGTCATGGCTGAATACCTCTAATAACTCGTGTTTTGATAAGTAAAAATGCTAAATCTCAAACAAACATTCTTAACTGTTCAGAAAAATTAAGTAAGTACATATGATCATGTTATAATGCAATTACAATAATTATCCACATGACCCTATCTACACATTTTCATAACACAACAAAATTGGAATAAAACTTAAATTTCAAAATGGAGTCTTATCTGTTATCAATATTCAGGAAACTTATATTTCAATTTTAAACAATTAAAATCACCGAGGGATCCGTAATGAAAATGCAATTTAGCATAAATATAGCAAGATAATTTATGCTTTTATAATTATTAAATCTATAAAAAATATAAAAATGAATTTACTTTCTTTTGCAGAAGTAAATGGGATTTAATTTGCAAGTCAGTCTCATCTTTTAAAGTACCCAATAGCCTGTCACAATTACTAAAAGAAGTATACAACCATAAAATTAAACCCACTAGCAGGAAAAAGGTGAATAAAACTACAACAGTTTTAAATTTCTTAATATAAAAAGAATACAGGTTTTTAATACATTTTTAATTACAGAAAATTAATAGTTAGTTTCATAACAAGCGTCGAAAGTAGCAAATATCGTGCGAGTGTTGATTAGGTAAACGAGGGCGTAGCGTAGCGAAGCCCGAGTGGATCTAAAACACGAGCACAGATATTTACACTTTCGAGCGAGTTATGAACACTATTTTTTAGACCATCACACAAAGTACATTCTATTTTTAAGAATTGTTTTTATTTCGTTTACAAAATTGATTGTTGTATTAGTATTGTTACAATTATAAAAAATGAGAGCTTGTTGGGCAGCATAACAACGAATAATGCAAAAGCGTCGGGATTATTTGACTAACCTTGTGCCTTTACGATATGACTAGTACGATATAATATCGTGTTAGTGTATGAAATTGTCAACTTTCTGTAGTAGGCTGTTGTCGCGATGTTACTTTCATACGTGGTTGTCTAAAAAAAATTGTTCGTAATCTGAGATTGTTGAAATAACGAAGTTTCCTTGTTTAATTTAGTGGATGCAAAAATAATAACAGGTGAATATACAACGAGAGCGTTTACTTGATGCACTTGCTAATATTTTTAAAACGTAATATGTGGTCTTTAACTTGCAGATTTTAATGTATAGTATTCCAACCAGAAATTGGAAAGCTATTTAAAATCAGGCCAGCATTGAAAACAGTAAGTCACTT
Source organism: Agriotes lineatus (assembly GCA_940337035.1). Lineage (NCBI taxonomy): Eukaryota > Metazoa > Arthropoda > Insecta > Coleoptera > Elateridae > Agriotes > Agriotes lineatus. The sequence goes on along the minus strand of OW679198.1, from coordinate 131,624,146 downwards.
CGTAATTTAATTCATAAAATTGCCGTTTGATTGTCATTCAGTGACACTTCGATAATAACCTTCAAATTTGACAGATGCATTGGGAAGTTTGGAAGATATATACGTTTTTCAAAATTTTCTATGCTATGCTACTATACGGTTTTAAAAACTCAACTAGTACCTACTTAAATCATATACAATGTTACAATGCCTTAACAAAACAGTTACATGTCCAATTTGTAGATGAACTGTCATTACTTGAAAGCTGATTGACATTAAAATATTAGTTACTGATTGTATGAAACCAACTTAGACATGACTTACACTTTTCATGGTGTACTGGATTTTAAATAACTGTCCAATTTTTGGTTGGAATACTATACAAACAAATTTTAATAACTGAAGAAGACACCAGATGTGGAAATATATATTAGATTTTTTTAACCTTGTGTTTTGTTAATTCTCAATGATAACAAAAAGAAAACTAGCTGCAAACATTCTTTAAAAATATGCAAATTCAGAAAAATTACCAGCTAAGAGAATACTTTTTAATGACAGTTATGACGCTTCTACCGGGCATTTTTCTTAATATTACTTACGCTTTACTTAATATTGATGTAATAAAATCGGCACCATACGTGTAAAGTTAGTAGCATATCTAGTAGCTTAACTGACTTAGGAAGTGGAAATAATTAAATCAAAATGTTGAGCATAGTTGTGACGAAATGTCAAATCGCTCAATCTTTACAAATATTATTGCAAAATAAATTCGTGCAAATAAAAGGTGAATAAACGTAACAGTATATTTTCTCGCTTGTAGTTATACATTTTCTACAGTTAGATTTCTATACAGATTGCGGCAGGCAACTAGAACCATAGCAAAAGCAAGGGGACCTTATATGTGGCCATAATTGTATTTAAAAAATTTAAAAATCGAATATATACCTTGTATTTATAATGATCCTAACGACCTACCGCTATCTTACATTGATTGTTCGTTTGTTAAACATAATTACGGCCACATGTAAGGTCCCCTTGCTTTTGCTATGGTCCTAGTTGCCTGCCGCAATCTGTATATTGTAATGGTTTACTGCCCACAGCACTTCTGAATGCTTAGTTAACCCAAGAATGAGACAGTTAAAAAATTAGCACAGAATTAACTATTTTATTTATTGCAAGAAAGTCAGTAATTTTACACTAATAAATGCATTTGATATGAGCAGCAGCAATTATAATTTGAGTAAGAAAGGTTGGCATGAGATAAGATAGAATTCAGAAGGGTACGTTCAGAGTTTCAGTCATAATTAATGTTTGGAATGGCAAATGCAGCTTCAATTATGTAGCTGGCAGGGTTGAGTTGAATAACGTCAAACAATGATATTAATTTTAAAATAATACAAGATGTTTTGTGAAGTACAGAAATTGTATGAGCGTTATAAGTATTAAAGGTTTATAAGCCACAACTGGCAAGGTAACGGAAATGTGAAGCAAAGCAGTACGAGGAAGTAAAGATTGCAAAGAGCAATCAGTTGATACAGTGCTAAATAAACTCATGTGATTAATTGCAATTAAAAACTAAGTGATTAAGAGCAGAGTAAAGTGCTACGTGAACAATTTCAAAGAAAAAGACATTTTAGTATTTAAGCAATAACATTCTATCAAAACTATAGTTCATAAGTAAACATGAAAATCAAACCTTATTTCTTATAAACAAATGTAAATCGTTATAACTATGAAACAAGAATGTCAATTGTTTAAGATTAAATAGAAGCTTGTAACATTTAGGCTGTGTGCCAGTTGAGCACCCAGTTTTTCCAAAATTATCAATAAAAAAAAACTTATTTGTTGAGCCTGAAAAGTGTTTTTTCAAAGTGCCCAGTAAAGAGCAATAGCCAGCGGTAAGAATCATCCAAGTGCGACCAACTTTGGGGTCCCATTTCCGAGTAGCAGAGACATCGGACAGCCAAAACCTTGTGTACTACATTTAGAGTTGCCCTTCAGGAGTGCCTGGGTAGAAAAATTTGGAGGAGGAAGTCTTCACCAAGCACGTAATAGCCGTGGCGTGGCGTCTCTTCATTGTGCGAGTCATCAACGGAGCACCACTTCGAAAGATAAATTTCACTAGAAGCAGTTGGAGCAGCCCCGTAGTATTTGGGGTTCTTCAAGTTTGGATATTTCCCGAGGGGTTGAACGTGATTTCAGCTGCCCAGATCCGTCCAGATTTGAATAATCGATATAGCGTCCCTTAGATGTGTGGTTGCAAGCCGATTTTGCCAGTTTGGCCGGAAATTAAACAAATGAAAATTTTGGCGTCACCTACGTCATCTAAAACAAAACAGGTTAGCCGAAAACCACGTCACATATTTAGCAGAATTTACTTGATGTGGTCTTGCCTTTTTCGGTGTTTTAATTCAATTTACGCTAAATTTAGCGCACGATAAAATTATTTTGTGTACACTAAATTTTGAGGTTATAGACCTGTCAAATACAAAGTCACGCACTTGCCACACTGGTTAATTTATCATATAACAAAGAAATTATAATACAAAGTTAATGGCCCTACTCCCCTGAAACAAGAGTTATATTTTTTATTTCATGCTTTACTGGAGCTAAGCCCTAATTAACTGCAAATAAATAAAATACAGAGAGCAATAAACCATTTATTAAAATAATAATTATTACAACTCTTCATTAGGCCTGAGTCTGACATGAAATTCAGTATAAACCGTTTAATTTAAAAATTGTGGTGATTTTCCCTGATGAAATATAATTTTTATTTACTAGTGCCTTTTAATAGGGGGCATATGACAATAATTATGTAGTCAATAATATAAGTACAGTATAGGATTTCTACGATTACCTAGAATCTAATCCATAAATGGTTAATAATTTCTTAAATATAAGTTGTAGTAGTAGCTTTGCGGATTTCCACACACTTTTTATTAATGTAAATATATTTCACGTTAATTTCTAAAAGTTTTACTAAGTAGATAAGTACTACCTATTGCAAGTATTAATAAAAGTCAATAAGCATTATTTAGAAATGCTAGAAAGATGTGTACAATAATTCAAAGAATAATTACAGTGAAGTTATCAAAGGAATGCATAATCAGTTGCAGCGATTATTTCTACCACCGCTTTTATGACTAAATGAGCATGCCATTTCTGTATTTATGAGTTTCTATTAAATTGCTCATTGCTTCAGTAATTGTATTCTCTTCAAAATAGCTACTACTCACCTATAGCAAAGTGCATTTGGTGCAGTAACTGATACTTTTCAAAACTCAAAGCAAAATTAAAAAACAAATCTTGTATAAAAGCACTAGCCAACATAAATGCAATTTTAGCAACAAAATATGGTCGAATGAAATACAGGAAAGTAGATTTGTTTTTGAACTTCTTACTTCCTACAGTTAAAATTAATTAATTCGTGTTTAAATAAAGAAGAATTGTAAAAATAAAGGCAAACGTTTTGCAAAATAATGGGTTAAACGAATAAATTCAATTAATAATTTATTTTTCTAGATATTGCAAAAATTGCACATGACTCTATCCTTCTTGACTCGACGAAATATGTGATGCTATTTTGTGATATCCGCTGCCATTCTTGTACTGGGTTGGGCGATTGCTCATGATTTACTAGCTGCACGACGCTCTAACACCCTCCTCTTAAATGATCTTAGAGAAGCTGAATTTAGATTGAAATTTTTGCATTTGCTGTAACCGTATACATGGTATTGGTACGTAACGTGTGATATTTTGGGAAGTTATGAAAGAAATAATTTTGAAGTAAGCATTTGTATAATAGTAAAGTACCTACCTCGTGCTTTTGCAACATTCTCCTGTTGTGTCGTATTGCAAACGTTGCACTACAATTCATTATTATTATTTTAGGTGAGCGTATTAATTTGGTACCCCATATTGATCACAGTTGGTTTTACACTGCTTGTTAATATCACTTAAATTTTATAATTTAAGTTATGTTACTGGTGTTTAAACTTACGGCTATCACTGTCAATTGCTTCAATAAATACCATATAGACGCAACAACCCTGATCAGTATGTGTCGGGCGATATGATTTCTTCTCCAGCATATTCCAGCATTCATTCGATAGTTATGCTTCACATGTGCAGCACTTATTTAGCTGATTTAGAGCATATTAAATTTCTACTGTGAATAGTTTTCTAATTTCATTTTATTAATTATTCTGAATGGTTAATTAGAATATTGAATGATGGTGTGAAACGGTATTTGCCCCTCCCCTGACTTCCTTGTTTTAATAATTTTTGAATATACAGCCAATTTGCACGTTTTTGTATTGTAATATTGAATTATAAATAGATTTAACTTGGCGCCCATAAGCGAAAATATCCAGTAACGTACCCATGCTGTCTTGTGTGCAGTGTTTTAGAGGTTTGTCGAAAGTGAGGTTTTTAAGCGCGACGCGAGGCATTATTGGCTGTAAACCAGTCAGAACAAGAAGCAACATTCGTGGTGCAGTAATTTTGGTAAACGGGTCGCTTGAGTACGTTTCTCAAGTATCCCAGTTTCAAGAGATTATGCTGAGGCAAGTGTCAACGCAATCCCTGCCCGTCTTACTCAAACGCCATTTTAATGAAAGCTGTAGGCGTAAGTGAACAACACTAAGATCGAGGGCCTCTTACTTGTGCATCGTGAAAGTACCTAAATCAGGTGGTAAACAACAGATCTGTGTCCATAGACGCAATACAGATTGCTGGCATGCTACCATTTGAATATGAGGTAATAGCAGGCGTTGAGGCAGACTGCATCGTACCGTGGCTCAGCAGGTGGAGGCCGTGTTGTGCCGCATTGAAAAGGCTGCAAGACGTGTGACTAATATTATAGAAAAAGGCGCCGTGATACAGATTTTGGGAGGAGCCGAAATGTTATGTATAAGATATGCGCGTATTGCAAAGTGTCATTCTGACTGCGATTTAATGTCGCTTAATATAAATTCATGTTAGATTTTCGAGCTGATTTAAGGTTATTTAACATATAAATGTGTATAGAAATAGTTTTTCGGCATTGATAAGTTATTTCCTGTTTAAAACAAAGTGTGTAGAAATTGCCTTTTATTCTAGGAGCGTTTGTTTACTTGTATGTGAACACATTGGATTTTTATTGTATTGTTTGAAGTAAGTTTGCAGTTCAATACGAGTTAGAAGTCAACTTCCTGTTCTTGGTGGATAATGATGTTTCGTAGCTACGAACTGACATCAAGTAAAATAGTTTTTATTGTTGTTGAGCTAGTCAGGTAAACTAAAAAAGGTCCCGGAAAGTGTCTTGTTACATGTGATATTGATACAGAATTTTCTAGAAGATGTTTAAGTATATATTTCAATCGAAAATTATTTATAACGGGCTTCAATAAAACTTTTGTTTGTGTTACATCCAACGCTAACTATGTGGTTGTAATTGATATTTTAAGAAAACGAAAATATTAATTGCCGTGTGAATCCAGTTTAAAAATTAACTTGTTTATTTTAATATTGACATATATAGCCGGGTTGCGTTTGCATGTTTTTTATTGTAAATTATATTTCATTATTATAATCTAACATAGTCGAAAGTTCTAGAATGCGGGTCAGTTCAGTGTGCGCCTAAAGTGTTTCAGTGCCACAAGCCAGTGATTACACTTCAAGTAACTGTTCTTTTAATCGTACACAAAGCAAGTGCGAATTGCAAAGCCACCAAAAGGTTTCAAGACTTTTCGATTGTTACGTTTGCTGACAGAGAGGCGTCAATGCTAGAAGACAGGGACTTTCCCGCAGCACTCCCGGGAAATCTTTAACGAGTCATTCAAGGGATGGCGTAATTCAGGAGAAGCTCACTCCGAGGCTACACTTTAAAGTAACTTAAAACAGAAAATGATTGCAGTTTGAGCGATAAGCGTTTACCCCAGGCAGTTTTGTAAAAATTGGTGGAGAGTAAAGGAATGCCCTTGACATACTATTAAATACGCAGATGAATTGAACCGGGTTTTAGTGCACTGAATCGATGCAGTTTAATGTTTAAAAATATCAGATATAGCATTATTGTAATCTTTTTTTAAATGGACATGTATTGCAAACACAGCTGGTCTGTTGTTTACTTGTAAATGCGTGTAGGCACAAGCCATCGCGCGTTAGCGATTTGTTGGTATCCTAAACTAATGTCTTTAGGAATAGCCTTTCATTCTAGGTGTTATTCCTGATTTTCTTTATGGTTTTACATATGTGTCTAAAAGGTCAATAAATCAATCTTTATTTACGTAAATAAACTGGTTGTTCTTGTGCATGTTGTTAGAAGCATGAGCTGAGGTAAAGTAAGAGTTTAATGCGTACTAAGCTAGCTAGGTTAACGACAATGGCAATTAATTATATATATATAATATAAAGATAGTCCCTCTCACAGCTTGTGTGGTTACATACACAGTAAAATATTTTTCTTTGACTGGGATAGGGGTTGGAATAACTCCAATCTCAGTACTACGCACAGGTACCAAGCTTTAATGGTTAGATTGAAATAAAACCACTTGTATGTAATCGCCGACGTTTCGTATTTATTTTAATACTTTTTCAAGGCTAAGGACAAAAATTTACAAATAAGCAACGTTGTTATAAAAGTTATTTTGAGTGAAGGTCTTACCTAACAACTTGTGGAACCAAACACATGTTTTTCAGGACATGTGACGATATTCAAATTTGAACAAAATCATTGGAAAAGGCAGTAGGCCACCAAAATTACAGAACTAGGCTGCACATAACATAACTACACTTAATCCTGTATCTAGCAGGTTACAAATTAAAAGTTCACTGACACATTTAAAATTTGATTTACAATAATTTTATTAGCTTTTTGGCCAAAATGGCCGTCAATTAGATAAAAATCGTGGTATTGAAAATTATTTCTAAGCAGGCAGCGACAGGTGTCTGAAAGTTGTTAAAGCCGCGCATGCGCGGAAGCGCAAGGCGTCCAAATATTACGAGGGACGTTCAAAATGGAAATTACCAATTAGCTTGTGCAATGCAAATTAATTAGAGACCCTGAATAGATCTAAATATAATTAAATTTATTGTGGAACCGTATTGAGTTTATTAAGAAATTTATTATTAAAGAAGTAGTAATAGAATTGAGGGAGTAAAAAGAAATTATGATAAGATAAAAGTATCTACCCATTGGGCTGCCTCGGTTGGAGAAATTCTAAGGAGAAATCATTGTTGGACATGGCTAACAAAAGGTGGTAGGAGACGCTGAGATGGTCAATGTCAGTATTTGAATTTAAACCAAAAATGTGGCACATTTCGATGAAAGTGCGGTGACTAGAAAAATCCATACAATGACCAGTGCTGCTGACATGTCCAGCAAGGGCGCAGGCTTTGGGTTTAAGACGAGAGTCGCTTTTATGCTGAGTAATTCTTGATTTCAACCTCTGAGAAGTTTGACCAATATACGTAGAAGGACAACCACTACAGTTTATCTGATAGACGACATTAGGGGTTAGGAGAGCTGGAGTTTTATCCTTTAATTTGGAGAAACAATCTTTTATGATATGATGGTGCTTATCCGCAATGATAATATGATCGAACTTACGAAAAACCTGTTTAATTATATGCGAAAGTCCTTGGACGTAGATGAGACTTTTGTAAAGTGGAGGTTTATCATTTATATTATTATCAGAATTTTCTGGTGGAATGATCCTGCCCTTGAGCGTGGAGTATAAGATAGAATTTAATAAAGAAATAAGATAATTATTTATTTAAGAGTATTAATTAATTTATTGAGGTTAATTGCGTGAAAATCCAGATGCGAGATCGTTAAGATTCTGTGCTTGAGCACGTACCAATCCAGTTTAATGGTGTTGGAAATCGTTCTGATAACCAGAGTGTCCAGAAAGGGGACTGACCTATCCTTTTCTCTTTCCACTGTAAATTGGATGTGAGGGTTGAAACCATTGAAAACACTCAGCACATTGTCAACGTCGTCGACCGGTACTGCATCTAGATCATCAACGTACTGGTAAAGAAACGGAAATTGAAAAGCCAGCTTGGGGACACTCTCCTTTATGATTGTATTGACTATGATTTCGGCAAACAATGGGCGCAAGAGTTGAGCGCATTGGGGATCCAAAGATTTGTTTATAAAAAATATTATTGAAGGGAAATATGTTGAATCAAAGATGAATTTAAGAAGGTTAATAAACTGTGATTTGGGTTTACTAGTTAGTGGTTCTATTAAGTTCCAATTGGTTTCAACAACCTGTATAACTAAATCTACAGGGATATTGGTAAAAAGAGACACCACATCTAATGAGATAATCTCATAATCGGGTGGTAACTGAAAATTATTAATTTTTTCGCTGAAGGCGAAACTATCTTTGATACGAAAACTATTATATTCATTAAAGGCTTGCCCTAAGATCTCTGCCAGATATTTGGACAGTTTTTTATCTGGAGATTGTGTCGACAAGGTGTGTCGGGTTTGTGTATTTTAGGTAAACCATACAATTTAGGAGAAACAGAATTATGACAAATTAAACGTTTATATGTGGGGGTATCTATGTAATTATTATTATGTAAATCTCTGATTAATTTATTATTCCTAGTCTCAATAGACGTTGTGGGATCCTTTTTTAAAGGTTGATAAACCTGGTTATCTTGCAAAAGGGTCTGCATTTTGGAGATGTAATCATCACGCAAGGCTACAGTGACATTGCCCTTGTCTGATGGTAAAATTACAACATTAGGATTATTTTTAAGAAAGATGTTACATTTCTTCTCAATAGAAGATAAAGGATTATTTGTATTTCTATGATTTTTGAGAAAATCTGTGATGTGTATATAATATCCTTTATCTAATAGACTTGTCTGTCCGGGACGCTGTTTTGTCTGTCAGGGACGCTGTTTCAGCAGCCAAACTGTAAGAGATAGAGAAAAAAGTTATGAAAGTTATATGTTTGGAATGGTCATGTTAGGTCAGGAACCGAATTTCAGTCACGTGACACTTCCGGTTTTCGAGAAATCACGTGATTTCTCGAAAACCGGAAGTGTCAGTACGCTGTTTCAGCAGCCAGACGGAGCTGCGACCCTCTGCGCCTTAGAACCTCGATCGGTTAGGCAACCACTTTGACAGCTTCCAGGTCTAGGTACAGTTTTTATTTAATACGCGTTCTATTTGAAAAACGGCCTTTTTTGTTTTTTTAAATGAGACATTTGTCTCACTGGGTTGCTAGTATATATAATAATACTAAGGTCTACCAGCCTTTTCATCATTTAACGTCGCGACGGAAGGGCTACTACTCCACTCACAACAGTGAGGCTCGAACCTCAGTATAGTAAAATGCCTTAATTTACGTATCACAGAACTGTTCCCCATAATCTCCATATTGAGCAGTTCCGCAGCATGTCGTTGGGCCTATCAACTCTAGGCAGCATTCCAGATAAGACCCTAAAGCTAATACCACTTAATTATTATTTTTTTTCTTAAAAACACTTTGCTGCAATTCATTATTGATCAAATTTGTTTCAAGAATAGTAACTTGATTCTTTTTATAACTTATTTGTTATTTAAGTGTTTGATTATGTATGTATGTATGTATGTATGTATTATTTTTGGGGAGACTTACGGCTAGCAAGCAGGCCTTTATAGGCCCTTTTTGCCAACCCCATGAACAAGGTCTAGGCATGCAGATTACCAGGTACCTTTGTCCTACTTAGAATTTTGCCGAGACTAAGGAGTTCCAACCTTAGCAAGGGATCTTTTACATGCTACACATCGTAGTAACATGGGACCGACGGCTTTACATCACTTCCGAATGATGGCATTCTGTAGAGGCTTTCATCTGCATTTTTTTAATTTTTAAAAACCTCACCGGCATCGGGGATCGAACTCTCGACCCTTAGATCAGTAGCCAGAATGCTTACCACTGAGCTATGGAGCCCGGCAAGTGTTTGATTAACGGATAAGTTTATTATAATTGGATTTACTTTAAAAATGGTTGACGATTTCACGAAGAAAAGATTATGTTTTTTTCTGTATGTATGGTACATAGCTTTTGTGAATATGCAGATTCGTTTCTTTGTGCGAATTCGCAAAGAACAAACTTTTTCTCAAGTTTTGATTTCATGAACTAGTGTCTCTCTTTTTTAAGTTACAACTTATTAGTATTATCATTTATGGGATTCCTGTGTTAGTTAATACCTGAATATTGCTTGCTGACACCTCTGTAAAATTATCCATTTTACTACCAGGCCAATCAACAGGAAGCTCAAATCAGGTTTGCTAGAAGAAGACCAAGTGTTTCAAATTGGCAATTTAATACAATTTCATATCCTGAATAACATATTAAATTTACGACCTTCGTGCACTTCCGCTCTCCCCGCTATATTGGAAAAATTCCATTCAAAATTGGGGGTTTGATAATATTGTCCTTTTAGTATCTCCCATACAAAAACTAGTGTTCTATTAAACTTGTGGAAGATCAAATTCTCTACAAGTTTTGTCCAAACCATTTTTTAGTATTTAATTAACTAGTTTACACACAAAATCATGGTCCCTATTGATCCACTATTGATGTTCCATAGAAATGCATTGCAAAAAAATCAGACAAAGCGCTACAAAACCTTCACTTTGATCTTTCGCCGTTGCCCGTATCATCAGGAAGGCATACGTAAAACATAAAACCAGAAGATGGAACAATTTCTTCAGATTATCTAAAAACGTCTTTATAAGTTACAGAAATGTCATTGTGAAGCCGTTATGTTCTTAATTCAGAAACATCTCTAGGGTAGACCGGGGACAATAAATTGAAGGCACAAAATCTTTACTCTATAAAGTTTTTATGCCACTTTCCGATGCTACGCAATTCGGAAGCAGCATTCATGTGGTAGATTGTCGATTCTTGCCGCACAGAGTCGTATGCGATCGTAATTAATCTTTCGCAGCAATTTGCACAAACTACATGCAGTGCTAGCGGTGGAGGTGGTTTCGAGTTGCGAGCATCTGCGAGTACTTCCGGGCTAGAAAATCTGGGTTCAAACCTCATTAACTGCAACAATTCCCCAATCCGGCTTTGGAAACTCAAATAGGAGAGGCCAATGTCCCTGCAGTGGGATGTTAACAAGGCTGACAACACAAAGCACACACATACTACGTAGAAAAACACTAGGTACGGTTTGAACGCAATGATTGTATTCAATGGATATTCAGTTAATGCAACAAATAAAAAAGGAAAAAGTAAACTCCCGCAGATGTATTTTGTTAGTTTGTAGTTTGCAGGTTTAACAAACAGTGGCAGATAACATGTGATCTTTGCACACTTTCGCCGGTTGTGTCCCGACGTCTTCAATCTTTCGGGAAAGGAGAAGGAAAGGGAAAGTTCCTGAAAATCATTCAAAATTCTCAAGAAAGAAATCAGACTGTGCAAATGTTCAAGGAATAAAGTGTAGATTTCGAAGCTATTTCTGCAACAGGAGAACAACTCTTAACTGTACTGGTTTGGTATTCACAAGAACCTGAAACAAGTCGTTTGGTTACCCTTCCATCGGAACATAAAATTATGATGATACGTCTCGTACGCCTTATGCCCTAAATGTCAGTATATGCTGAAACAAGAAGTTGACCTGCACTTGTAGTGTTGTTGGGACTGAAACTGACTTTAGAGAACATGCACAAGAAAAGCCAATTTGTTTACACAAATAAACAAATATATTAACATTTAATACGCACACATAAAAGCCCATAAAGAATATCAGGATTACAACCTAAAACGAATGAGCATTGTTTCGGAATCAAATGATTCTAAAGACACTCTGGGGTGGGAGAGTGCCCCTTTCTTCGACAAGTCCGGGAATTGTCACCACTTACCCTGGAAATCTCACAAAACAGGCTAAAGACCACGGCTTGATACGGTCAGGGAGATGGGCGTGGTCCTAGAAACGGTACACCACAGGGCAAGCGTGACGGTATGTATAGGGTATTCCAAAATAAATGAGCGCCACGAGATTCAGACTTAAAACCCACGCTTAACCAAACCTTGAAAGCCAAACGCGGTGGGATATTAGTGTATAGCCAACGACTCCCAACACATGTAGCGACAAGTGCACCGACTTACCTGTGACGTCTCTAAACTGATTTCAGGCTCTACTTCACATAAAATCTGACACAGGGTATAAATAATGTAACCTAAAAATAAGCATGCACAAACACGAGGAGAAATCATAAGGTATCCTTTAGTAAGCCGATCTCTTGGGCTACGCACATGTGAATAAAATCGTTACACACCATGAGAACATATCATATCTTAATATATGGGCTAAACTATACCCAGCTGGGGACGATTTATCTCTAATGACTAATTATAAATATAGCGGAGGCCTTCTGCGGGCCGGCAAACAGGAATGATAAATTCAAATACAGCACTCTACCTTAATTAACGGCTTTGCTTGAAAGTCGAATTTAAAAATGGCCTGACACCATGACACATCTTAGTTTAGGATACAAACAAAGCATTAAATCGCGATAGCTCGTGGCTATACGCATTTGCAAAGCAAATACTAGCTACAACCGTATCCATTATACATTATTACATTTACATAACTTACAAAGCTACCAAAAGAACTGTCGTTTGTTAGGACATTTTTAGATTGTGCGAACGTACGCCTAGTTTGCGTGATTTCCGAAATTACGACCCCACTTGTATATGAGTTTTTCGAATTATTCCGTTTGAATTTGAGCATATCGAGTTTGATGTAAGCACACAGCTGTGTTGTTCGCTTACAGCTAACGGTCCCGAAGGCACTCATTCTGTGTATCTCTGTTTCAATCTGTTGGAGCGCTAGAATATAAATTATGATCCGTCTACGACCTGCTTTTCTGCATGTTGTGGCAAGCAATTATGAGACGGGTGCCACGTGCCCGAGAGAGTGAGAATAACTTCTTCTGCCCCGCTTTTTCTGGGAGAATCCATCCGGACGTCCGAAGCAACAGTTGGTTTTTTGAATTGTCGCCCCCGCGGCGCTTTCCTCTTCGCGGGGATTGCAGTCGCGAGGAATTTTTGACGTTTTAATTATTTCATGTTTACCGGCTAATGTTTATGCCCCGGTGTGTGTCTGTGTACCGCCTTTTCGTTATGATTTGGACTCCTGCGGCTTTGCCGCTAGTTTTGTATTCCGCCTTGCTTTCAACTATTCGAACTGCATGCCGTAGCGGACGAACTGGGTGTTTTGTGTGTTGAGATTTCGTTTACCGTGGAGTGGCAGGCTCCTTATAGCGTCGTTTGGCAGATTTTTCGTAAGATCTCAATGCTGGCCTATTCATGTACCGCGAATCTCCGCTTTACCGTTCTGCCAAATTTCTGCAGCGGGTTTCCAAGTCTCGTAGAGGATAAATTCCCATGTGTCCGTCCCGTAGTCTCTCATTGAGTTGGTGCAGTATCCCTTCCGTTTTGTCTATGCAGTGTCTGGAAACAGCAGCTGATTTCAGTAGCATGGGACATCAATTTGCCGCACAGCCAAGCTCTTTAAAGGTATCGTACGTTGTATTACATTTTACAGTGCGAATTTAACTTATACAATGTGTTTCGCCGAAGCATCGGACAGTTGACGTAGCGTCGCGATTGTTTAACTTTTATTGTGTGCCGTTTTGCATTTATCAAACTATTATAGTTGCTTACCTGTCATTACAAGTCATTTACCGTCAGTTTACATGGTTGTTGTTTAGTTTGATGCCGTAGTCCTTGTCATGTGTCAGAACCGCAACTTATTATAGTTGAATCTCGCCTTTATGACCGCTATTTGATTATAATTTGATGTTCATATCGTTTTTCAGCAATTGCAATAGTTGATGTAACGTTTACCGTATAATTTCAATAGATTAAGACGTTACGCAATTTACCTAACTGCCGTATACTAAACCACTTCATCTTTTTATGTGCATTTCTATATATATTCAAATATTTTGTCATTATATTTCATGTTAATTTAACTGTGATTTTCTTTGTTGTTGTGCATGCGTGTTATGTATTGTAATTTACAGCGTAAGAGGAGTTTGGCCAACTGATCAAGTGGATTTTTGATAGGTAGATCCGATGGTGCTAAACCGGCTCGCCGACTAGATTATTGCCAAGCTTAAAATTGAAAGGTGAACACGTTATGCATCCACGTTTTCTCAGCGGGTTCACTTATGCATTTTTCTATTGCAGGAAATGTGGTGGCGCCTTATCATTTTAGATCTGTTTATCGTTTACTAGGCCGTTGCCCTGTGTGATCTCGTGTTGGACCACCCCTCGCTCCACTGACGTTTAGCCGGCAACTGTTTTGTAATGGGCTGGGCAGCAGTACTATGTGAGTTACATTCCCGAATTTGTGAGTTATTGCACGCTCTAGTTGTCTACCTTTATTTTGGCTTGTCGTAAATATCGTGTCGTACCGTTACAAACTGGCGCGTTGTCGTAATTGTCGATTTAGCCCGTTACACGTTATTACTCCACCCTTAAACTGCATCGACATCTACCATCGTGATTTCGTGCATCAAAACCCTGCTTCTCAATTCACATACGTATTTATTTGTATATGAAGCGAATTCCTTTATGCTCGCTCGATTTTCACAACACAGCATAGAGGGAACTCTTAAAAAGTGTAGTAGTAGTAGCATTTATTCATCATAATATACACCGTGGTGCTTAGATATGTCACAATTCTCATTAATATTTAAAAAAATACAATGCATGTACACAAATAGAACAGTTATCTAAAGAAAAATATAGTAACAACAAAATACTATAATCAATAAAACAAGATAGTCTTAATTTTCAACAAATCTGAAATTGGAAAGTTCATAGTAGACAGTGGCCAGAAGATGTTTTTTAAGCATAACTTTAAAGGTTTTTGTTGGGGAATTTTTAAGAGTACTAGGCAGCGAATTAAACAATCTTATTCCGAAATTATCCCGTTTAGTGGATGTTTCTCTCTACTGCGGAAGCTGTATATCGCCTTGACTGCGGGTGTCGTAACCACGGGCATCGCCGTTTTTTGTGTAATCACCATAATACTCTTTTTTCTACTCATGACATTATAATCAGTCATTTTGACATTGATTCCAGTGACTGAAATCGCATTTCAACTACTACAGATTGAAATGTTCGGACTACCGGGATTTCAAACTGTTTGACATTCAATTGGTGACAACAGAAATGTCACTTTATGTTTTAATTTTTTCGAAAGTGCATTAGTTTGTTAAAATGCGTGAAAACTCGTAGAAAAATAGTATATGCAACTCGTGGCTGATAAAATTTCAACCTCTCGAGTTACTTTTTTCAACTCGCTTCGTTCGTTGAAAAAACCACTCTCAACGTTGAAATCTTATTTCAACTACTGTTCCCATAATATACTATTATGTGTAATAGATTGGAATATAGTACTGCTGACGGTAGCGTTAATATGTATTTTTTTAACAATGCTTCACAACTGTCTAACTCACTCGCCTCCAACAACGCTCTGAAGGCTTTTTTTTGTACAATAAAAATTGTTTTAATATGTGTAGATGTACCCCAATTTATCAGACCGTACGTCATCACACTATGCAATAATGACAGCATCTAAGCTTACTCTATTTTTTTGTTTGTCTTGAAAGATTGTCAACATGTGCTTGCCAAGTTAGTCTGCTATCCAAGGTAAGGCCTAACAATTTTACGGTTTCAATGATATTTTGTTTATTTGAAAATGGTAAAGTAGTAGTTTTATTTTGGTTTAAACAAAGCTTATGTGCCTTGAACCAATCGGAGGCTTGGTTAATAATGTTAGTTTGTAATTATGCAATTGACAAGAGTTTCATCTTCTGTGTGGTTTACAAAGTTGTGAAAACTGTGATGGCATTAGGGAAGTCGTTAACATAGATTAAAAATAACAAAGTACCCAATACACTTCCTTGTGGGACGCCATGTTGAATTAACGACATCTGGCTATACCGATCTTTGCAAGATACAAATTGAGATCTGTCAGGTAAGCAGGACGACATTAGTTTTAGAGTCACGCCCCTGCAACCGTAATACTCCAGTTTATAGAGTAAAATACTTTTTGAGACACAGTCGAACGCCTTGCTTAAATCAGACCGTATATAAATTCCCAAGTCATTTTGTAAATAGTCTAGGTCGTTTGGAAAAAAGTACGACACGCGGTCTAAAAATAGCAGTCATTTTATAAAGATGTATGACAAAGATTATTTTCGTTACAGAATTACAGGAGTTCAATGTTTTATCATTTAGCGAACTATACAAACCGTTTAATAAAAAAATCGGTAATCATTTTATTTCAAATTAAAAAAAACATCTACAGAAAACATGTATACAGTACTGTGTATTTCAATTTAAAAAAACTAATAAAATAGTTTTGCAGGTTTATATTTCATTTTAAACATCTATACTGCTGATACTATTTAAGCTAAGTCTTATTCTTATTTTAGCCTATTTCTAATAAATAATACGTACTTGATTTATTATAATTTCTTAATACGCCTGACATTTATGTATACAAACATGTTAAAGTGGAATTCGATTACTACCATGTCTAAACCATTTAAATTTAACAATGCATAAGTTTAAATGAAACCTGCCAAGTCATTCACTTCTATCAATTTATATCACAATAGCTTTACAAGGGCATTCAATCGGTTCGATTGAAATTTCCTTGATTCTAAACACATGTTTAATGTTTCTCATAATACTTTGAATACCTTGTAAGTAGCAGACAATACGATAAAAGTTGCAATTAAAACTTCAGTAGTGCCATCTCATTATTTAAAAACATCTTTTTATTGTTACAGAATCGTATAGCAAGTCGTTGTGTAACTCTACAAGTTGCTGATATTAGGTGACTCTGCATAATTCCAGTTAATTATCTCCCGTTACTTTACTCTTTATCGCAGTAGGCTACGATAAGCTGCTATTATGAATTAACTGCCGAGCTGTTTGTTTAATTCTATTTAATAACGTGAGTGTGGAGTTAATACAATTAAAAAACAATTCCAGTAACTTGTAAAATTACGGAACACTCGCAGTAACTTATTATAACCATGGAGCTGAACATGTTGTTAGTTAACGATCTAAATTTAAATGCTGCCTGGTCGGGCGGACCTACGCTCCATAATCTTCTTAAACACGTTCTATTGCTAACCCACTTAATTTCTTCGGTAAAAAGTCCGGGACCACCTCGATGCTGCACCAGAGCACCCTAAACATTTCAGAAATATGTACAGAACAAAAATTTTATCGCAAAATTCGATTGTTTGAAAATGGATCATTGATTAATTAGTGTAATAAATTTACTATATCCTCATTTATGAGCTGACCTGACAACTTTTAGTCATGATACTAAGTTTAATTAATTGTCCTACTAAATACGTTTCTTATTACGTATAGGGGTTTTTAGATTTGCTGTTAAGCTTATAGCAGATTGTTTGAAAAATTATATTTTTATATGTAAATATGAAGAACCAGTGCCTTTAATGCACTTTTGATGAAATTACATAATCAGACATATACAGAGTGTCCCAATAAAAAGTTTTCACTCAAAATAATAACGCTTTTCGAAAAATCACCAACTTCGGTAACTGGCCTAGAGAGATATACTCGTACTGCTAAAATGCCTCAAAAATTACTCCAGCCTCTTCCTCCATGTAATCCCAATTACTCAAATTCCGTATATAACAAGTAGAGTAAAACGTATCTAATTTGAAAATTCTTGTTTGGGGAAAATACTATCATTTCCTTCCTGTATAGTTAATAAAGACACATTCTAAAGTGCAAAAGGGATTGCGTCGTACTAATATTACCGTTTTTACACTGAATGCTTAATATGCGTTAGTGTATTGTTAAAATTGATTATTACTTGCTTCTTTTATTTTGTTAAGGTATTTTGGGCGAATCTTAAAGGTGAATTGAATAATATAATTAAAATTACAAGTTTGCAAAAGAAGCTTATTAACAGTACAATATTTGAAAATATTCAACACTTACTTTATCATACAGAAGTTCAGTGGTTGTCAGGAAGCAGTGTGTATGAACTGAGAAATAAGCTTTGAGTGGAAAATACGTTTCGAAAATGGTAGTACTTGAATTACCAAATTAGCATGCTTAACCGATATCTTTGTAATTCTTTACGAGTTAAACTGGAGATTTAAAAAAATGTACTACTCAAGACAAACAAATGGGACAGACATTTTAGCATTATTTCATTAGCTTAAACGAGGCTTTACACAATATCACATTACTATATCAATTGTAATTCATAGCAACGTCTAAACAAGTTGACAATTAAATTAAAAACATTCGCAGCGGAACATATTAACTGTCCCAATTTTTTGTCTTGAATAGCACCTACATTCTAACATATTAAATATATTGATGAGGACATGGGCATTACGGTAAGAAAGCCTTTAACATCATCAACCTAACTATTAAATGTTTCTAATATTACTAGCTCACGCTGAAGCGAATATTATCAATGAAGATATTTTAAGAGGATTAAAATCAAAATATTCTGATAGAAGTGAGGTTCTGTATATGGATTTGTTAATATTGTTTACACAAAATAAATTGGTACCATTGTCAGTAATCGAGTATTTCATTTGTGTAATTAAGTTTGTCATCAATTTTTCAGGATTAAAACTGAATTTCCATTATTAAGCATTAACAGTTTACCGAAAGGGGAAGGTCACGGTAAACCACCACGCTCAGAGCAATCACAATGGCTGAAAAGCAATTTAAAATAATTAAGATGTCTCCCAGCCAACATGAAATCTAACTTCACTGCAAAATAATAACCAGAAACTTATGTACCAAAACAATTTAGTCTAGTGATAATGCTTCTAATAATTTTTACTATATTATTAAGTAATTTTCTGTTGGACCAATCAGAAAACGTTAGCGAACATACCCTTAATTTCAAATTAGTTATCATTTTTAATAATTAATATTAAATTAAAACGGATCATTTTGGCCTAAATATTTTATTGGATCGCTCGCTGATGACATTTATCTACGCAAATACATAGTTAAAGTAATATATTAAAATACATGCACATTTCCTATTGTACTATCTAAGACAAAAACAACTGAGACAACTCTTGATAGAGATTTAGGCATTATTTGATTAGCATAAACGAGACTTCAAACAATTACATTTACTATAACAATTTCGTTTGACAGCAAGGTCTAAACAAGTTGACAATCGAGTAAGAAATGCCTAGCAACTATACGAGTACATGCTAAAACAGTCACATCCACAACAAAGCATATTATAACTGTCCCAGTTTTTTTGTCTCGGATAGTGGATCATATTTCTGCAAGTGTTTGTAGATAGATATTTTAATCAGTATTCGGAATAAGTGGTTCCGAGGAAACTACGCAAACGTGAATAAGGTGCATATGTTTAGTTTCTCTAATGGTGAATCCTCATGCCAAAAATGGATTACTGCTATACTAAGGGCAGACTTTACTGCAACTAAACACACCGAGGTATATGCCATTCAGTAAACACAAAAACATATAAATTTTTTTGAAGTTGGCATATACGTAAAATTTGTCTGCTAGGGATTCTGTATTTTGTTTTGCAAAGGTTTCCATTCCTGTATAACGGTAACTTTGAATTTAAAAATGACAATTAATAAATATCATTAATTCAGTGTCAAAGTACATACTACTCTGTAAATTCTTACCTGAACTTTTATAAAATGTAATAATAGTATATTATACATCAAGGTAGCGAATCGCAGTATTATAACCTGAGCGCATATTAGATACTGAGCGCGCAGCGCGAAGTATCTAAAGCGCGAAGGTTATAAGACGATTCGCTACCGTGGTGTATATACTATTTTTTGCACTACCAAACAGCTTAATACCTAAATTCCCAACAAATTTCGAAAATATTTTAACTGT
>OW679198.1:131155351-131604136 GCA_940337035.1 Agriotes lineatus | reverse complement strand
CGCTTTGGCGTAGAAGAAAAATCGGAAAATTAATAAAAAGCCAGCGTGTCACACAGGATGGATGTAAACATACTAAATCGAGATAGACATAACCCATTAGAACAATTCTACACCACTTCTTTTTGTAGATATGTGTTGATCGATTTGTATTCAGGTTACCAGTAATATGTCGTAACGCCTTTTAATTTCATTCCTGGACTATTGCTCATTTTTTTTTCTAAATGACAAGTTCAAGAAAAATTTTCTGTATGACAAGTCAAATGAATTCGTATCTAGGGATTTTTTATTATCATCACAAATTATTAGGGAATTTTGACGTTTTTGGCAAATTTTAACACCCGTATTCATAGTCGTTCGCCGACGAGTCGCCGGAGTTTCGTTATGGATAGTATGTTGGCGGCACTGTACGTCTATGTCAAATTCGAGGTTATCAGGTTAGGTTTTCCGTCAGTTTTGACAGAAATTGACACAAAATCTAACCTGCTAACCTCGAATTTGACATAGACGGCTGTAAGTGTCTTCGTGTCTTCGTTTCCAAGATGAATTCCTGGTTACTTGTTGAAAACAAATGCTCGTGCGTGGTTGATAAAAATTGTTTCTTGGTGAAAGTGCTAAAGAGCCCTTTTTTATTTCTGTATTACCTGCTTTCTTAGCAGCATCGCGCACATGCTGAAATTTGCATTTGCATGTTACAGTTACGACTTCTAAACCCGTACGCCAACTAAGGGCTTGTTGTTTATCCTGCGAGTTAAGTTGTTAAGAATTTTTCCTTCATCGTACCTCTGAATTCATTATGGACGCCGATCCTGTTGGGCGTTATTTTCTGCTTATCTGCAGCCGGCCTGGTACCTAGTACATTTTATGTTGGAAACGTCATCCATCTTGAAGGCTATCTTTAACTTGTAGGTACTAAATTAATTTCTTAACATCAATAAATTTTTCTATTACGAATTACAGATTGCTACGTAATTTTACTACAATTCTATAACCGTTATTAATAGCTACATGTTTTGTTTTCTCTGTACTGTTCACTTTTTTAAGATACAGAATATGTGTAATTTGCCAACGACAAACGGTCAGCCTACTGCAGTCTAACTACATCGAGTTGTTTTATTGAGGTATCCTAATTAAAGTTACGGAGCCTGGCGCTCATTAATTAATATTGTACTTACAACTATTGCTCATTAACTTTTTATTTTGACTACGACCCCTTTCCGTGAGCTGCAAATTGTCGGTTATTTCAAGC
Organism: Agriotes lineatus; assembly: GCA_940337035.1. Lineage (NCBI taxonomy): Eukaryota > Metazoa > Arthropoda > Insecta > Coleoptera > Elateridae > Agriotes > Agriotes lineatus. The sequence continues at coordinate 131,602,890 of OW679198.1, read as the reverse complement.
AATAATGTATTAAGCGGTCGCATAACTACCATGTCTTTTAGTTGTGTAGCGACACATTGCTCGGCTCCCGAGCCTAAGGTCGCGAGTTCGAATCACCGTCCCGACAAGATTTTATTGAAATTATCGAAATATGCAAATGCAAATTTCTATCTCTTGTTACCTTTAAATCTGAAATGCTACAGTATCTATTCTATCTTCATCCACACTCTCTAACGGTATTGATAAATGGCTGATTCGATTTTAAACCGATTTCCTCCGTCTAGGCAATAGTTAATTCCGCATATAGCAGAAACAGTTCTATGCTAACAGTGTGCCGAAGTAGCGTTAATAGGCTTTGTGCTACTGTATCCCGTTTAACTTTTTTATGTCTCGTCAAGATTTCTTTAAATCCATCGAGTCCGGCTTCTTTGTATACTACTGACTTGGCTGTTCTTATTAGTGAATTGTTGTTCATTATTGTCCGATCTCGAATCTCCTTGAGTCACGAACAATTTCTTGTACCTGGTCCCGTCTTCCTTTTATTTTTCTCTCCATAAGCAGTCGAAGGTCGTACTTGTTGTTATGGTAAACGTATCCAAGATAAGATTAATGTATACAGATTGTCTGCAGGTACTAGGTACACACGGTAACTAGATACAGAGACGGCTAGTGCTGTCCGACAAATAAATTGTCCCTGTATCTAGTTATCGTGTGTACCTGATACCTACAGACAATCTGTATAATAGTTGTCTGTCTTTTCCATTTCTTCTTAAGATCTCTTCGTTGATAACTTGATCCATCCATAATGAGCGAAGTATTCGTCGGGATACCCAGAACTCATGCATGTAGTTTTCTTTCTATATTTTTTCCTATCATCCAAGTTTCTACACCGTATCGCACCGTTGAATATATATATTAGCTTTGTACAAAGTATACAGATTGTCCTGATTGTACTCGGGACATGGGAAATTAATGAGTGTAACAGGGAGACACAGATAAAATGAGTAGGTATGACAGAGAAGAAACATATCCAAATTTATCAATATACCAATGGACAGTTTCAAAACTTTTCATGGGTATATAAGTTTTTAAAATAAATTAAGCTCAGCTGTCATTAGTGTCATTAGAAGTTACAAAATTACAAACAATTGTGGATATGCATGAACGTGAAGGAATCGGACGATTTTCAAACACAGTTATAAATAAATTTATAGTTTCATTAATTGAGTTCCCAGTATAAATCCATTTAATAATTTGAACCTTTTCTGCTACCGTATACTGCATTTTGAAATGTCTAATGACAGATGCGTTTAGTTTATTTAAAATATGAGCATCCATGAAAGTTTTGAAAGTGTCCATTGGTATATTGATAAATTTTGATGTTTTATCTCTGTCATACCTACTCATTTTATCTGTTTATCCCTGTCGCACTCATTGATTTCCCATGTCCCGAATACAATCCGGACAATCTGTATATAGAAAGTTAGGGACTATCAATACGCGTGAACGCCTGCCGTATACCCGGTATACCGACTACTATATCGACTTGGACATTCGGATTTTTGTTTTCCTGGTTAATTTTAAGCCCAAGGCATCTCATTTCGATACAATTTGATCCATTAAATCTTCTGTAGTATCGAAAAATACTTCTGTGTCATCTGTATATCACAATATTTTGCCATTAACGTTACCGCCATCATTTGTCATTATTTTGTAATGCCCTCTGGAAGATCCCCTCTGAATATATCGAAGTGATATCAGCGTTTATTATTAGCCCCACTTAGAATTTAGAATACATTTATTTATGTAATGTTCCACGCTATTGCCAAATTTCTTTCATAATGACAAATGTTTTTGTGCCCATAAATTATTTACTGATACAATTATATTACGTGTTTTAACTAGCTCAGCTTATTTAATTTTAGATAAAATTGATTCTTATATCATGTAGGGTCATGTAAAAATTATAATTCTTTAATCTTATTTTCAAGTTTAAATTAGATACATTTGTTAACCTTACTTTGAAGAAACACGTTACTATATTTTAGTAATAATTTACAGATGAATGATAGATTTGCTTAGCTTCCTATAAATACTAACTTGCATTGCTTTTCCAACAAGGTTGACCACCTTCATGTAGGTTCCTTCTCGTTCACATGGGTCCTCAGAGTAGCTGCAGGTGGCCTCTGGCGATGCCTGCACAGCTGGAACGGGGTTCGTTGTTTGTCGTTGTTGAAGCGACACTTTCTTTAGGCTCAACACAGCCCGATAACCTCGTAGTCTATGAAAACGGAATCCCAGCTCTTTCTGGGTGGTATCTTCAAGGTCATACCTTTAATGGTGCCTTGTAGATGCACCCGTGCTTAGAGGCTGCCTTCGAGTGACCACGGACGCTTTTGTAGTGTGTCACGAAGGTGATATTTTCTGAATTTATTTACCGTTTTGACTTTTATGAAGTTACGGCCCTTCTGCCACGCATGTATTTACTCAATAAAACCATAAATTCACAATTATACTGGTAAAATAGTATTTATATTTCCCAAATTTGGGAAGTACAGGCGATTTGATTCCCTTCTGGGAAAGCAAATTATTTTTACCTTTTTTAAATTCGCTAAGGCAAGCAACTCAATTATTTCATAGTCTATATAGAAACATGATAAACTATATTTCCGAGTTTACATAATAATAATAATAATAATAATAATAATAATAATAATGTCTTTTATTAGATACTTCAAATAATACATTATAACTAACACTAATTAAATACGGGGCGGAGTTCAGTACAGCAGCTATGACAAGCTGCCAACTGCTCTTACACTAAACCCCGACTTGATAATTATAATCATTGATTGTAGAGTGTAACTTAAAAGTAAATATATAAATCAAAACACACACAAGAGTAGCAGCACAGAACATATGTATTAAAAACGTATATGATACTCAATAGTAGTAAATAGCCCAATCAAAAAGAGAAAGAAAAAAAAATATATAAATGTTTTGCAATAAGATAACCTTACTAGTAGTAATAATAACAAAAAAAAATTAAATTATCTACATGTGTATACCTATGCAAATGCATAAAAATGTATGCACTATACATAGTTATCCTCTATTTTTATTCAGGTCCGCACATCTAAAATACAACACCATTTGGCATTAGTGTTCGAATAGCCAATATAAATTTACTTTTTGAAAGCGATTTTATATCGTTAGGTAGATCATTAAAAGTTTTAACTATACAGTAAGAGTACGATCGTTTGAAAAAAGCAGTAGAGTGAAGTGGTGGTGTGAGTAACCCTTTGAACCTAAGATTCAAATTGTGTACATCTGAACGGAAAGTAATTTTATTGTAAAGATATGATGGACTTTCCTTAGTTAAGATATCGTGATAAAGAGAAAGCGCGTGTAACAAACGTCGGTTACGCATATTCAACCAGTTTAAATCCTTGAGTTTGTGACTAATTCTGTGATACTTGCGGATGCCATATATTAATCTCATGCACGCATTTTGTAAGCATTGGATTCTATTTACATCCCGAGAATCTATGCTGGAATAGTACACAACATCACAATAATTTACCTTTGACAACACAAGCGAATTGCATAGTAAAGCTTTAGTTTTTGTATCAAATAGATATCGATTTTGAAAGATTATTTTTAATACGCCATACGCATTTCTCAGACATTTAGAGATATGCTCTTTAAAACGCAGTTTATAATCCATGATTACACCCAGGTTAACAACAGAGTCTTGTAGGGGCAATGTTTCATCACCAATCTTTATTACTACGTCACCAAGAGCTCTCATTCGATTTACTTTACTACCAAATAGAATAGCAACAGATTTTTTAGGATTCAAATGTAATCCATGTGTTTTAGATATATTGTTCAAACATTCTAAAGCATTATTTAATATAATACAACTGTTATCAAGATCATATGGCAAAAACGATATGTACAGTTGTGTGTCATCGGCATAAAAGTGACACTTGCAAGACTCCAACACAGACGGAAAAGTGGAAATATAAATAGAAAACAGGAGAGGGCCCAATATAGATCCCTGCGGTACTCCTTTACTAATAGGTAGAAAATCTGACTGACTGCCCGACGAGACGACTGCTTGACACCTATACAAAAGATAGTTAGATAGGAGTTTGATCGCGTCAGGGGTTAAGCCAATATAGTGTAAAATAGATATTAAGATTTCATGGTCTATGTTATCAAAAGCCTTAGAATAGTCCAATAAAACAAGAACCGTTAGCATACCCTTATCGGTTGCTGTTATAATTTCATCAGTTATATTGAGAAGAGCAGTACAGCAACTATGACCGGGTCTAAAACCCGATTGACAGTTCGGGATGACTCTGTTAACTGTAAGGTGGTTCCGTAACTGATGTTCGATAACTTTCTCTAAGACCTTTGATATTGTTGGTAATATGCTTATAGGACGAAGATCTTTATATTCGAGGGGATGTGGTACTTTAGGCAAAGGTATTATAAGAGCTTTTTTCCAGGAGTTTGGGTATACGGAATTACTGAGGCAAAAATTTATGATATGAGTAAGAAAGGGAAGCAAAAAAGGCAAACACATATTTAGCATAACAATATTAATGCCATCAGCACCGGTGGCCCTGGTTTTAATAGTAGTTATAATTTTAAGAACTTCGTCTTCTGAAACTAAACGAAAAGTCAACCGAGATACCACAGATTCCAACGTATTGCCATTGTAAAAATGTGTCACCTCTGCATTATCGCTTAGATTTACTGGAGTTGCATTAACAAAATAATTATTTATTTCTGTTGCATTAGACAAGTAAGGGGGAATGGTGTTCAATTTAGATTTAATATTTAAATGTTTTAAATCCTTCCACATTGTAGAGGGAGAATTTCGTAATCTTTGCCGATAATAAGCTTTTTCTACTCCTTTATTAGTAAATTGCTCATTAAGCACTGTTTACTTGATTAGTAAATTCGATGTTACAAACAGTGTTACGTAATGACTAACACGTAATTTTTTTTATTACGTTACAGTTAGCTTCTGTTGTTTGTACGAAGCGGTGTAGGGATGTGACTGCAGCCGCCTAATTTTTAAGATGGTGTGACAGATAGTTTGACAGTTAATAAAATATTTCTTCTTCGTTTAACGAAATGAGTGTGATCGTAGAAAAAGTATAGTACGCAACTCGAGCTATAGAGCAATTACACGCTCGTGGAATTACACACGCGCCGCTACGCGGCTTGTGCGTAACTTTTCCAACTCGCGTGTAATATGCTTCCTACAGCTCTCGTTGTGTAATATACTATTCTTCTCATTTCTTACCGCAGCAGTAGTTAGATTACGTAGTTGTTTATAATACTCCCAGTGGCCTGGTTGTTGGGTTATTTTAAGTTTGCGTAATGCCGCATCTCTTAGAGACATCATATCCTTTAAGCCATCCGTTAGCCAGGGCGAAGGAGGCTTAGTAAACCTGGAAGTTACGAAAGGCGCATATTATACCTACAATTCACTTTATTTTTAAGACTTACATGTTGGAATTATTGTAATGACATTAAGTAACAATCAATATGTACTGAGCTAGTTATCATGCATTTCGAATGAATACATTTTTAATAAGACACAGACCTGGCTGACAACTTTATTGAGGTTTTTTTCTGTGTCCTCACTTTCGCCTATTTGTTACTGACAGTATTTTATAGGACTGAGTTTGAATCTGAAACCAACTATACAATTGAATGAGGAATTGGTTATACGTTATACATAGTTATTCTGAAAGTATGTATTAAAAACTGACAATATCTACTATGCTATAGGATAAGGTTGACCATAGTCGCATAGATTTTCTTGAAGAACATCTGCATAGTCACTAATCCAACCGGGATTAAAATAACGTGGCCAATAGAGACTAAGTGTAAATATTTTCGCCTCCCAATTGATTCGCCGCCGAACTGGTCGATGTTAAATCAAAACACTACACGTTCTCGAAATATCCAATTAGCGAATTAATTTGATAGCCTAATGGTATAGCGCTATTGCAATGGTAACTCCTTGATGTGGAAACGTAAAAAACGTGATCTGTACCATATGGTGCGCTGGAGCACCTTTTACTTTTTATCGGCCGCCGGCCATTATTGATTCACAAAAGACTAATATTAGAAAGTATGTTAATCAAATTTGCATATTATTGCATATAAGGAAGAGCGATGAACGCTCAAAATTTGAATTTCAATCGAGTGGGCGCTCTCAACGTTGGCCATTAAGATTTGCGCTTTGAAGGTTAATCAACTTGATTAAAATTCCTGAAAATGAATGGTTACATGATTCAATTTCACTTATGGCATTTTAATGTTATAAATTATCTTTCCGTATGATATCATTCATTAGCAGAAATGTTATTTAATGATTCGTTTGTTAGTCGAAATAAATAGTGGGCCAAATTTCCTCTATGTATTGTTTCTAGTTGTCGAGTAATTTACAAAATTATTCAAACATTCTAGTTAAAAACGAAATTTGGCGAAAGTGCATTAAGAACAAAGAGTCTTTTTGAAGCGTAGCGAATGTTACGCCCTATTATTGCAAGAGGTGGTTCTTTGACACCTCTAATTAACCATGAAAAACATTACTCAGACTTAGAATTTAATTAATTCTATAACGTAATGTGCAGAGCGTTAACACTTGTGGAAGTATTATAGTTAGACGTGACTTCATGGCTCTATTGTTAATTTAACAGCTCATATGATTGTCTTACCTGGAACTTTGGTCCTGCGTTAAGTGTAACAGCGTTGGGCGTAAAACTATAAAACTACATGTGAGAAAAGTAAAGTAGATGGGACACACAAGAATTATCGATTTCCATTCAGGACAAGAACAAATTCTCTTTTCAAACTAATTTCAAAAGTTAAATTATTGAATTATGAAACATGCATTGATACAACAAAATCGTGAGATGAAATAGTGTGCGGGGTTGTAAGCAAATAAAAGAATTGAATGAATTATTCGCCTGAATCCGAAAAGCTAAGTCACCCTTAATTAAGGACGCGCACGTGAGCTTATCACAAAAGCCCTTGGATAACAAAGCGCATAACTATACACAATTAGCGCCTAGTCGAAAAACAAATATATTCGCTCAACGCCATGGGCACTGATCAAATGAGTCCCATGTACTACCTTATCCTGCTGTGTTTCGTAGAAATCTCATTTCAGATGTTGTTATCTTACGTTCGCCATTTTTGGTAGTTGTCCAGCATTCGCTACCGTACGTAAGACTTGGAACATATACTACTTTATAGAATTTTATTTATGTTTCTGGATGTGTGTTATTTTTAAGAGTTCTGCGAATTGTGAATTGATGTAATAAAATGTCTGTATTTTATGGTTTATATCAATTTCGCCAATATACGATATTGTACGTACAACCCAAGAATTAAACATTATTTGCTTGTTCTAGGGTTTCGTCATTTAGTAAAATTTTTGATCGGACAGGTTCGTTTCCGCAGAAGTCCATTACTTTGGATTTGTTTACAGATATATGTAAGTTGTATGCTTCTGTTATTTGTTGAAGTATATAAGCTGCTCTCTGTAGTGACTCTGCTGAATTTTCCACCGCGAGTTGATCGTCTGCAAATAGATAAATTACGTTAATTAAAGTGACAAGCTAATAGCATGAGCGGAATCCAAAATTAATTAGCAGTAAATGTCGCTTACTATAAACAAATAAACTACACATTTAATGCTTGAAAATATTAAACAAAATTCAACGACCTATTGTTAGAACCCTGTTATTTTAAAATGACTACGAACGTACTAGTGTCTTCCCTGAATTCTGACCGCCGAATGGTTTGGATGAAGCACGCATAGAGGTTTTGCGATTCATGTCGCTGGAGTAGAGCGATTCCATGTGGAAATAAGTCAGTAAAACAAAGAAAACCCGACCTTGCGTTATCAAAGATGTTGCAGGTCGGACAGCGGTGCCAGTGCTTTAGACACGTCTCGAGGAAGCCAGCCTCTCCAGGTCCGCAAGACAAATGCGGAATACGCAGACATCGCCCAAATAGCGAATTGGTTGTTGAAGGAGGCACGAAGCCGGGAGAACCGAAAAAGCCTAAAGGTGGAAAATGCGGCAAACGATGGAAATTCTGTATTTCACCTTGAAAGAATGAAGATTAACGTAAATACTCCACAATGAAGATAAAATAGTGCCCCTTAAGCTCTTTTCGGCAGCGAGTCGCTTTTTACGAACACCGAAAGACAAAGTACAGGAAAACCGAATATGCCTGCGCCACCAAATTTAACGCGCATAAACCAAACAGTCGGGGAGCTAGCAAATTAAGATTTTCAAACTACACCAAAAATTTGATAAAATGGAAATGGGCAACATGCTCCGAATACAGACGCTCAAGGTGACCTAATTCCAAGGAAGAGCAGCTTTATATTTTTAAAGAAAATCCACCAATTACATGACGAAGCAAGAGGTATCAACTGCTAAAATCAGTTTAAGTACAAGATTGTAGTGATGTGTAAACCAGCAGGGAATTTACGTACATACAGATATAGATTTCTCATTAAACCAATAAAGTCTTGCACTTTCGATTGACATAGTTCCAGGGTTAGGTTAGAAATTATTCTACTGGAACTTACATCAGTCGCGCAAGGAAAGCTGACCAAATGTCAAATCCCGATTTTCGATTGTCTGTAAATTTTAAATACACTGGCAAATAGCTAGTAAAAGTAAAACCGAAGAAGCTCGTACGTTGTTTAATAAAAAATAACCCAAAGCTATAGCCCAAAATAATGCAGTAGGTGCCAATGTCGGGAGGGAAGGGCGTTTAGATTATTGCATGGGTTTGTACTGTTTGTAGAACCACATTTATCTGACGTGGTGGTGCCACCTTAATTTTCAACAATTTCTATGTTCTTAAAATTATATAAAGTTTCTTGTATTATTATGCTAAGATGTTTAGCGAAAGTGATGTTTATAGAAATTCTTGCATAACCTTATGTTCAATGAGATTCATAAGCTATTGAATATTCACTATATTCTAATAGACAAGTCTTTCCTAACAGTATAATCGCATTTCCATGAAGGGGAAATTAAAATATCTAAGGTAAATTGTTTACAAAGTTTCAGAAAAATATTGTTAAATTTGTATTTATCTACTCCTTGGATTGATTTGATACATTTATTGCTTCAAAAGCTTTCCCAATTTCAGCGTTAACGTTAACAGAGGGGATAGAAAAATGACACACCAAACTATTATAAATGTCTGTAGAATGTAAAGGTGAATGGTTGAATTTCAAAAATTCGTTTTGGCTAGAATGATATGACAAGAACTGCTACCTACTTAAATTTTTCTTAAATCAAGTACAGCTGGCAATGTGGCAACTTCCCTTTAAAAATTTTATTTCAAAAGCAACTTGGTGTTCGTAGTGTTGTAAGAGCTTCTTTTTAAGAGAAAAATCGATTATGGTTCTTTGAAGTTTTAAACACGAGTGTTTATTGGTGACAGCTGCACCGTTTGATGGTGTTTCTTTTAGCATTATTTTACTACATAGTAAATACAACAGATTTCAACAGGGAAATCTAGTGGTTTGTCGGCCGTAACCATCTGGCCAATTTGAGATAATTTTGAATTGTACTTTTAGATGTGAAAGTAGATGTTGCCGCATATAAACATCTCTGAACCTCCAACCTTTGTTGTTAGGAGTTAGGAAGATTTAGAAAAGTTAATGAACCTTTTATTCTCAATTTTAGAAAAATAAATTTCAAGACCAACAACATTATCACTTCTCTCTTAATTAACTGTCGTGTTTTTCCGGCTTAACGACATCCCAGTGGTGAGCAAAGGAAAGGTGAACATCCTGTAGAGCTAGAAATATCGTCCATTTATTTCGACTCTTGTTTTCAGTAAAAATAGCACGTCTAATCTTAACGTTCCACTCCACAAAGCACCCCAAATTTGACTGCGTTTTGCATGCAGGCGTAGGCGTTAATCCCCTTTTCGCCAAACGCTCATAGATAAAACACTTGCGAACTGCAATGGGTAATAAGGTGGACTTTCTAAAAAAAAATCGACTTGGACGTTATTTTTAAAGCAACCGCATCCAATCGCATCTTCGCGTAACTGGGAAGAAGCGGGGACGTCCAGGGAGCCTGATGATCACAGGGACGTTGACTTACTTCTAAAGTCAACGCAAGCCAACGACATGAATAACGTTGCAAAAAATTGTGCTTACTCTAGTATTAAATCAATACGAGAGCGGCCGTGAGTGTTCAATATCACTGTCTAACAGTTCAATCACTTTACGTGCATTTTATTAATCTCCGTCGGTTTTCGACTGTGTTATGCAATGAATCATCAACCTTCGTGAGGTTGCTATTTCTAGTTGGCAATGGGTAGGCTTCCTACTCTCGGACCCAACCACAGCTTGGGAGATTGTTCGTGAACAGATATAAACACACTCGCGTTTTATGGTGGATGCATGTGCGTGCCAGCTAATATTTTCTGCAGCGAGCAATTTACCGCTGCCACAGGTAGCAAATGCTTGCATGCGCCAGCTGAAGTCGGTAGTCGCAAGTCGGAGAGGCTGTTTGCAAGCGATACATCTTCAACCATGTGGTACTCGCTGTTGTGAAAGCCTCGGAGTAGGCCATGGGGAACAATTGCCGTGGATTATTAAAATTAACCTTACCGAAATTAGCAACGAGTCGATCCCGCGACGTTGTTTTGTTTTGATTCGGCGCTTGTGTAACTCGCCAAGAATACAACAGTCGGTGGACGAACCAGGGCTCGACTGCACACATCGATGGTCAAAATTCATTCAAACGTTGCAGGTTCAAAGACTGCCGCCACTTGCCAAACGCTCTCATTTTTAAAATAGCTTCGCTCAACAGCCTTTAAACCATGCCTACTTTACCAGAACATCCTTTCGAACTGTGCAGTTACAAAAATCGACCATGGTTTCCAAGGGTAGTGTCTCATCTTTATTAGGGAATTGCCGTTGTGTGACCCGATCTTTTCAACGTCCAGGGTGGTGTTTGATGAGATTTGTTAGTCATCTTTATTATATATCTGCATTCCTTATAAAGGTGAAACGTTGGATTGCCAATGACCTTCTGGTATTAAGCACCATATCTGCTCCAGGCTAGAAACCCTTTAAATTACTGCGGTATGTAAATCAGCAAAATAATAAAATTATATTCCTTTAACTTCCTCATTTAAAACAACACATTCAGTAAATGTCTTCCATGAATTGTACAAGTCGAATGAAATTCAAAATTAATTAAAATGATAAGCTAAATTAAGCAAAATTAATTAATATGTACTAATTTAAAAATAGCAGGCAGCAAAGTTACAGTTGACTACAAACAAATGAACTACAAATTTAACACTTGAAATTATTAAACAATTAAGTTCAACGAACTATTGATGTGACCATGCTTTTGTAAAATTACTACGATGCCATGATCCTAAATTCTAAACACGGAATGGTTTGGATGAAGCACGCATGAAGGATTTAGTGATTTTTATTGCTAGAGTACAACAACGCCATGCGGTGATCGGAGATCGGGCAAAGAACCTGACCATGCGTTATCTAAGATGATGCAGAGTGGACGGCGATACTGTAGCTCTAGATACGTATCGATGCAGGCGGCCTCTCAAAATCCATTAAACATATGCGGAATATGCAGAGATCGCCCAAATAGGGGATTGGCTGCTGAAGAAAGCAAGAAGCCGGGAGAATCGAAAAGGCGTTCCTATGTGGAAAACATCCAAGAAAAAATGCGACAAACTATGAAACATATGCACATCTCACGTCTTTTCATTTCAAGGGTAATATTTCATCTTTACTAAGGAATCGCCAACACATGTGGTCTGATTTTCTCGATGAGATTAGTTAGTATTATTCGTTTATTATATTTATGCATTTCGGATTAAGAGGAAACGTTAAATTGCCAACAACCGTGTGGTGCATCAAGCGCCATGTATGCCACAGGCTAGAAACACTTTAAATTACATCAGTATGCAAATCAGCAAAATAATAAAATGTTTCTTCAACTGCCTCATTTTAAACAACATATTCGGTAAATGTCTTCGTTAAACGCCATGATGAAACGAGTCCCATATACTACTACCTTAATAAACAATTTTACAAGTCGAATGAAATGCAAATTTAATTAATACGTTAAACTAATAGCAGGCAGCTAATATTACACACCTAGCTTTTGCTGAGATGCTGCTACTGTAAAATGGCTACGAACCCGCGAGTATGCTTTAATTCTAACCGCCGAATGGTTTAGACGGGGCACGAATGGAGGTTTCATCCATCCTTATCGCAGGTCTACAGCGACGCCATGCGGAGATAAGACAGTCAAGCAAAGAAAACCTGACCTTGCATTATCCAAGATGCTGCAGGTCGGACAGCGATGCTGTTGCTTTACGTACATTTCGTGGCAGGCGACCTCTCCAAGTCTATTAAATAGATGCGGAATAGGCAGAGATCAGCCAAATAGCGGATTCGTCGCTAAAGATGACACGAAGCCGGGCGAACCGAAAAGGTCTGCAGGTGGAAAGCGGTTGTAGAAAAGTACGACCAACCATGAAAAATCTGTACGTCGTTTTGAACTGTGCAGTTAAAAAATCGCCAGCATCTGCATAAATTTAAATATAAGAAAGATTTGGTAAAATGGTTATATATGCCACGTACGATGGGGGGGGGGGGTTGTTTTACTAATTTACGTAGACATAAAACAAAAGAGTGTTTTTCTTATTAAGTAATCAGAAGATTTGAGACCATACTGATCAAATTTTATTAAATTGAAAGGTTTGTTATATTGTAGTCATAGAATATTTAACAGAGTACCATAAAAGCCCTCCTTGTTTGTTCAGGAAACAAGTGAACAGTTCGATTAGTTTGTTCTACGATTTACCACGTTACTATTGGCAAATATCTTCTTTTTCTTTATCGTTTCCCTCTTGTGCGATTACAGCGCAACTTAGGGTTTAACTCTACTCTTCTAAGTCTCATCTGTGTCCTGCCATGTTCTTTACTTCAGTTATGGTTTTTCGTTGTTTTTGTGCTTGATTTCTCATATAGTCTTGCCATAGATCCTAGGTCTTTTTCATATTATCCCCATTTCTATTATTCTTCTGGGTATGCGTTCTTCTTTCATTCTTTTTAGTGGACGTAATTCTAATTCATCTCTTGTTTTTTACTTCTTGTTTTTCCTATAACGTTCCTTAGGTATCTGATCTCCTCTGATGTTATTTTGCATTTATGTTTATCTAGCATAACCCTCGTTTGGCGCCATATATTAATATTGGTTTTCAAGATTCTTATTTTGGTATTATTTCGCAGTTTCTGTTATCCATTATATTATTATTAATTTGATAGTAAACGTTACACATTTTTTGTATTCTGTTCTGTATTTTCCTGTCTATTGTACTATTTATTATTTGTAAAAACGGTACCTAAGTATCAATGACTGCGTACTAGTTCTAGTTTTTCCGTTTAGTTGTTTGTTATCTATGTTTTCTCTATCTTCCTGTGTCCTACTTACTTTGACAATTCTACTTTTTTTGTACATATATGTATCTGCACTTGCTTTTTTTCTAAGCTGGTTGTCGTTGATTTTTCTTTTCATTTTAGCTTTGGTCAAAGAGACGATTATTATATCGCCTACATATGAATACTAAGTTGAAAATGTTAACTGGTGATAAATTACCAGTCCAATCGTTGATGGTCTTGTCTCTTTTTTTGTTTTCTTTAGCATCTGGCCCATGAAGATTATAGACAGCTGTGGTCTAAAGGTGTCCTTCTCTTTCATATCATTTTCCATTTAGTCTTACTACGTAATTTCTTCTTTGGAATTTGTAATTTTGATTGTACTTCCATTGTTTCTAGAGCCCCCCGTATTTCTTATTTGGACATTCTGTCGAAGGCTGGGGTTAGGTATTGGAAGATCAGGTAGAAGCGCTTCTCTTTCTTCATCAGTTTACATAAGCAAAGGTCGCCATATAAAAGAACGACGCCTGTGGCACATGCACAGTAACAGAGAAAGGCTTTAGATAGTAATGAAGTTAGTTGTAACACAGTGACATCTACATGTTGCTGTAAGAGCTGTATGAGCTCTTTCTGCTGTTAACAAATAAAACTATTATTTACAATAGTTTTTATGAAATTAAAACGTACTCATATATAAATAGTAAATACCCATGGACTATTAAAAAGAAACTTATTTTTGTATATATCATTATGATGAAAATAAACCTATTAAAAAAGTATACAATACATATAAAGAGATCCTTCCGACTGCACCATAACCATTTATAACTGTTTAAGATTTTGTGAGATATGTGATTGTATAAAAATACTTCCGCTTAGCTTGCTTAATATACTAAAAAAACCAGTCTAGCACGAATCGAGCAAAATTTTGCAAATTTGGAAAGTTTATAGGGAATTAAGCAAGCAGTACTGTTGCTGCTTTTGATTTTGCTAATAAAAAATGTCATTTTCGTATACTTCCGTTTATTTCTTTTTATAACCTAAACATCTGTTTAAAAAATAAAAACTGGGAGCAACTACCGCACTACAGAATGAATATTTTACATCAATCCGTAAAGGTTCGATTGCACCTACTTGCACGTGTGGCAAGCATAAATTTAGAGTAGATTTGGCCTACCGGCGCCTACATACTTCGACGGCCTTGTTCTATTGTGGCAGCATTGTAATCATTAATAATTCGATTAGTACGTGTGCCGAGTATTGACCTCGAACACGAATTGCCTTTGGTAACGTGGAAAAACTTGCGTGTGCCATTTTCAGGCCGTTCCACCAGCATGTACTTTATTCTAGGGCAAAGTAACTAAGTTCGGGTGGTTTTGAATGCGTCATTTTTTCCATGATACGCCACTGAACCGGAAAATGCGCCGGACGCCTTTATGTCCGGAAAATGACCATCGCGTGTTCGCATGTTGGGGTAGTGGGCGTAATTAAAAATGCTCTCCGTTTCAAATTGCATAATGTTTATGTTTACTTTACTAAATTTGACTGGTCCGGCATTCCGGTTACGGCTCCGAATATGGAGGAATCACGGCATATATTAATTGTAGAAAATAAATTGCGTGCACAATCTTGTTCGTTGTATACTTAAAAAAAGTAAGCCCTCTAGTTTAGCACCTTTCACTTCTGTACACCGAATTTCTCTATCTCTCTACGAACTGCCTAGTTTATATAAAAAATAGGTGTAAGACCTAGACATTTAAAAAACTACATACTTACATCTTGGAGACTTATTATGTTACCTGAGACATGCTTGTTTTGCAACTGATAATGTAATGAAAAAATCAAAGATGACGGAAAGAAGGAACATCTTGTGGCTTAAAGATATCTGAGAATGGTGGGTACAGAAGAAGCAGCACAACACTGGCGCAAGGTGCACGTTGCCATAACAATAACACACTTACAATAGGGGAAGCAACAAAAGAAGATTGCTTCTTGCTTAAAGCTACCGGTTAGAGAATTAAAAAGAAGCAATAATGCAAGCTTATGAGAAAAGACAATAAGTGACATATGGCATGATTCATATGGGTGGCAGGATTTTGCCTTTAAAATTCAGCTGAATAGCATTGAGAAGGATGTGGTGAGACTTCACATAATAAATGAAGTATGAGTAGAACTAGAACAGTACCGAAACCTATGGAGTGATAAAGAATTTATAATGAATAAAAAGACATTCCA
Organism: Agriotes lineatus; assembly: GCA_940337035.1. Classification (NCBI taxonomy): domain Eukaryota; kingdom Metazoa; phylum Arthropoda; class Insecta; order Coleoptera; family Elateridae; genus Agriotes; species Agriotes lineatus. The sequence goes on along the minus strand of OW679198.1, from coordinate 131,587,172 downwards.
ATGAATAAAACCATCAAAGATTGGTGTTTACGATTGACAAGATTGCTATAGAAGAATGTTCAGAGGTTTTAAAGAAAAGAAAATCCGAAACCGCTTTATTGGCCACTTCGTTTAACATATAATATTGACACTGCATGTAGACTACGGAAATCACAGGTAAATCCCAAAATAAAACTGCAAGGAAAACGGTATCTAAATGTAGTGTTATATGTATTTAGAAAAACATTAAGGCCATTTGCAAATATAGATCCCGAATAGACTATGCGGAAATAACATTTCAAGACGTACATCGTAATTAATAGTTTTAGAGGGCAAAGGTATACTTACATTTGAATAGCGACAAGTAAAACAAGAAAAGATAAAACGATGAAGTTTTACAAAACCATGTCAGCATCTAAAAAGAATAGTACAATATAAAAGGTAGCATGAAAACAGTTCAGATAAGAAATAAAGAAAAGAAGAGAATTATACATTTTTAACATTAATAAAAATATTGAAGGGTGTAACAATTCCTTGATTGAATGGAAAGACGATCATTGCTAGAAGTAATACATATTACAATTCAGTTCAAACGGAAAGTGAGGTGTTTGGAAGACCCAAGAGAAGATAATCTTAATAGTGAAGGTGGAAGAGAAGATGAGGAGGATTGTAGAATTTAAAATATCCATAGATACGTAGGTACCCATTAATAAGAGGAAAAGATGCCTTCATTGAGCCGGTGGTCTACCGTGAGCCTACGCAGGGATAAATCACAAAAATTGCTAGAATATTCTAAGAACTCTTATTAGTTAAATATCTCTATCAAAATCGGTTAAATTGGACATGCCGTTTGTCAACTACAACCTTAATTTTTTTATTTTATTTGACAATTTATATCGAATACATATTTATTACAGTTTTGGTTTTGTGACACACAATTAAATCTATGAGACTAATTTTAGAACCGACTAGCATAATAAAGCATACTAACAGCAGCTTGTTCTTGACTGATTGAAAGTGACGCGGGTTCGACACATTCCAGGTGAGGTAGAAACAGAGTGCCTCAGGTTGCAAACTGAATGACTGGAATGTATGAATGAGATTAAATGCGATGCTGGCGCTTCCGTTGCCCTTTTTATATAGCTTTCCCTGTTGCGTCAGCGTTTACTCGAAAGTGCAATTAGCCATTGTGCTCCGTTTCTCCTGATTCCGGACATTTGGAGTTGCTTTATTGCCTTCCGCTGCAACCCGATGATTCTCGGCCAAGGTGTTAGGTCACTTTTTTCCGAACGTTTGCGTCGGTCAAGGATTTTATTACGCGACGGTCATATCTGTGGGCGACCAGCGGGCTTACCTCGATTCTTGCGCATTATGAATTTTAAATTGCGCGCTTTTTGCACTCGAATTGCAGATGCGCGACGCTAATTGCACAGTTTACGATACTAGTCACGTAGTAGCTTGTGATCATGGATTTTTCACTTTTATGATCGCCTGCGCTGCTTTGTAGGCCTTTCGCGGGGTGATTTATGGACGCTGCATGTAGCCATGTCCCCGCTATACCCTACAGAATATGTCACTCTATAATGGTGAAAATATTTTAGCAAAGTTCATCTTATATAGGTTTAGGTTGCTATAAATATATAACGGTAAATAGCTTCGTAGTTTCAGTTTACGTGTAAAAATGCAATTTCCCCTCTGCAGTTTCCTGAAATGTTGGTAGTTTATCTTCCTATATTTCAATCTATAAGAATGTTCCGCTAAATCCTACCACGACTCTTTTCCTTCTATTTTATTGTGATGATTTAAAGTCTTATTGGAGAACATTTGCAACACGTGGTGTATAAACTGCTCCTGTGTTTAGATTCAGTAATAAATAACAGTCCGACTTATCCAATTAATAGTTACTAATATGTTCACCATAGCGTGTACCTTACTTCAGGTTGTTTCAGAGCATTGCCTCTATTTTTATTTATCATAATTCATAATTATGTGCACGTACACTTTGTGTGAATAAGTAATTCCTGTGTGCCTTCGATAATCTTTATATAGTCCAGATATTACAAAACTTGAGGAAGTGGCCTTCAAATTGGATCCTGGTATCCATATCTTTTGCTCCGCTGTAGTAATTGCTGCAACGTTTTATTTTAATTCAAGTACATTTGCTCTTATTTGCTTTTGGAGTTAGAATATGTATTGCTTGCTGAAATTCAACCCTCAGACATATTATTATATTACTTTGTGGTAATTCATGCCCAAATTATAATAGTGTCAACCTTTTCAATAGCTAATAGCAAGCAATAGTGAAGTTTCTTTCTGTAGTATTTTTATCAGTCCATCACACTGATAACACATAATCAGTTAACAAAAGAGGTTCGGTTTTTTCAATTGGGAACGCACTCATAAACGGTAAAAAGCTTTTTGTGGTGCGTAATAAAACCAAAGCGTTATGGGTTAAGGCTGTTTCTTTGTTGTTGGCAGATGCTATGCATTTGTATAACTAATTACATTCGTTTCGTTAAATACAGAGGATGGCCTTTATGATCGTTACGGAAATGTATTTGTCCTATTGTGCTTATAATTGCAAACCATTTTATTTACTTAAATGGTTTAAATGATAAAACTTGTCGTTTTTGCTGAGGGAATCGTTACTTTTCCCAAGTAAAAAATCGCATCTGCTTGAAAGTTATTTCATTTCCCTGTAGCTGACTAAAGATTGAAAAGAAAACGTTCAAAATGGGCGAGACCCTCGTCAAATCAACGCGGAATGGTTAAATGGTGGGCGCAACTCGTGAGTGAATCAAAACTTGGACCTTTCCACGGCAATTGTTGGGTAAGGGATGGAATACAAAAAGGGATGTTGTCTCCAAAATAGGTTTCCGTTTACAAATCCTCCTGATGCGAAGGCATGCTGCAGAGCAATGCTGCTTTCAAAGAGGATACTCCTTCCGTTTGCGACCTAATCCGTTTATCACGTACTCAGCATCCAAACGTGTCGTGTAATAAAGTGAAAGAGTGTCATTCCAGCAGCTTTAATCAGGATTTTTTTCAGCCCCGGACGTGCCGTGCCGGTGCTAAAGTTCAAAGAAAGTTGCAGATATGACAGGGGAAAACGAATGTTTATTAGTAAGAAAACAATTGTCAACATAAATCTAGGATAAAAGTGGCGCGTTACTTACTCTTACTTGGCGTTGCATTGCAAAAACTTTCTGTGGTGCTTAAAACTACAGATTGTCTAATTACTGTCAGACGATGAGCACTCTTAGCATTTGAGCGTTCTTGTAGTGGCTCACTTTGCGTGTCTGTTCGACTCGATCCATTTATTCGCCGGCACGGTTTTCCGTTTTATTGACACTATTTTACTATTGTTTCGTAGGCTGTAAACCTAATGGCATTCTTTATGTTACGATGTCGACATCTGTATTGTTAGTGTACTTGCCTACCTTTTTATATGGGCCATGTCTCGCTCTGTCTATTGGCGGTGTATTTTGTGTTTTAATTTTTAATAGCTAGACATAAATAGGAAGGTCTACGTAACTTTTTATAGAGGCTGCCTAAATAAAATGTATGTATATGGGGTTTGCCATGGTCCATACTATTAGTGTATAATTAATTTGTAACGTAATGTCCTGACAGTGACAGACTGATAACTAAGCCACGTATCTAGATGCACAAAATAAAATAAAAATATGCCTATATACATTGCGTTGGTTCTGTACTTCGGCAACTAATATTTGATATGTATTTGTTTTAAGAGATGGGGATAGCCACCCTGTTTGATTACAGTGACTTTATATGAGACAGTGGCGACAATACAGTACTTTTTTATAGGTCGCTCGAATTACGTGGTATCGGCCGCCATTAAGAGGCAAAATTTGTTGATGCTTTTGTTTGTTTATACCAAATTTGAGGTTAAAAGGTTAGGTTTTGCGTCAATTTGTGTCAAAACTGACGCAAAAACCTAACCTGATAACCTCAAATTTGACATAGACTTACAGTGCCACCAACATATTATTCATACGTTGTATATAACCATGATCATTCAAAAACGTTCAATTTATTCAAGTTAGTAGGCTATAGGCCGCCATTTTGAGGCAAATTATGCCTATTTCGCCACTGTCTCCATCAAGCCACTGTATTTTTGATATTTGCTAGTTCAATAATACTACATTTGCATTGCATTGCCATTATGTTATTTGGCTTATAATTAAAAAATAAAGCACTAGGAACTACAATCAGGAATGGGACAAAATTTACACAATTTTCTTTTCCTTGGAAAGTGACGATCGCCCACGTTGTTTTCTGTTCGTTCTCATAACATAGGTAGTTCGATGAAGCAGCAAAGCATGTACAATCAGCAGTACAACCTGAAAGAAAAAGAACATTAATAAAGCACACTACAATTAAGAGAGGTTATGACGAATGTAAATAGAGAGTTAACACGTAAAAAGATGGAGATGCGTAATTCAAAGAAGCCAAACATCTAATTATGCAACATATCAGCTCTATGTGGGAAGATAACAACGATAGTCCCTGTTGGGAGAGCGTACTTAAACTTGTTGTTATGGTTTACACATTACTATTTTAAAAAAACATCGGTGAATAAAAAAAATCTGCCGGAACAAGCGTTTAAAACTAAAAATCGACGGGTTTCAGGATTTTTCTGTAAAGTCACTGATTTACAAAATAATGAGTTTATTCCTTTCACTTGCACCATACTGATATATAAATGTATGATCAAAAATTATTTAGTTATTATTATAGCTTGGAATAGTTTCTAATTTATGAATGCAACTACGTTTATACTTAATGTCAAAACTGACATTTGATTTTTAAGTGACGTATTTATTCATAAATTAGGAATTATTCCATAGCCATACTTGATGAAAATAGTTTTTGATATATGTAGAATGGAATACTAAGTGACTACCAGAGATTTTGCTTGAGTAAACTAAACGCACTATTAATGTACTAGCTGTAGCCCGCGGCGTATGCCGCATCTAAAATGTAGGAGTGTTGCACAGTAGACCATTATTACAGAAATAATAAGGGTGTGTTTAAACGGACAGTACTTAACCTTCTATATTATTAAATGTTCGTAATTAAAAAAACAACCCATAGGCATAATAAGTAATAGTTTACTGTGATAATATCCCTATTAAAAGTAATAGTAAACCGTTGAATGAAGCCTTGGTACTTTTGCCGGTTTAACACGGCATGTAGTGTTGTGCATTATTTAAGCGATATTGTAGCTCTCATCATCTAACTATAAGTTTGTAATAAATTACATCTGTCTCTCATTGGACACTAAGCTATATTAAATAAAGTGTCATTCCGGAAACGCAATGCATTTATATCTAGGAAAATTTTAAAATGCAGATTAAAATTTATATTCTTCAATTCGATACGTATAAATCGAAAAGTATTTAGTGAGCATATCAATATTTTAGAATAATGGACGTCTAGTTGAAATCGATTCCTTAGATACAGTCTTTATGCTCTGCCAATTTCAAATTAAAGAAACCACGTATATTTTACTTAGCAAGAATGAATGCGTGTCGTCCTTTTCTGTCGGTTTAGATAAAAGTTGGCTATCGATTTGTTAAGATCAAATCAACTAGGCGGCTGTTAGTGTCAAGCTATTTACTGGAGCTGATTTCTATCTTGCAGCTCCAGTAAAATAAGTTTTTGTAATTTACTTATTTATTCCCTGAGTATGGGACAGATTTGTCTTCCGAAACGTTCGTGTTTTAATATTTTTCATTTTGAAGTGTAGCAATACGGATTGGGCCATAATTATATATAACAGCAATGAGATAACATGAATAACAAAATAGAATGCTTGAGTAAGAAAGAGATGGCCATACGAAAAAATTATTTTAGTAGGCATGTTTAGTTGACATATGTCATAATTAAATTAAGCGTCAAGCCTACTCGAATATTTGCTACTATGTTTATCTCTTTCTTACTCAATCAATACGTGTTATATTCTTGTTCATGTTATCTTATTGCTGTTATACAGGGAATTTACTTTAATAGTTAACATACGCGTTTCGTTTCTATGCCACCATTTAATCATACAGGTCATTTCCATAGTTAAAAATGAGACCAATAGATTAGAGCGTATATTTTACGAGTTAACATAGGAATTATTACTTGTCAAAAAGACAATTAAAAGTTATCCTAATGTATACCACTGAAGAGAAGATACAACACACAAATTGTTCCTACGCATCTAGTTTTTAGTTGCATACCTACATTCCGGTAAAAAATTAAAGTTTCTTATTAGCAAGTACCTAATTCAAATTCGTATGTTAACTCGTAAAATAAACGCTCTAATCTATTGATTTCATTGGTAACTATGGAAGTGACCTGTATGATTAAATGCTGGCATAGAAACGAAACTGCTATGTTAACTATTAAAATAAATTCACTGTATATAATGGTGGCACCATCGGTATATTAAAAAACTGCATATAAATGATCAAGCGCCACAAACAGGTGTCAGGGATTATCAAATGGTTTAAAGTCGAGTTGAATTGCAAGTGAAATCGTGGGTGTCTTAAGTAATTTTAGTTTATACCAACTCAACAAAGTGTTTGTGGCAAATTATATTGTCCTCCAAGTCAACTTCAGATTTGGTTTTTAACTACTTAGATCTAACTTAAAACAAGATCAGTGAAATTGATTTCTAGTGATCAGTTGTTTCCGAAACAAAATTTGTTCCAGAAAAACATGAATTTTATTTACTATTAGCAATTGAGCTGGTCTTCCAACATAAGTCAAGTTGAATTGCAAGACGGCCGCAAACAATCGTGAAGGCACTCGTTGTCGAAGTTGTTTTAAGTTGTGTCATCTCAACAAAAGGGGTTCTGGTTCTGTTGCTAACAGATTATGTGGTCTTACAAGTTAACTTCAGACTTGAGCCAACTACTTAGAACGGTTAAAACAAGATCAGTAAAATTGATGTCTAGTGATCAGTTTGTATTTTAATTCTGTTAATATTTGGTAATAAACTAGGTTCGCCATCTACATCAGTTGATTTAGATTCCATTTCCAAATATTTAAAACATACTTTAAAAAACAACATACATATTTAATGATTGGTTCCATTGAATTTGTTATATCAACGATGATATTAGCTATTAATGAATTGTGCTTTTCTTGTGGTAAGTTAGTTAAATGCGTGTCAAGTCAACAATATTGGTTATATTCAACCATTGTTGCTAATAAAAAAGTTCTTGTTCTACTTACCTTCCAATTTATGTCTTCAATATTTAAATCAGACTTAAACTAAAACTCATAAAAGATCTCTAGTGGTCGGTTGGTTCATAATTTTTTCCGAAAAAATAACCGACGAACGTTATTAACATATGACGAAGTCTCATACCTTCACACAATCATAAACAAGATCATCAAGAAGATAATACTACTCGAAATTGTGCTAGTTGAGCCAAGTCTTATATGTTTTCATGTTTTCTTTCAAAATAAGGTTATTAATAGATATTGTGGTCATCCCAATTGACCTCAGGTGGACTTTCCACATAATCAACTAAGCTAATATTAATGTAGGTACACTTTGTTACAATTTGTGCAAAAACAAAATTTATTTTATTCTTTAAAAGTGAAATTGCTTTTTTTGATAATAAACCAAAAAATCTTATCTAAATTCAGATCAAATGTAATTACTTTCATCAAGCGTTCCAAAAGTGTACATGTAGGTACCTCTTCTATAAACAACACTATGAAACGCCGCTTTTAACCTGGCAACGGGTCCAACTTGACAAATATCTCACAAGTAGAAACCGTTTAAATGGAAATGTTAAGTCGAGGCTTGCAGATTCTGCAAACCCTCAATTGAAATGAATACGTAGAAATTGTATATTAAGGTACATACCGTGAGATCATTTAAAAGCGGGACAGAGAGTGCCATGGGATTTCTGTTTTAGATTCGAACTTTGGTTAACAGCCATTTGTCAATTTATTAAATTAACCCCAAACAAGACGTAAGCTTTATTAAACGTCAAAAATTACAGTAAATGTTCAAAGACAGAAATTTCAACGCACTCTTTTTGAAAATTTAGTGTAATTTTTGACGTTTAATAAAGCTTATGTTTTGTTTGAGGTTAATTTAATAAATTGACAAATGGCTGTTAACCAAAGTTCGAATCTAAAACAGAAATTCCATGGCACTCTCTGTCCCGCTTTTAAATGATCTCACAGTACAATTGCATATAATAGCTGATATTGTGATCATTGATTAGTTTTCTACTACACCTACTCATAATTATAAAGCATCAATTACCAATCAAAGGCTTTTGAAAGGACTCAGTCGTGGTTAAAAAGTAGAACGATCTGAACCAGTGACGTGGACTGCTATTTCACCCGTCCTTATTTTGATGCAGGATCGCCGTGTAGTAGCATGTAGCGAATCGCTCATTACAGAGATTTCATAAAAATAGACGATGTAGGTTAATTGAGAATGAGTGTATAAGGTTGGCAGAGAAAGTCGTTCCTTCCTATAAACAAATTACATTTTCCAGCAGCGACCAGGTATTAAATAATTGATTTTCCAGGCGGGGGCTACAGTATAGGTACCAATTATAACTGAAATTATATGTTTGTAGAATTACTGTACAACCCATAGCATAGTGAAAATCTGAAACTGACACGCCCTACATGCAAAGGCTTGATGTTTTGCTGAAATGTTTACCTAATTTGGATATTTATTAATATAGTTAGAATATTATAAAATACACATAATATTACACTATCATTCGTCGAAGTAACAGCTAGTGCTATCTTGGGTTATTAAACTTAATTCTAGAGAATTAAAGGTCGTAGGAGGAAGAAATGCATCATTAATAAACACAATTTGACCTTCGACTGGTTGTGTAATCTTTTACGTGCTATTTTTTGATATTGTTGTTTTGAAATCCGTTTATTACTAATTCACAAAGAATCCGAACAAACTCCGCTTTATAAAACCGGGAGTATTCTTTTTCCGCAGTGAAGAGGATTTCTATAATAAAAATATACTAAATTACAGCAACAGGAGTTATTTAAGCGTCGGTACATATTTGCAGAGTGTTTCTGACACGATATCATTCTTAGCTAACCCGGAAAACTTTGTATTATACGTATTGTAAGCACATCTAGAATAATGTAACCATTATTGAAACAAATCTATAGACATTTATTTTCTAAAGGGCTACGTGTCCGTTACAGAAAGACAAACAGCCTCAAACGTTCCAAACATAAATTGGACTAGAAAACAAGACAAGTTGTTTAAATTTCAAGGAGAATGGAACAAAAGAGTTTTGCGTTTAATATTTTCTAGTAGGCTTTACGTATTACTGTTCATTTGCAATAACAAGCTATCAGAAAAGGCAAATTTAAACAGCTACATTTATAATATAGAGTATGGTGAAACTGAATTGGAAACAATGCGTTACATTTATTTTTAAACGTAATTAACATAGTCGTACTTATATGTTTATGGGAAAGAGAAATTTGAAATTGTATGGAAAAACAAAATCACAATTCGCATTTGCCAATGTAATTTCATTTTATACTGAATAAAGTTGTGAGCTTAAATAAGTATAAGAAAACGTAAGCAAACGTCAAAGGAAGTTTTAAAAAAGCATGCGAATTGAAATAAAATTGATGGTAAATTTTGAATTTCCCCAGTAAGAAATTTTGACAGAAAGACGACAGAAACTTTCCAACATTTTAAAAATCTTATGATACTCGTAGTTGAAAAGTTGATGGTAGCATCACCAGAGTATTTGGATATAATAAATACTTTGTGGATAACAACTCTTTAATAAAATTCAATATTATTCCTACACATACACATCAATGCACAATTACATAGAAAAATACATACAGGTTGCTTAACATTGTAACATGGCAATATGGCAATTCAATAAGTTGGAAAAGGTTCAAATACTATTTGCCATAAGAGTAAACAAAGTACTTACTTATTGCATTTTTTATTTTGGTTACTCTCATGGGAAATAGTATTTGAACCTTTGCCAACTCGTTGAATTGCCATGTACCGTACAATTTTAAGCAACCTGTATGTAGTGCGCGTATTGACTCTGTATTTAAACACAGCTCAGTGAATCGAATGACCGAAGTGGAAGAAGTCAAAAGAATGAAATCGCATGACGTGGTTCTTGCCTCTGGTCGCTTTTATATTGACTCGGTTCGATTACGTCAGTGGATTTATTGCCTCTCTGACTCGTTCCTGGCTTGGGTTTCAAGCGAAAGTCCTTCCATTATCCGAGGGTTTTGCGTCAGCGAGAGGACTTATTTGCCCCTCTTGACTGGCTTGGAACGCCAACTGACATTTTATAAAAAAGGGTTTTAGTGCCTCGACTCTCGTAAGGTCTGGCTACTCGGGGTTCCCTCTCGTGACGTATTGATTCGTCGTACTTGTGTTGCTAATTGCTTGTGCTGGTTCTCTGTTTGTGGATGTTGTCCATCACTCGCAACGCTCTTTATATTGAATTTATGGTGCTTGCACTCACTCACGCCTAGGGTGTTTTTCAAGCAAACTACTTACTGCAATGAGACGGTTAGCACATTCATCGAAAGTTTTTCTTTCAGGATTAATTGCGCTGCAACTTTCAGTTTTTTGCGTGTATTATTTATTGCTGCTGTACGTGGAAATCCATACCCGCTATAAAGGGAATCACACACAAAATAACCAATAACATTTCAGATAGTTTTAAAAATGAAACTGGGAAATTGTAAACAGAAAACTCCTAATAAAAATACACAGAAATCCATTACAATTGAAAAAAAATTAAAGTCCGGGAGAATACACAGGCATACATCGGATTTTTGTAAAATTGCAAGATATATGTCGGAATGTAAGGATATCGAGCACTCTAAATAAATCAGTTACAATTGCATGACATTTCTGAAAATTGCAGTCACGCACACACACACACACACATTTCGTAATATTTGTAAGCATTATAGGAAATAACAAACAAAGATACTATAATAGAAAATGATAGTCAAAAGAGGATTCTTCGAAATTCAGTATAAATGGAGTAAAACTGTAAAATATGTATACCGGAATATTGAAGGAAGTTTTACATAAAGAAGTTTACAAGAAACAGCTGAAACTGAATACAATTTTAACACAGGTGAAAATTGCATCGAATTATGATCTGGGCAATTACAACAATCAATCACAATAAAATACAATTTAAGGTAACGAAAAACGACTACAGCTGGGAAATTTATAAAAATTTGCGAAGTGGAATAGTTTACATCGTGATTTCTGATGTGAATTTTAAGCATTTCATTGCGAGATTGTATAGCCGTAGCCAGTATACGATTTTAGGGAAGACTTACGAAATTTTAGGGGTGATCCTAGGACTATGCAAAATTTCAGTGCACTATAGATTTCTATAACGCTCATAATACTGATCGTTCGTGGAGATCCGTAACTACTCTGTACGTATTTCTTACTTTTTACTACCAAAGTTTAAATTTAAAAAAGTGTTAAATCGCATTTGCTTCAAAATAGTCAGCTTTTGCACAAAACCAGCGCTGGGTGGCCCTAAGTAAATTGACACAAATGCCTCTGTTACAGGACCAAACGGTACTTAGAACACAAAATCGTCCCACAGGTGGACGTTAGATAATTACTTGACTATAATTGAATAATAAGCCCTTCAAAGGGGTGTCAAATCTGATGTACGATTACTTTGAATGATCGCATTGCCCGTTGATATTTAGTCCTGCGGCAAGTTTTACCCCGACTAGTGGATCAGTCGAGACATAGGCCCGTGGATATTTACCGAAACGTTGGAACTAGATGAAAGCTCAGAAGACAGAAGACGCCACGAATTCTGTACTTAAATTTACGTTTGCTCCACAAGAATTCGAGATAGGGAACAAGCGATGTTTTGGGCTTAGGTGTGCGACAGCTTTCGCCACTAGGACTACCTTTGATGATATTGGTACTCTGTCTGCTAACTGCTGTATAATTCTTAACAACATGGGACAAATAGAATAAAATAAACACGAAAGGTGAACAAAGCATATATTGGATATCTCCAGTATTAAAGAGGTTTCGATACATAATAATAAAACGAAATGGCCCCTTGGGGACGTCCTCCGATTACAAGCTACTTTACTATTTTAATTATTTATTCAGCAAGTGCCTGAATGGCTAATAATTTAATAACTGTGGTCCTAAAGGACTAACGGTTCTCTATAGCTAAGCGTGGAAGACGCAACTCAGGGAATTGCAGAGTTAAAAGCGCAACGCTAATAGTTCGTGGTTGAATAAACCCGAATTAGTTTTTATCAAACGCACAATGTACATACAACAAACAATTCGTAATATCGTCGCAAGTCGTAAGAGGGAGTCGATGAAATTTCTCCTTCGATGATGATACCCAAACCAAGATTGCTGGGATAGACGGTCGGGAAAGATGACAATGCTCGTTGTGGTTAGCGGTTGCGGAAGGAAGTATGGTAGTCGTGAAATTCACTTTAACCTGAACCGGAGGTAGCAACGGCAGGTGATTCTGCCACGGGACGAGAACCATTCCGTAAGTTGTAATATTGTCAGGGAAATCTCGTAGATATAAGGCTTTGCCATAATTAAAGACGTAACTTAACGATATTCGGTCCGCTACAGTAAGTGACTAACAATCGCCCCCGATACTGCGAGGCACCCAAACAGGTACCCTGAGCTGAATTTTGAAAGGCCAGCCATCTACGCGGTAGCTCGGGAATCGGGAGTCACAAGCAGGTTTGAATAGTAAACCCCGACTAAGGATTGGAAAATCAAATTTGCAGCTCACCAGCTTTGTAAAACACGAAGAAAATCCCAGATGCAACGTCAGCCGTCTGGCAGGCGCTCCTCAGCTGCAAACTGAAGCATGCTCATAATTTCGTGTAAACGAATGAACTGATTTTACCCAAAATGATCAAGAACTAAGAAGGTCCACAGGAAGTGCGCTAGAAACGCAGAATCACATAACATCTCCTACATTCAAGCGATTTTTTAAATTGAATATTAAAAAGGCAAAGTATTAGCCATTAATTAATTGGCAAAGTTGTTTCTGTTTTTTAAATTATTAAATCCTCTTATCAATGCAGCAGAGGGTGTATCAGAAATACGTGTATTAATTTTAATGCGTATTAGAGTTGGCTAAACTAAATATTCTTTCTATTGGTCACTCAAACCGATTTACAATTAAGCAAAAGGTCATCTACTAAAACGCCTGTCGTTAAAAATATGCAGCGAAAGTTGTGGGGCAAAAAATATAGCAAAAACATTACAATTTTTGCAAACATTTATAGAATAGAGAAAAGTTATTCAACTTGGTGAGTTATTCTAGGGGTGAAAATTAACACAAACGAATACATTAACACCCTGTATACATTAACGTGTACAGACGTGTATAATTTAGCTCTCCTGAATTATTTTATTGTACGTAAAAGTACCACAAATGATTGTTGTTTGGTATATGAACTACTGTAAATTCTTCGAAAGAATTGAAATTTGCCAGGGGAAGCTCGGACATCTTGCTGGCTACCACCCTGAAATGATGTAGACCTTAGTTGTATTTAAGTCTTTTACAAGGAGACTAACAGCTTCAAACTGGAAAAGCTTTCATTAAATTTGAGCACAAACTGGATTTTTATTCGTTTATAAACAAAGGTAAGTTCACTTCACCTATGTTGTATTAGGACCTAAAGTTCAAGTAGTCGAAAACCGCTTACTTGAAGCAATAATTTAATTGATAAATTAATTATGTGGTTCAAGCCTGTTACCTAATTGTCAATAACCGCGAATTGCGTTAAATTAATCCCCTTACGAACTTCTCACTAAAAGTTGCAGAAAGGAACACGAGAGCAAACTCAATAAATTGGAGACGATGAAGATTTATTCCGGGCCGAAGCTGTGCGCGAAATTATAAGTTGGGCGTGAATGAAACCGCTTTTTCTCTTTTTTTTTGCCTTGTAGCGTCATTTTCAAGGATGAAATCAACTCCTACCTACCGTCTGAGTGTTATTGCGGAAACACAAGCGCGACCTTTCCTAATTTTCTCTGATCATCGCGCATAGCAGTTGTACTTAGAGCAATTTTCCGGCACTGCTCGTTCCCAGAACTGAAGGTCGAACTGTTTTTCAGCTCGTGGAGCAACAGCTACATAACTGGAACTGCGAAATTTGCATTATAATAGAGTTGTGGAAAAGGTCCAGTTAAATGCGGAGGCTGACGAAATTTTTCAGAGAAACCATTACTGTGCGTTCTAGTTACACCAGAATCTGCATCTGCTCTTCCTTGTAAAAACTAATATTGATTCTAGCACGCTGTGGAAAAACAAGTGAGTGACAGGGAACTTCCAAATCAATTTAAGCTCGCCACTTCCCGCCTAATTCGCAAATAATTTTCGGAAGAGTGGAAAAGCATACTTGACATGAGTTGAGTAGCCCATTTTACTGCTTTGAGGTCAAGATACAAGTATATAGGTCATAATAAGGAATTGCCTTGTCTCATATTTAGAAGGCATTTACTTGCACCATTGTTAGCCGTCTTGAAATAACAAGGCAATTTTTCAAACTTAAAAAATTGCAAATAACAAATAAGTAAGAGTGTATTGCTATAAATTTTTAAATTTTATATTTCACACAGGCTGCGACAGAATTACTTTCATATTTAATCAACAACAATTTTACATTTAGCAAGATATATAAAAAATAACTCTACTGTTATCGCAGTTATTATGGCTAATTTATTTTTCCCTGGATTCAAATCCGTACCCATTCATAAATTACAGGCTGACGACTTACCGAAGTTCAGAACCGTCCCTTCGGTCTAGGAGTTTTGGATCAAAAATCCGTTGCATCTAGTAGAATATCTCGAGCAGGGATTATTTTCAGGTGCACTACCTATGATCTATAATAATACGGATGCTTACCGCTTCGGGCGCCTATTAGCCGAATGCAGTTAGCAGCGAATCAGTTCAAATTGCAACTGCGATTGTTGTCCCCGTAGTGACCGTATTCGCAAGGCATTTGTGGGAAATGAGAATTTTAGACCATCCAGGTGCGCTTCCTGGATCACTGATAATTATTTATCAGGTCAAAGGGTAGTGATCCTCTCCGGATGTCCACTATTCCCGGGTATATAGTATACTATATTTCTGCATCAATTGAGCACTAACCCAACTATAACAATCAGGAACGACCCAACAGCTATACAGGGTGTTTGTAGATCGCTAGACAGCTCGTAACTTTGTTAATAATCGAGATATCGAAACTTTCTTTTGTTTTAAATGCCAGTATACAACCTACAAATCAACTTAAACGAAATTAAGCCATGGCCTCCTATTTTTACGTAGTGGTACACAACTTTGGATTTTTAAATGGAACGCGCTGTATATTTTTAGATATTTTAAATCAGCACTAAAAGTTCTTTATGATAGCATTCTTAAATTTAAATTTTGGAACTTAGTATTTTTCAAAATAATTTTTTTTTATCCGAAGTAGGCCATGAATTAAAAGCAGAATCACTAACAATCTAACAAGAAATGCAAAACAAACTCCACTTGGCTCTAAAAATGTCTCATGACCGAATTATAGCACCAAACGTACTAAAACAATTGAAAACTATGTTTTTTTTTTAAATGGAACAATATGAGTTTCATTAAATAGTTGAAAACTACAATAAAAGGGCTTTCCAACGGTATACCATATTTGCCATTTCGTTTAGAAGTAGCCTCTAAATATCAAAATTACGTAAAACAATTTAAATACTATATTATATACCGAGGTGGAAAGTGTTTCATTCCTGTCGAGAGATTTATACCCGTATGCATAGTCGTTCGCCAGCGACTCGCCGGCGACTCTCCGGAGTTTCGCGCCGTGCGAGAATTACATTGCATAGTCGCTCGCCGGTAAAACAATGGACGAGCGGTACCATGGTTTTCGGAGGAGCGTCGGCGACGCGCTGGACACGCGAGCGATTATGAAATGTAATTCTCGTACGGCGAGTAGCGAAATTCCGAAGAGTCGCCGGCGAGTCGCTGGCGAACGACTATGCATACGGGTGTAAGTAGTTAACCGAGACGCCTAGCGTCGAGGTCAACTTCTCGAGACAGGAATGAAACTTTTCACCGTGGTATGTATACTATTTTATTCGCAACCACTTTATTCAAATAATAATTGTGACGCGCATGAATGGATGAACGAGATTCACAGTGTCCCTACCTACACAGCGGTCGGGAATGGACCGCGCATGAATGGATGAACGATATTCCCAGTGTCCCTACCTACACAGCGGTCGAGAATGGATTCATTTTCAACCGCTGCGACGGCAATCACTTTTCCCACCGGTGGGAAAGTTACAAGTTGGGAATAGCTTGTTTTCCAATTTTTTAAAAGTCAGTAATGATCTTATTACATATATGGTTGCGAATAAAATACATGTTATTGTGAATGAAACTCATATTATTCCATTACAAAAAAAAAGTTTTCAATTGTTGTAGCAGGTTTGGTGCTATAATTCCGTCATGCGAGATTTTTAGAACCAAGTGGAGTTTGTTTTGCATTTTTTGTTCAATTGTTAGTGATTTTGCATAATTAATGGCCTACTTTGGCTAAACACTTTTTCATTTTTGAAAATAATAAGTTCCCAAATTTAAATTTCAGAGTGCTATCATAAAGTACCTTTAGTGCTGATTGCAAATCTCTAAAAATATACAGGGTGTTCCATTTAAAAAAACAAAGTCCTATATCACTGCGCAAAAATAGGAGGCCATGGCTTAAATTTGTTTACGTCAATTTGTAGATTGTGTACTGGCATTTAAAAATAAGTTTTTTTCTATATCTCTATGACTAACGAAGTTATGAGCTGTCTAGCGATCTACAAACACCCTGTATACCAGAACTACATACAATCATTTCTATTACAGGCCGTATTTTTCATCCTTTCCAGTAATCAACATAATTGCTACATGTAACACTTGCATTGGAATGCAACCGTCTGTGCTATCAAATTTCACAAATACCTACGCACATTTGATCCCCTCAATGCTTATTATTGTGCCCCCATTTAAATATATTACATATTTTATTAATAAGATATGGGTCAGTATTAATTTTTATAAATGAATATGATTGATTTTATTATTACTTGTTAGATTGCTTTTTAACTGTCTTGTAATTTACTCGGAATTTTTCTGAGTTTTGTAAATGTTTCTAGTTGGCATTTATCCCGCAAATTTGCTTTTACGATTTACAAAAACATGTATCTCTACTCTGTTATAATTTTTTTAATGATATTCTGTGGTGCTCAGATAATTTTAATAGGGTATTAATTTCTACTGAACTTCTGATGTTGATTTAGTAAACAAATATTGTACTCGTATGTTACTTGACTTCTATTAAACTTTGTTAGTTCTCCCCTGACTGTAGTTTTCTCCAATTTTCTAAAATATAACTAACTTGACACGCCCGTCACGGTTAAATGTAAAAAAAACATAAACTTAGTGACCTGTAAATCTCATGTAGACTAATAATTCTACTTACTGGGGGTGACCACCCCTTTCGGTAGCGAGGTTATAATACTAGACCTTGCCTCAATCAGCATCAACCCCTAGCACCTCCTCGCTCCAGCTCCCCGCTGGTTGGGTTAGCTTTCGGTACTTTTCTAGTACGGCCCAATATCAACCCGCTAGCTTAACTATTGTTACAATCCCTAGTACAGTCAGTAAGTGCGCGGTTGCTGACTGAACTACTGGTCTTCCACAGTACAGCACTTACTATAAATAGGCTCGACTGAGTTCTCTCAAACGCATGCGAGAACGAATCACTGCGGAACAGCAAGCATTGCTCAAGATCTACCCTCTCATGTATATCATTTGCTGTAATTGCGAAAAAGCTACCAATATTATCCAATTAATTAGTACGCACATTCTTCTGTAGCTATCATCTAACTCACTAACTAAGGGTACGCATAGCAGCGATCGCAGGTTCGTATCGCGTTGTTGCAACGTAACACATTAACAATTAGTTCGCATAATTGCATACGCCAACAAACTGTGCAAAATAGCCCACTTTGCGCCACTGTAACCGCTCCGAACTTTCTGCCTCCGATTCGGAATTCTATACCTAAGCCAGCACACATTTCTCGATACGGCGCATAGGCTCTATCTACACCCTGGTCTCCAAGAGAAGATTGTATAAAATTTTAAGGTTAAAATATCCCTAATCATGTAAAGCGTGTGGCTTGAACAAGCGTCCACGTTCGATCAGCAGAGTTAAGCAACGCTTTCTCTCTGGTCAGAACTTGGATGGGAGTTCCACGGCTGCATCTCTCGGCGCCTCGTGGTACGGCTATCACGGAAAAAAGTTGGTCCCGGCGGTCATACAACATCATGACAGTCGTTAGTGGGGTTGGAAGTCCTCATAACTGCACAGCGACGCCGACGCCTATAATTGGCCTAACGGCTGTTGGCTGAGTGCAAATTAAATAAATAAAGCAATAAATAAATGGTAAACATAGTACCTAATAAAAGCTGAAAAATAATGATCCTTAAAACTATCAAATATTTTAACCCTAACAGTATAATTTAAACACTGCTAGCAAAGTTAAGTGTACTCGTATAGAGACGAATGCGTCTTCTTCGGGGTTTATGGTTTTTGGTCATATACAAACAAAGGAAACAGTGTAGTTGGATTTCAAGTTTATCAATTTTTTACATGATGTTGTACTTAACAGAAATGCCGAATATTGTGAATTCTCCTTATTAATTCACCATCTGTGCTGGCATTTTGTTTACGTTTTGAATGTAATTTTCTTCCAAACTTAGAAGTTTAATTTTTATTACAATTTATACAGATTGCTTAAATTTCATCTGAATTTTAAAACTTCTTTCATGCTCACATGAATTTATTCTTCTCAGTGAGAGCGATGTCGCATTTCCCAAATACTCTATTTTCCGGTAATTTTTTTTCTGATTTTTCTGCTTTTTTCTTGTTCTTTACTTTTGTAAAAATTCCTGAAATATACTAGATTTTCTACTTTCTGTTAAAATGTCTGAGCGTGTTTTCCTCTATTTTTGTATGTTCTTACATTTTAATAATTGTGTGCTGCTGCATTTTTGTGAATTTTCCTGGTAGTAATTTTCAAAAATTACGTATAATTTTGCTGGACTTTAGCTGTGTATTTGCAATATTCTTCAATAATGGATTTTCTTTTGTTTATAATTGAGTGTCATTGCAATGGATGTGAATTCTTGTATTACATTAATTCGAAAATTGTAATAAATACGTTGCACTTCCGTCAATCGGTTGTACTCGATTTCGCTACAACTAATTTATAATATTAATAACCGTATATTTTTAGAAAGGTATATCAATTTTATACTTGTATTATAAATGTATTCTTAAATTTTCAACTATAGTCTGTTCAGTAAACATAAAAACACAAAGTGGCCTTTGATTTCCAAAATTTCATGAGTGTACTTCCAGAATTTATCTTTGTCTAGGAATGTACTTACAAAAAGTTAATAATGCAAATAGGTGGTTAAGTGTGTGACATTTACATCCCATCTGTCATAAATGTTGTAATTAACTACTTTTAAGGGTATTATACAAGTACTGTGTTGAATACTATTGACGCAGCGGTTATTAATAAGTATTTTTATTACATTTTATAAAACTTCGGATAATTTCTAGAAAATATCTACTTTGACACTGACAATCAGAAATATTGTCATTTTTAAATTAAAATCTGCCTGTATGCAGGTGTGGAAACATTTGCAAAACAAAATACAGTATCCCTAGTACAAAAATTATATGCACATGCCAACTTGAAAAAAAATTAAATGTTTTTGTGTTTACTGAATGCCCTATATTTCCCAACATTCAAATACCATAACCTGAAATGTGATTCAAACTTCTTTATAAGCTAACGGTGGTGTTACTCATTGAAGTCAATATTAAGTGTCATTATAACAATGAATGGAAACTGGTAATTTCAGGAATTTTACGTAATTTTCGCAGATTGTTGATACTAAAATAAAAACCGCGAAAAACAACGCACATACAATCAGGATATGGCACAACCTTGTATCTGTGAAGGCTATCCTACCTCAATCACCAAGCTACAGTAGCATTTTGCGGAGCACTAAACATCCGGACTACATTCCAAAAAAATTTAAAATATTTTTTTCGCCTAGCTTTAAAAGCTCGTTTTCACTTTCAGATCACAACAAATTTGTTTTCGCTTTCATCTGACAACGAAGTGCAAGGATCTTCCTATTCCACTTCTGGCTTTTATCTCGATTATTTACAGATGTAAGATAGATTAGGCGGGCTTCCAATACTTTCTAATTTATGAAGATTCGCTTGCGGAATTTGGCATTGGCTCCATAACAAATGCACACAGAAAGTGTGAATTGAGCGGAGCTGAACGTGGTTTGATATTTTTTAGTTTATTTACCAAGCTAAACAAACCATGTGGGATTTGTGTTTACGTAACAGCCGGCTAAAATACAATAATTTTAGTGCACTGAACCGTTACTAACAACTACACGTGTGACGAAAACTGACAGCTAAACTCAATATTTTATTCCAATTAGAGAACATTTTTAATTGGCGCAAAATAACACCGTACAATCAAGGACATACTGATTACGGAAATTTAATTACGTCGACATTTCGTTTGTTTCGTAAAGAAGTGGCACAACTTTTGTTGGTATTGAATAGAAACTGAGAGCCAGTTTAAAACCCTGCGTAACAGCAATCAGTTTAAAATTTCTTATTGCAACACACGTTGCAGCAACAAATTAAGTGAGAATTTAAAAGGTAACTCCTAAAACGAAAGTAAAAAAGCTGCTTATACAAGTCTAAGGCTTTCCTTTTGAAATTATGGTTTGTATTTACTCGAATTTAAAGCGACAGGGAACACGTGGACGAAAATTTAATTAGTAATCGGTTGGAATTTAGTAAGGGAATACTGAAATGGTAAAAGTGGTATTTGATACGTACATTTCGCAACGAAATGCTTTCCTTGTTTAGTGCTTGTAAAAATTAAGCATTCAACGCTTTCAGCATATTCTAGGTTAATAATCTTTAAAAAATACTGTTTTGCATATTATTTATCAAAAAGGGAGTATGAATTTGCATTATTTTCACCAACATGTTATTATGAAGTGCACATTTAAAACTATATTTAGAAAAGTTGTAAATTACAATGTTGAAAAGCATATCATCTCTGCCAAGCTTCTAGTTTACAAGGTCGACGTTTTATTAGAATACGTTTATGTGCTGTGGCTCCTCTTAGCTGTGCATTGAAACTAATGTCCGGAGACAAATACGTCGAGCATTTTGCAAGCTGCAATTTGCTTACAAAAATCTTTATCGCGTTATTTATCATTTACTTATGATCCAATTTCTCTTGAGGACAACGTTAATCAACTGTATATCAAGTTGAAATAACGTATATTTCCACTTAAACCGAAAGTGACGTCAATTTTTTATGTTAACTACAGTTCATTTCATACAATGTTGCTAAAAAGCGATGTAAACATGATCTTCCAGAGAATTGCGGCATTTAAACAACTAATTGAAATTCTGTAAAACGGAATGCATAACTTATAATACTTACAAATCCAATAACAAAAACAAAATCTCTAAAAAGCTTTACCCAAAACTTCCCTCGTCGACATTGTGACACTAAATAATTTCAAAAATCAAATTAAATTAGGAGTAAAAACATCTTCACGTTTCTAATAAATTTGATAAATTTTCAAATAAAAAAAAACGTTGCCGGTGGTCGAATTCGCACGGCAGGCGGAAGTCCCAACGTTTTGTTGGATATTGCAAGGGAACCGGCTATAACTACCTGAGCTACGGAGCACCGACCCTTCGAATTCCTGCGTTGCAGCTGTATTAAGTAACACACTAATTTGTTACTCCTTTTTGTATCGTACGAAATTGTATCTATTGGGACCCATTTTTGGTAAGAATAAAGCCTGTGCTATGTTCAAATTATTACTTGTATTTATTGCAAAGTTAAATAAAAAATATCTGGCCTCGAAGCAGAGCTCAGCGAACGACCACGTAAAGAATACCGAGTAGAGATGGCCTATTTCTTACTCCGATCGTGTTTATATTAACTGTCCGATAGCGTCCCTGTCATAGGAAGTGCTAACTGCTGTTGTATCTTCGAGGGGTTTGCATGAGCGAAAGGAATTGGCCATCTGACTTGTCTATCGGGGGTTCTGTCCTTGCTTCATTCTTGTGATTGCGCCAACGAAGTCTTTGTGTCTTGAATCTTTCTAGTTAAATCTCAAGATGGGAACCCCTGCAGCGCGTTTTCCACACCCCTGCTAGGCGCGTTAATTTGTCGCACTTGCATCACTTACGTCAGCGGAGGTTGTCAATCACTTGATATTTTCTTCACGTTACGTTTACAAAACTTGTCGAATCAGTGGCGCGTCTTGCCAATTTTCAAATGGACCTCCTGCTGGTATAAGACGAGCAGCAAATCTACTGGACGTTCATCCTCCATGATTTATGCGTTGCATTTTTCAGCCTTTTTAGCGGGGGTTATTTATGGCCGCAGTTCATGCTGTGTATACCCTCTACAGTCCCGGTACTAATAGTTTACTATCTTTAAAAAAATCGCTTTCGCTGTAGCAGAGGAATTTGTCTAGACTTTTTGGGATTTGGTATTAAACTTCATAAACAATTTTGCTTGATTTTTAGTTTATATAATTTCCCTGAATGCCATTTTCAAAATCCATTAGTTACAAAAGATTTACGCGGGTTGTCTAATTACTCTTCCTTTAGTTAGCTTCTACTGACACTTTTTGATTACTTAATTTATATTACTGTGTTTAGTACATTTGCAATTTACCGGGTGGCCATAAACATCTGAGATCCCGGTAGCCATGGAATTAGCTACTTATAAATGTTGGTTAGCATTATACATACATATTTCAATTATAATAAGTATTGGTATGAAATGTAATAAAATGCAAATAAGGGGAGGGGAATGTGCCCCAGATTCTGCAGTTTAGCCTACGACTCGATTATAAAAATCTCCTGTTCTAATTTCAATACTTATTGCAATCTGTAATAATTTTTGACAGATAGGAATTTTAGTTGTGATGACATTAATGACATTTAGTTTAGTTAAATTCATCACTTTAATAAAGCGGTGTTGATTCCAAAGGTAATGTGATATCAGATATTTATGGCCACCTGGTATTTTTCTTATTCTATTTAATTTTTGCTAATTTTCCTTGCAGATTATTTATAATTATCCTCTAATCATAAGTATTTTTCTTGAATTTACCTGTGCACTGCGATTGTGTGTGCTCTTTCTTGGTGGTTTGTTCCAGAATGTGTGTAAAAGATCACTCAATTTTGGTCGATTTGCACAATTTCTCCGATTATACATTTTTACTCCCTGAAGTTTTATTACTACATGGCCTAATGTCAAATTTGTTGTTTAAATTTCATCGGTCGATACTGACTTTCAGACATTTATAGAAATTTTAATGCTTCCAAGCAACTGATTGCAATTTTAATTACTTCTTGCTAAACTTCTGTAATTTTGCCTCATTTTAATTTTTGTAGTTCCTTTACTGCACCTGTGCTAAATTTCTTGATTGCAATTTCATGTAATTTTCGGAGAGTTGGCTAAATTTATGTCAATACCATGTAATTTTGATTTCGTCCCGTTGAAGTTTTTTCAATTTTCTACCAAATTTCTGAGTAATTGCACTCGATTTTAGTTTCTCTGGCTGTAATATTTTCCCACCCCTCGAGTTTTTGTGAAACTGTTCTTCCCAAGCAAATGTTACTTTTATTCATCTTACGAAATTTGTTATAAATATTATTCTACTCAAACTGCATGTAATACTAGTTTTTATTAATTCCGTTGAATTTTTAATACATTTCCAGATTTTGGTCGCATATTTTAAAAAAATCGTCACTTTTACTTCCTTTTACAATAAAGGAAGTATTGGATTCACCCCAAAAATTCGAAATTGAGTTTTCAACAGATCTTCACGTTTTAGAGTCCCCTGAACCCAAAAAACATATTTTTTTTCATTGGTCTGTGTGTCTGTGTGTCTGTGAACAGAATATCTCAAAAACGAAAAGAGGTATGGCATTGAAACTTCATATATAAGTTTTGTGTACTGTGTAGATGAGACAGCAAGCTTTTGAAGAAAATCGCATAACCGGAAGTAGGTGTTTACTCTTGTGATTTTTCAGTTTTTTTCGATTTTTTCAAAAACGGCTCTAACGATTTTTTTTAAACTTTACATTTTTACTACATTTTTAATGTGTATTGATGTGAAATAGGTGATTTTCCAGTTGAATACTTCTAAAGTGGGTTTCTTTTGTTTTTTTTTCTATTTTTTTTATTAACTCCTATTTTAAATAAAACACCCGGTATATTATTACATTTTTGAATTCACCTTAAAATTCTAGAGGAAATTTGTCTCTTCAACTAACACTCGATTTTGTACCGTTTTTGTAGAATTTGTAATTTTTGAAAATTTTTAACAAATGGTTAAAAATTAAAAATGAAATTTTTGACTAATTATAAGATCACTGTAAAAGGAAGTTGTGTGAGTGTATCACACCAGATTTTTTAAGTTTCTTTCTTCAATTGATTTTAAGACATTTTCTTAAAATGTTACTTGATTTCTAATGCATTCCCTGTATAGTTTTTTTATTATTTACAGAAATCTACAATTTTCCATTGCTGCTAATAAAATGCATAGAACTTTTCGAGTTTTCTCTTTCATGAAAACATTTTCTAAAATTTTGTACAATTAATATTTCAGTGAGTTTTTCAGAGGAATCTGTTGATATTTAAAAATGTATAATTATTTCCTTCTCGCTCGATTTTCTAACTTATATGCTTTTGCAATTGATTGAAAATGATGTATGTCTAATAAATATTTAAAACGGACAAGAGCCAATGGTATATTGCAATGTTTAAGTAAAAATTTCGTCATAATTTTTCACCTGCTGGCTTGTCGGGGTTGACAAGTTGGTTGCTGGTTTACCCTCACGTAAATAGAAATAATAAATACGTTGTTGATAACAACTACACTGTAATAAAATTTTATATACGACTAATGTCCACATACACAAACATAAATAAATATAGTGTGCGATCAATAACTGGCGAACTAACAATGAAATCTTGGGTGTCAAGTTAGAGCTTGGTGAACGACCACATAAAGAATGCTGAGTTCTTGCTTTCGATCGTGTTGATATTTACTTCCGTCTTATTGCGTCAAGCTAGGATTAATGACTCCCCCAACCCCGAGGCTTCTACTGAAGTGACTTGGAATTCCCTGTCATGGAATGTCCTAACGGGCATTGTGTCTTCGAGGGTTTTGCGTCAGCGAAGGGATTTATCCCCCACCCCCCGCCGGCTCATCCACCTGGGAGGGTTTTATGGTCTTGACCCTCTCTAGGTAATACTCTGTCTGGCTGGAGTTTCCCGCAGTGTGTGTTTGACGCCCCTGCAGTTCTGCAAGGTGTGTTCATGTTTAGTGCTTGTGTTAATTGCCGTCTTTAGAGTATGTCAATCACTCGCGACACTTTTCACATTGCGTTTTTAAAGACTTTGTCAATTCAAGCAAATATTCTGCTGGCATATGATGCTTTTGTCTTTATCGGAAGTCTGTTAGCGCTTCATCATGTAGCCCATTTAGGGTAAGAACATAACATACTTACGTAGTACAATTTTCTGTATTTTGGGAGTATCGAGCAGTATACTTCATGGTAATTCCATAAACTGACTGAAATTTAATTTTTTTAAGTTATTCATTTTCAACATCTTGCTTAACTTATTACATTGTTATTTTAATGTTAACTATCAATGTAATCTATACATTTGGTTTAAACTACATATTTTTGTATATCTTTGTAGCTTATCAGTGTTAAAGCCACATACATTAATAATGCAGTTAATTGTAGTTCAAATGTACTTAACTCTATAAAGTGCAATGTAAACAGTATTTTTCATAGGCTCCCGCGATCAATTTTATTTTTGATCGCTTTGTAATAAACCATTAATAAGTACCGAAATGATGAACACATTAACACATAGAATTCAAAAAATCTGAATAATAACTTGAACATAGCCAAATACTGCTTTTCTTGAGCTGATTTAATTAAATATCTTTTAAACTGATTCAGATTATTAAACAAAGGAAGTTTAAATAGAAGCCTCGTACGCGAAACTTTGAAAGCAATAATAACAGAATATTACCAAAAGTAAATATTAATTTCTGAATTTAATTGATTTTACTACCTTCCGGCCACAAACTCAATTAGCTTAATTGCTGCAAGTCGCGTTTCTCTTTGGGGCCGGATGGCTTGTAACCTTTTTATTTCGTTATGTCAGATTTTGAACGCAAGATTGATCGCGTCCGCCGATGGCCAAGAAAAGTTCCCAGGCTTGGAAGTTTAGAGCAATTCACTCGCGAGTGTCGCCATCTAGTACGCGATTCCGTCGGCCCGTGTGAAAGTTTGCGTACCTTGATCGTGAATGCTAATCGGAAACATTTCTTCGGCTCGTAATTAATTCCATTTGCATCTGCTCCACTTATCCCCGACCGCGTTCCTGTTTCAAATTTACGTCACGCCGCCAAGCACGCGTAAAATGCATTTGATTGACCCCCCTGACCACGGCGCACCAGAAATTGGTGAATTAAATCAATTGAAAAATACGGCCCGAGATAATATGGGTGGAACGGTTATAAGGTCAAGCCGACTGTGGGTGGCATTATAGGCTCCACGACCGCAGGCTTTGTACAATCGAGAGCTAAATGGACCATCTTGGGGAACAGTACGTGTCGTCTTATCTCGAAGAGCGCTGTGGGTAGCGGCTCGAAATGCAAATTTTCTGCATGGGCGAGCTCAAATTTGGCATTTAAACCCGCTGCAACTGGGAAATTGCGGTTGATGTTGTTACGTGTGCTCCAGGTCTTTCTGGAAAGTCATAAAATGTCTCGTTGGATAGGAAGGGGTTTTGTATCTTGCCCATTTCTGGCATGATTATAAAGGGTGTCTCAACAAGAGCGCCGGATTTAAATTTGCCGCCATTTTGTTAATACGAGTTGTATGGTGATTTTTTTTTACAGTTGTCACGTACAGGCCATGCGATTTAAGAATATGGACAAGTATTCAAACGACCAACGTTTAATTATTGTAAAAACACATTACAAAAATTGTGAACGTTTTGCGAGTTAACTGTTAACGGAGTTTTTGTGGCCCGAATTGGATGTAATTGATGTGGAGGACATATTTTTCCAAAAAGACGGTGCGACCTGCCACACAGCACGTGAAACAATGGTGTTACTGCAGACCAAATTTCCAGGCCGTGTCATTTCTCGATTTGGCGATCAACATTGTCCACCAAGATCGTGCGATCTAACACCGATCGACTTTTTTCTTTGGAGCTATGTGAAGGAAAAGGTGTATGCGAATAATCCTGAAACAGTTGAACATCTTAAAGAGGAAATACGGCGCGTTATTGGGGAAACACAGCCACATTTATGCGAAAACGTTATTTAAAATTTCAACAAAAGAATAACCCTGTGCCAGAGGTTTCATGGTGGCCATTTGCCTGATGTTGTATTTCACGTTTAATCGGAACTATTTTTCTTTATGTTGAAATAAATGTGTTTTTCTGTAAAATTAAATCCGGGGCTCTTGTTGGGACACCCGTTACAAACATTGAAATAAAACCAAAGTGTTATGCTGACAATGTCGAACATCACAAAGCATTATATTAATGCTAAATCGGTATTTACGACACTAAAATCGGTAAATTCGAAAAGGCAACTTGACGATACATAAGCAAAATTCATGCTAACTACGCTACAACAGTCCCTGCAACAGGAAGTTAGCCAGTTACTCGTTCGCCGGTGGAGAACGTTCGATTCGGTAAAACGTAAATTAGGGCGATATGCTGTTGAACTAGTTATTAATTGTAGGGAAAAATCAAGGGGGGGGGGTACAGACATTTTTAGAAATCTTTTAAAAACTGCTCCTTGGTAGTCTGAAATGAGGAACAGTAGTTTGGTTTGGTGACAGCTGTGTGCAACGTCCAAGATCGCATATTCACAAACCTACCCTGTTATTAATTTCTTGTAGTCCGCTAGCACTCCTTAGACAAATAAAATATAAAAAACATACAATTGGACGTCGTATGAAAACACCATAAAAGAAAAACCAAAATTGAGTTAAACTAATTATATTGAATTTGAATATACGTATGTATAATGTACATACACTGAACAGTACGAAGAGGTTATTCCTATACCTATCTAATATATAGGGGTGTTCATACGCTGCTACAACATAACAGTTAATAACTCCCAAACATTTAAACCTAAGTTACTCCAACAGAATTAAAATTAAAAACAGGTAGCGTAATGATATAATGTCCTTTCTAAAAGCGTCATTGTTTGTTTATTTGGACGCAACACCGCAAACCATAGCACCAAAATTAGCGAACTACGTCACAATACCTTAGAGTCCTGGCGGCGCTATTACTGGATTATGGAAGCACGAGCCGGTCCGTCACACAGCAAAAGCAACCCTATTGGATGACCTGTTGATTAAATCGGGAGGTCGTTAAGACGATGTAACCATGAAACTTCTCCAAATGTCTTCAAAGAGGTTGGAGTGATTTCCCCTAAAGGGCTGCGGGTTTCAGATTCTCAAAACTTATAAATGAGGGAGATAGGCACTACAACGACGACTTGGCCACTATCCTCTTCTAACTGGGGAAATTGAGCCTTCGCTTTTTAATTCGCGTTTTTAAAAATGACTTCCAACAAAAGGCTCACGACCACAATTTCCGCTTACCCCCAAACAAGGTTACCGCCTACCTCCAAACAAGATTACCACTCCTGTACCACAAACAAGATCACTCCTCCCAACCAGCGGCAACTTGTGTTCACCTCTCGAGTACCTGGGATTTCGACATAAGGAAATTCAACGGGCCACCCACAGCTCAAAGGCTGCTGAGGGCCGTCACATCAAGAACGTTTAAACCCTCCAAGTGTGCTCTCGTAACTGAAATAAGTAGTGATGGGAACGAATGAATGAAAACTATCGAATAGTTCGATAGTCACCGATTATTCGAATTATTCGATAGGTAAAACGAATGAATGGTTTTATTCATTCGTCATTTACGCTATCGAGAAACAATCGAAATGGCAAATGAGCGAACTGGTAAGGCGATAGGTGGCGTGTTAGCACAAAGCCGAACGGAACGAATGAATATTATTCATTCGGTTTTCGCCGGTTGCTACCTATCGAATTACGATGTACAGCACTTTTGCAGTAAACTACAGGTTATTTGATTGCCAAAACGAAAACCCAAAATGTTAAATGAATCGGCCACCCGTACATGCCCCATTGTCTATTCTAAAACACATGGGGCGCACCGGTAAAGCGAATTAGAAATCCTTTACACTAACCTATTATACAGGAACTCTAAAGCAAATTAGACATGGGATTTACAGTTTCACATATCGCAACAAGTATTATCAATTATTATCTTATTATTTGTTGTTATACACCTTTAAAGGCATTTTGAATTCTAAAGCGAATATGATATTCGAAGAAATGCATTCAACAGTTACGAGCATTTATTTAATATTCTGAAACAAATGGTGCATATAGGAAAAACGAATAAAACTATTCGAATAAATTCATTCGATAGTTGGTACTAGTCATTTAGTAAGTATTCGATAGTAGAAATTATTCGATAGTGCCCATCACTAGAAATAAGGAGCCCGGTAAAATGGAAAATGATGCATGCCGCGCTTCATCAGCCATCTTTCTCCTTCACATATGCGCTGTGCTCATTACACAAGATTGCACCACATTTTATAGGGAAACATACGCCGAAGAACCCACATAGACTGCAGACGAGTTGGCCTCACCGTCGCTACAGAAATCATTAAGAATGACATGAATAACTAGACGCAGAATTCCAAAACGTGATAAAGGCCGACACCTATCGTTTAGTGGCCAATTCAACTAAGTGCGACCTGCTCTCACAAAAACTATATAAAATAGGGCTCGCGATTAGAGAACCCTGCAAGATTACCATTGAGAAACAGAAGATGACGTTAGTTATCTCGTGAATGGGCTGAATTTGCAAAGAGTGCTAAAATTTAAAAATGATCCTAACAGTGCCAGAAATTAAAGTAACTAGTTTAATGGAAAGTACGGAGAAAGCTGGCAAATTTTAGCGGCAGTTAGGTAAATTTACAGGACATTTTTTTAAAGCTAACCCCAAAATTTGCCAAAATAATTTTCAAATTATGACTACATAGGCACATTCGAGGGCTGATCAGCTACAATGAATACGACATGGGTTCTTTACAAAATATTAAATTCAATAATAATTACAAAGGCGCGACAATTAGTCTTTAGTACACCAAATATACCCACGATAGAAACGAGGACCCATAAAGTCAAAAGGCTAGCCAAGAGCACAATAATCTGCAACTTATAAAACGACCAAATCAAAAAATATATTTGCAGTAGCTAAAACGCAAATATGAATAATAAGATATATAATGGTCAATAATATAATAAGTGCAGAGGGTTTAGAGCTATACTCAAATATTCAAAAGCATATGGTGTACCTGATATAAAGATGCTGGATTTAAATTAATAATACTGTTCACCAGCAGAACAGAAAGCACAAGTAACACATATATGCAAATTACAAGGTTTGCATAATCAAGCAAAACTCGGTGAGATTTGAATAATCTCAATCGAATACATGGGCCCTTGGTAGAACGTAGAATAAACGTAAGGGGTAACAGCAAGTATTATAGTTTATATAGGTAAGCAAAAATCAAGAAGATTTGAAAACCGACTGCATCCAAAGCTCTCTGGGGCACTGCCTCGCAAGGCACCAGCAGTGGATCGATCCAAAATAGCTGCGTATGGGGGCCTTTAGCGGCAAAACCCGCCAGTCCTCAGATGCAGGCGAAGGCCAAAGCGGAGCTACGTGAATATTTTAGAACGACACAGCTAAAACCAAAGAGCGAGTATAAAAGACCAAAAGACGTACCCCATAGGTCG
Source organism: Agriotes lineatus (assembly GCA_940337035.1). Taxonomy (NCBI): domain Eukaryota; kingdom Metazoa; phylum Arthropoda; class Insecta; order Coleoptera; family Elateridae; genus Agriotes; species Agriotes lineatus. The sequence continues at coordinate 131,556,050 of OW679198.1, read as the reverse complement.
AGTGAAGGGTGAAGAGAGACATCTTAACGTATTCAGGTATCGGGAGCGAAATGGCATGGAAATTCTCTAACAATGACATGCCGCAACGGAACGATCAAGATGAGAATCACGGTGCGGAAAATTCTAAAAATGAGAAATATAACTATAATCCGAACAAAATACCTTTTTCCCCGTAACAGACAATTTCTGAAAACTATATCAAGCAAAATCAAGTACAATTTAAAAAAGCCACAACGGAATTTAGATAAATACATACATTAAAAAGCTAATGAAATGTTCTTTTGGCGGAAATGTCACAATCGCGTAATTTAATAACCGACATTCTGAAGAAATACAGCTTTAAGAAACACCTAAACATTTAGTAGATTCTCATAGATAAAAAAAATGCATATAATTTTAAAATTAATCGACAAAAATTTTGAAAATCCGAATATATCCCATTAATTGGCGTGTCTAAAGAATTGGCAATGGTCGGAGGATATTACAATCACAAAAATGCGTATCTAATAAAATCACACGTAATTTCAACAGAAAATGAAAAATTAAATCGGACAATATTCATCTTAAATCTGGCGGAAATGAATTGATATTTCAAGAAATTGGTATCATTTATAAGAATTCATATAACTTCACTAGTAATAATGATACGATATTTCATGATATTAAACAAAATCAAAATTGGAGAGACTGACATAAATTTAGCCATAATCAAGAAAATTTTCAGACAATTTTTGAAAAACCATAAAATTTCATCCCAAAAAAATAAATTGTAGAAGAAATAGAATGATGAACTGAAATAATAAAGAAGAAATAGAATGATGAACTGAAATGATAAAGCAAAGTCCCATAAATTTTAACGGAATTCGAGAATTTACGACAGTCTCGTCGCCGTCAAATGAAATTGCAGTCGCCGAAATTATCAGAAAATCTGCAAACATTGGAGTAGAAACAAAGCAAACAAAAATCTGGTAAACAAGCAAAAGAACCAGTAACATTTAAGAAATTATTTAGTTACACGAATTGGTAAAAAATCAACATAATTGTCGCAGTCACTTAGAATTGCAAGTTCAAATCCAGCTAAACAAATTGCCAAAGTTCAATAACTTGAATGAAAATTGTAGGAATTTTCCAAGAAGATATTTCGCAGAATATAAGAATAAGTTGTTCTCTGAATGATGTCATTTTTAACAGTGGTCTATTATGAAATGTTTTATCGGACTTTTTCCACTGTCTTGGGTATTTATCACACGACGTTTCGGGAGTTTTTGATCTACTGCCGTCTTCAGGTGAATGAACTCCTGGTTAGTCCTGAGGAGGATCTTTGTACGTCTTTTCACGTACACGCGTGCCTACCCCGGTTTTTGAACCCGGGACCACTGATAGTTGTGATTACGAGTCTGCCACTCTTACCACTAAGCCACCAGCTCAGTGTTCATTCACCTGAGGACGGGAGTAGATCAAAAACTCCCGAAACGTCGTGTGATAAATACCCAAGACAGTGGAAAAAGTCCGATAAGACATCGCATAAGAATAAGTGGAAAATTATACATAATTTTAAAATTATTAGTTTGGATGACTCTTGGATATTACGAAGTTGGTTCAACTGAAGCACCTTTATCTTGTGTGTTATAATTAATTGGTAACCATGGAAACCAACCAAGTTTATTTTTGTATTCTGGTTGCACCACGGCCTGCTGAATCGTGTGACAAACGTCAAAGTTTGTCAAACAATTCAGTAGGCCGCAGGTTTCACATATCAAGTTTTCTAAGTCTATCGGCGCTGTATCTCATTAAAAACATAGCCTTATAAATTAAAGTGTTAATGATTGTTGCTTATGGAGAAGCTTATTCAAAACGGCGGTAGTGCCACGTGCTAAACTAAGCTATTCTGAAAATTGCAAGCATTGTTAGGCGTGCAGCAGAAATGTCTCATGAAAATGTAGCGGGCACAAACTGCCATGTACAGCGAGAATAAATAACCCTTGCGAAACGGGCTAAAGGACGAAGCGAAAAAATCCTGGTTGGAAAAATTCTGGCGAAGACAAATCCGTCATATGCCAGCACCAAGTGCGCTTGAAATCGACAACTGGCGCAAGTGATCGACAAGCTCTGAAGACGCAGTAGCAGAACGCGTGTCAATTAACGCAAACACAAATTAAAACGCCTCGTCGAACTGCAGGGGCGTCGAACGCGCGAAGCAGGGAATTCCAGCTCACCAGACGGACTATTAGCTAAACAGGGGCGAGACCATAATATCCTCGAAGTCATAATAGCTCCGTTCGCGCAATCAGAAACAATTCCTGACCATGCGAATAGACGGCATGGGGGGGGGGGGGCTATAAATCTTCACGGTGACACAATATCTTCGAAGATACCATGGCTGCTAGAACTTCCGAAGATAGGGGTGTCCAACCCACTCGGGCAAACGAGCCAGGGAGTCATAAATCCTCCGCTGACGCAATAAGACAAAAGTAAATATGGGCAAAAACCCGAGGCATTCTTTACGTGATCGTTCATCAAGCTCTAACTTGACGCGCGAGATTTCACTGTTAATAATCGCGTAAAGTATATAATTGTGTTCCTATTTATGCATTTATTTATATATGTCGAAAGTGATTAAGATGTATTTAAAAAATATGCCTATTCATGTTAGACAAAATTGCATAAACATTAGAACATTTTCTCTACAGGCTAGAGTTGTCATCATGTGTTTTGCGGCTTTGGAGAAGTTACTGAAGGTTCGGTGCTGAGGTACAACCTGAAAAATTTTCCACAGCAGAATTAGAAATTAGTGAAACAGAGGAAATCACACCTTTTTATTGCCAATGGAGATTTTTTAGGTACTTTATTAACAAACCAAATAATTTTTAAAGTAAAATTAATACTTTCTTCAAATGTGTTTCACCCAAGATTAATTGGAGATAACTCGAACATATTAAATCAAACACTTACTGTAATTATTTAATAATGTACTGTACACGCTTATATTTGTAAAAATGTTATAGCATTTGTATAATTTGTGTAAATATCGTATTTAACAACAAAAAGTAAGTTTGATTGATCACAGGAAACAAAATATTTATTTATAGTTGAAATTTAAAAAATGGGTTTCTACCCCTACTACTATAAATATTGTTTCCCGTTAAAAAAAAATTGTTAATTAGATTGTATAATGTATACTTTTAGACACTCGTTCATATTGACTTCTTCGTTCCATTTTCTTTGTATTCTACACAGATAGGAATACTGAACATCTAAATAGAAAAATTTAAAAATATATATCAAATCAACAAAGTTGACCAACACCTTGATTCCTACAGCCCAATGGTTTCATGTGCTGAAATAATCATAAAAAGTTCTGGCTTCAGATTTTTATGATAAAATCTAATAAAATAATGACTTAGAAAATGAGAAATGCTTTGCTGAATAATATTGCTTTCTTTATTTAATAACAACATTAGGACAAAAAGTCCTTAAAGAAAAACGAAAGTGTTTTCTTATTTCGCAACATATATTTAGTATTTCAAACACTTTAAACTTATGCTTGCATGTAATAATAGGAAAACGTTATTGTTATTCAATAGTACATGATTATAATTAATTCTTTCAGTACAATTCGGGTGTATTTAAAATTCACAAACAAAAATTGGATTAATGGGCTGACAAAAGGTGTAACTTTGTGTGTCTAATGAGCTTTTATCACTTATTTCATAAGTCAATTCTTCCATTTCACCAAAGCACCAAGATTTAGAATCTAAGCCTAATGTACGCGAATTTTCTTACCAATCGTTCGGGAACTGCGGTGATGTGTTCTAAAACTGTCTATAAATAGCTCAATGGGGCCGTAAATTTTTTATAAAATTTTATGGCCTTTAATGAGCAAACAAAATAGCAGGTTTGGGAAACAGTCGCATTCCGTTCGCTCGTTAGAAGTCGAAATTTAGGTTATTCGCACTGCCCATTTCTCAGATCGGCGGAACGTGATCTCCGATCAGCTCTAATTTTAGCTGTTGAATAAAACAACCGAAGTAACTTGCACCATTAAATTCCGGAACGATCCTTTAATTAAAGAAATCTCGGCTAAAATATTTGTTTGCTATAATGTATGCGTGCGAAGCGTTATCCGGTTATACGGCCGGTAATAATTACAAGTGGTCGCTCGGCCAGTTTAATTAGAGAATTACTTGATTATTTGAAATATGCGTATACATTATGTAGCGTTAAGTGTTTTTCAAGATTAGCTGTTGTTGTCCATACCAGTATTTGTGGGATTTAGCCGCACATAACTATTTTATGATTGAAACTGAAAACAACGCGGAAAAAAGAATATGACACATGTGTTTAAAATACGTACCTAGGAACAAATACACTTTAAGTACAGAATGATTCACGGTAGAGTACGAGCCTATCATTTTAAAAATAGGCCACTCGATATTCCAAAAGATGCTGCGATATCTAAATTAATATTGGGAGATGTCCTTAATGGCAACTACATAACTAGTGATTTTAACATATTTTTAACAGTTTTTTCTTCACGCATACATTTACAGGTTGGTGACTTATCAAAAAGTTCGTACCGCCTCTTTGGTCTGAGCGTTGCGGATGAGAAATACGACACCGGGGAGGCAAAGCCATTAGCGGCCCGTTTCGTGTGACATGTCCTACGTACTCGTTCGCAAGCACAAAACAGTGATATTGCATAACCAGACGTGTAAACCAGAATAAACAAACATTATTCGGCGTTATAGTACTTAAAGGGTTTTGCGGCCCATGCGGTGCTCCCACGTAGCATCTAGTAGAATATCTTGATATCTGGGTAATATACCTATGATAACGGATGCTTACCGCATCTAGCGCCCATTAACCCCCTACTAACTAGACCAATGAGCTCCAACTCATGGTATCAGTGTGAATTTCCGCCCCCACAGAAGATCAACTTCATAAGACATTTGTGAGAATGGGCATTCCATGACTTTCCAGGTGCGCTTCTGGATCACCGATAGTCTAATTTATTATCAGGTTAAGGGTTTGTGGTCATATCGCTGGTTGTCCGCTATTTCGAGGTACATTAGTGAACGGTACCGATTGGGCACCAACCTAGCAAATAATCGTGAACAATAACCCAACCAAAAAAGCTCTGTACAATCAATGTAGTAATATCAGCAATAAAACAGTGTTCAACTTAGCTGCACCATCGAACTACATACAAAGTCCATTGCAAAGCTACGTATGCAATAATAGCTATTACAGGCCTTATACTTTTATCCTTTCGATTAATCCACGCAATTACCACAAGTAACACTTCAAAAATCTCATAAGAGTTGTTCTCGCAGTGGAATGCAACCCTCTATGGTATAAAATTTCACATTCAAACGCACACATGCACCGACACCCAATTGCCAACTCTTCGCTTAGCCTCAAGATTTTAAAGTCACCCCTGTTTCCTTAAAATGACTTTCGGTTCGGATCGATAGAAATACCTAGAACGTAATATATTTAAGCTGTTGATTTCTTTAAAGGCTTATAATAATGAAAATATTAATAAATGAAAGACTTGAATATTTACAAAATAAGAGTACCGAAGTAAATACTACATATTAAGTAAGATATGGCAACATTCTGTGCTAGATATTTTGCGTTGCCTATTTTCAAAACGGCGGGCTTGTATGCTTCCATGAACCACTCTGTATATAACATTAAAACTGTATTGATATAGATCCACGTTTTCATTTACGAAATACTAAAGTTAACCTGTAGACTTGTATTAAAGAAAATAAACTTTCGTAGTTGACTGTTACCGAGCTCTGTGGGTTAGCGGTAACACGTCTGCTTAGCATTGGGGAGGTTGGGGGTTCGATTCATAGGGCCGCCTGCTCTAATTTTGGTGGCTTTCCTAAATTAACAGAGTTTCTTCTCTGTGGCAAATGCCAGAGCAGTACTTCTCCCCCTTTCCCAGTCCTTTTTTCGTTCTCCACACCTCCTTTCTCTAACCCTTCCTGAACTTCCTATTCTTGACTGAAGAGAGCAGCCACCCCCAGTTGAAGGAATTGAAACACGTTTACCTTTCCTTTCCTTCAGAAATCGATAGTTGTGGTTTGTTTTCCATGTTAAGTTGATAGATGAGATTAGAAAGAAAATTTTGAGAAAAGCTTAATTAAATTGAATTGCTTTTTCAGAGCAAAGGTTTACATTTTCTGGAAGATGTGTTCAGATGGAAAACGGTTTTCTAGAATTTTGTTAGGTATTTCTCAGCACAGTTGCATGTTAATCATTTATTTAACAAATTAATCTTATTCTACGTAGGTACTTTTTTAAATGCATCTAAATTATCAAATCTGTATGGAAAATCGTCGTAGGTATGCGTTCCGCAGCTCTAACTTTCTACCGATTACCTTAACGTTCTAATTTGTTTTGTTAATTTTACTTACTTTTCAAAGTTGCATAAACGGCGATATCGAATTGTTTACACGAACCTACTTAGCTACTAAAAACTATTAAATTAAATATCTGTAATGAAATTTCCGAACATAAACTAATAACTTAGATATTTTTGGACTGAACATAAGATTGGTTATTGGTTGGGAAAGAATCTTGTAAAGCTCTAACACGTGCAGGCCGTCCATTATTGCTTGATTAGCTGCTGAAAGAAGTTATCTTGGTATTTGTCTGTATCCAAGCGATTTTATTGTATCCTCAAATCGGGTATATGTTATAATACCGCCCATCACCAAATGCTATATAGTTGAATAGTGCTACAGTACAGTAGTAACTAGAGATGTAATGGGTATCTGTTTTTTTATAAAGACCTACAAAAATTGGCAGATATCAGGTATCCGGCCGCCAGGTACTGTAGTTTTGTAGATCTAATCGAGATGAAGAGGATTCCCCGAAAAATATTTGGTGTCGCCTGGATTATTAATTAAAGAGAAATCCCCTGTAGTATAAAGTAAAGCATTTATGCCCAAGCCAATCATTCATTTGTGCCCCTTGTTCGTTTAAGTATTGGTGTACTTTACTTTATTATTTTTATATGTTATCAATAACTTTTGCAGAATTATATTGTGCCTTTAGAACATACCATAATAGAAAAAAGATATAGTATATTTTATTTATAGTAAATAAATTAAAATTGTATACATGCATTATCCGGCTATTCCGGGTATGAGGCAAAATCAGCCGGGTACGTACCGGGTACTGACCGGGTCCCTAGTAGTTTTACATATGAGAAAACATGTGTGGTAGAATTTTCACAAAATTGTCACGCTTTTAATATAGGATGTATCTAAATTTGTTACTCTCTATACATACGATATTTTAAATTTACATTTTGAAAAAGTAGAACCATCTAAAAATTTGCTTCCACTTTTACTCGTATTTTAATGCAGTTCACTGTTTTGTGCTACAATATCATCGACTGCACTTGAACTTTGCAACATCATACATGTAATCCATAGATGTGTTTGCACCTTATCGTTAGGCAACCTTTCCATATGACAAGTAATCATAATCTTTTTATATGATAAGCATAATAAATTGACGTATATGATTATTCTTGGTTATCAACACAAATTGTTAAGAAATGTTTACGCTATTGGCAATTTGTAGACCTTCGTTTCCCTAGTTATTGGTTGTTTGAAAACAAAAGCTAGACGGTTGTTGATATACAGGTTTATAAACAAGACGGTACAAGAAATTTTATTGGCAATTTTGCTAAGGGCAAGAAGCCCATTTGTAATTTCTGTTTTTAGTGATGTTGATACATTCGTGATTTGTCTTGAGAGACATCTCACTCATTCTAAAAAAATGGAGTTTTGAAGTTTCTAATTGTAAATAAAGCTCGAATAATAATTGAGGGATGAGTCGATTTGATGGCATAGCATTGAAGTACTTAACATGTATTTCCTTTCAGCTTTATCACTACCAGTTTACCAGTTTAGTTTTTTAATTGTATAAGATTTTTAATTTGTGATTACTAAGTACTATAAAATTTACATTATTATTTGAATGAGATATATACATACACTTAGCCTACTAAATATAATCGTTATTTTTGAGTACATAGCTTTGTTTTCTTGGTGCTTTATATTTCTTTAATTGATCATCATAACTACTTCGAGTAGGTCTATCGAGGTATCTTTAGTCATTTGACAGGCCTGGCGCCCATCCATTAATGTTGCAATTGTTACGATTGGTCCCTTATTTTGCATTTGAACTACTTCCACTTTACCGTTATATTATTTAGAAGCTTACCAGCTGTTGCATAAGGTAAGATTTGAGGTGTCAATTTTTATATGTGACAACTTTAATCGAGGATCACTTACAATTTTATAAAAACAGGTAATACATGCAATCAGTGGCTTGCAGAACAATGTTTTGCAAAACCTCTAAATTATTAGGTGCCGTTATCTTCTGGCAATCCGGTATGAGGAAGACAAAATGAAAGACGCTCGGACCAAACGTCAACACCTTTTTGTCAATTTTAAACTAGAAAACTATAACGTGCTGACAGATGATTAAAACGTGGCCTGGTTTATTAGTCGCAGGCGGTCCACACAAAATAAACGGATAATTTCGACACGGCCAAATTACAATTCGACTATAAATAGACGGGGAGGATATCTGCCCAGACTAAATACATACATCCAGTAATGCCAACGGCACCCGCACATTTCTTAGATACTTCAGGTCAACGAAGCCGTTATAGAACTGTTCAGTTCCAACCCTTCAAGCGGACGGGAAAGAGAAAGGGGACTAGTGGAGGGTCCAATTTAATTTCTGGAGTTCTTTTTGGTAGAAAGGCTTTCCAATTCGCTTTCTGCCGAAAGTTATTTAATGTGAAAACCTGCATAAGGTAACTAAGTTAGTCGCCTGACGACGTTAAAACCACCCTCTTCATTCTTCGCTGAACATGAAATTGCATCAGAAGTGTGATTTATTATTGGAGGGTATGAAATACGGGAGGGACAAAACTTCTAAAATCGACAACTTTTACAATTTATCGATATACTTACTGTCAACTGGTGAACTTGATAGTATTCAGCTCTGCAGCTCCTTAAATTTAAAGGTGGCTGGTTGGGGATATCTCCCTTTCTATCGTATTGTTCGTAAATTTTAAGCGTTTACAAAGGCTGACGTAACAAAACAAACTTATTAAGTGCTACGTTGCTAGTAATACTTGCATGTGGCACGGGGCTACAACCCCTATGGGATATGTTAAGCTTGTCTCACGTTCAAAGCAACCCTTCTGCCTGACTTCACCTACTCTGTTGGAACTTTGCTTAATGACAAATATAAGGGTTGTAAGGTGGAAGTAGGTGATTATAGCAACATGAGCAAAGCTTTTGCATGAATAATGACCGTTGAATTAATGTAGCTAGACATCAATTGCTTGATAACCTCATAAGACGGGCATGAAAAATGTTAGCAATAAATTTAAGGACGTAGATGTAGTTGAATTCTGCTGCGCTGTGGGATTGCGGCTGCTCCGTATAAAATGGAAATCTTTCGCTGCAGAACTCCCCTAAGTGAAACGTAGGGGTTGTGCAAATAACAACGTGGTGTGGAAAAGTCGACATATAAAAATCAATAGCAATATAAACTGGGAAAGTGCTACCAAACGCCCCAGTAATTTTATTTCAGATTTAATTTCAATATTTAGTCTTGGTACTAGAAACAGCAGTTAATATTCATGCCAACTAGGTAGGTAACCTCGTTCCAAAGGGTTTTGTACTGAAACTGTAACTACAATAAACCAAGATCTGTTATTCAAAATGGCACTAAACAATACAAAAAAGGGGGACAAGAATAAGGTGATGAAGAAGTCTTTCATGAAATTGGTGAAAAACGGGGCATCTTTATTGTGACAAATATTTTAAATAAACACTGCGGAGTGCACTACCATATTGAAAAGTACCATAATATTGACAAAGAAACATTTAACTGTTCACATTAGCTTTAAAACCGTTTAAAACATTCTACACTTTTGCTGGTTGAACCTTCAGTTACCATTCAACACTGGATTGTCGTAAATGATTTTGCGATCTGCCCAACTGTGGAGATGAACTCATTATTTAACTTTGCATGCTATTTTCTGATTAATGTGGAAGTAAATAAATACAATTGACAAGAAATACCTGGCCCTAGTTTAACTAACCTGACACATAAAAGTGAAAATACTTAGAACATATTGGTATTCATACTGTACAAAGATGCACGGTAAGTTTGCTTACTATTCTGGAAACGTTTTCTGTAAAGGCAATTGCTTGAATTTTAATGGATGTCAGAATCGAAAATCCTATTTTACCAATTTCACATAGTCGGATGAAGATTGCTTGGTCCGTAATATTCAATGTTTACATATTATGATTTCATTACTGACATCATTGGAGCGCCTTTTGCATATAAAAAACTATCGCATAGATTAATGAAAGAACGATAAACCAAACACTTTATTTTAAGGTAAATGTCCTAATTACATCCCTAAATACGCAAAAAAAATCTGTCAGCTTAACCAAAACTGGGATTTTATGAAAATGAATCTGACAAACTTCAAGTACTTAATCCAATGATAAATGACAATAAAAACTGAGACTGAAATAAGTTCAGTTGCAATAATAATTATTTATGGTATAAGGGTGTTATTACAAATAATCCATAGAAAAGTTGATCTCTCGAGGCCGCTAGGCCGAGAATCGTTATTTTTTGAGTGAATTATTTGTAATAACACGCGTGCCATACAAAATTTTATCCCAAACAACTCAATTAACATCTAAAAAACATAAATTCTGTATTGACAGCCGTGAAAAGTTATAGTGACCATTTGGAAAGTACCGAGATATTCATGTTATACGTTTGGCAGTACTGAAATGTATTGTCAGTGTATGTCTTGAAGACATTTTCAACACTCGCTAAAGCTCGTGTTTAAAATGTCTAGCTCGTTGAGTAATGCAGCAATTTCATAACTTGTAGTGTAATATACTATTTTGAATTAGTTTATTATTGAAAACTACCCTTGAAATTGCTGCTGGTCCAGAGTGCTGATGAAAATATTCAGCATTTAGAAATAATAATACTTCTTGGAAAACAATTATTTATTTATTATAACAAGATTTAAGATGATCACACAGATAAAAATATACATGTATGATGATACACAAAGACACATATATAGAGTGCGATTAAACAACTGTTTGTGCTAACATTAAAGAGCCTCTTGGTATTATTTCAACAAGGTTCTGTGGACGAAAATACGGTTTACGGACTTCTAAACGTGCTAGACAACTTGTAGACACGGAATTCTGAATGCCGTAAACCCAATGGAATACCCGAGTAGAATGATTCGGTGCTTATTTGTGTGCCGTTGTACGCATCCTCGTCAATTACGCCAGTGCGGAGGGTAATCGTTACTGGTGGCTGTTTGGCTACTTTATTACCCTCTTGCCTAGCCCAGACGTTTGTCAGGGAAAGTGTTAGATCGCTATTTTCTGATCATCCTACATAAACCAGAGGATTTTATGACTCGTCTCAATGGTTTCAAGAGGGTTTATGGACGGTTGTACGTGACTATGTATCTACTACACCCTCAATGGTTGTGAAGAAAAATACGTTTGAGAAATGTTTAAAATAACTTTTTTGACATTTTGAAAAAAATACAAATTCTCCATGTTTTTTAACATATAACGCCGTAACGGAGTTGGGGAGGGGGGTGTTCGTTGCCAGAGCCGCGAAAATCCCAGCTCTGCCGAGAGATGCAATTGTCAATTACTTGACGTGTTTGTTCAGTTCGGTGTGTATATTAATAAAATGCATTAATCATGAATTGTATTTATTTGAGTCACATTTAAAAAATCATTTGCTGATTAACGTTGTAATATTGTGATTTCAACTTAGAACATTGTGTTTTTCCTTTCTCATTATCATTAATTTCTCATACTTCTACATTTTATCAACAGGTGACTGTACATCTTACGTTACAACCAATGTATTCAGTGTTCAAAGAGCGTAGCGATGGATTTATTACTACTAAATATGGAACAATTAATAACCACCAAAGAAATTTAGGTAATTACTGCTACTGATAGTGTAAACAGATTTTTCTAATCTAGCATCCAATAAAATTCAATCGATTGTCTTTTTGTAAAACCTTTCGAGAATATTTAACATATATTTTTTCTACCGTATGAATCATCAATGTTTTTACCAGTTTTCATTTCATTTCAATAGAGCTAGAAGCGTAAGTCGCAATCATGAATAAGTTCAGATATTTCTCATCGGATTTGTTTGTTTGATTGTGTATTAATCAGAAATGACCGGCAAGGTTGAAATAATGACTTCATCTCCCTGGTTGAGTAGCTCACAAAATTTATATATGCTCCTCATGCTCAAATGGTTTGTATAGTATGATTTGCTTCTTGCTGCTAAAATGTGATATTCAAACAACTTGCACAAGAACTGCCACTTAAATTAGTGTAAATGGGATCCTGTTCTCATAATCGAATGTAATTACAACTTCCGGGACCGTATTGAAACTTCTTAAATGCCCTTTAACACGCCTTAAGCGAACATGGGTTGATTGGGTCCTAACCTATTTGCTAATCCGGGGGTGGACAAACAAATCTCTGTTGGTTTAACGGAAACCAGCTCTTGAGTTAAACGACTAAGTTTTCACATCTAACCCTTGCAATCAGGAAATTTCTTAGAAGACTTCGCAACTGCGTAATTTGGCAGACATAATCGTGAAAGTAACAGTATAGGATGTGTTAGTTTGGTAACGTCTAATAGTTTTTATTATTATATACGACTGTAGTTTTAACTGTGTGACAAAGTGAATAATAGTATATTATGGTAGAGATGGGCGCGTGAATGATTTTTCGCTCACGTCACGCACGTTTTACGCTGGCTTTAAACAGTCACGTTCACGCACGATCACGTTCACGTTCACTCACGTTCACGGCGTGACACGCCACTCACGACGTGACACGCAGCTTTTATTTCAAAATTTAAATTCAGATAGAACAGAATGTTCAAATTGAAAACCAATGAAAAAACCCTAAAGGGAACTAAAAATATGTTTTGCACCTGACATAATTTACGTGATATGTTGCAATCAGAATAGTTGACATAAAAAGAAAAAAAAATGAAAATTGACTACAATAACTTCGACAAGGGATAAATACTGATTTCTCGCAAATATATTTCTTGCAGCTGTCTTCAAAGACATTACTTTTTATACTAAAAGCTGTCATTGGAATTGACGTTTCCCTTATTGGTATGAGTACATAAGGTATACGTTGCTAGGCAACACTTTTAATTCGTAGGTTTGAAAGTACTTTTACGTACAAGGATCAACATTTTCAGCGTTAAGGTGAGTATACAAAAAAAAACATTACTTTTATTAGAATAATACGTTCATCTACACAAGCACACAATAAATTGGTTTAAAAATAAAACGTAATCAACATTTTCAGTGTTAAGTCGAGTATACAAAACAAAACATTAGGTACTACTTTTCTAAAAATAGGTTTATCTACACATCTACACAATTCATTTTTGGTTTAATAATAAAACGTAATTAACATTTTCAGCGTTAGCCGAGTATAAAAAACAAACCATTACTTTTATTAGAATAATAAGTTCATCTACACATCTAAACATTAAAATGTTGATTTAAAAATAATATGTAATCAACATTTTCAGCGTTAAGTCGGATTCTGCGCTCTTCTAAAATTCGCCCAGCTACAGCTGTAGAAAATACTCTTTCGCTTGTAGCGGAACTTGCCGGTATGTTCAAAATGTCTCAAGTTTTTTTAACAGTGGCGTATTTACACTGTTTTTCCAAAATCCTAAAATGTCATCTACATTTCGGAATTTTAATATAACATACTAATTTAGTTCTGTTTCGACATCATCCTATAATTACATGTGTCATCGTCAGAGTTCTCTCTAAGTGTAGAAAGATAAGAATCTGATGCTGATGTACCAGTTTCGAGTCGTTTGCTAGGTATTTCATCATTATCATCTATAGTTTTATTTGCATTATAATCTTCTCTTTTATGTGAAGGTATGAACTTTAAGGATTTATATTTAGGGTCCAAAAATAAAACCACATAATGTAACTTGTTTGGCACAATTTCTGATTTAATGAATTTAAAAGTTGCTGCACCGTGCAGTTTTTTATTCGTTGCTAAATATTTAACGTGAAATTAACGTGAAACGTGAATCACGCCTTGGAAATTTTCAGTCACGTTCACGTCACGATTTTCAAATATTAGTCACGTTCACGACGTGACACGCCGTGACAAGACTGTTTTCACGTCACGCGCCCATCCCTATATTATGGGACAAGTGGTTGAAATAAAATTTCAACGTTGAGAGTGGTTTTTTAACGAGCGAAGCGAGTTGAAAAAAGTAACTCGAGACGTTGAAATTTTATCAGCCACGAGTTGCATATACTATTTTTTCTACGAATTTTAACAAATTAATGCACTTTAGAAAAAAATAAACATAAAGTGACATTTCTCTTGTCAACAATTGAATGTCAAACAGTTTGAAATCGCGGTAGTCGGAACATTTCAATCTGTAGTGGTTGAAATGCCACCGGAATCAATGTCAAAATGCCTGATTTCAATGTCATGAGTAGAAAAATACTGTATTTCTCGGTATTATCAAAGAAGTGCGAACGAGGCTGTAATTCTTTCAAACGATTTTTTCAAACTTATAAATCTAGAAATGGCATTAGCGTGCTGGGATACGTACAAAGAAATGCTGCCGACGAAAGCGATTACTTTTTTAGCCTGCAGCCTTCGAAACATTCAATAAGATTGAAGAAATGATTTATTGGAAAACATTATCTGTCTGCTTACAAACACAAGCGCCGTAGTTAGCATCGTGCTTTGGAAATAAAGATAAGATTAAGAGATAGATCAATTCTAAGAAAACTAGTTTATGCACTATTTCTAACTATAAACTTGGATAAGATGGCTTTATTTCAACTGTTTTTAAATAAATAATATTAAATAAAAGTTTTTTTACAAAGTGGATGGGAAACGTTTCCATTGTATTTGTGATTTAAATGTTGATCAAATTTGATAGGCAGATACAAAAGGAATATCTTTTTTGTATATTCGTAGCAACTATTTACCAGCTTAGCAACGAGTCCGGTAGGTACGTTTTTATGGCCTAGGCATAGCACTTACCAACGCTTGTGAATCGTATTATACGTTTAGCGGTACTGAATTTATGCTGTTGCTGGCACTGTCAGTCGATGTCAAATTCGAGGTTAGCAGATTAGGTTTATCGTCAGTTTGACACAAACTCACATAAAACCTAACCTCGAATTTTACATAAACAGCGTCACCAACAATACACTTCAGTACTGCCAAACGTACAAGAATTACAGCGTTTTTAAAGCGAATTGTTTGGGATAATTCTTTAATAAAATAAAAATGGTTCTTGTTTATCGTCAATCATTTTGATTTGATTTTATTTAAGAATTATCTTAAACTATTTGCTTTAAAGATGCTGTGATACTTTGGCAGTACTGAAGTTCATTGTGGGTCTATATCAAATTCGAGGTTAGGTTTTGCGTTAGTTTGTGTCAGATTGACAAAAAACCTAACCTTCTAACCTGGAATTTGACATCGACCAGTACTGCCAAGTGCTACCGGACATCGTCAAGGGCGTCGTTAAGTGCAACCGGACGTCGTCAAAAGTGGTCGTTGAGTGCTACCGACCTAGGCCATATGAACCTACCTACCGGACTCGTTGCTAAGCTGGTAGATAATATCTACCAGACCAGTATACACATGCCTAAAGATCATGGGGTGACCATCTTAGGACCATGGTAATTGCAGACAATAGTGGACAATTTTCTAGTCATTTATCTTATTTGCATTGACAACTGCCTTAACCATGATGGAAAATATTTTGATATACTACTTTAAATGTGCTGAAATTTACTCCGTGTTTAATAATAAATATATAATTTTTAATTAGTCTAAAAATGTGCATTACTTTATACAGAATGCATTGTGAGGGTGCGATTTATTGTAATTAAGGTTACTGAACAGCCGTCTGAATTGCGTTTCCAAACACAGCTAAAGCATTCCTTTCCGCTAGCTCTCCGCTATAAAAAATAATTTAAGTACAGCGTTATACAATAAAATTTGAGTTGCTAATTGCGTTCCTTATAAAAAATATAACTTTGTCGACACTACAAGGACGCACGCCACTCGGCATTGCTTTGTGCATCGCAAGCGATCCCTGAAGCTTAGTAGTAACGAAACCGCCATGAAATCGCTTCTTGATTAAGCAGGCGTAAAGTAGGAAGTAGATTGGTCAAGCGGAATCGTAAATAGTTTTCGGCTGTGGAATTCCTGTTTAAAATAACACTTCTGTACGTTGTTGAAATAACGAAACCTACGAGCAAGAGTTTCTGTCTGGTGATTGAAACATTGCTTAGTTTGCGGTTATGCATTTTTAGATCATCTATAAAAACGAATAATTAGAACTGGATCATCGACAGCCATTAGCGAAATGGAGCTTTATTAAAGGGCTACAAGAAAACTCGGAACATTTTCTTATAGTATACCAAATCTAATAGACGGTTAAACAAAATCGCAACGAAGCATACTCCAGTGAATGACCTAGAGTTTACGTATTGGGATCGAAATTCAGAACCATATCTTCGATCTAGAGGTTCTAGGTCACATAGGTCTCGTAGAGACCGAATTAAGCATCCCAGGCTATCCAGGTGCGCTTCCTGGATTACTGATAATTGCTTACCAGGTCAAGGGTTAGTGATCATCTCGCAGGATGTCCACTATTCCCAGACAGATAGTATACTTCATCGCGTCATCAATTGGGCACCAACTAAAAAATAACAATGAGCAACGACCCAAGAACAAAGCTCTTTACAAATCAATAATATCAACTATGAAAAATGTCCAATTCCGCTGCATAATATAACCACACATAACCTCCATTACAAGACTATTCAAGCAGTTTCTAGTAATCTACATAATTGCTACAAGTAACTCTTTAAAAATAATATCAGAGCTTTTGCATTTGAATGCAACCCTCGATACTATCAATTTCACATCCATCCACATACATGTTCGGTCACTAACTGCCCAGGCCGAGGTTTTTAAAAGCAACTTCGGTCCTTGAAATAACTTTAGGGTCCGATTCGATTCTTTGAAATAATTGAAATGTAATATACTTAAGCCGTTGATTTATTCAAAACCGTAAAATAATGAAAGTGCTAATAAATGAGAGCCAACAATACTTACCAACACAGAATAAAAGGGTAAAAAAGTAAATGCTACAATACATAGAACAACATTAATCCATAGAGTAAAAACATGGAGAAATCGATTGTTGCAGTAGCTAAAATGAGGCACAAATAAAATGAAGAGTCTGAAGAGGCTGGTACAAAACAAAAGTACTAGAGACGACTTAAACCTGAAGCCCCTAATTGGAGAACTAGAGGAATGCCGAGAAAACTTTAGAAATAATACCAGAGCAAAGTAGAACTAGAGGTAGACAGAGATTCCAGTGGGAGAAGCACGTCGGGGAAATGGGTTGGAAAAGGTGAAAAGGCGTCATAAATAATGATTAAGTGGTTTGTTGCATCAGAAAACAAAAATCCATTTCACGTCTTCATATCCTCTCCAGATACTTAATTTCAACAGCTAGCAAATGGGAAAAGTGTGCTTAGAAATAGAAATCCATGAATAACATTATTTGTGATAGGCAGGCATGCACAGAATGGAAATAGTTGATGAAATTGTGAAGTTTTATGTATTTACTAAACTCCATTTCTGTTTAAAATGCCTGAAGGAATGATAAATATAACATGTGAGCAAATGAAATTGAAATCAATTTTGGCTCTGAAAATTGAAACATGCCGATTATTAATTCACATTATGTTGGACATATGGACTATTGTAATAACTGTCATATTTAAATTAAAAACATCAGAAGTAATACACCACATGACTGAATGTTTTCAAGACCAACCTTGATTTTTTTTTTTCATTTGTTCACGTTATTTTGTAGCATTGTAAATTCTGAAAAGTGAACATCTTTTGTATTTCATATGAATCAGTGATCTGATTAAATATAATCATCGTAAATATAAATGTGTTTTTCATTAGTTGCAAGGCCATCTGATCAAACAAATTATATTTCGATTAGTTATGTGTTGGCAATATTTTTGGTGCCCGGAGCTAATTTATTTTTCCCTGGATTAAGGCCATCTGATCAAACACAAATTATATTTCGATTAGTTATGTGTTGGCAATATTTTCGGTGCCCCGAGCTAATTTATTTTTCCCTGGATTCAGATCGGTTCACATGCATAAATCTACAAGAACTGGCGACTTACCAGAAACTCCATAACGCCTACGGTCTGGGGGTTGTAAATCAGAAACATGAAACTGGGGGTGCAAGGCGAACGGCGAGTCCTTTCATTTAGCAGGTGTTCACACACACACTCTAGCGCGAACACAAACTCAGACAATTCCACAATCAGTCATGCAAGCAAAACAACAAACATTCAGCTTTTAGCATTAATGTGTTCATTACATAATACTTACAGTTGGTTTTATGGTCCCCCGCGGCGTTTCCACGTCGCATCTCGAAGAAGACATCGTCAGGTATATTCTTCGGTGCACCTTCGATGATGTGCCTGTAATAATCCTGAAAACACGGATGCTTACTGCATCTACTATGCCTTAACGGAACGTTAACTGCATCAATGGGTCGAACCCATGTCAATGTAACCCGCAATTGCGGTGGCCGCATGGACCGCAAAAGGCACAGACACAAGGCATCTTTGGTAAACGGGCGTCCCGAGCCACCCAGTTGCGCTCACTGGGATCACTGATAAGCAAAGTGCTTAACAGCTCAGGGATCGTGGACCATCTCGCCGAATGGCCATGCGCTCTTTACGACAAGTTGACACTAGGCGAACCATAACAATGAACAACGACCCAAATAATAAAGCTGTTTATAATCCGTCTACAGTACGAACAATAACGAATGTTCGACTCCACTGTACAATAACTATATTTGCAAAGCTACGCAAGCACTAGTATTCCTTTTTACAGAGCTCATCGTTTCATCCGCTCTCTTATAAGTTATAATCCATATAACTTACACAATTCAATTCACTTCAAAAACACATAATTTCGATGGAATGACACCCGCGGAGGATTAGCTTTCGCGTTCACACGCGTGCGACCTCGCCCACAGACTACCAAAGCACATAACGACCCTCCCATATGGGAATTCTCGGCTAACTGCCTGCAAACAACCCTCAGTCATTAGTTTAGCTTTCGACTCGTTTCGATCTGTGCTAAATTTAGAAAGTATCATATTTTAGTGGTTGGTTTAAACCATATATCTAATAATTACTATATTGCTAGCGGCTATGAGTAGGAAACTGACCAAGGAAGTGAGACAGACAACCAACTCTTCAATGTATAATGGTGAGCTGTGTGCAGGCGCGGCGGCGTCGTCCGGCCAATGGGGAAGTGGTCAAGTTTAAAATTCGCTTCTAAAGGCGGAGTTCGAATCCTCACGCATGCGCACGATACGCGTTATACTCTAAGTGAGACTATGTCGGCGCCGTAATGTTTTCTGACGTTTCCAGGCCCTACTAGCAATATATGTGTATTATATATATGGTTTAAACTAAAGCCCATAATTATACGAATCAAATAAAAGAATAGGATATTTTCAAACTACTCACGGAACACAAAAGTAAATATTACAACATATAAAATTATATAAATGGCCGAATTCCAGATTTCACACTTAAAAGAATGACAACTGTAAAAGTTCTGATATTATTCACCACTAATGTGTTCTCAACTTGCGCTCTTGAGTTTTACTAGTTTCGTAAGTGTTGTAATAAAAATACACTTTCTTTGTTGGCAAATAGAAACTGTAAAATTTAGAGCAGTTTCCTGATTTATTTGTTAAGCAGTTTCAGACAGTCAGGGTCACGTCTTGAGAAAAGCAAAACTCTCCTTTTAAAGTTTACTGTTTGTCGTCAGCAATTCCGCGAGTAATGCGATTTCAATAAATTCCCGATACAAATGTTTCATGAATAATTCAATGGGCATTTAAAAAACAATTTAATTCAGCTGCGATGGCACGCATTTTTTAAAATATAGAATGTTCTTCCTTTGCAAGAGTTATTGGTTTTTTCCGGTTTGATTTTTTGCATTTCAAGCATCCTCCATATATTACTACTTTTCTAAAAATAGATATCCTAAAAATAACGACTTTATTAAATGAGCAGAGGCAAGAGCATTTTTTTGCATTGTGAAAAACATTGATCAAAATGGTTCCCACTACAGAAGAATTATGACAATAACTACTTAGTATGTATAGTAGAAATCTATTTAATAGCGCCATTTTTACTTTCTATGATATAAATTTCATGCGGTCAACCTTAACACATTCATAATTTGTTACGGTTCTTAAGACATCTAAATTAGGAGATTTGAGAGCTGCCTTTAAATCTAGAGCAATTTCACAGTTTTTGAGCGTGGGAATTTCCAAGTGCAAAACGAAATGTTATAATTAACACCACTTTGTTTTTCTTATTTTAGCAATCCCATCGAGAAAAATAACGCAACGCTGCGCTGAGCTATATTTTTTTACGGAAAGACTCCACTGGCCCTCATAACCTGCATGTAAACTGTAAGCTTGTTTTAGAGCAAGCAAGGGGAACTTTTGTTGAACGAGCACATAACTGTTGCAAACCAAGCATTACCACACTTTAAGGTGATAAATTAAAGTACGGGTTCCGGAAAGCTTCTTCCTTTTTCCATCTTTCGTACATAAAGAACGACAAATTATGGGCATTACTACTTGAGACAGTTGGCATTCAGTCTTGGTTTTATTTTAGGCGTGTTTATGTTCGCATTTCTATTGTACCTACTTTCAGTCTGTTTTCTTTTATATTTCGAAGTGGTTTAGAATTGTGGTTAACTGTATCTTTCTCGTAGCTATAAGGATTGTACATTAATATTACTTTTGCAGAATTGAGTAACTCCCAAAAAATAATTGAAGTTGTTAAACATATTAAATGTAAATAAAATAAGTTGATTTTACTGGGCGATGATATTTTAAGTAGCAGCTGTCAACCGGGGCTAATCAATTTTGTTTCAAGGACACTGATAGTTCACGCACTGATCTTTACGTGTACTCTCATTTTGCAACTGTGAAGCCGACATTTTGCAGTTTTATTTGTCGAACGTGTTTAATTGTACACGCATTGATTTTGGTTTCAGGGCTAATGTATTTTTTTGTTGATTCAAATCGGTGTTCATACATAAATGGCGACTAAAATTCCGAACTGTTGTGGATCAGAAGTACGACACCGGGAAGGCAAGGCTCATTTTATGTGACATGTGTCCACACACACTCGCAAGCACAACAGCCAAATTGCAAATTCATGCATGTGAACAAGAGTAAACAAGCATTTCTACATTTACCAGTACGTGTTCGAGATTATAGTACTTACAGGGGTTTTGCGGGCCCCATACGACACTCCTACATAGCATCTAGTAGAATATCTCGATCAAGAATGATCTTCAGAGAAGGATAACGAAGAAAATAATGTAGAAAAGAGTTACGTTGGTAGGATAAACACCAACATGCAAGGGATCACTGACGCTTATAATTGAAGGAAAGCTAGAAAGGAATAGCTCTCAGGGTAGTTCTGAACTACAGTGCATGTCCAAGTTAATACAAGATCTTAGATGGTGCAACTATAAGAAAGTGAAGATAATGGCAGAAAATAGGAAACGTTGGCATAATGCTGTGCTGAGACAAACCAATCTACGAGATATATAACCCACAGAGAGACCAAAAATATAAAAAAGTATAATTTTAAGATATTACCAAAATTATTCGATCTTTTAAACGTTAGATGGCAACGACATTGTAATAAAACTGCGACAAAAATAAACCGCGAGTAGCCCCGCCTAGCGGGAAAATGATTGTTGCTGTTGCATTCATGCATTCGTGTAGCTACTTGATATCAATTGGTTTTATACAGATGTCAAATATATTGCTATGACTTCACGTATCGCGCCATTAATCTGTACTGATTCGGATTCTTACTTCTTGTAACCTATTATTATATGTCAATTCAAATTGCCCTATTTATTATTTGAATGTTAATAATTATTCTTTCTGCTAGCTCCTGAAGATCAGGGGTGGATTCCTTTTATCTAGATTGCGTATTCTGAAATCTGATGTTCTGATTTTAATTTTATTACAAGTCAAAAATAACTCCTGTCAAATGATATGTCAAACAAATTTGAAAGTTAAATGACAAATACCAGATCGTTTCATTAGTCACACAGCAGTATCAAACAGTAAGTAATTCTTTAATAATAAATTCACCTTTTAAGTCTTTACTTTCTTTTAGTGCTTATCCAAATATCTAAACTGACCCACTTTTAACTCGAACTTATCAATGTCCTGGATGTCAACCAATCTGCTTCATTCCGTATACTATCACAACCGCTTCAGTCCCCAAACACAGCAAACAACTCCAATGACAGACAAGATGTCCAAACTGACCAGAATCAGGGACACAAACTTCTACACAGCATGGAACCAAATACACCCTAGCTGCAGCCACCAAACTCCAACACTGCATCCGCCAAATACCTCAAACGTGCTTCCTCTACCAATGGTCCTTACTTGGAATTCTCTCCTAACACCAACCGCTCGACGTAATCCAAATCAATTGATTTACAATGTCAAATGTAATTCTCCAATAAACTTCACTTAGTACTTTTCTCTATTTATTCTCCTCTGTAGATTAGTTCTGCTTCCAGTTTAGTTTTTACCACATACTTGCAAGCTTCCTCAGTTTTATCTTCTTCAATTAAATTTCATTTTCATATCACCACGCAAATTTAGTCTTAATCTCCGAACATATTAATTTGAAAATAGGGTTTATTTTATACTTTTCTATTATACCAAATTGATTACAGCCACATTTTTTCAAATTTGTTATCTTAATAATCAAAACAAAAAGGCCTTAGCGATATAATTTTCTACTGTTAACACTATATCCTTATTTTTAATTTCTACCTACTATTTATAATAATTTATTTCGATTAAGTATTTGTCATTACCTTCAAAACTTATTTTTTAATATTACATTATATTTGAATCCAGCTATTTTTCAATTAGCCCTATTTTATTCAATTATAAATTCTATTTTCTTTTCTAATTGCATACTAATTATTCATATTCCCAATTCATATTTAAATTGATCTTGATTATATTTAACTATTGTAATCCCTTAATCATATTTTAAAATTGGTTTATATACCCCTGTTTATACCATTACAATATATATTTACGTTTGATTACCACTGTTACACTTCCGTACAATATGGATGATCCGCAACACCAAAAAGTGAAATGGATCATCACATTTTCGTTGCACTAATTATAAAAGTTATTGTTGTGTATGTATTTTGAGAGCGTACTAGAAATACCTGTTATTATGATTTTTATTATTATTATGTATGCCTACAGATAAACTAATCATAACTGATTGTAGATGCAATGCCAACATTTTAATATGGAATTTCTCCTAAATTTGTTGACATTTGTTTTAACTACTGGAAACTCATATATAGAATGTTTTATTACACGTGGACAGCACTTGGAGGTGTATACAGGATGTGAAAATAAAGAAAAAAAGTCTGTGTACACACATATGACCTATATACATACATACATAATCCTGAGCCTTTCTACTGTGAGGTGTAAGGCTTGAAGTCGATTGGGTTGTTGTGACTCCTGGTCGATTGGTGTTTTTTGGCACCACTTCTTCCAATCTTTTCGATCTTGCGCTATTTTTCTCACTGTGTTCCATTCCAGTCCTCTCTGTTCCGCTGCTACTTTTACCCATTCTGTCCATATCTTCCTTGGTCTTCCCACTCTGTTCTTTCCTTCTGGTCTTGCTTCCATTGCTTGCTTCACCATTCTATCTTCTCCCATTCTGTGTACATGTCCCGGCCATCCTAGTTGACTCTCTTGGACCACTGCTTCCACTGCCTTTACGTTCAGTTGTTCCCTGTATGCTATGTTGCTGATCCTGTCTTGTTTAGTTTTTCCCTCTATTTTTCTCCAGAACCTCATTTCTGTGCTTGTCATTCTGCTCTTCTGTTTTTCTGTGACCGTCCACGATTCTCTGCCGTAAATTAATGCCGGGTACACCCCTTTTTTTTCTACCTCTACTTTCGTCTTTTTTTGGTATTTCGGTTTTCCCCAGAAAGGTGTTTTTTATCATTAAAAGTTCTTCCTACCACGGCTGTGCGTTCGCTTATTTCGTCGTCCATCTTCCCATTGCTACTAATATATGTCCCCAGATATTTGAATTTGGTCACTTGCTCTATTTCTTTCTTTTCTATTGCAATATTGTGTTTTCTCTCCCCTGCTGCTATTATCATTGCTTTCGTTTTTTCTATATTAATTTTCATGTTTGCTTTTTTCATTGCTTTGTTATATATATATTCAGGTTGTGTTGTAGTTCTCTCTCTCTGATCTTGCTATTATCACCATATCGTCTGCATATAGGAGTTCCGACATTTGTACCGTTTCCATTTTCCACCTCCCTACTTTATATTTTTTCGTTTTCATTCTACTTTCTTTGACTACCTCATCCATAATTAGTGCACATAGTATCGGGCTCAGCACGCAGCCCTGTCTTAGCCCCCTCGTTGTTTCAAATTCTTTCGGCTCCTCATTTCTTGCCCTCACTAGATTTGTTGTCTTGTTATATAATATTTTGACCATCTCTATCTCTTTTGTTGGTATACCTCAGTTTTCTAGTGCCTTCAATATGTCCTTTCGTTTAATTCTATCGAACGCTTTCTCTAGGTCTATGAAACATATGTGAATTTCACTTCCTTTGATTATGGCATTTTCGCTTATTTGCCTTAGTATGAAAACGTTGTCTTGTGTTCATCTACCTTTTCTAAAACCACATTGACTATCTTCTATTGTGTCTTCTAGTTTTTTCATTAATCTTGCTTCCCATATTCTAGCCCATACCTTTCCTCTTATGCTTAATAGTGTAATGCCTCTATAATTTTTACATTCTCTTCTATCGCCTTTTTTGTATAGTGGCACAATTACACCCGTCTGCCAATCCTTTGGGGCTCTTTTTGCTTTTACTATGTTGTTCATTAGTATTAATATATTTTCCTTACCGGTTTCACCTATGTACTTTATCATCTCTGGTGTTATCCCGTCGTTTCCTGCTGCCTTTCCTAGCTTTATCTTTTAAATTGCCTCTTCTAATTCTTTTTTGTAATAGGTTCAATGTTTACGTCATCATTGGTGGTTGTGGTGTTGTGTTCATTTTCGTTGTTGCTTTCTCTTTCTTCTTCGTCGCTATCCTCTAGCACTTCCTTAAAATGTTGCTTCCATCTTTCCATAATGTCTTCTTCTTTTGTGAGTAGTTCCCCTTGTTTATCTCTCATGTTTTTTAAACTACTGGTCTTTTTTGTCTGAGCTGTTGTAGTGTGCTGTAAAATAACTTTTGATTTTCCGTGAGATTTCCCTTCATTCTGTTTTCGAATTTCACCCATTCTTTTTGTTTTGCCCTTTTTACCTCGTTTTTTACTTCTGTTCTTTTGTCTTTATATTTTTCATAATCCTCCCTAGTTTTCGTCTGCAAGTATCTCTTCCATCTATTTTTCTTTTGCCTCACTTTTTCTTTTATTTCCGTTGACCACCATGCTGTTTTCTTTATGTCTTTGTTGCTTGCTTTTGTTGTTCCGCAACTTTCTTTCGCTGCTTCTAATATACTTTGCTTTAGATACGCCCAGTCTTCTTCTACATCGTTTCTTCTTGTTTCTTTGTTTAATTTCCTTTCTATTATTCTCTGATACTCTTTTCTCGTGTCCCCTTCTTTCAATCTGTAACTTCGGATACTTTCTCGTATTACTCTTCTTCTTTTTTCTTGCGGTATCTCTCTTTTCACCTCCATGCCCATTCTTACCAAGTAATGGTCGCTTCCTATTTCCGCTTCTCTTTTCACAATTACGTCTTTTATTAGTTCCATGCCTTCTCTTCGTACCAGAAAGTAGTCTATGATTGACTTTTCTTGCCTTGAGTATACTTCGCGTGTGTATTTGTGAATTTCCCTATGTTGGAACTTAGAGTTTGCTACTACCAAATCATTTTCTACACATAGTTCGAGTATTCTTTTTCCATTGCTGTTTCTTGTTGGTTCCCCATGTGTCCCTAGATATCTCTCTATGCCTTTGTTATTATTACCGACCCTTGCATATGACCTAAAACGCATAATTGCCAAATTCTAGCCCGCTTGGTATTCTAACAATATCATTTTTAATTGTTGTAAGTAGCACTTGTTGCATAAAAAGCTATTATCTACGACCTTAATTTTACTGTTATTAATCCATAAATATCGATTTAACAATGGTTTGCATCTGCGACACTTTTAATTTATGTCATAATAAACAGTAGGCCACGCCGCGCGGGCGATTGTTTGCCACGCCAGTACTGTCAAGGTGAGTTACGAAATGTAATTATTTATACTCCACATCTGACTGTATTCATTACATAATGCTTTAATTATTTCAAAAACACTTTACCTGTAACGCAAGAAGCAACTAGAATAACTTTACAGCTTCACTTCCAATTCGAAATTGTAGTTTTATAACCTCGCTTCACTTTTAGCCCATGTGCTAAAAGTAAACAGCTGATCTCTTTAACCACGGTAAACTATAAAACGTCACTTTTAGTGAAACAAGTTAGCGCTAAAAGGCCTACTTTTAGTAGTGGTCGTAGATAAAAGTAATTTATTTTTAAGGGTGTCGCAGAAAACATTTGCTTATGTGGTAAGTTTGTCTTAGCAGTGCCGTTTAAAAAAAATCGTTGTTTACAACCTGAAAGAGCGTTATTTGCTCGTTTCATACTGTTATTTTAAAACTTGTAACAGTGGCAAATGATATGTCATTGTTTCCTGCACAAGTTACGAAATTACAGTAGTGGTCAATAAAAGCATGTGCTACCGTGGCACTTACTGTATGGTGAACGTGGTAATGATGCTTCGGCAGTAACTACTTTTTTATTTCCAATTTTTAATTGATTATTTTGGAAAACCGTGTATCTACGACAAAAAATCTATAACCTTACAATGACATTTTGCAATTATTAAATTTGCATCAATATTTTGGATACTTGTTATTATTTTTCTTTTATTGACAATTAATCTTTCAAGCTGCACTCTCGAGAATTCAAAAACTATTCAAACAGGAACTTAATTCCCAACCACATACACAAACATTTGCTCTACTCGTACTTATCCAGCTCAATACACACTCATAATCTTATCGCAGCAATATTTGCCTAATGTGGGCAAGCAAACCACCTGCCTTGCGTATCGCCGACATTTAAACACCTTGTTAAGATTACGACGGCTTCGAATTCGATTGCTTTCTGGTTCCGTTAATTGGCTGTTCAGTGCCGGTGTGTGGCAGCCATGCTGATAACCATGCAATGAAAGGTGAAAAATTAAACGCTGTACACATCAGCAAGTCGGCTCGTTTAAGATAACAAAGAAGAGGTGAACGTCCATCACCAACTTTTAACTTCCTGTTCGACCTCCACTGCCTTGCCAGTGACGTGCCGCTGTAAATTATGCGCGCGGAATTTTAATTTTGGAATTTCCTAAGGGAAATGAGAGGGCTTGCTTTTATTGTGCACCAATTCGATCAGCGTAGACAATCATAATCAACTGGTTCTTTATTGCATTTTATCAGTTGTGGCACTGACCAAGGAATTATTTGTTCTTAATTTTTCCACGTTAATGCTGCAATTGATATTAATGTAAAGCCTGATTTATGTCGCCCAAAATGTTGTTATGGCACGTAAAAAGTAGATTCAGTTTCCTAGTCCAGTTACCTTTTCGATCATAATTAGAGCTCGAGTTAGAAAGTCTATATCTACATGAACTCACTTGAAAGTGTAAAGCATGTTGTATGCGTTGTTAGAAACAGTTTTGCGCTTCTCACTGGTATAACTGAAAGGGCTGACCCTCGGAAGATCATCGTTGGAGCCCACTCCTGTTTATTTATAAAAAATGTTTTTTAACAAAAAAATAACTTACAGATTAAACAGATAATGAAATTCAGAAAATGTTTTTAAAAAACAATATGGCAGAGAAAAATAGTCCTAGGCAAATATGGCTATTTGAAAGTAATTGTTGCAAACTAATGTTTATTAGATAGTTTCTTCAACGCAAACCATAAAAGCCATTGAATTTCAATTATTTAATACATAGAAGAAACTCGAAATTCCCTTTTAATTTACATATTTTTGCGACCTCAATAGAAAGTAGAATTTTCTTCTTCCCGTTTATTAGAGCCGAAAGTAAACCATTGTCTATATCTCCCCAAATGTAAACTCTAGAAACAAATTGCTACACAGAATTTGTACCCTAATTAGAATTTTGAAGGTTGCTCTTAATATTTATTTCAAATTGTTCACATTTTGTGTCTACTTAAAACTGAAACCCTAAACTCTTTTAGAATATTGGTGTTTTTCCTAAATTACTACCAGACTATGACTTCTTACAAAATGAAATTCACAAAATTGGGCATAAAGACCGCACTGCCAAGGTATAGTCTCCTCGGTATGCAACGGCACAACTCGCCGTGACCGAGTTGCCGCAACTGAATCGTCGCAAAGCCAGTTCACCGCAAACCTATAATTTTCAATTTGATAGTAAACTAATTTATTTATTATTCATATTCCGGATGTAACAGCATATCGGCTCAGTCTCTTAATTTTTATACGTTATTATACACGTAATTCGGAATTTTGATATTAATGTAAATGTTGTACTTGCAGTTTCACAATTCGAGGATTAAAATATTGGATATTTGGTATGGAATACAGGCAATAACAATTTATATGAATTGAAAACATGCAAAACTGATTAATATTAATGACATGCTTATTAAACTCTCCGCAAATATGCAAATCCAAAGTTATCTTACAACCAACCAATTCCAAATTACATTTAAACAGCCATTTAAGTGGTTGGAGATAATTACTTGTAATTGATTGCTGCAATTAAATTACTTTTTCAGTAATGGACCATTGTAGTGCATCACTTTAGAAGAAATTTTTAATTGTTACAGTCCGAAAGCTCAAGTAAAAAACTAATGTTCCAATCATTGCATTTAAAGTTAGTTAAGTGAGATTTATTTTACAAAATTTTAAAGTAAATATTCTTAAAAAACTAAAAATATCAAAACAACCATAACAATATCAACCAAATATGAAGTTTTTTTATGAAATATAAAAATGGATTTGTAGAATTCCAATATTTCCGGTGAATCGGACTATGGCGAATTCGCCGCGGCGAATCGGCGGCGGCGAATCGGCGACTCGGCCGCGGCGCGTTGTACCCGAACGCCATGGTAGATTTTCGAGTTTTAATGAAGATTAAGGTAGTCATTTTTAGTACTATTTATTAAAATAGGATTGTAAAACTAAAGAAATGGATATTTTCATCTTGTGTGCTGTTACTGCCCTGAGGTACTTCTTGGAAATTAAACTTCCTCCTTGAGAGCAGTTGATACACTATTATTTAGCTCTACATTTACGAAGGTAGATCATTTGCACTGTCATTCTGTTTTAGGTAGTTGTTAGCAAATCAACCTAGACTTTCTTGTTCCAATTAGTTTGACTTTTAAAAAGTTTTTTGTGTACATAACAACTTGACTGTGTATTTATTCGTATTACTGAATATGTACATAATTACATTATCTATATTTGACAAATTAAATAGCAAATTATGAAAATATACCAGCGCAATGGGACTATAGATATACAGATTGGATCAAGGATAAGGAACGCGACAATACAGGTGTAAATGTTAGCTTTAGAGAATGCTGTTTTGCCAAGTTGTAGTTCACAATTTGGTGCCTTCAATTAGTGTTGTCACGCCTCATCTATTCGCTATGGCGCTAGCGTCATCGGTATTATATTTAAATGGAAATGTGTATTTTTCATTGACAGATTTAGATATAGCATGAAATTCGGCAACAGGGTATAAGAAGTAATACATCCTGAATTTGGAAGTTTTAGGCTCTCAATGCGATTACGACGGTAACTAGATCAATTAATACAGCAGCTGAGCATACTTCGGTATACCATTAATTTACCAGAGATTCGGAATTTGCTAATGGTCTAGTAATTATTGTAAAAAAGTTGACACCATTTTTTGATTCATTATCTGAAACGATAATGCTTATTGAAAATGGCTGGCGTATGCGGTGTCATTTTACATATTTTTTACGGTTTTGAACATGCTAATGGCATAAAATCAGTTGAGAAAAAGGTGAAATAATATACGGTATGTTCACGGATGGAGTACCGCGCTATTGTAAACTTTCCCATTTTTTATTCCTCGAAAAAAAGTCATTCTTGATCAAAAATTTTGCTTGTTTTGGGACGTTCTAAACAGTTGTCATACTTTTAATAAAATATATAGGGTGTTCTAAAATTTAGAAAGTGTGGGATTATAAAAAATGGTATTTAACAAAGTTGTGTCAAAACTGAAGGAAAGCTTAAATACGAAGTTTGGTTAAAAATAACAGACATTTCACTAAAAAATAACATTTTCGGGGTATAAATCATTTATAAGCTTTTTTATTTTAACAGAAAAATTCATTCTTAATAATAAAAAAAAGTGAAACTGATCTTTTCTTTTAATTATTGTCACAAACTAACGGCATCACTGTCATCTTCGTTACATTTTTTGCTTTGTTGTTATTTTTACATCCCCGGTGATATCGAATTTATGAACTAATTTAGGGACTGCTCTGCGAGTCACAGTAACATATGGAAAACTTCTTCCATTGAAAACTTAAATTGCGTATCGATAAGTATCCATGTAAATTCATTATTCCAATCAGTAATTATTTTTTTACGAAATACAAAATACTTGTAAAATATGTCATTGATATTGTCAGTGTATTCTATACAATATGGAGCCAACAGTTATATCCTTAACAAAAAGAATAATTAAATCGTGCATTTTACGAAACAACTTCAAATACAACTAATCGCCTCGCGATTGACGTTGTTAGTCGCGAACATGTAGTTTGTGCAAGTTGCATCGTGTTCGCATCGCAGTTGCTTCAGTGTGTAGTGAAGTATACAAACCCATAGAATAATTGCCACGAGATTATCGCTTATAAATTTCTTGTCATTTGCGTCGCAATTGCGTCGTCTCAGTTAGTAAACGGCTTAAGTTAATCAATGATAAAATAAAAATAAAAAACAAAAATCGACTCGTATTGCTGGGGATTTTTATACTTCCAAGTTGTGAGCGATCTGCCACATATTTTTATCTAATATGCAAGTTGGACTTGCCTATGTATCTACGATAAAAATGTATGTGGTATGTATTTGAAATATATACAGGGTGTTTAAAAAATACGTTCGGATATTTTACCCACTTATAGATCTCATCAATACAAACAAAAATGTCCTAATAAACATGGGTCCAGAAACGCTTCGTTTCCGAGATACAGGGTGTTCAAGTTTTTTTTTAATCTTGTTTCTTTATGTTATCTAAAAACGCTTTGAGCGATTTTAATGAAATTTTTACAGTTTGTTTATAACTTATTTTATGAGGCATCTTTTGGATCTAATGCAGTTGATGTAGTAATTTCAGGGGCGTGCCCATGCGGAATATTGATTAGGTTTTTTCACAAAAAAATAACGCCCACGAGATTGTTGCCATTTTTATATATTTTTTAATAAAGCAACTAAAAATGCAACCTTTCGTTTGCTGAGATTTTTTCAAATCTCGCTTCGTTTTCAAGAAAAAATAAAGTCCATATTTTTGCATGTCTCTGAACCTGGTAAGTCAAAAACTAAAATGCTTCAATATCTCAAAACCCCTTAGCCGATTTTAGTAAAACTTTTAGGTTTTACTGGTGGTATAATGACCATGTTATGGCACACTTAGATTTAAATTATTTATTCCAGGGGCGGCCGGGATTTTTTTTAACTTTAACACTCTGTATCTCAGAAACAAAGCATTTCCTGACCCATGTTTATTAGGACTTTTTTGTTTGTATTGATGAGATCTATAAGTGGGTATAATATCCGAACGTATTTTTTAAACACCCTGTATACAATATCTATGGAACACATGAATGTATTCACTTTAGTCCATTAATTACTTTGTGTGTGTTCTCGTGTTCTCACCATCGCCACTGTCAACTCCTGCACAGAAGTTGTGAGCCCATCTGAGACATAAAAAGATTTCTACATTCAGGCATTGTTAAGCCAAAAAGTTCTACCCATACTTTTCAAGTATGCAATAAGTTCTGCTTTTTGTTCTTCAAGATGGGTTTTTACTTCCCAAACGTCTTACAAACACACTGTTGGGCTTTTCTCTACGTTTTTGACAGCCTTCTGAAGTAGTCTGTGGTACCCCAAATTGTGCTGATGCCCTATACTACACTCCTTTACTAATAAGTAAATTAAAAGTAAAATAGGCAAACCAGTAATTACCTTGACTTTAATCTGCAATACAATAGTATTCTGTCTTCACTTTGACACCTATCGACTCGTTTTAACGTTTCTGCAGGTCTGAACAAAATCACACCTGTGTCGTTAGGTTCAAAACTTTACTTACATATTAACATGATTACAGGAAGATTGCACCATCCGTAGCGAAAATAATAGGGCTACCCTGTTTACCCGTCTACCCCGTTTTACTCGTCTCTCCCCTACCTGGCAATAAACTTGAATGAATTCCAATGGTCCACATTTTCAACCATGCAAGCTTTGACAATATTAAAACATTATTTTGAAAAATATGTTAAAATGTTCGATACTTGAAACATTTTTAGATTGTCTGATATTCGTAGTGTTGAAAAGAGTTTGTCGATACTTATGTGTATAAGTATTATACATGATTTCTATTTGTATTGATTCCCAAAACTTCGCAAACCTTCAAGATCTTGTCGGTTTTTATCTTATATAATTATGCGAACAGACATTATCTATAATGAATCTCAATAAAAACAATCAAGCACACCTGATATTGAAGAAATGATTAAAGAAGTGGGAATAAATGGATTCATATTTCCATAAATGGTCATTCAGCCAAAAAAAAAATCTAGACCTACTTTATACTATTGTTGGGTTATTATTTTCCGATGCACAGCTATCTGCAACATAATTTGAGAAATTAGTGTCGAGCAAAATTACACCATCTACGACACTGGGTAACTTTTCGTGCTGTGGTCGTCAGGACGCTCTATTTCTGTACGGCGCGGAATGTTGCCAGTGGTTCTACCGCGCTCTTTCCCCCCAAATTGCCCTTTTCAGTGATCCACTGCGTTGCAGCTGCATTTGCATCCACAAATGGCCGCATTGTAGTGCGTCTAATTGCGCTTATGGCCGTTGACCAATAAGGAATTTGATTAATCAACGCATCATTGTCCTTTAAGGAGCTAACGCGGCATTAGGAAGTCGCGAGCTGCTGCTTTATCGAATAGTATCGCAATTTATTTTGCGGAATTCCTCGGAAAACTTGTTTGTTTTGTTTCGCTCTCCAGCTCACCTGCAACAACAAGCCAGATGACTTACCGATCGCCCCG
Source organism: Agriotes lineatus (assembly GCA_940337035.1). NCBI lineage: Eukaryota > Metazoa > Arthropoda > Insecta > Coleoptera > Elateridae > Agriotes > Agriotes lineatus. The sequence goes on along the minus strand of OW679198.1, from coordinate 131,522,340 downwards.
TTTGCAGGAGCTGAAACAACTCCTCGCCAACTCATTAGTTTTTACCTGATCGCTCGGATCTAATCCATTTAGATTTGGGGCGCCCTCGTTATGCATGCAGATCGATTTAGCATTTAGATAGAATGTAATGAGGTGGTGTGCCAAGCAGCGAGTGATTGCTGAACGCTGCGCGTGTAATAACGGATTTTCTATTTGGAGAAACCAGGAAGAGGTCGCGGCTGAAGAGCTTCTTGTGTCTTTTTGGACGTTGCGATTCATGAAAATACAATAGGGAACATTATTGCAGCCCACCAGATAGAAGTAAGGTTCAACAGCGTTAGTTCTAAATCCATGATAATTGCGCACTATAAATTACTGCTTCATACTATGTTGATACTGTGGTTTGCTTATAATGGGTGGGGGGAGGGGTTGTACTAAGTAAATATGTACGTATATAACAACTAAAAATTAACTTAGGAAATGTGAAACTAATATCCGGTATCTACAAATTTTTATCATATTTTTCATAATACAGAGAGCTACATTCCCAGTAATATATCGACTGTCGTTTCTAGATCATCCACATAAGGAAATCGAGAGACGTCAAATCATATTTCGGTGAGTTGATGTTCCTGAAATTGTAGTCTCAAAACATACATTCTTTTTTACTGTATGCGATGGGGCATTGTCTTGTTGAAATCACATATCTGTTAGACATACCTCGTTGATCCAATTCGGATGATAGTAAATCATCTTCGTCGCAATTCTAAATATAGAAACTGCATGCTTCCATTTTATTTGCGCCATTCACATATGATAGGTATTTTGGACGATATATGTCACTGGGTCTTTTATATTTAGTACAGTGCCTTCATAAATGATCGAAGGTTTTTGAATGGTCATTATTTTGGCGCCATTTATTTTAACTATTTAATATAGGCTACACGTGCAGTGTTATATTTTGACGTTGAAATATTTCATTGGCGTTCGTTCGTTCTGCAAGGTTTTGTACCAAGTTTACAGCCGGTTTCAGTTATGTTCTGTGGTTTCAGCGTACTATTCTTTTGCAAAAATCATTTCTCTAATTAACGTATTTGGTGTAAGTATACACACTGGTTAACAAATTTGAAGTTTTGAGGTTACTTTCTTATTTAGATTACAAATTATAAACATGCCGTTCATACCTGAACTAGATGCTTTTATTCTAATGGTTCACTTTCGCAGTTGAACCCGAAATCAGTATGGTTCATGGTCATATTCCATTCAGTCATTCATAGAACAGTTTACTGAGGCGTTTCCAGGTGTGCGATGCTTTTGCTCACCATAAGGGGATTATTATTTACCGATTCAAAGACAAACACTACATCTGCACAAGCAAATCAGCTGTTTTAACCGAAGAAAAGGTAGCTGATATTAATAATCGAATGCAACTAAGCCAGCAGAAATCAGTTTCTACATTGGCTGCCCAAAGTGGCGTGTAAACAAGAAATTGCTCATTTACAGCGTAATTTACGCATATATTCCTTTATACTTACATATTTCTGTTGCATCGTGTCATAAGGATTTAAGATAAAATCTCCACATGTATCCGTACAAGATAACAGTGGTGCAAAAATTATTTTAAATGATTGGAGATCACGAATGCAATATTGCCAGTGGTTTAATGAAAATATAAGTGAGGAGGACTTGCGGAGAGTATTTGATAATATGAAACGACGGATTAATGTGTGTCGACAAAATAAGGGTCAACATTTCTAACAATTTTTATAGACAATCTCTGTAGCCCTAGCCCTCCCCGACTTCAATTGGGAAATAATATGTCCAATATAATACGTAATTCGTACCATGCTAATTCATTTTCCCAGATGGTTTTCCACTTTTTCCCTTTTTAGTACAACTATTTTGTTGAGAATTAATTTATGTTTCGTAGTAAATGATTTTGCAGGTCCAAACTATAACTTTCCATTTTAGACCATTTGACCTTGATGCGTTTACAATTTGCCCTGCGGTGCATCTGAAAAAAGGAACAAATCCTGACCCCCCCCCCCTTTTAATAAATTGCTATATACGCCACTGAATACAATAAATAAACAAGATTAAAGGAGCAAGCTCCTTATCGGTATTGCAGTATTGGCATGGAGCGGCTTTTGTTATGCGGTCTTTGGGACACCCGCTCCTTAAGACACATAATGTTTAGTCTTCGAAGTTTGTTGAAGCGGTAGTTTACGTGTGGTATGGCCGTTATCGTGTTATGTGATGTACGTGATCGTGCCATATGTGCGACGACTTCCGCTAAATTAATTGGTAAGAGGGTGGAAATTAATTATTGCGAAGCCTAATCGAAGAAAAACGGTTTAAAATTGAGTTGGCGATTTATCAATACCATTAGCGAAGAGTGACTTTAATGTGACACATCAGATGTAAACGTGAGAAGGAATAACAATTTGTATCCGCATCTTTCGCTAACTTTTTAAAATATTTTTCCAAACCGAGATTCGAACTCGTGACCTCGCCCAGAAGTTTTCAGTTCTCTGCATTAATAAATAAAATTAAATGTTTGTTATTGTAATTTGACAACATAACTAAATTAGGTATTAATTAATACCTAGTCTTATTCGTAATTGTACAACTGCTTTTTGAACAATTTAGGAAGATGAAATACACGGCCGTTCATTTGAAGTGGATCATTTAAAGACACTAGTTTCGACGACTTATTTACTGTCAACCTTAATGCAACGATAACATTGAGACATAGCTTGACTAATATAGGGTGTAAAAAGGGGTAACAAATTTTAAGGCGCTTTCCAAATAAATGGAACCGTCCAGGTGGTACTGTGAATTTTGCAGCGAGGTCCCCTGATCACCCTAGATTTTTTCATCTGGGGACACATGGAAAATCCATAGTGCACAGACTCCATAGAAAATTATAATGTTCTGGGAGTTTGTAGAGATGTTGCTTCCGTAATCTTGGAACACGTACAATTTCGGACAAAATATGAAAACGCTAATGTTTACATCTTGTTTTTTTTATGTCATCGGATCACAGTAGTCACTTCGCGGTTTTATTGTAATACTTGTCATTGCAACATTTTGTTAAGTCAGTATACCATGGAAGACATAATTGCAACGTTTAAAGTCAATAAAAAATAGTATTAGATTAACGTTGGTTGTTCCATTTTTTCCGTCATAGTACATCGCAATATTCTTCGAGTTTTTGTAATTGTGTTGTAATTTTTTCCTTTGGTTTTTGTTAACCAACAAAACCCCTATTTCTAACATGCGCATTTTGGAAAATATTCTTAATTTTACAGTAACTTTAAAATTAAAGTGTTACACGACGTTACGACATGAATTTTCTAATCAAACTACTTAACCATCAGTTACCCGATAAAATGACACAAATCGATAAATTCTCGGATCTGTTAGCCTAACTACGTTACGATGAGTTGTTACAAAGGTTGCCGGTTCACTCAGAAAGAGAAGGGGGGTCCTTTACGACCTTAATTAGGGCTAATACCCGAAAAACGAAATAAGATGTTAAATGCCAGACGCCACCACTTTTAGATCGCTAAATCCGCTCACTCAAAGGTGCGAAATAGTGGACGGACCTTTCCTATTTAACCTTGGAAGTACTTGAGCGACGATGCACGAACAGCTGTGCTTACCTCCCTTACATTTTCCTAAAGTTACATGAATCCCTTTACATCACAAAAACACACATGCAATCTTCATAAATCTACTCAAGAAAAACACAATTAATTGAAAATGAACTATATTAACGCAGAAATATGTATGTGCACAATCAACATCAAATGAAATACTCGCTAAAGGTTAGTGTGGTTAATTGTGCAACGTTTAATCTAAGCACAGACGGTAAACCTGACAGTAAATAATGTAACTGACTCCAAAAACGGCAACCACTTTAATTACACAACGATTAAATTAATTATAATCCGTAAAACTTGACGGTAAACAATCAAAACGGACTCAATTAACAAACAACGTTAAGCTAAATGCAAACATTGAAAATTGACTTCATTACAAACTATTAGCACAAACGAGGTTTCCAATTAATGATCCGCCACAAAGCGTCAATTCGGAGCTGCCGACTCCGCAGTACGAGAATTCTTCTGCTAATAACTACACAACACATCACTTAGATGACGAAGAACTTGACCGAAAACACCCATTCAGCTTCACCACTCAATTTCCACATTTCCCGGGCCTCCGCCGCGGGAACAAAACCTTCACACTTGTTGTCTTGTTGAAGTCAGACGGTAGAATCCTGAAGCCAAAGGGACGCGCGCAAGCACTACTTATCGAACTCATTTTAACTCATATGAAAGCGTAAGGATTGCGTCATGTTGTGCAACTTCCGCACCCAAAACTTGAAACCCCAGCAAACGAATCGGACGACGGTTCACGTAGTAGATAAAGCGGAAAAAGTACTAATATGTGGAATACAAAAGCGAAAAAGTGCGAAAAAGCGCTAAATGCAAAAAGTGTCCTTACAAAAGGCCAAATCATTTTTTGCAATCAATTTCTCACATTATGCATCCTAATTTTGGAAGCTTATAAAGGATGGACACTTTCTGTGGATGTAAAAATATCTCAACTTTATATTTAAAAAATAGAGCGGCGTGAATACGAAAGGAGCCATTTTAGTGTTTTATATTTACTCAGTTACTAAAAAAAGGAATCCATTATCAATGTATCGAAATATGTTCAATTTTTATAAGAACTGAAATAAGCGATTACAGCAGGTTTTTGATCAACGAAAAATGGTTATACGAAAAAAATAAGTGACTATTTTATTGCTTTCTTTTTGAACATAAGCCGTTCCAAAATGCATAAAATTGTGGGCACTATCGATAGCACGTTATGGATTGCGCCCACCACTTGAGATCAGTTTGGCGTAATTATTAAAATAACTATCGTTAAACTTAGTAAAGAACATCTTTCCTTGCAATAACTTTCAATATTCGTAGGTATATTTTAAAACATTCTGTCAGTAGACTTCTATGAAGATCGCTTCTTCCATGTCGTGTTTGAACACCTTGGAGTTGTCACCTTTGATACTACCTGTAGAAGCGTATCAGCGCTTCGCCACTGTCGACATCATTTATTAACTATTTGATGAACACACAACTACAGTTTCGATGCAGGAAAGTTCGCATAGAAGCGCTTAGAATAACTGTCATACAAGCTCTATCTCGGTATACTAGTAGTACCATTTTTGTCCACTAGATGTAGATACGTTAGTAAATTCTATTATTATTTGTTAAATATTTCAAATAGCTCAATATTTGGTTTCATTTATATTTCTCATTTCTTGAATTTTCATCGTCATATTCCTATATATAAACGTATGTTGTGCCTACGTATCTGCGTCACATTTTCATAGCACCGATCGGGCGCAGTTTGTCCTCGATTGTGCGCGTTGCCACCGCGTCATTTATAACGCAGCGATAAGCAGACACGATAGGTGCGGGCGTTTGTAGGCGAGCGGTTCAAGCGCCTGATTAGCTTTCGGATTCCGCCTGGGAGTACAGCTTCGAATACCATCGACTGCGATGCTTTTTATCTTTCTGAATTAATAATGTAAGGCGACCTATATGGTGGGCTTAAGGCCTAGTACTCTATATTTTTGCTAAGTCACGTCAATCAAATCCGACAACTCCACAGACGTCGGTTCTACCTAAATAATCTCCCTTGTGTTTTTACCGCTGTTGTATGACCTTCCTTATATGTTCTTTTATTTCCACCCAGTCGATTGCAACATCAATTGTTACATATAACTTCTTCCACTAGCCTGATTACTGGTAAGCTTTCAATCTCAAACTCTCCAATTCCACTGTAAAATAATTGGACAACTGGTTCGAAGCTAACACGCCGTAAACGTCTTATTTTTTTCCTAAATGTTGTCGCCAAGTTTTAGCTGCTGCGGTAGCTCACCCGCAGAGATACCTCCATCTCAGAAATCCTTTAATTTACTGCAGAAATTCTCGAGACGGATCAACGGCTCTGCCTCTACCCTATTCTCCGTTGATTATTTGTTGGCTGCAATGTCGCGCAATCAATCTTCCGCGGGAAATTAATTCGCAGACTAGTTGATTGCTCAAATTGTTAAATTTCATCTCCGAATTTGGGTGACTTATGAAAAAGTTCATCGACGTGTAATCTGCATATTTTAATCTTGCAAAAAATACTGTGGCTAACACAGTTACAAACCAAATAAAGAAAAGGTGATTTGGACTATTAATTCCTGTTCTTGCATAAGATTTTCTGCGAGTTTTTATATAAACTAGTTTTTTAGGTATTTTTATACCTTTTATGGTGCAAAATACGAGCGTTGACTTGTAGCTTGTTAGTGGTACTACTCGTTTTACTAGAAATTATTCCCATTAACATTTAAAATAACTGGATCAGTGATGTTGCTAGTTGTTACCAGCTCAGCACAGTCGAAAATATACTTCAGATGTTGTTTACTGACGGCAATAACTGAACGCTCGATTCATTATTCAGGGTATTTTCTGTCGTTTCTTAAAGGAAATGTTACCACCAAGGCTCTCATCGGGGTCAGGTTAATAAGAAATGAGGTCGTTTGGTTTCGAAATTAGCGCAATATGCCCCATTAATGGGGCAACAGATTGCCGTTCAATGCTCCTCGGAAAGCACGACAAAGTTAGATTAAGATAAGCAACAATCCAATCGTATTTCTAAAACACAATACTCGCGCCAAATTGAGAAAGTGCTTGGTGAGCGATAACATCGGCTGGAAATAAAAACGAAATTGATTGGTTGATAGATAGAGCCATAACAGAGTTTTCTTTGTATATTTCCTCGACATTTGTCGATGCGTGTTCAAATGCTCCAGAAACCTCAATATCGGTAAATATAACTAACGTACGCGTGGTAATTGGACCGCCTGAACTCGAGTGTACTATTTGTTGGTAAAGTGACGAGTTTGACGAGGGAACATGCCACCCCATCATGTATTCCAACGATATTTGGCTTCTTACGTTATTAATATTACAGCTGGGAATCCAGGATGTTCGCAAGAAACGTTCGTTAACTTTGCCTCCTGAATATTAATACGTTAACCCGCTACGGGAAAAAGCTATACGCTTGTAAATGGTGAATATCACTGTAATGGCGTTCCAATTTCGGTTTATTGTACCGGCTGGAACATTGTAAATGGGAATAGGGTAAGCTATGAAACCCATACCAGAAACAAGAGTGCAGTCACTTTTACGGTTATCAAATCGAAACTGATTTTCACCGCTGAATACAAGATATTTAGTATTGAATTCTGTACTTCGAGGGTGCAAAAAGGTGGTGGGAGGAATAAACTTGCGGAAAAGACTTGTCAGAAGTCCTAATTGGCCATGAGCGTGACTGTATTATAGATGACAGGGGATATGGAAGTCAGTATTTGTGACCTATTCTGTGCTGAATTTTTACAGAGGTTAACATGAGCAATATATTAATTCTTTCAGCAATAAATTGCTTTTTTGCACAAAAACTCAAGTATAAATTTCGTTTCAGTTCTTACTCTGTTTCCGAATAGTAATTGCAACTTTCTGATGTCGCTGTTTTACACTCACATAAAAAGAAGTAAGAAATATGTTGTAGAGAACAACTTCAATAAAGTTTTATATAATTTCCACATATGCAAATCAATGCACAAATACGTACAAAATTAACATTGGCGTAACTAGGATTTTTGGCTGGGGAGGGCCAGGCCCCCCAATCCCCAATCAACCATCGTCTATACCTATGAAGACATGAATTTACGTACATATATAACTTTTTCGGATAAATTTATTTGCTTGTTTTTTGACGCTGTTATATGAAGATATCCCCATAAATTTCTGCAATCTAATAAAACAAAGATGTGTAGTCAACATTTGTTTTTATTATTGTTTCACAAAATGTTTGCCCTTAAACTCGAAACATGTACGCATTCGGTAACACCAATTTTCAAAACAAATTCCACTCTTCTTGAGTCACTTGAGAAACAAATTTTTAGCTTTCCACGGCATTTTTGAGAGTTCCAAATCGCACACCACGCATTTTATCCTGTAATTGAGAAAATAGAAAGTAATCGGAAGGTGCTAGGTCGGGACTGTATGAAAATAACTTAGCAATATTAACCCGGAAGTCTCTAATAAACATTATTTTGTTTGATGTGCGGTATTACTAGAAGCATTGTCATGGTGCAGAAAGATCTCACTTCTTAGTACCCTAACCCAGCTTTTTGAATAACGTCTGGCAGTCATACTGTTGTGTGCCATTCTGCGGTAACCGTACATTTATTTTCAAGCACAACAGTTGTGATAGGTCCTAAGAAAGGAAGCAAGTAATCATTTTTTTACCAACTCTTCGAGATAGCTTCACTAAAACTAGGTTAGGATCTGTTGGAAACACTCATTGTGCAGACTGCCGCTTAGATTCGGGTTCAAATGCATATATCCAGTTTTTGTCACCAGTTATAATGTAAACTGCTTTAGATCTACCTTCATCATATTTCTTATACCATTCCACATGCTGTTGTTGTGTTTCTGTTAAACTGTGTGGTATCCACCCACAACATACTTTTATTACACCCAAATGATTATGTAAAATCTTGTTTATTGCAGACATGCCAATGTCCAAGATGTTTTTAATAATTCTATATGTGACTCGATTGTCCTCCTGAATCATTCTTCGCACAGCCTCTATGTTAATTTAACGAACTGAAATTGGTCCTCCTTCGCGAAAATCATCGCTAACTAAAAATCGTTAAAATTTAAATTCATTAAACCAGCAATGCGAAGGCGCTTGGTCACCAAAAGTAACACGAAGTCATGTAAAGCTTTTGTTGGGAGATGGGATTTATAAAGGTATGGTAAATAATGGCTCAAAAATTTTCTCTCGTTAAATTCATTTTTGCTGCACAACACTAATTTCAAAATTATCTGTATAATAACTGGTGCAATTATGAAAACTAAATTTGAACTGTTAATCTAAAAACCAACAAACATTTGTTTCATGGCAATTTTGATGTCCATGGTGTACTTGATCTATTGGTGTGCAGAAATTATGGGTACTACCCTCGTAATACTATATTTTTAAGTAGCATATCAATAAATTATTTCTCGGTTCATCAACAACATAAAAACGTATAGATTACCTCTTGCAAATCCATGAGAAACAGATTTTATTGGAAAACATCACTTGGTTTCCATTTACATAATTTTCATTTTATTATCCGTATGGTCAAGGCAAATACTTTCTTGAAAACATCAATATTCTCTTAATTGTTATTGCCATTCCTTTTTGTTCTATCTTGGGCTGGAAACTGTGAAAATTCAAGCACCCAAAATTATTTTTACTACATGAAACACTATTAAACATACAATTCTGGATCGTACTCTTCAAAGCGATAAACTGAACTCTTTAGGCAAGGCAAATATCCAAGTAGCAAGTCACCGTAAGTCTGAACTGGATGAGCCTATAATAGGTAGCTATATGTGCACAGGGAATAGTTGGTAATGCACTCAAGTTTCCAGCTCATTGTACTTACCCGCAAATGAAATAATTGCAATTGTCTTTTTCTATGCACATAAATTGACTCTTTATTTATAGAAAACATAAGAGAAATTAAAAACAAATATTCAGACGAAAACAGTCCTTTCAACGTTAAGTATTAGCAAAACTCAACTGCATTTGTGCACTAATAATGTTTTCTCTTTCCTATTACTATTGACTAGAGCTATTCGTCCAACATATGGCATTCATACTATGTTTTTAAGCCAAAAAAGGTAATAAAACCAAAGAATTTAAAAACGTGTGAGGGTCAATAACAACCCCCTTAGTTTAAATAGGTTAATAAAAAAGCAAATTTTTAAATGTATTTAACTTCTATTTTTCTGGGGTGGGCCAAACGGCAGTCTGGGGAGGGCCTGGCCCCCCTGGCCCCCCCCGCTAGTTACGCCAATGAAAATTAAGTATAGCCTGCTAACAGTAAAAAAACTGCAGTGTAAAGACAGAGTTCGGTGAATGACCACATAAAGAATGCCGAGTAGAGAATGCCTGGTTCTTGTCCCTGATCGTACATATTTATATTTACCTTTGTTCGATTACGCCAGTGGGGGATTATGGGAGCCCTGACTCGTCTGCTGGCTGGGTTGGAAATTTCCTGTCATCGAAAGTGCTAACTGCCATTGTGGCTTTGAGAGTTTTGCGTCAGCGAAGGAATTTATGGTCCTCCGACTCGTCTACCCTGATGTGTGTCTTCGACCCTTTTTAGGTAAACATCTGTTTACAAGATGAGACTCCTGCGGAGCGTTTCCAACGCCCTTACGTTTTCAGAATACTGCAACGCGCGTTAGTTTGTCGTATTTGCGTTGATAATCGCGCATACTGCCAGTGCGTAAGCGAAGGTTGTCAAGCACTCGCGACCCTCTTTGCAGTGCGTTTACAGAGCTTGTCAATCACTTGCCCTCTTACCGACTTCCAAGCGAACCTCCTGCTAGCCTAAGACGGTCAGCAAATTCACCGGAAGTGTTCCTTCAAGAATTGATGCCCTGTATTGTTCAATGTTTTTCGCGGGGGTTATTTATTGCCGCAGTGCATGCTATATGCGCCCCCTACAGCTTAAGTACTCGTAGTGTACTGTCTTTAAAAAATTCACTTTTACTGAAGTAGTAGAGGAAGTTTATTGAACTTTTCAATACATGATTTTTAATAGATTTATAGAATTTCCGTGAATGCCATTTGCAGAAACCCTTATAGTTATAAGAGATTTACGGCGGTTGTCTTATTATTGTACCATTAGTTAATTTTTATTGGCATTTTCTGATTAGTTAATTCTGGTGAATTTATATGGCTGTGTTTAGTCTATTTGCAAGTTGAATGCAGGCTTTCACGGCCGTTGTCCATAATGATAGGTTCTTCCGGGTTATGCCGTGGTCGTCGATTTGAACTTGACGTTTCGCTGCTCATGCTGTCAGCTTCTTCAGAAGTTTTCTAAAGACTGATGTTGGTGCCTTTTGCTCCTGGTTATATACCGAGGAGCCGTTACGGTTGGCTGCTCATGTAGATCTTGTATGTTATTCGGATTTGTTGTTTTTCCGCTTGGTTGCTCACGTGAACTTGTTTATGGATGGATTGGTTTTGCAGAGCTACCTTCCATGTGTTACTAAGGCGATAGCCGTCTTCTCGATTGAAATTGTTTGGATTTTTAATCATTTCTAGGGTTTCCCGAATAACACGAGGGAAGTATTTTTTAGTTCTGGCTAGTATGTTTACGGAGTCGTAATTTATTCTGTGGTCCCCTGGTCCTAATAAGTGTTCTGCGATGGCTGATTTTTGTATGTTTCCAAGTCGTGTGTGGCTCTGGTGTCCTTTTATTCGACATTGAATGCTTCTTCCCATTTGTCCGATGTAAGATTTGCCACAGGTACATTGGAGCTGGTAAAGGCCTTCTGTCTGTAGTCTGGGCAAATAATCTTTGTTGGAGGGGATCAATTGTTCGACCTTTCTTATTGTACCATAGCGGACTCCAATGTTCTTTTTATCTAATACCTTTCTTATTCTGTCGGTTACTCCGGCGATGAAAGGAAGGCAGGCGTAATTAATAGGTTTAGGTTTAGGTTCTTTCGGTTTCATGGTATATTGGCACGCGTCGACGAGACATTAAGAAACATTTTGTTGATCACTAACCACTACTGACTTTCAAACGTTTCTTGAAATTTTAACGCTAGAAGAAACTGCTTGCAATTTTGCTTAATCCTAACTGTACTTCAATGATTTCACCTTATCGGGATTTTTGTTGTTCCCATACTTAAGCTGTGGTAGATTTCTTAATTACAATTTCATGTAATTTCGGAAAGTTTGCTAAATTTATGTAGATACCTTGTAATTTTGATTTCGTCCCGTTGAAGTTTTCTCAATTTTCTACCAAATTTATGAGCACTTGATTTTAGTTTCTAGGGCTAAAATATTCTCCCGCTCATCAGATTTTTGTGAATCTACCCTTCCCAAACAATTGTTATTTCTATTGATCTTAAGACATTGATTATAAATATTGTCCTACTGAAATTGCGTGTTATACTGATTTTTAGTATTTCAATTGAATTTTGTTATTAAATTCTCGGATTATGAACTCTTAGTCTAACATTTTTAGATTATTGTAGAATTTATTTAAATTTCTTTCTTATTTCTTTTATTTTGATTTTCAGATATTTTCGTAAAATGTTACTCGATTTCTACTGTACTCTCATTTCTTTCCTCGAAAATAGTTGCTAAAATTCCGATTCGTTTCTTTTAAAATTTCAGTAAGTTCTTCATAATTTGGAAACCGTTGATATTTAAAACAATATTTATAATTTCCTTGTCAACTGATTTTCTAACTTGCATGCTTCACTAATTGGTTGAGAATCACCTATATCAAATAAATATGAGGAAATGTTAGCAGAGCTTGTCAATCAGTCGCGTCGCTTACTAGTTGACCTTCTGCTGGTATAAAACGGTCAGCAAATCCACCGTAAGTGTCTTTTCTACGATTATGGCTGCATCGTTCAGCCTTTTTCGCTGGAATTATTTATTGCATACTGCGTGTGCCCGCTTCGCTTCTTATTTAATCTTTAAAATTACTTTGAAGAACATAAGAAGCCAGATTAGGAAGAGTAACAATTTAATATGGGGATAGCTGTATGTAGCTGTATTAAAAATATGAATGGAACCCTTATTTATGATACACAGCAAGTTTGGGAATATAGTTTTTTAAACCCTTCCTTCAGTTTTGTTTGTTGTTGCAACTAGACAACTACTGAATACCTAATTCAGCGTGGCTCACATATATGTAATACTAGTTATATTATTTAAAACATTCTATGCTTAATCGTTACTTGCAAAGGCCCCTTCTGATGTTGTTTGAACATACATAATTTCCTGTGGTTCTGTGATTCAACATCTATATTTGGTGTCTTTCTCCAGACATAAACAAATACAGTGAGAATAATGCTGAATTAGGCAAAATTAGACATCGGGCATTTACTTAATGTTACTATGGTGTTTGTAAACAAAATAACAACACAGTGACTATAGAAACTAATTAAAACTGGATTGCTTCATTGTAATTTCAAAACCGACAATTGTTACTAGCATGAGTAAATTGATTAATGCTAAAATAAAGTTGTCAATGTATAGTCTTACATTATTCACACTGTATAGTAGCTATTACAAGTTGAGGTCAGCCTCCCTTTTTATAATTATTGTTAGTTCAAAAATCTGTATTTACATAAACGTCATGGTAATTTGTTTAATAATTAGTACATAACACTAACACTAGGAACCTTAATCCAGAATGGGACTAGATTTACACAGAATTTCAATTAAAATAATCAGAAAGTGACAATTTAGGCACTTTATGTTTTGTTCCTTCTCGGTGGGTAGCTTGACAAAGCAGTAAGATCTTGAACAAGTAGTTGTATAACCTGTAAAAAGAAAAAGATTTTTAGTGTATACTCCGAAAGGTATGAAAGTGAGGTTATGACAACTTTAAATGGAAATGTATGCAGGAAATAAAATGTAATAAGCACTTCGAGGAAGCTAAGCCAGCCAGTTATGCAGGGTGGCATCCAGAAACAAGAAGTTTGAAGTTGTAGTGCAATAAAAGAACACTTGCGAAATAATATTAACTTCAGAATTTGGTCTATATAAGAAGCGAGAGGATGTGTGCATGTGTAAAATTAATAGAGAACTTAATTACGAACAAGAGAGGGCGAATCTCTGGGATTTGGGGTCCTAATACGAAGAAATTAACCGTGTCCACCAGGACGTAACAAAAAGAACCTAAATGAACTGTAATATGTAAGTGTAGCGTTATATTTAAGAGAAATTTAAGGTTTAGTGATTAGTTGATGAAAGGGCCAGGACATTATATAAGTTAGAGAACCAGATCCAAATCCGTCTATAAAGCAACATTAGTAAGTACCGAGTCATATCTATGAATAAGCGAGAAATATTTACCTGAGAAGTTAAAAAAATTGACACATAAAGTGCTGTTTATGTATGCGCAAATAAGTGAGGTTAACTTCACTGTCAGATTCACAACTGTCACTTACGAAATCTACCTGGCCGACAAAAGACAGAACAGAGATTAATTTAATTAAAAATTTATTTATTAATTCAGATTTGCATGCATAATACCACGTGCAAAAAAGTCTTATGTTGGTAATTTCTTAATTGAGCTAGCATTAAGTAAAAGGGGCAATTAAAAATGAAAAATACATAACCATAACAAAATTAAAATCGCAAACAAGTAAAAACGAAGGCCTCACGTAGACGCTAATTTCGCAGCTGACACCCATACGAACATAAACTGAAAGGTTTTGCATCGCATAGAATAACAATGACTCTAAATTGACCACTTCTAATGTTTGTGACATAAAGTTGCTTGCCGCAATCGATTTTCTCTTCTGTTTCTCTTCTCGTGACCAAGAGCAGCTCATCACAGCTAAAATAGGTTATTAGTCGTTACTTGTTTTAGCAGTGTTCATAAAGTATTTCCAGTTTGTTCAAACACCACGCATCCTTAATGAAGAATTTGAGATAACACATATATCTATCTATAGCATGATCAAAAATTATTTTCACATAGTATGGCTATGGAATAGTTCCTAATTTATAAATGCAACTACATTTACACTTAAATGTCAAACTTGACATTTGATTTTTAAGTCACTTATAGTTGCATTCATAAATTAGGAACTATTCCATAGCCATACTAGATGAAAATATTTGTTATCATACTATACTTTGCGTATCTATCCTACTACAAGGAATCAAACATTGGGATTATTCAGATGAAACAAATTCAGTGAAAACTACTGTACACGTGGGCTAAAGTTGAGAAGAGGAATGAATCTAACTAAGCGAATCGTGCTCATACTCAGAAATAATTGGGGTTCGTTTGCCAAGAAGTAGAAATAAAACTCGAGATAGTTATGATGCACGGGGTAGGTCGAAGAACCAAGTTTAGCTGAATTGAAATATTTGGTTCTATTTATGGCCTAAAAAAATGTCTAGAATGCTTTTTGATCTAAATTCTGTGATTTAACATTAAAAAACATAACCTAGCAGATTATTTACTCGCTTGCGTAGATCGTGGTGAAATGTCCAATAAAATGGTCGAAATAATAACTCTCATTACTGTTCTGTAGTGCTGTTGTTCTATGAATCTCCTTGTTTTAAATTCAAGTGTTGCTTATAAATATGGAAAAGACAATGTAACAGCGCTCGTAAGTACGTCTAACATACTAATTATGTCATATAATGCCTACTGTTCTTGCTTTCTTAAAGTAAACTTCCGTTGATAAGACGCAGTTATTTGTTTACGGCAATTAATCAACTTCAATAATGCGCCTTGGGGTTAAATAAATATTATGATTGGTGTAACAACTATATGTATATGCGAATTATCTCATTGTTGCACGATATGTTTAATAAATTGTTCTGCAGCGATTTAATTTATTCACAACATTATTCCGATGCTTCTGTCAACAGTTGTTCCAAGGTAATAAGCGTGGGCGTATTTATATGTATTCGTCTTCCACTTTGTCATTACTCATAGCTGTAAGATTTTTCCACTAGTTATTTTAGTCCTTGTCAAATTTTAACATTTACGCAAAGATAGGTCTTATTGTGCCTGCCGCTTTATTTAAAATTCAGATTTTTGGAAAGTGAACCTGCAGCTACCATTTCAATTCATTCAATTTCTCGAAAGGATATCTTCTAACGATTATCATTAAATCACCATTTTTTCCTTGATTCTAGTAAAAAGGTTCACGTATAAATTTCAATATAAGCCACACTTTCGAATACCTTATCATTCTGGCATCTCCAATTGCTTTGTATCAAATTTAAAGCCACAGAACAGGTATAACTACCATGCCGGTCGATTTTGATATCTTGTTCTTTTTAAGCGTCTTGGCCACGCACACTGGGTTATAATAAGTATAATCTCTTTTAGATAATTGAAGAACAATGTGTCGAAATTGTTTGAAAAGTCTGTTACCTGTAAATGCAAACCAATTCGACATGGTCATCAGCATAGCATTGGACTTAGAAATTTACAGAGATGATATACTGATATATTACTCAGGTATTAGGATTGATTTGGCGGCTTATAAGTGGCATTAATACTACTTCCTCCAGATTTAGATTCACAGGTTTAGTTAGTTTGTCAATAAATCAAGATGGTGTTTCTTACGCCATTTTTATCAACTTGTGAAATATATTTACTGTTTCAGCTTTTATCCACGAAACATATGAGGCACCTTTTTATATTTTTTAGCCAAAAGACTAATAATTAATCAACATGCGGAAGTGTTTGAACAGTTCAATGACTTAACAAATTAACAAACATTACAAGCAGCAAGCTTTTTTCTTCGACCAACCAACCACTTTACCTATTTCAGTCTGACCTTACAGAGCTTGCACAGTAAGACATTGGATATCAAAAATACATATTTCTTTCTTCTACAAGATTACTCAGTGGTTTTTCTAAAAAGAAACTCAAATTTGAACTTGAAAGTATTTACAACTACATATTAGAAAATAACCAAAGGAAAACAATTTTTTATCATAATGTTCTTAACATCGTGTTTAAGTAGTAAGTTACATACATGCCTTAATGGAACTTTTGATGGCACAGTTGCATATAGCAAGGGCGTTAATAACAACTTTCTTTCTTGAAATGTATTCATAACTTATATACAGCCTTGGTTCTGGCACAAGTCCAGATAAATGTACACTATTTCGTACCGCCTATTCTGCTAATTGCCGATTTCTGCTTCTGTTCATCTTTCAAAAGTAGCTCGATTGACCCATTTGTCTCTTCTTTTCAGAAAACGATGAAAACCCCGTGGCGGTTGGCTCCATCAGCTATCAGACAGAACCAGGCGACACCCGCAACCGAGTAGACCCGCGATGGCGGCGACAGCGAGAAGAAGAGACCCGGACGAGGATATCGCGGCGATAGCTAAGCAGATATCCGATCAGGCGGAAGCGATCTATCAGAATTGGAAGTCTCGAGGCCTGGCACCTGCGGAATTAATAAACTGCCATGCGGCCGGCGACACCTCCAGGCTCGAGTAAGTCATTAGCCTCTTTAAAATTAGACCCAGAAAT
The DNA here is from genome assembly GCA_940337035.1 of Agriotes lineatus. Classification (NCBI taxonomy): domain Eukaryota; kingdom Metazoa; phylum Arthropoda; class Insecta; order Coleoptera; family Elateridae; genus Agriotes; species Agriotes lineatus. The sequence goes on along the minus strand of OW679198.1, from coordinate 131,505,180 downwards.
TAGAGCGAAGTATTACCAAAAAATAAAACAACGCAGTGTCGGCGCGATGCCCGAATTGAACTTGCAGGACCTGAACGATAACTAAGCCCCGTTTTTCCTCACGCAGTTCCATGCTGAAGCCGCAGCCGGCGGCGAAGCCCTCCATCGAGCTGCTGGCCCAGGCGCCCACGATGGACAACAACCGCCTTCAAAAGCTCGTTAAAAATTTTGTCGTTGAGGATAAGGCCCGACTAGCAGCTAGGAACAAGAACATGGCATCTAGTATTCAGTACGCCCTACAGAAGTTCGAAAAGAACACTCAGCCCGAGGACGGAATCATCAAGAAGGTGCCGGCCAAAACAAACAACTACAACAATTCCATCACTACGAACACCACGCCTTCCCCATCTCCATCAGTTCAAGTAAGGACTATAAGAACTACTTAGCCAGTATAGTGGATCTTTTTTGTATTGTTGTTCTGAAGGTCGTAAATAGGTCTTCTTTAACAAAATCATAACATTTTCCAGCAGATTGTATTATGACAGCCGACAACAATCATTTGTTTTTTTTTCTACACGACAGTGAGGGATACAATGTTCTCTACCAAAAAGGTTTTTACATCTTATTTCATTGGAATAATGTTTTTGTCCCTTTTATATACAAAGTAATACGGGTTACTACGAGTATTTTCCGAAATTACTGTCGTAATAGCAAGTAAACAAAAGAAGTTAATTGAGACAGTACGCACGAGATAAAAATTCATCTTTATATTAACATGTGGCGTTTCATAGCCCCTTCGTTGGCACGTTAAATTGGAATGAGCCTTGGATTTTTTATAAATTATTTGCCCTTGGTGTTCACCTAGCTTTCTCAATACACATGAAACACTTGATTTACCTTAACCCGCGGCTATAGAGCGTCACAATTTGCCATCTGAAATCAACTTCAAACAATATGCACAAGTAACAAACGACTTCTGGGATTGGACCAATCCTGGAAGTCGTTTGTTACTTAATGACAATGGCCGTGAAAGCCTCAGAAATAATCGAAAAAAAATATGCACAAGAAAAACCAGTTTCTCACACAAATAAAGATATACTTTCGACATAAGATAGAACACGTTAACTGTAGCATGCATTAACCTGCGCGCCAATTTTAATATATATATATATATATATATATATATATATATATATATATAAGCATTAAATGGAATTCTAACTGAATTCCCCGTACAAACTACTTCGCGTATGTATTTATTTGTCTTTTAATCGCATACCTTTCTGGCAGCGAAATGTTTTCAGAAAATGGAGCGAGTGCTTATCGCATAGACTACAAACATCTCTATATCGGGTTACCTTAAGCTCGTGGCGTCATCAACCTTGAATGGCTTGATGTCTGGAAATTTCTCACGAATACCGCGAGTAGAAGATCGGCTGTGGCGGATATCATTACGAAATCTATTGTGCCCGTACTCATAGTCGAGTCTCAAACTTGTGCTTGAGCAATGCTCAATGGAGTCGATCTCAAGTATTCACGAATGCTCAGTATCGGTTGTATGTCATAAACAAGACTTCGGCAATTCTCGGCGAAGATAATGAATATCGCTAGAATCTAGTAACTTTCACGTTGTTACATTGCCGTCTGCGTCATTATTGTCATACATAACCCCACGGCCTGCTGAATTGTTTGACAAACGTGAGTGGATGGTAATAATTATAGCCTACAAGCAAAAAGAAAAATTGCTGCTGCAAATTTAGTGGCGCACTACAAAATCGTTGAAGACAAAAGGACCGATGCAACGATGACCCAAATTAAGAACACAGAGTGGCTGAAGATTGCTGAGTCTATATTGTGCCTCTATTAATTTTCACTTTTTAGGAAGTGAATGAAATCCCCAAGATATTCGGCGAATGCTACAAAACCCTTTTTATAATTCTGCTGATTGTTGGCTAGCTCCCCGTAAGTGAACAGATACAGCATACAAAGCAAAAATATTGTTCAACAAACTAGTATATATATAAGCGTGGAGTATAGCTGTCCCTTCCAGAGAGTTTGTGGATCCAGTTGTTGGGGTGGATCAGTCCCCGTATAGCACATTATTATCGCGCGCACACACATATACGTACACTTATCGCGCGTATACACTTACGCGTACTGTTCACAGATTATTGTGAGTTTTTGCCCTATTAACTATTTGTCTCCACACTTTCCTGTTCACTATTTGGTCTCTCCAGTTATTGATTCCCATTTTCTTAAGATCTTCTAGTACTTCATTGTACCACATTATTCTGGGTCTTCCTCTTGCTCGGGTTTCCGCGGGTTTCCACTGCATGATAGTTTTTGTTGTGCTTCCTTCGTCTCTCATCACATGCCCTAGCCATCTGATGCGTTGGGCTTTTATGAACCTTATTATATCTTCGCTATTTATATCCATTAATAATTCATGGTTCATCTTAGCTCCGATCTCGCCTTCGCTGGTTCGTATTGGGCCAAGTATTGTCCTTAGTATTTTCCGTTCGAAAATCCTTAGTTCTTCGGTTTCTTTATTTGTGAGGCACGTTATTTCTTTCTGCGGCGTAAGTGGCTACCGGTCTTATTAGGCTACTAGTAGGATAACATTAAATGTTATTAATCTTTACATATTATATTATAAAACTAAGGAAATTATCCCCTCAATAGTTTCCGGTAGCATAAACCGTGAGGTTATCAACAGTTGTGCTATTGGCAAAAAAGCAGTCCTCGATTGTTTACCTTCCTGAGATTATCAAATACCAGTGGCAAGCTCCTGTGTAAAACAAAGTGTTTTCTAAAACGATATCTTTCACTGAAATCGTCATCTGAATAATACTCTAGGGGGTTTTCCATAATCCTGATATATCTTTTAGACATCCTTAATATATTACCACTGTCTTCTTCTTCTAGCATGTCAAGGAACTCTAACAATTCAAAACGTTCTTGCTCCAATAATCTATTTATTATTGATCTTTTTTTATACTTTCACTAACTTTCACAATGCGGAAATCAAAGAGGCCGAAATGTCAAAAAAGTGTGGTTATGGTATAACTGAGCACGTCTCAAGGTTGGTCGTTGCTTAACTTGAGTAAGCATGCCAGCAAGCACGGGTGGAGTATTGCTTGGCAACCAAGTAACAACTATGGAATCGGTTTGTGTACTTGAGACGTTCTCAAGTCGGAGATCGAATGGAGTACGGACTATGAGTACGGGCATTGGTGGCGCTGGTGTCGCAAAGGCGTACTTACTCAGTACATGGCTTACTTAGCATTTACTTGAAGTGCAAACGCTGGCTTGCTGCACACAAACATTTAGGAAGTAAATAGAATTTACTGCGCGGGTCCAAGCCGCTTTATTTAGGCGATTTTGACACTGTAAGCTGCTGCCAGACCTGCGCTTTTGGGTAGGCACGCTGCGTCTAACTTCATATTTTTCCCTACCGCTGTTGGATTTATGTTTATCCTAAGTAACAATGGCAAAGCATTCAAACACAAATCGACTAAATATGTAAATATTAAAATAAACGATTCCTGTTTCTATGCGCAGTTTTTATCATATCATTTTTCGTTGCTGGTTTAACTCAGACAAAACTCTGTAGCACGCCTCAACTTCAGAGTTATATCAATGTTGGATACTGTAAGCAACCACACCTTAAATATTTTATTATTTAAAACTCAAATATATAGTGTATCTCGAATTGCAGGGCACTATTTTAGGGATGTGTTCTCCAGCACGAAATAAACAAAAAAGTTCATACAAACAAGGGATCAAACGGCTTCGTTTCAAGATACAGGATGCTGAAGTTTAAACAAAAAAATGTTTTCAAACATTTGGTAAACGGTTAGAGGTATTCTAATGAAACTTGGTGTAGGTTAGTATTTCATAGAGTGGCATTGTTCGGCCAAAATATAATTTATTTCCACCAGTGGCGTGCATCGGGGCCACCTCAGTTACTTTATTTCAGAAAATCTGTTACGCCACTGTTTTTTAGCCAAATGTTTTGTAGCTATTGTAAGATTGTTTGTTATTAAATAATATTTAAAAAAAAATTCTTTAAACTGTATTTTAAAAACGAAGCCGTTTAGGTCCCATTAACATCCAATGAACGGAATTGCTTAACAAGCCTAAGTCTATGCTCAGCGGTAGGGTTACTGCAATGGCGTCGGCGTAAGAAGGGGTGGTTGGGCGTTACCCTCAGCTAGACACTGGATTTGATTGGAACAAAGTTTATTATATTTACACATACAAATAAGCTTATAACTAGGTAACATTTATATACAGAAAAAGAAAAGAAAATGGCGGATTGGCATCCGCGATTGGAAGCGGGTGTGGTCCTTCGGAGGCGGGGCCGGCGGCTTCCTCCAGTGGTTGCAGCGGCGGCGGTGGCGACTGGCGACGGGGCGGCGGGCTGTGAGCAGCGGCGGCGGCAACGTCGGCGGCAGTGCTGATCTCCTTTGGCGGAGGCGGCGGCTGGCGGCTTCCTTTTGCGGTGGCAGCGGCGGCGGTGGCGACTGGCGACGGGGCGGCGAGCTGAGAGCAGCGGCGGCGGCAACGTCGGCGGCAGTGCGGGTCTCCTTGGCGGAGGCGGCGGTTGGCGGCTTCCTTCGGCGGTTGCAGCGGCGGCGGTGGCGACTGGCGACGGGGCGGCGGGCTGTGAGCAGCGGCGGCGGCAACGTCGGCGGCAGTGCGGATCTCCTGGGCGGAGGCGGCGGCTGGCGAAAGTGGCTTTCCAAAGACGGCAGGCAGCAGAGTCCAATGCGTAGGATTGGCTCTAAGTCCACGAGGGTGATAGGCTCTGGAGAGGCTGGAGCTGCTAGCTGGTCCTGGAAGCTGAAGTGGCTCGAATCCCAAGTCCCACGAAGACGGCAGACAGCTAAGTCCAGTGAAATGGATCGGCTCTAAGTCCACGAAGATGCGGCAGACAGCTAAGTCCAGTGAAATGGATCGGCTCTAAGTCCACGAAGATGCGGCAGACAGCTAAGTCCAGTAGATGAAACGGCTGGTGGTCCTGGAGCTGAAGTGGCTGCTGGTGGTCCTGGAAGCTGGAGTGGCTGCTGGTAGTCCTGGAAGCTGAAGTGGCGGCTGGTGGACTCTCCTTGGCTGAGTTACTGCTGGATTGACCCGCCGAGGCAGAGTTGATGCTGGTCCGACTCTCCTGGCTGAGTGAATTTTTCCAAGTCCCAGGAAGGCGGCAGACAGCTAAGTCCAGTGAAACGGCTGTTGGTCCTGGAGCTGAAGTGGCTGCTGGTAGTCCTGGAAGCTGGAGTGGCTGCTGGTAGTCCTGGAAGCTGAAGTGGCGGCTGGTGGACTCTCCTTGGCTGAGTTGCTGCTGGTTCGACTCTCCTGGATTGAGTGGTTTCTTACTGCCAGCGTCTGACTATTTAAAGGAGCCAATCCTTTGTCCAACGCGATCTCGACGCTCATTGGTCGAAGTAGAAGGGATGTTTTGCCCGATTTCGATATATTTTGAAATTATAGCATTTAATTGAGCGGCGTGATCAATTATCGACTTGGTTTGAGTCGCAATCAATAGTTGATGAAATGTCGATTCTAACGACACCCAATATGCTATGTTTTGAGTAAAAATTAGCTCAACTTGGAATTTTTAATGCAATGTTCCGCGTAAAGCTTAATTAAGTATTATTCTTATGGCGTGTGTTAAAAAGTTTATTATGCTTTGATCGGTTGCGCGCTATTTTTATAAGATTTTTGAGACCAATTTCGCTTTTCTGGGACGCTTCCTTCCGTTAATTAAAATTTTATTTGTAATCTGCATCTTTGCCCGCTGTACTCGGTCGTGGCCCCTGATTTCTTCGTTACAATATGCCTTTCCTCGGGCCGCTGAACTCTCGGCCGCTCTCCCGGGCGCGTGTTTGGCTGCCTGATGGAAAAATTGCTTTTTCTCCACCTGTATATGTGCTAGCGCTCTGTGGTTTGTTTTAATAGGTAGCGGTTAATTTTTCCTATCTTCTGGTATCCTTTATGTGTGATTAAAACAGAGCGCACTCTGTTTTAAGGGCGTTTTAGTGAAAAATTCTTAATTTAATCTGCAAACATTCGTGAGGCGTATTTCGCTGGCTGTCACCTTTCTTGGCCGGCCGGCTCCAATAAAGTTTATGGTTGCAATCTTGCTGCACTTTAGAAATTCGTTGTAAGGACACTTATTTTTATGATTTTAGGGTTTTGAAAGATACTTCTGCGTAGGATCGCGGCGGTTTGTTAAACAGATGTAATATTCTTTGTTCTTCGGGCGCCTTTCGGGCGGCGTACGTTTCCTTTGTTTTTATTCGATCTGTTTAACGGTTCATATCATGCTGTTACAGATTTTTCGGTTTTTCTCGAAAAAGGTTTATTCTATAAAAAAATAAAAGGTACATATTTTGTATAGTTTCAGTGGATGAAGCTAAAAAACTTGTCATATTGGCTGAAAAACAGTGGCATACCTGATTTTTCTAAAAAAGGTAACTGAGGTGGCCGCGATGCACGCCACTGGTGGAAATAAATTAAATTTATTTTTGCCAAACAATGCCATTTTATGAAATACTAACCTACACCAAGTTTCATTAGAATACTTCTAGGCGTTTTCCAGATAAAAAAAAAATGTTTAACTTCAACATCCTGCATCTTTGAAACGAAGCCGTTTAGGTCCCATGTTTGTATGAACTTTTTTGTTTATTTCGTGCTGGAGACATCCCTAAAATAGTGCCGTGCAATTCCGAAACACCCTGTATAACTGCGAAGTGTGATTGAGAAAAATGAGAAAACTGTGCATCATTTGTTTCTTAGAAGTTACTTTCGGAACCATCGCAACTTTTTTAATCGCTATGATCCTAGTTTCACTTTTTTAGTCGGTTTTCAGTAGTTTGGGGCGATCTTCTACAATAATAACTTGGACTCGGTAGTGTTGCGTTGTAATCTCCTCTGCTGACAAAAGCCAGAAAGGGTTAACTTTACTCTTGCTCGTCGTTATAAAGCGATGGAAATGCAATTTACTCTGAACGTTTTCTTGAACAAAAGGCCCATCAAGGCGTGATGAATCGGGATCGTTAGAAACAGATACCGCATGTGCAAAATGACTTCATTAATTCCAATATAATAATTTTTTCATGAATGCTATTGATACGGTGTCACATTTACATGCAATGAAAGCATGGAGGAATAATTTAATATACATGGCGAGTCATACTTAGGTATAACAAATTTAAGCAGAGCTTCTTTAGGCCAAAACAAAGCAATTAACATAATATACTTTAATACGAAAATGCTCCCTTAAAAAGATACAGGGTGTTAACGAAAAAAAAGTATTTCTATATTTGGAACGTAAACATTTGAATTTTAAAATCAAATTGCCTGATTTTGATAATCAATTTTTTTAAACAATATCAAGATGCGGCTGTCATAAACACTCATTAATTGTTTGAAAGATTTGTTGTATTTTTTAAAAGAACTCTATAAGCGCATCAATGCGAATGGTTATAAAGACTTTCTTGCACACCAGCTTCATGATATACTTGAAGACATGCCGTTAAACATTAGACATTAGACAGATGTTTTTCCAACAAGACGGTGCACCTTCTCACAATAGCATAATCGTTACAGAATGGTTGAATGACTATTTCAGTTGTCAATGGATTGGCCGTTTTGGTCCCGACTTCAATCCGCTGGATTTATTTCAATGGGTTTTTTTAAAACAGTAAAACCGTGAGGTAATCAACACGAGGGAGCAGTTGCAGCAAAGAATTTTCGAGGCTGCTAATGAAATTCGTGAAAACTATAATATTCAGCAAGTGTATGAATCACTTGTATGTACGACGGTGCCATGCTTGTATTGCGGCAGGAGGGGAGCATTTTAAACATTTGCTATAGTTTTCTATTTTATAGTCATTGTTTTTCATTTAGTTGTTAATTTTGCGTTTATTATAATGTATTTTCAAATAAATCAGATTATTTTACAAGTTAATAGTCACAAATTGATTTCTTCCTATTATTTGGTACTAAGGTGTATTAGGTTAATTTCTTTGTTTTTGCCTAAAGAAGCTTTGGTTAAATTTTTTACACCTAGTTATGACTTACCCTGTATACTCCTAGCCCAAAAACGTTCTAATAAAGGAAGTGAAAATGAAAAATCCTATAAAAATAGTATATTAAGGACGTTAAAGGGCGGTTTACCGACCGAAGACAATGTTTGGAAACTGAGCGAAGCGAATGCTGGTCTGAGGTTGATAAACCTTACTGTTCGCAATGCTTCTAGTATTTTTGCACGATTCTAATAACTTAAATACTACTTTTTACTATAATATATTATACTGTTGAATTGTCAAAATTGGCATTTGTTCCAAGTAATCTAAAGTAGGCTAAAACTTGTGGTATTGGCTTTTTATTATTCGCTTATTCATGATGATGTCACTTGTGTCAATTTTATTGACATTTATCATTCTCGTTGCTGTCTGGTCAGGTTTCGTAAATGTATCTTACTGTCATGGAAACTCGTGTGGTAAACGAATAAAACCTCTCAATCGTGCAAAAAGAATTGTTAAACATATTATCATCAGCATTTTTCACACGTAGTGACTGCGCGTAATAAGGGATAAATACTTATTAGACCTACCTACTTTCATAACCTTTGTTTTATTTCTGTTATTAATTACATTTTGGTATCCGGTATACGCTCACGTAAATAGAAATAATAAATACGTCGGCGTCGTGGATAACAACACTTTAATAAAACTAATATAATTTCCACATACTCAAATCATTGCTCAAGCAAGCACACAAATAAATATAGTGTGCCATTAATAACTAGCGTGCTAACAGTGAAATCGCGGGTGTCAAGGCAAAGCTCAGTAGACGACCACATAAAGAATGTCCCGTTTTTTGCTCTCAATCGTGTTTATATTTACTTCTGTTCGATTACAGCAGCGGAGAATTTATGGATCCCCGACTCGATGTGTTGAACTCCTTTGTCGTTAATGTGGCAACTGACATTGTGTTTCCCAGAGTTTTACGTCAGCGAATGGATTTATGGCTCTTCACTGCATCAGCGGAGGTTGTCAATCACTCGCACTCCCTGCCAGTTTCCAAGCGAACCTTCTGCTAGTATATGACGATCAGCAAATCTACTAGAAGTTTCTCCTCCAGGATATATGCGCTGCATTCTTCAGCCTTTTTCGCGGGGGTTACTTATTACCGCAGTGCATGATGTGTGTGGCCTCCATACTCCTATCATAGTATCTGTTTCTAGCAGTTTATCTGTATTAATTTGCAATTGTTTTCTATAAGTACTATGTTGCCAGCATATCTGCCTACATGTCGATTACCTCTGCTATTACATATTCAGTACACAAACGTACATAATATAAAAATATCAGGCGTATAGTAAATCCTTGTCTCGTTCTAATTTAAGTTTGCATATTATAAGGAGTATAATATTAATCCTTAATCTAGCTTCATAAAACTATCTGGTTAGATTAATAGGTTGTGATATGCTCCTGTCTGCTAGTATTTACAATAGTTTTCATATTTAATTCCTTCAATATAAGCATTTGGCATAGCCAGCGAAGTAGAAAATAAACGTTCGGATTAATGATTTCCCTCTTTCAACGATTTTTCGTTCCTCTAATCTTTTTGTTGGAATCGAACCGACTGCCCTTATTTAACTGTCAAATTCTCAGATTTTTCTCATCTTGTCGCATATTTTGGATAATTTAACTTTTCGTGTTTCTTCTATTACCTCTTTCGTTGCTTGTCTTATCTGTGCATTAGAATATATTCTTCTTGTTCCTTTTGAGTTCAACGTGTTAGTAAATAACTATAGTAAACGTGGTTCCATAAACCAACTTCGGGCATAGGTCGCCCGCCCAGGTGAATTCTACTATTTCACCATTCGTTTGTCATATTTAATTAAGTTACTGCTTTTTCAGTATTTCCTGATATAGTCGTATTTTGTAAAATATCCATGTGTAGTGATCCTATTTTCTTAGCTTAATGAAGAAATGGGTTCGTGCAGACTTTTAAAATAGAATACAAGCTAAACAAAATACTATGTGCAATACAGCTTTCTAACACTACTCTATATTGAATGCGCTACATTTGCCACAGCCATTTAAGCTTAGTCTTCCTCTTCTACTGCCGTATCCCTTCTAGACGTTGATTAACATTAGACGAAAGGCTAGTGGTAACACCGGAGTATCCGAGTAATATGTTTGATGAGTTAAAGTAAATATCCTTAATCGTATCTCGTTTGTCTTCATTAGCGAACGGTGAAGGCCGCAGGCCGCGATTGATTTTATAAATCTGCATGAAAATTGCCTTTTAACATGCTCGCTTGTAATTTAGCGTAATTTATGGAAGTGTGAACGCTATCCCGATACGAGTTGGGTTCCCATTAAAACAATTACGGTCCAAACTTTTCCCATTGGGCCTAACAATGCAACTTCGATATGCAGTTTTAACCCCGTCTGGTATTGTGCCACTACCAAGGGGACCAAGGTGTGGGAAATCGCCCGCTTCGGACCGATTCGTGCTCACATTTCATAATGGCACGTAATGGGCGGCACGTGCATTGATTACTTGTTGCAACTGTTAACTCGATAACAGTTCGGCATGCCGTGAGGGATGTTATTCTTCTTGGCGTGCATGCTTCTCGCCAATGTGTAGCTTCCACTCCTGCCACGGAAATGAGAAGTCACATTTGATGGTTCGGCTGGCATATCGTTTATAGTTTAGAGCCCCTGCCGACACTGATATTCTCTTTAAGAAAATAGAGATGTAGTTATTTGTATACATTCTAAACACTGAATGATAATAATAAATAACATTTCATTTATACAGGGTTATTCTCTGCATGGTTTTCCGGTAATCAAACTGACTTAAATTAATTAATATTTTACCCAATATCTGACCACTTGAGTCTCCAAGAATATGCTGGTAATTTGTATCTGAATTTATTAATGGCAATCCTTTGAAAACTGTTAGAGAATACCTTCTGTGGTATCCTATTCGACGACAGCTGACCCATAGGGTGTTTATGCGAACGTTTTACTGATTGCGAAATACAGGTTCTCTTTTTCGAAAACATTTTTCTATAATATGAACGAATAAGGAATAGGGTACTTTATCGTGATTCTTTCTAATAAACACGCAGTTTCTTCTTCTGTTTCTTGCTCCAAAAAACTATGACGGCGGCCCCTCAGAGACGGGGACTTTTAAAGGATCGTTTCGAATTCTAATGAGGGGCGGGCGGCAGCACAACTCACAAGATTACAAAATTAGTACTATTATAGCTGCATGCGCCACCAGATAGCTGTCCTTTGATATCGATTAAAAGTTGCTGGCATCGGCAGCAACAAACGGCCACAGTAGGTCAAGGATTGGGCTTAACAACCCAAGCATCAAAAGAAGACATCGGTCAGCAAAATCGCTCAACACGACAGCATGCGGGTCTGCTATATCGGATCAGAACAGCACGTGCAATTATACGGGGCCAGAACAGCTAGAAATACCCTGAAAGTTTAACCAATTTAGCAAGAATAGGAAAGCAAGCTAAAATGACCACGTGCACTTACCCCAGTGATCAAAATTGGGCTGATAATGACAGGCATATTAGCGCTGACATATATCGAAACTAAATGGGCGGAAATTAGCCAGCGGCTAGCGAAGAAAGTACGAAAGCACCTACCGCGACAATGCGTTCAAAATTAGGATGACAGCGCAGACAATTCAAATAAAATTCGCCAAGTAACTTTAGCTCAAAATACATCGCTGTTTGCCCGTAACAAGTTTACCAGAGAAGACATTAGTGATTTTTATAATAATTACATATGATTCTTCAAAAACTCACATACAGTTAGGGAAGCCGAATTTCAACAAATATTTTAACTAAATGTCTGGTCTGACATTTTCAGTGGAATATTTTTTGAACTGCAGGTACTAACAGATAATAGTTTTAGAGCAAGTAGTTAACAGACTTTCTTAAAAATCGCCTGTGTCATACTGGATGGCTTGCCGCACCTTGTACACAAACAATACATTTTCAACAACGGCGCACCGCCACACACTGGGCGGCAAGTAATAGTGGTAGGTGTGGTGTAAGGAGATTGGTTATTGAATCGGTATCAGATGGCTACCAAGATCACTCTTGAAGGTCTACGGTCAATAATTCGCCGATGTCATTCATCTGTTATTGCAGACGGTGGTTATTTCCAGCATTTGTTGCATAAATTTACAATAAATAAATAATGGTAGTAACAATTGCCATTGCTGAAGCAACACATCTCGCAAATCGTATAGTTCTGCAGCTTGATAGGGCATACATGTAGTTGTATTCATATACTTCAACTTTGTTTGCTCAAACTGATGTCTCCTTCAGTCACCTGTTATTTTTACACTCGTCATAATTCGCTATATATACCGCGACGTTGAGAAGAACGAAATAAATAAATACACTGTAAGGTAAAAGAGGATCGATTATGTACATGTAGCAGGCACAAACCACCATGCTCAGCTGCAATAAGTAACCCCGTGAAAAAGCCTGAAGGATGAAGCGCATAAATCCTGGGTGAGCAACTTCTGATGAAGACCTGACCGTCATATGCCAACAGGAAGATCGCTTGAAATCAACAAGGGGCGCGAGCGATTGACAAGATCTGAAAACCTAATGTCAGAACGCAAGCACTTGCTAAGCTGTAGGGGCTTCAAATGCGCGCTGTAGGGAATCCCAGCTTGTCAGATGGACTATTACCTTACGAGGGTAAATGTCGGAGAACCCTCGAAGACACGATGACTTTGTTTGCGCAACCAGAAGAATGGGTAGTTCCTGGCAATCTGAGTCCAGACGAATTGGGGGCCATTAATCCTTCCGCTGATGCAATGCGGCGGAAGATAGCTATTAACGTGTTTAGGCCGTTATTTGCGTATCGGCCGTATGTTGTGCAAGGTTTTTCTAATACAAATGTAGTCTCTAAAATTAAAAAAAAAGCGCAACCTTCCGAGTCTTGTTTTTTCCTCAACCTGGTAAAATGCATTTACCCATCTTGTATCGTAATATTTTATAACGGCCGGCGGCTCTTATGAATGACTTTGAAGGTGTTTATTTAGTTCATTAATACAATTGACGGTATAGTATTATGAAAAAATATAAACACGATCGGGACAAGAACTCGGGCGTTCGTTACGCAATCGTCCACCGAGATCTAACTTGATGCCCGGGGTTGACTGTTAACACGGCGATAAATTCGCACTGTATGTTCTTGTATACATACTGTGAAGTAATTGCATTGTATATGTTACGGTTAAAGTGTTTACTTGGCTAGTTTATAGGCTAGCTGGATAGAATACAAACTATCCAAATGTCTGGCTATTTTGATGGAAAATCATATTTCTACTAAAATAGCTATGAATATTGGCTGGTTTGTATACTATCCAGCTAGTTTACAAACTATACAATATTTATCGCCAAAGTACAAACCACAAGACAAGTACACAAATTAACCGGTGATTTTGGCTAGTTTACAAACTATCTACAGTATTTGGATAAAGCGTGAACTTAATATATTCGTAGTAATACATAATAACCAACTCGTTGGTTAGTATGTAAAATAACCTATTCCATTTGGTTAATTTAGTTTAGGATAGCAAAATAATTCTTGGTCAAAAATAAAGTTTATTTATAGGTACAACATAACATTGCTATTACTACTTAAAAAAAATATGGTGTGATACACACACAACTTCCTTTTACAGTGATCTTATAATTAGTCAAAAATTTCATTTTTAATTTTTAACCATTTGTTAAAAAATTTCAAAAATTACAAATTCTACAAAAACGGTACAGAATCGAGTGTTAGTTGAAGAGACAAATTTTCTCTAGAATTTTAAGGTGAATTCAAAAATGTAATAATATACCGGGTGTTTTATTTAAAATAGGAGTTAATAAAAAAAATAGAAAAAAAAACAAAAGAAACCCACTTTAGAAGTATTCAACTGGAAAATCACCTATCTCACATCAATACGCATTAAAAATGTAAGAGAAATGTAAAATTTAAAAAAAATCGTTAGAGCCGTTTTTGAAAAAATCGAAAAACACTGAAAAATCACAAGAGTAAACACCTACTTCCGGTTATGCGATTTTCTTCAAAAGCTTGCTGTCTCATCTACATAGTACACAAAACTTATATATGAAGTTTCAACCCCATACCTCTTTTCGTTTTTGAGATATTCTGTTCACAGACACACAGACAGACACACAGACAGACCAATGAAAAAAAATACGTTTTTTGGGATCAGGGGACTCTAAAACGTGAAGATCTGTTGAAAACTCAATTTCGAATTTTTGGGGTGAATCCAATACTTCCTTTATAGTAGTAAAAGGAAGTAAAAATAGAAAAAAAAACCAAAAAAACCCATTTTAGAAGTATTCAACTGGAAAATCACCTCCCTCACATCAATACACATTAAAAATGTAATCAAAATGTAAAGTTTGAAAAAAAATCGTTAGAGCCGTCTTGGAAAAAGTCCAAAAAAACTGAAAAATCACAAGAGTAAACACCTACTTCCGGTTATGCGACTTTCTTCAAAAACTTGCTGTCGCATCTACATAGTACAAAAAACTTATATATGAAGTTTCACCGTCATACCTTTTTTCGTTTTTGAGATACATATTCTGTTCACAGACAGACAGACAGACAGACAGACACACACAGACAGACAGACCAATGAACAAAAACATGTTCTTTTTGTTCAGGGGACTCGAAAACGTGAAAATCTGTTGAAAACTCAATTTCGAACTTTTGGGATGAATCCAATACTTCCTTTATCGTAAAAGGAACTAAAAATAAAGTCCAGTTTCGCGTATTCTCTTTATACGTTGCAAAAGTTCACTATAATCACTCTCATTCATTAATTTTGAATTCTGCGACTTTTGCTCGTAAACTTACAAACGCAGGTTTTCAAATTGTTGCTGTTGATTCATTTTTAAAAGCCAGATAACTGTCCTTAAACAAATTTCACAGGACACGACAGTAAACAATTGCAACACACAGCACTTGCCATAAACATAACCTCACTTTTCTAATAAATTAGCCAAATGGAATTGGTTAGTTTACATACTAACCAACGAGTTGGATATTATGTATTACTACTAATATTAAGTTCACACTTGATCCAAATACTGTGGATAGTTTGTAAACTAGCCAAAAGAAACGGTTAATTTGTGTACTTTTCTTGTGGTTTGTACTTTGGTGATAAATCTTGTATAGTTTGTAAACTAGCTGGATAGT
Source organism: Agriotes lineatus (assembly GCA_940337035.1). Lineage (NCBI taxonomy): Eukaryota > Metazoa > Arthropoda > Insecta > Coleoptera > Elateridae > Agriotes > Agriotes lineatus. Next base: position 131,489,911 of record OW679198.1, on the reverse strand, counting down.
ATGCAAACCAGCCAGTATTCATAGCTATTTTAGTGGAAATATGATTTTCCATCAAAATAGCCAGACATTTGGATAGTTTGTATACTATCCAGCTAGCCAAGTAAACACTTTAACCGTAACATATATACTATTGGAAAATAATAAAATTTTATTAAATTGTTGTTGATATCCACAACGTATTTATTATTTATATATATGTGAGTGTAAACAACATAGTTATGTATAGATTTTCGGCTATTAATTATTTCTAAGCAATTTATAATTAAAATTTCGAGCTGTCAATTTTGAAACGGTGTGCTATCTTTCCTGTTTTCATTTAGCAGGTCCGTCATTTTTGCGTAAGTTGTTTTTGGTGATTCAAAATAGTCTTTGCACTGTATCTATTTTTGAAAATACAAACAATAGCCAAATGTTAACGGAAATTTTTAGGGATATTTTTCATCATCATATAGGCACTCTTCTTGGCGCTTGGCTTTTCCGAGAAAATGTTTGCAGTGTCTCTATTCGACACAATGGTTTTTCAATTTATCAGACGAATGTGCTCTAGGTCTTTTTCCACAGCATCTACCCGGCAGGACTTCCCTTTGCTTCAGAAAAACCTTTGCTTTTTAATTTTAAGAACACTGATTATAATTTGTAAAAATTGTGACATAAAATGTAATTCGTGTAAATTAGATACGATTACGTCTAGAACTCTTTAATAAGAATAATCACATTTTGAACATCGGATGAAATACGCAATGAAACATGGTGAAGTAGATGAAATTTTGTCGCTGATACATTTGGCAGTTCTAGAGAATTCTGTGTCTGATTTTAGTGATCTTTCATCCTTTCTCAAATTTGCTTCAAGTACAGACAAATATTGTTCGATGACTAGATATATTATTTTTGCTTAGTATTGAAATAACTTACACGGGTTAAATTGGACTAGAATAATGTAGTACGTGATGTGTAATTTCTTAAAGGATGTATGTTTTTTGATATCATTGTTTAAGGTAGCATTAGCTAAGAAAATGGTCATTGCATTGACAAGTTCTATTTGACAGTTTCTAATTTTGATTGATTTAAAACCTACCTAGGATAGTAAGTTTCTTCTTGTTGCTACCCATATTCACAAATGAAATACATAATAGTAACTGTATCTGAAATACATTTACTTTTTACCTGGTTTATACTCTTCCGTGGTGCTCGGAAGAGTTGACCCTACTCTGGAGGTCCTGCGCTTCAATGGGCTTGCTGAATTACGCTGAAGCCTGAACTGAAAACAAAGCGCTTGAAGCACAAAATTCACTATGAATGCTGCGTCACAAGATTGCTCCCTGATAGATGAACATGCACACCCAAATTCGTTTTTCACGGTCAGCGGCAATCGAAGTACGTTTTCGCAGTGAAACACTTCAATTCCGACATCGCGTTAAAGTCACTGCACAAGAAAACCGCAGCATGATTCTACCGGATGTATGGGTATTGGTGCTTAAATTAAATATGCCTATATTCAGATATTATAATGGAAAACTGCTTAAACTGGCTATTTATATAAATCTTAAAATAAACATTTCAGGTAAAGCGTGCCAGATTCCCGTTTCACTATGGCTATAAAGAGACATACTTGCGTACTTATCTAAGCTTACTACTAAAACGACAAACGAATTGGGTGTGATGAACAGCTCAACTTATTCCGCATGTTTAGTATCTATATCAACACTGATTATTTAAATAAGAGTTCGTACTTGTACCGCTTGCTTCTGTTCTTGTGTTCTTGTGATAATGTTTCTTTTTTACTTCCTTTTACGATAAAGGAAGTATTGGATTCACCCCAAAAATTCGAAATTGAGTTTTCAACAGATCTTCACGTTTTAGAGTCCCCTGATCCCAAAAAACATGTTTTTGTTCATTGGTCTGTCTGTCTGTGTGTCTGTCTGTCTGTGAACAGAATATCTCAAAAATGAAAAGAGGTATGCCGTTGAAACTTCATATATAAGTTTTGTGTACTATGTAGATGAGACAGCAAGCTTTTGAAGAAAATCGCATAACCGGAAGTAGGTGTTTACCCTTGTGATTTTTCAGTTTTTTTTCGATTTTTTCAAAAACGGCTCTAACGATTTTTTTCAAACTTTACATTTTTAATGTGTATTGATGTGAGCTAGGTCATTTTCCAGTTGAATACTTCTAAAGTGGGCTTCTCTTGTTTTTTTTCTATTTTTTTTAATAACTCCTATTTTAAATAGAACACCCGGTATATTATTACATTTTTGAATTCAGCTTAAAATTTTAGAGAAAATTGTACGACACTCATTAATGACCAATAGAAAAATTCGTTCACGAACCATAACCAAGACAACAACAAAATTTCTTGGAAATTTTTTGTAGGTAGACATTACTTCTTTTTAGGATTGTGCCGTTACGATTTTCTTACCGAATCTGCATTCGAGCATTAATTCATATCCGGAAATTATTTTTCGTGCATTCCAACAACGTCCTAATTTGCCCTCGCGTTCCGCTCGGGTAAATGAATACGACGTTGTTGGAAAGCACTAAAAAAATTTCCGGAAAGTATTAATGCTCTTATGAGATTATATGTGAAAATTTGTCTCTTCAACTAACGCTCTATTTTGTACCGTTTTTATAGAATTTGTAATTTTTGAAAATTTTTGACAAATGCTTAGAAATTAAAAATGAAATTTTTGACTAATTATAAGATCACTGTAAAAGGAAGTTTCTTGAGTGTATCACACCAGATTTTTGGCTTTATATGCTACCACGTATTAGTATTTTGAATAGTCTTCCGTCTTCGATTGAGGACTTTAAAAAGGCTCCTGACTACTGATTTAAGGATCACGAGTTCGAACCCCAGTCCCGATGAGGTTTTTAAATTTAAAAAATGCTGATAAAATCCTCTAGAGAACGTCGCCTTTCAAAAGAGATATATAATAGTGTGTCCCATATTACTACGATGTGTAGCATATAAAGGATTCCTTGCTGGAGTTCGACCTCCTTGTTCTAGGAAAAATTCTAGTAGTACTTTAACCATATATGACCATAGCAGTCGGTGTCGAAGATGCCTGATACTCCGCATGCCTAGTCTTCGTCCATAACAAACAGAAAAAGCTCATTTGCGCTCTATCTCCATGGTAACAGTTATTTGTAGGAATAATTATTTCGTTTACCTCTATCTACGAAGGCAGGTACTTACGAAGTTGTCTTACCGGTATAATATCTATACCATAAAATCGTTAGTCGCTTTGTATGTTTGTTCGCTATCTCCTCCGAAGATACTGGACCGATTAAATTGTATGATAGCTTAAAATTTTGCTAATTTTTAGACTTAGATCGTAGGCCGGTTTCTGTTTTAAAAAAAAGTACGAAAAAGTAAATTTTTATTAAATCGTGTAATTAGCGAATCCTTTATGTTCATATACCATTATAGCAGCGCCTTATTCAACGAATCATCGTGGGTCAGTGATGCTCGCCTGCAACTGGGCGGCCCGGGTTCGATTCCCGGCCGATGCATCCTTTTTTAAATTTATATTAATGAATCTTTCTTAAATTAGCGAACCGAAGCCTATCTCGGGTGATTCACTAGTAGTCTACGTATTTATCAATGGTTTTCTTCCATTCACCCACGTCTTGTGTTCGATTATGGTATGATCACAAATTGTCTGTTTTCTTCAGATCGAGTTACATAGTATGGTTTTTTTTACTAATTACTATATTTTGGAATAGTGTAAGACCGACTACCTTATGCTAATTAACGTCTTGAAACGTCGTAGAACGTCCTACGGTCCCTCGAGGATCTGTAGGACTGATTATGATGATGAGATATCTGAACATACTAATACTTTCATGGAGTTTTTGTATATTATTTGTAAACTGTTAATTAGAGAGCTTTGCATCATTCAATATGGCTTTCATCGGCTACAAATATTTTTCCGGGATTGAATAAGTGAAACTACGTTTTGTATGAATTTAGTTAATTTTATAAACTGAAGATTACTCTAAGAATATTGTTTTATAAATTAAATCACCATGAAGTAGTTGCACTATTTTAAATGGATTATTAATTTGGTGTGTCTGTCTTATCGTGATTCATGAGTTGTATCACAACAGATTTCAACATTTCCCTCAAATAAAATTGCTTGAAATTCAGTGTTAAATTTCCTAGAAATCGTGGTTAATTAAAATATCAGGTTTTTAAAAATTGAAGTTGTCCGGTAGGAGACAGCGTTTTTAGATAGCTACTATAGCTTGTTTCAACATGAACTCGTTGTTTAGTACCTACCGCGTTTTAAATTATGAATATATTTGCTTTGCACGCCCTGTTTGGCATGAAAGGTGTATTGTTTGAAATGTTACCCCCTTGTAACTCCTCTGGGCCGCCACGATACTGAAAATATAAACCCCTCACTTTCAATTTCGCTAATTCGCCTACAGAACTTCATGGTTTAACATATTACAGCTATCAAACTTTATATATGTTGACGTAATACAAAGAATCCATTTAATTGATCAGGTTTGATGTACTAACAGCGAAACCTTTGAATTAATTACAATGGTTGAATCATCGTTCTATAACTAGAATAACCGCGATAATAGTAACTACAGAAAAAAATATTTCGGCTGCAGATGTAATTTTACCAACGTTATAATTTTTTTCAAATTTACTTAAAAAAATAAAATTACTACCTGATTTCTTCAAAATTTCAGTTTTGAAGCATTATAAGTTGTTAGATGGAATAGCATGCACTAGAAACGTCGGAAAAAGTGAACATTTTAAACAAAACACAATATTCCGAGATTTTTCGAACAAAGTACCTACTAGTATTTTTTGAAAAGTAGCTTTAGAGATAAATTAATTACTATTTATTATCTACGGCTGTTATAATATGACCTGAATGTGCTATCACGCCAATACATAAAACGTATAGCAAAACAGTTAAAAATTGTTATGATATACCCAAGAAGTACTAATAAATCAAATATATATTGTAATAACAATACAGAACCCCAGCAAAGCAACACTTGAATTACTTTAACAACTCAAATGTAATTTATAAAAAAACTATTGAATTGGAAATGGTATTCAGCTTGACAATAATTATTATCGGCACTCTAACTCTCTTCGATACAATGAGCAGAATTGTTCGTTATTGATTCATCCCACACAATGATTATAAAATTAAATGTTTTATTTCCAATGCCTTTAACATTTAAAAAATGTTACTGGGACTTGAAGGTAGCAGTATTTCGAGCAGTATGTAATTTCCCGTAGAAAGAAAAGCATTCGATAAGTGATTTTATCTACTTTGCGTTCGTACTGAGGCTATTACGATACGCGTTTGCGTATCGTAATCGACACAAAGCGATGCTATAATAAAAATACTAAAAATTATCATTTTTTTGCTTAAAAAAGTGGCAAAGTAGATAAAATACTGTATGATACCTCGTTTATAAGGCATTTTGTAGCACTTACTCCTTTAGGGCACTCCTCCGTGCGTGCTACAAAATGCTTTTTATAAAACTCGTATCATAATATACTATAAAGCTTACATTTTACATATTTTGCTACTTCCATGAATTATTAAACATCCTAGAACTTGTGAGAAGCGTGCGTTTCTTGATAGGTAGAGAATGGTTAGAAGGCATCTAGTATTCTCTATAAAGTAATTTACATAATAATTAACTGTAATTTTTCAAATGATTGAAATTTCAGTATTCATAGCTTAATGTTGAAATCAAAGGAATTTATTGTATTCTAACTGCTGTTTCTTAAGAGTAGCAATTTACATTTGTGTTAAAATAATATATTAGTTTCGTAACTCCTACAACCCTCTCTAAATATGTATTGTGTTGTGAATACATTTTAATTAAACCTATTGTTTGTCCAAGTAGCAGATTCTAGGAAATGAGAAATTGTTCATGTTTTTCTTATAAAAAATTCCAGCCGGAAATAGCAACGTAAATACCATGGAAATTCATATATCCGAATTTTAGTCTAGAATTGCATAGTTTGATTTCATCATACACCATCTTTTTCTTACATTAAAGCGTCAACGCTATGAAAACATTTTAAATAAACACTTCTAATTGTCTTACGAATGCATCGGTGTGAAAATAAACTTTCCTTAGAGTTGTAAGTGTATGTAAATAAAATGCGAAACGTTCCAGTTTTCACGGTGCCCTCGTTTTTAACTTCTTATGCAAATCGCCCAAATTTGCAATATCTTCGCTGGAATCAAATTATGACTGGCTATTTTTAATTTACAGTCATTAATTCGTTTTATCTTTTATGCTCTAAATATAGCGACAATTTGTATTATCTGAAACGGCATGCGATTTTTATAACCTGAACATTTCATTCGAACCGTTAAATTACATTTGTTTTAATTAATATTTTACTTTATTCTTTCAACTATTTTCATCTACGACCACTAATGTAAATGATCATTACTATACAATTCACATCTAAGTAAGCGTGTTATTACGCACGGCCGTGTGTAAAAACGTATTTACTGTCGAAGGGCGCGGCCACAAGTCGCAATTGCAACATCTTCTATTGTATGAGCTGTTATAGTTGTTACATTCTTTTCCAACAATAGTAAGAATAAAATTCTAGTAAGATTATAACCTAAAAGTGAACATTGCTAACCTAATATTAAATCCCCAAAACTTTAACTTCTGCTGCCATCTGTTGTTTTAAAATTTAAAGTCGCCATATACAAAAAGGACAGCTCAAAACACTTAGGAAGCAAAGTGTTCACTTATAACAAACTTTACCTGAAACTTATACCTAAGCTTTGCAAAAATTATTTCTACCAAAAGTTATAATTGCATTAATCCTCAAGGAAAGTGAGAGCCTTTCCCGTATTAATTAACTGAAGTATCTTAACTTTTATATTTTGCAGCACCATAAATTCTGTACTTAACTGCGAGGAACATTAGGAGACTGTAAAAACTTTCGTGATTTAGTAATTGTTCGTGCTAAACCGCTTTTAGTTAAGCGTTTCACAGGGAAGCTGCAGAGCGCATCACATCTGCTTTTTCTACGTACGGCTCACACTTGCCAAAAAGATAAACATTAACGCCCACTCGCAATTTCTCTTTTAAGGACACTCATCCCAAAACATTAAGCGCGAATATAGTTTCAGCGTAGTTTAGAATACAACTTAAGAGTTACTCGGTCGCGGAATCCTGTCGAAGATGTAGTTAATATCAATGAAGTGTTTTATGCTGCCAATTTCGAAAATCAGTATTGTGGTGATACTATAGAAGGTTTGATGCGTTACAATGTTTTTTCGGTAAAATTGATCAGGAATTGCAATGTCTTATATTAAAAATATTTGGCAGATCTTTCTTCCAAGTTCCATATTGACAGAATGCTTGAGGCTCAGTTTGGGCAATAAATCGACTAGTCAAATTTATTAGATTGGATTCGAATTTAATAACATTCTAAACAAATGTGCAGATAAATTATTGTAGTCTATTGATGGAATGCAATCGAATGTGGGAAATATTAAATGGGATCTGGTTAAATTAAAAAGAAGTGTGATCAGAATTTCAAAAATTTTGGAGTTTCAGAATATTTATATGGGTACAATAATAAACTTACGATATTAGGTCAATGGTGAATTAGAATAAAATTACTAAAAGAACCCCTTTTTTACTAATAAAATAAAAGGTAATACAAATACTTAAAAATAATATTTTGGCAACGTGAAACTTTATATTTTCTATATCTTTTATAGTATTTATATCGCGCGTTTAAAAAACTAATTTAGGGCTGACCCTGGATAGAAATAATTATATCACATTTAATTCAACTCTACTCAAATTAACTTGCACGTCTTTTAAAAAGACTTCACTTTGAGCAAGCTATGGCAAACTTGAAGTTTATTTTAATTTGAGTAAAGTCGAATTAAGGATGATATAGTCATTCCATCCAAGGCTTATCATAAATGATGTTTTTGGATACGCGCAATATTACATATAAGCTCTATAGTATTGTTATGCCCCAAAATTATAATTTATAGAATGCATTATAATAATCACGAGATATAAATCATGGACGACGCAAATCTTTGAGATTTCCAAAAGTTGCACTTGGGGAGCTTCCAAAATCCAATCAAGCACTAGTAAACATTAAACAGACAATAATATATGCGTATTTACAACATGAATACCGCATAAATTGTTTAAAATTATTTTTAACATAATAATGGGTGGCGTAGAACCGATTGCAACATTTTGTGTTTTAATAACTTTTTAATAAATAAAGGTAAAACAAATTTAACGAACTTACAAACTAGACACTTAGCCATTTTTTTCACATATAAAAATAACGCCTCTGAGCTGGCCTATCTTGCGTTGATACACTGCCTTAAGCGATGTCTGAAATTTTCCATTACTTTTCAGTTTGTTCACGTAAACTATAAATCTTGTTCATTGCGAGGGCGAATATTATATACTTTGTTTTTAACACTGCACATAAGAAAAAGTTGCAGTTAAATTAGGGGACCGTGGGGGAATGGAGTATCGCCATATGGAGAAATGAGTTGTGAGGAAAATATTTCGCGAATTACGTTCATGATGTTCCTAGCGCTATGTGCGGTTGCACCGTCTTGTTGGAACCCATTACCGGAAAATTAACCGAAAACAATCGAAACGCAATTCATCGGAAGAGTTCAGCGACTAACACTTTTTATCATAAGAATGTTTTAACCAAACTATTAAAAACAAATGTTGTAGATTTTTTTGGATGATATTGTGTGTCATATAGGCAATAAATTTCTATTTCTGAACTGAAATTGTTCTGACTGAAGGCATATATGTTGAAGGGCATAATGCAGCTAAAACTTATTGTCAGATGGATAGAGTTTATGAGCGACAGCTGTGTGTGAGAATGGCGCAGAAAGTTTAAAGAAACGCCTAAAGACAACGTGAACGGTTAACAGAATAACCTACCGGCAAACTTTTTTGAGGAGGGCATACAAGAACTCCTACCACGGTATTATAAGTGCCTTCATTGAAGTGGCGATGATGTAGAAATGTAGTTGAGAGATGTACTTACATTTTCTATAAAATATATGTTTTCTTTTCGTTTTTTTTATTCCTACCGAATCGGAGGTTGAAAAAAGAATAACCTCCGTATATTCAGTCATTTAACTATTTAGTGCAAGTCACAGTTAAATCGTCTTCCTTTTCTTCAGCCAATTTATATCCATTTATGGATATAGGATTCTTCTTTGGTGATATTACGTCGATCGTAGCCAATAAAACCATCCATGTTTATTGATGCCATTCATTCATCTTTAGATATTTGTTTTCTGCGATATCTACCCCGTATTTTTGCTTTCTTTCATGTTGATATCCAATATAGTTGCAACATATGTTTGTTTAAATTAATTTTTTATTTGTCCAAGGACCAAATCGGCCAAGCCTATTTAACATATTGATATAAAGTATTGCAAAGTTGTAATTTTCTGTTACGATTAAGTCAGCAGAACCTTATTACCTCGTAGCTCTAATGAGTTGCTATTGTCGCAGACTCAACAACCCACCAGACCGGCGGTCGGCCAGAAGCCCCAAATATCCCCAAAGCCGCGTTTCGCGGAGACCATAGAAATCACCCTCCCCGCCGACATTCCAGCGGCGGGCCACCAGACTTGGCCGCTCAAGAACAAGGTGATCAGCACCGACGCCGTCAAGAAAACCGCGGCGGCGGAGGTGAAGCCCGCGACCCCCCAGTACAACACGCTGCCCTCCAAGACGCCGACGTCGTCCTACATCGACGAGGTGGCGTTGGAGGAGAAGCGACTGATAAACGCCCTCAAGAACGGGGTCGTCATCAACGAAGAGCCGCCGCCCAGCGTAGTCCCCGTGAAGCCCAAGGATGCCGAGCGCGAGGGCACGCGATGGGGGCTGCGGAACGTCAAGAGGCCGGAGCAGCAGGTACCGCACCCGGAGCTCACGTCCACGCAACGGCAGCACATCCGCCTCACCGCCTCCAACCCCGTCCGGCCGTTCCTGACGAAAGGGTCCGTCGCCGAACGGGTGCTCATCTTCGAGAGGTGTCCCAGTGATTTGCTTCTGGACAAAAGGGTGCGAACGCCTGCGATACAACCCACCAAACCACAGGTGAGTTTTGTTTCTTTTGTTCAGACTTTCCGTTGACCTACCTAATATCGGAGTATAACCAATACCACCTGAAGAACGAAGCCGCAGTGCTCCGGTGTGACGTCGGCACAGAAAGGCTGAATTGGCCAACGATCGCATTTACCGACTCTCTTATCTCGAGACCAGATAAATGCAATCATTACTCAATTCGGCCTTTCTATGCTGATGCTAATGCGACCTTTACCATCGTCTCTGTTTTTTACATATATGAAAATTGACTCTCGGCGTTGGTCGAGACAGGTAGTACTAAAAAGACTCAATAATAAGAAGATCCGTCCTATATTTATAATCAAGCATTGTATTTCGACGAATAAATTCCACAAGGGAGTTGTGTGAGTGGTTGACTCGGCATTTTAGGCGCAGACATTTTACCCTCCTGTGTAGTAGTGAATAATTTTTTCACATTTCGAAGAATACGTATGCTTGTTGATCCAAAATAAGGGTTGGGGGGTAACATAAAATGCATGCGAAATACAACAATCATTTGAAAAACCATAGTTGAAACGTTATTCAAAACACACACAGACAAAAAGGTTCCCTGTCGTTGAATTCCTCGGTATTATTTATTTTTGTTCATTCTTAATTTTGGCATTGTTATTGTTCAACGCACTGGTCCCTTTATAGCCATTGCTGTGGATAGAGACCAACTTAGGCACATTACGCTTTATTTTATTTCAAAGTGAAGAAGTTATAATTTTTGTGTGGAACCGGAAAAGTAACTACAATTTTATGTTTAGAAAAAGAGCTCTAATTATCAATAACATTAAGAAACACAAGTAAAGTTCACAGCGACTGTTACGACTCTAGCTATTAAAGTTATATTTATGAATTTAAAACTTTCCTGTCTTGGATTTGTTTTTCCGAGAGTTTCGTCTATTGGTTTTTGGACACTTTTAAGTGGTCTTGCCAAGTAAATCTATACTTACATCAATCTAAGTTAAGGTGGTTTTTAAACACCTTTGCAGCTCATGTGTTCAATTATGATTTCAAATAGGATTTACCAAAGAATTTAAAAAGTGGAAATAAGTGGTCCCAAACATACAATCAAAAAAACGTTATTTATTGTACGTAGTTAGAATAAGTCATAAGATGTCAGTTCTGGTTAAATTTTAGCACTAAGAGTACCTTATAATATAAAAATTTGCATGAATATACGATGCCGTTTACGATTTATGTTTCCTCAGCCAAATTACATCGGAATGGACTAAAATTTCGTTTGCATGTCGTTCATAACTGACATTTGATGTTCCTTAGCTATCTCTTGATTTAACTCTTTCTTTATATGCAATATTTGATTAAGTTAAAGATGCATCACCTGAAAATAGAATAGCGTTAATATGTGTGTGTATTGCAACTCAGAAAAAACGCCCCACGTTGGGCGCCAATAAAATATGCCGTGAAAGGCTGTTATTAAATCAATTTTCCTGGCACACCTTGGCGAGGTCATATAAATGAGGATACTTAAAGACCTTGAAAAATGTAATCCTGAATTTTATTTTCATTGTGCAAGAGTAGCCGTGTGAAATGCTTTTGTGGTTATTAAATTTATACAGTCACAATTGTATGTGCTGTATGTATCCTACGAAAGATTATTTGCATTATTAAAGTATCGGAGATTTTTTGAGCATATTTTATTGTCCCACCAGTGTGGGACTGTATTATTTAAAAAGGAGCTTACACAGCACTATATTCCTTTTCACTTACTGGTAGAAAGTAGTCGATATCTAAATACTAATATTAATTTCCTGAAGTCAGTTTGTGAAAGGTCATATTGATAGATACGAAGTAAAAGATTCAATGAAAACTTCAAAAAGGCAAGAAAGATGTTAACACAGCACAAGTACTTATAATATAACATACAACCTTCACCAAACAATTAATTATAAAAACTTTATTGAATCCTGCACAAGAAACCTAAAATACATATCAAATTATACATATATTGCAAGAGATAACCTTACAATTAACAATAAACACAAAAAAGCAGACGCTACAATTTTTGTTGCATTTAATATTAATTTTTTCTGTCAGAAAAGTGTGACATTCGCGCAACGCTATCGAAATTTTCCATTTTTTAACGTAACAAAAAATCACAATAGAAATCATTTTTTCATAGCCTCGAATGCATTTTTTTGCCTCGATCTGACGGTCTCGGATAAAAGTAGAATGTCATGCTTAGCAAAAAAACACTCATTTCAAGCACTTAATACAAAAAATTATTATTAGGTGTTACCATCACACCTTATTTTGAATTAACAAGCATGTCTCTCAACTTGTAAAAAATATGCACTACTTTTTAGGTGGGTATAATTAAACGAAATTTCATTGTGGAAATGAGCGAACCAACCACTCACACAATTTCGCTATGTGAATTGTTAGTCATCTTATACCGAAAATGACGAAAAAACCACTCACACGTTACTGCGAGTATATTATGGACATCAGAAGCTTACACTGGCAAAATATCAAGTCAAAAATACATTTGCAAAAGAGAAGATGTATTTTTCATCCCTTACTGCAAGTGCTGACAAAATTGTTGAATGTATTAGTGCATTAGTGGGTTTCTTTATGCTTAATTAGAACGCGTAAATATGGTTGCCCGTCCTTTAACAATTAATATTTGCAACTGCTACTTTATCGTTGGCCATATGTACCATCCGATGATCACTGGAATCCTATACAATAGATCGTTGATAAAGACGGCCGAGGGACCGCAAGAATTCAGTCGTTATATCAGTACGTTGCTATAAACAAACACGATATAAATAAAGAAAAGCAACGTTTTTCTCAAGTGGGACGAAAAATTGTGCTTTTCCTATGTGTTTTCAGGCCGAAAAATACACCATTTCGGTATGTTATCATCGTTGCTAGACAGTAAGGAATGATAATACGCTACTGTATCCATTTAACAGTACGGGAATAACTTTTCGACCTATGCAAAATAACATTTCCGTCCTTGGCCAAAAAAAAAACGTAACGTAACTTACATCCTAGGGTTGTAAGTGAGCTGCTTACGCCCAGGTAATATGTCTGCTAGTGTATAGGTTGACAGCTACGATACACAGATTTGTAATAATTTATTCAAATGTCAAAGGTAAATTTACTAAACGTTAAAGATAAAAACCGAATTTTTTAATCTATTTGGCAGTAGAAAAAGCAACTGATCTTCGACTGATAAATGATATTTACTTCCCTTGGTCCATAAATAACTATTACTAAAATAGCGCATTAGCGCAAATCAAAAGTAATAATAAAATAGTTGAACGCGTTGAAAACAACTATAATTGTATCAAATTAAAGATAAATTTATGGGCTATGTAGTGGTGAAAATCCAATTTCTCTATGTTAACTGTTCGGCGAAATACAACAGCTTGATTATTAATATGGGAGAAATTGTTTTTTTTTAATCTTTCTGTGACTGATAGGCTTGAAGGTGGAGCGTCGTCAATTTCCATCTATGTAAAAACTATACTCCGATATTACGAGTATGCTATTAGGTTTCTTGTTGTGGACTGTGGACAGCGAATTTCTAGTCGCTTGCGACGGGTTAATACTTGATGGGGTTGAGCATATTAAAATGTTGACTTGAAAAACTGTTTTTGCGATCGTACCGTGTACACGTCCTGCTCCACTAGAGTGAGTGTCTAAATAAATCGCAAACACTAGTTAGCATTATTTCTGCAAAATCTACTCCTATTTTATCCAGTGACGTAACTTAGAAACGTTGCGCTCCTCCACCCCTTGCAACTTGTCTAAAAGAATTGTAATTTGTATGCTTTCAATATTGAAGTACTATCACGGATTTGCAAGTACAACCCGAGGCGATAAATAAGCCGAAAGCTTTATAGTTTTTAATAAAAAGAAAATGTATGTGATATTCATACACATTTTTGCTTATATCCTAAAAAGGAACACCTTTTCTATGAGTGTTAAATGATCCACTTAAATTCTCCATACTTAGGAATCACCCTGTATAAGACAGGCCAAAAAAGAATATTCAGAAGAACCCTGATTAATAATACTTTGCACAATTTCAACCAAGTTTAGACTAAACACGTCTATCGAAAACTCCCGAAATCAGAAGTAGATGTAGATGCAGAAATTGCGAAATTTAAGCTGGCTATGAAAACCGTGTTGTTTACATTTCAACCTTGACTTAAAATGACAGTAGCGCAACAATTGCATAAGAACAAACACTGTTTGCATCAAAGCCCACTTAAACGCTGTTTTTAACTTGCGTTTTTTCGGTGCACAATCTTAATATCTCCGTGGAAAATAAATAAATGACACAAACGACTCATAAATAAAATTGAATTTCTTTCTCTCACCAGGAACTTATGAAAACGTAGGTGTAAGGCCGTCCGCTCACTGAGACGACGCGATTGCGACGCAACTGATAAGAAACTCATAAGCGATAATCGCGTGGCGATTGTTCTATGGGTTTATGTACTTCACTACACACTGTTGCGATTGCGATGCAACTTGCACAAAATAATTGCTCGCGACTGTCAGTGCCAATCGCGAAGCGATTAGTTGCGGTGAAGTTGCAGGGTAAAATGCAAAGAATGTCAAACTAGTACAAATTTATTCTTGTATTGAAGGTGCGTCTTTCAATCGACGACTTAACCTTTTCCACTAATACATTAAAGCTCTCTTTTGACATTCCGTGGCATGATTTTGCTCATGTTGGGAGAGCTCTCTTGCTGCGACAAAATACAAGTCTTGCATTTTTTATTATTTTTGATATAGGGGTGAACGTGAACCTCCATTTCGGTTTCCTGTCCTTATTTCGTAAGTATCAGTAAGCTACAACCACGTCATCATCATCGTCATTCGAAAGTATTCTGCAGCAGACTGAAAACAAGTTGCTCTGATGTGCATAACACAAGTTGCCGTCGCGATCGCACCGCAGGTATGTCGTAATTGCATCGTAATCGAATCGCAGTCGCGTCAGGCTAGTGGACGGAGAGCCTAATAGTTTTTTCGGTTTGTTGAGTTGGAAATTAGTCTGCCCTGGGTGTGTAAAAAGATAACATTCAAGATAAAATTCTTTGTAATCAAATTAACGAATTAATTAGTATTTAGACAGCTTATTAGCCCATTTGAAGCTATCTTAATTGCAATCGTCACGCATTTCCAAATTTATATTTAAGTCGCTCTGCAGTGCATGTCCCATCCAAGCTTCTTTATTATGTTGGATATCAAATTATATGGAAGTGTGGCGAAGCACTAAAGCAAGGAACGCGTCCTGCCTTCAACTACCGTTTCGTTCTTGGAAATTCCTCTTACCTATATGTAATTTCTAGCGTGACTTGGCCAAACTTCTCTTCCATTTAAAATTAAATTTTGACCATATGACCACAGTAGTCGGTGGCTAAGGTACCTGGCACTTTGCATGCCTAGATCTTGTCCGTTACAAACAAAATGAAATTTCATGAATACACTAAGTTGCTACAATTAATCAAGATGTTGTTTAGAGACACACAGCACTCATAATTTTATATATTTGATAACGCTTGTAAACGTCGGACGTCGGAAATGTTTCGAACGGCCGGACTACATAAATAAACTAAGGAAACCTTCCACAAATTTTACAGCAGGGATCGCTAGCAGATTGAAAAATAGAGTAATTGGTGCTTATGCTCTTTTGCGACTGATCCATTCTATTTCTGTATTGTCGTACATAAAAATAAACGTTGACCCAGTGAGTACTCTAGTTTATGCGCTTTCTTGGTAAAAACTGTACGACTATAAAAAATAAATATATGGCATCTTGCATTTACTACATAACACTTATCAGCTTATAATTTATTATAATTTTTACTCTCAATCGACATAGCGTAATGCAAGAAAGTATTATTTACATTGTGGAAATCGCAGATTTTTGGTGTAGGTACGTTCGTTAGTTTTAGTAGAACATTGTGTGTTGCATTTTGTAGCCCATTTTTGTAAAATAGTTAATACTTCTAAATATAGATGATTCCAAAACAATAATGACCAAGAATTTCTAATAAAATTTTCCATTTTTATACAATGCGATCGTAAAAGTATTTGGACAAAGGCAAAACAAAATCAGTGCTTATGATTAGTTCACATGTAATACTTACAATTAGTTCAAGTCGCTTTGACACTTGTCACATCAAGATGTGCTTAATAAAAGATTTTTTCCTACAAGATCATAATATTTCTTAATGAGTCGTATTTGCTCAGCGGTGTTCGAGAAAATTGCGAATGCAAATGAATCGCGTCGATGCGTTGCTCGTCAACATGCCCAACATAAGAAACAGTTTCCACTTTAAACAAACATTTTTGTTTGTAATGAACAACGTCTAGGCATGCGGGAGGTACCTGACCCTAGCCACCAACTGCTATGGTCATATGGTAAAAGTCCAAACATTTTTCTGTATTTAATGTTATACCCTCAGCATTCTACAAAGTACTAGATGCAAAATTATGTCATGTTCAATATCTTTTTGGGCAAAAACGAATACATCATCCATATGAACTACCACGCCTGATGTTTTATAAAGTAACTTCTCAAACCGTGGAATAAAAGTCGTTAACAATTTACTTCCGCTATCCAATTGAATTTTATAAAACCCTAAGGCAGTATCCAGCTTTTAAAAAACCGTTAGCATTTTTTAACTACGTCAAAGATGATTCTGTAACACACGTTTGGTAGTAAGCACAATAATATAATATTTTTCAATGAGTCACGTGTTGAAACCCAGTGGCGCAATTTTATGGTGTGAACAATGACTATTCTCACGAGTTAAATACTTTTTCTACTCGTATTAAATAATTTAGTTTTATTAATTTTCTTATTAACAGTGACTTTGACGCTAGAACTTGTCAGAGCCTACTGAATTACGTTTCACTTGCATGTTTTTCTGAATAATTATGTAAAATTCGGCATATGATTGGTTAGCAACAGTTGAATAATGAAAAACTCGGAATATGATTTGCTAGCAACAGTTGAGTAAGGAAGAACTCGGCATACGACTGGTTAACAACAGTTGAATAATTAAATACTCACATACGATTGGCTGACAACAGTTGAATTTGAAAAACTTGGCATATGGTTGGTTGAAACCAGTATAATAATGAAATATTCGGCATTCAATTGGCTGACAACAGTTGTCGTTCATCTTTGTTAAGGTCATTTTGACGTTAGCCTTTAATTTTGCCTTATTCACTACCTTACCCCTAGCGATCTAAATCACCTTAGTTTCCCCTAAAAGCTACTTAATGGCTATGCGAATTTAAAAAGATATAGGTTCTTTTAGCTGCCACCGTTAACATTGGGTTGTAGATGCAGTCATACGTTTGGTTTGGGATTTCTCGTATTCTCCGATTCTAATTTTATTAGGCCCCTCTGAAAGTGTTATTTCGTTTAATTAGCTCTGGTAATTATTTTATGTTTTGAAAAGCGATATAAACTTCGTTTTACATCAATTTCAGCATATATTCGTAAAATGTCGGACCCGTAATTCCAGAAAAGGTCGTCCAGTTTGAAGAGCTCCGCGCTCGGGCATTCCGATGTAGTAGTTTTTCAACATTTCATTTTGTAAGCGCAGTTTGGAGTTACTTAAAGCTAGACGGGGGGGATCTTCACTTTTGTTATTTCTTTTGCGATTTCCTTCATTTACTTTCAAGTCTGGGTCATACCAAAGTAACTAATCCAATCCTTTTCGTCAATACATTCTAGGCAAGCTGTGTCCTTTTCGTTTTTATTTAAAATGTTTCTTCCAACGTACGAGGGGGCGGAGATCTTCAGTCCTGTACTCGTTCCCAAACAGGGAGACTGTTTGTGAAGCGAGCGTTTTTACATACCACAAGGTGTCAGCAACCAGACGCTAATTTATCGGTTTTAGTGACATCGCTCATATGTCATATCCCGGATTAATTACGAGCTTCTGCATTGTGTTCAGCTCTTGAAATTCCGTTCTCGCTCTTATAAATACTGCGAGACACCTATGATCGAATTGTTTGGATAAACACCTCGTAACACGTGAAGGCTGACGATAGAAGGGATTTGTTTTATTCCACCGGAATCAAAAGATAGTCGCTATACATCTTATCTTTATATACAGGGTGTAGAAATGCTTTACGCACCATAGGGTTTTCAATGGTAATTTTTTCATATGACAATATTTGCTTCCCTAATTATTTTAGAGCAAACTTGTAAATAGGTTTTTTGTAGAGCCAACAATTCTGCATCCATTTATGCCATCATTTTTGTCATTTTACTCAGAAAATCTAATAATAAAAGAAACTAGAATTATAATTTTTTCAAAATCGGTGCAAATTGTGAAGTGGTGGTATGCTGGAAGCAGATCAGGTGCAATAAGTGCCATGGTTGCCGCTACATTTGACAGATGCAAACAAATAAACAACAAACTAATTTGTTAGTGCTTTGAGATGCTTCAATAATTTCAAGGCACCACCAATTTGTCTAAAAATGGTAATTTTATTGCTTTAAATTTTCGGTTTTCCGAAATGTAAAATGACAAATGCTGGCATAAAAGGATACAGAATTTTTTCTCTACAAAAAACTTCCATACAAGTTTGCTCTAAAATAATTAGGAAAGCAAATATTTTCATATGAAAAAATTACCATTGAAATCCTTACGGTGCGTAAATCATTTCTAGACCCTGTATATAATTCTTCTGTACGTGTGTATGTGACTAACTCCTCCTAACCGGCTTAAGTGATGTTGATGAAATTTTTTGTGTGTTTGAGTGGGTCCCTGGGTGGTTTAGATTCACAATTGGACCCAGTAGGTGGCGCTGCAATCGGGTTCTAGGATTTAAAAAAAAAATTGACGGTTTTTGAAATTTTTTTTAAAAGATTTCTCGCATATCAGAACATATAACCCCAAAATGTCACCCCCCCCCCACCACCACCCCCAATATTTTTAAAATGAAAAAAAAATCAATAATTCGAATTCGCTAATAGCGGCAAACCAACGTTCGGGCAGGACAACGTCTGTCGGGTCCGCTACCCCTTACGGAGTGAAATGGGGTAAATAAGCCTAAAAATCGATATGGGTGTCGTTATTGAGGTTTTTTGGGAAGTTGATTGCGAAAATGGCCTTTATTTTGAAGTCCAAGACAATGGACATGACATAAAATTAAAACTCGATAGTGGTGAAACGGGGTTTCAGAGACAAATTATTTTTGGGCAGAACAACGTTTGCCGGGCCAGCTAGTTTGTAATATAAAGGAACACGCTTTGCTTTGCCTTTCTAATTTTTCCATCTGCAGCTGATTCTATGATATCGTTGTCACTTATCAGTGCTACATTGTAATAAAATATATAAAATCTGCAAAAATGTATGTGTACGTATATTACGCAAAAGAAAAACTCATAAGTTTATATCAGAAATGAAAATCTGGCAGTTTTCTCAGTTAAATACGAGGTTAATGCAAAAATAACTTGATACCACCTAGTTATTTTCCACTGTTTGTCGTGGTTGCATTCAATAATTCAATCTGATTGTATAACCTACTTACAGACATGCATGGGTCATTAAAAGTTACCAAAAATACAGAGCATAAAAATAACGCCCAGAAATACTATTTTATTAACATGTTCAAATCTATTTCGCTGTTGACATGTAGTTGACACCTCAGCTGAATGATAGCATTATTTAGTATCATAAACGAGTTACACATCTAGTTGAGCTTTTTTGATAGTACACGATTGAAGAATAGCTTATTATAGAAGTTCGTATAATAATGAAAACTAGAGTTTCCGTTCAAAGGATTTAAATATGCTAGAGAAGCAGCAGCAACTGAACGATTCTCACTTAACGATTAAAGTCTAAAGTTCGAATAAAGACACAAAGAATGCATGGATATTAACTATTAGACTTGGCGCCGGATGCCATTTCTCACTTCGTTGGTTTCCTTGGACGAAACTTCCTATACCGCCACACGTTTATTCCTAAAATTAGCTTTAATAAGTTCATCTATAGGCGTTAAGCTGTTCCAGCGTACGCCTCAGCCACTTTGTAATTCACAAAGGGTACGACATGAGGGAATTAAGCAAGCTTCACTTTCAAAGCTGAAAGAGAACACGAGGGAAGTTTGAGCTTGAGGTTACGAGTTTTGATTCGTCTTTAACCGGAAGTTTTATTAAATTACGCCGGGGCCTAGAGAAATAAGTAAAATAAGAGACTGCTCGCGTATCTGCAAGACGAATAAATCCTGGAAGGTTCGTGCATTAAAATTAGAAACGCCCAATAGCTGCTGCAAACTGTGCTAAATCTCCAGCTTTATTTATTAACGAATTATTCTAATTTTCGTGGAGTGGACAGTTTATCTTGGAAAAACATAACATTAGTTTAAACGTGAAAATTATTTGATATATTTTTTATTTTTAGATTAAACACATTACATTTATTAAAAATGGCGGTTTAATCTAAGTCGACATATCTTTCTGAAATTTTGTATAGGGCCCTAATTTATCATTCTGAACAACTTTTCTTAATAAAATGTTGCCGTATCATGAACAAAAAGGGTAGTTTACCTGAAAATAAAATAGTTTTCGCTTCCCTGTCAAGGCCTACTTGTTTTTCAAAAACTGAAAATATTCTTAAAATTCTTTTCAAACCAAGCAGGACCGAATCCCAGAACCTTAAAATAAAATTCAAACATTTTTAGTCCATCTCACCTCTTGTAACAGCACTCTTGGGACACACTGTATATCTGAACATTTTTAATACCCGTTTTCCCTTATGCTTTCCAGTAACAGAAAATGCGTGCCCAGTGAGATAATTGAAATCGGCTTTTACATACATTTCGTCGTTCATGGTAATGTAAATGCCATCACCATTTCTAAAAAAACAATCTACAATTTTCATGATCACGATTTATCCTCTGTACTCAACCTTAGTTAGGTACCTTGTATGACACATTCATACGTTTTCTTGGTCTCTTGAACGTAAGAGCTGTACATGAGATATAGTTTTGTTTGACGATTACAGTGCCGAAAGTTTTCACGAAGATTGGAAGAAAACCGATTTCCAGTCCCCAGGCTTTTTCGATAAAAAGTTAAAGTGTAGGATATGACCAGTTTTGGAATATTGTAATTATTTTAGCTTTTTATAATAAATAAAAGTAGAGGGGTCTTTATACCTAAAAACCCATAGCTATAACTTGACTTAAAATTGACTTTCTGTGATTTTTGTATTTCGAAATTTACAATAAGAATAAAGGTCACACATTTTTATTCGATTTCTTTAAAATGCTAGCCTAAACTTGCACTTTTGTGGCATGTAAGATTTCGTGTTGAAATTTTTTCGTAATCATTGAATGTAATTTCGATTTTTTTCTAAAATGCTGCAAGTTACTTCAGTTAAAAATACAGTTCTTACAGTGCAATTTGGCATTTTATGACTTTAGAGAAGCTTTTGATTTTTTCATTTTGGAATTTTGAAAAAAACACCAATCTGCTGATATTCTTCAAATTTGTAAATTTTATAGAGATACTTGAGTGCTATTGCATTTGCAACCGGGTTTCTTTAGTGCTACTGTGGTTTGAACTCACCGTTGCTAGTCGCACTGGTAAAAAAGTCTGGTACGCGTTAATATCTAAATAATTATTTGCTTCGCTGTTGCCAGCTAGCTCAGTTTATAAGAAGAAAACTCTTACTTTTGATTCCCACTCGAAGTTATGGGTAATCAATGCAACAAGGTTCTGGTAGCCGACCCACCACAGCTCAAGATCTGAAACTAAATCCTCCACGCTTCCACTCCAATAAAAGCCAATCTGTTTACAATAGGTGTTATACACAGATATATTGGCTTTGTATACAGACATCAAATGCAAGCACACATAAATAAGTGGTGATGATTTAATCATCCAATTACGAGCGATAATACATACCATCCTAACTGCCATACATTTATAGTTAAATAATAACAGCAGGAAACAAGACTAATTGTCTTAAACGCGAATCTTAAATCACACCTGCCAAAAGTTCGACTTTGAATCGGTATTGCATCGTGTTTCACAAATGCAATTCAAAACCTTAGTGATAAGTGGGTGCTTGACGTTACAAGGTGCGTCGATTATTGTAGCTGCATAAAAAAATGAAGCAATTCGTTAATTGTCCCGAAATACGTACACGGTTTTCACCAACCTTTGTAAGTGCATTCAGGTACTTAACGCACCTGTTTTCACGTTGTAGCAAGCCTTCTCAAGTAACAGGAAGCCGAAAACTGCTCTCTGGACGTTTGCAGCGTCCACTGATGATAGATACTATCAGCTCGTCGGGTGTTCTACAGTTCCTGGGGCTAGCAAACTATGATCAGAACTGGCTGGAGACACCAATTCTCGCTTCTTTCGGAAAAACTTACAAAACTGCAGTTTTAACCTCGCGCGTTAGCTCTAACGGAAAGGCATGCATTGGCAATTAATTCATTTCAATTTACCTAAATATTTTTTATGATGCATAACAGTACAAATTGGCTATATACTGGAAGATCATTAATTATTATTGCTGTGAGCTGAGTCATAGCGGACCAAAACCCGTTTCATCTTTAGTTTACAATTACCATCGAATACAACTTTATAAATTGTTGTCAAGAATTTGTACACACTTGCATTTGTTATCGCACTCCTTTTTTCATTTCATAGCCCATTTTTTATAAATGCTAAGTTCATTGTTGTTATTTCGAAATACACTTCGATTCCGTATTTACACCTGCCGCCATCTAGGAAACCTCGATGACCGTCATTGGATCTAATTGTATACTATTCCAAATACTGGTCAAAACATAGGACAGTGAGTTTTACTTCCTCAGATTGACTGAACCCTATCTAATACGAGTCTCCAATTTCCCTTTAAAATAAGACCACATTCTATTGGTTTTGATACAAAAGACAGCAGGAAAGTGCAATGTGGTGCAACCAGGGGCCGGGAACACTGAGCTGTTAATGGTGTGCTGCCTTTTTCAAAACTGTTTCTGCCCTGCTGTACTGGAAACAGTCGAGCTGAGAACATTGACCAACGTCGCATGAAAAATGAGTACCCTGTTTTACGCTAGAAGTTTGCTTGAACGCTGACCATAACCCATCCCTAGATGAAGTGACTCATGTTGTGGGGTCTAATTGAGGACAACCCATGCCCAAGACGGACTACTTCCTCTATCAGTGAGAGACGATTGACAAATCGACAAAGACTTTAGCTATCCCTGATGTTAAAACGTTTGCGTTCTGGGTCCCCATTTATTGTCGGAAGAGCACGTTAGGCACTACGGTGTTTGGTGTCGGGAAGAAACGTTGTCGAAATATATATAGCATCGTGAGAGGCTATGAAACAGAGCTTTATTACTACAACGTCCGCACGAAATCACAAAACAAACCCATACCATGTTTTTTTTTTATTTCGAATATGAAACAACACCCAGTCACAATCAGGCTATAGAGATCACAATTGGTGAACAAGACAGTGGTCACCGTGTTTTTCACAGCAAGGGAACCGCACTGAATTTTCTTGCATAACCTTCTTGTTACCCTCATATTGCGTCCTGTTACTTCTTATCGCATATGAAAAATCGACTAAAGGGAAGGCAATTTTCAACTGATGATGAGCTGCTGAACAATGTGCCCAACTAATACCGGCTGAAAACAAGGCCTCAGCTCTCAGACTTAACGTCAGCACAAGAAGGTCGAATTGGCCAATAAGAGCATCTTATCTCGAAGCTGGTGGCGGATAAATTCAAATAAAATAAAATCATTAGCCAATTCGGCCTTCTTGTACTGACGTCAGGCGGGAGAGTTGATGCCTTGTTTTTCAGCCGGTATTGGCGCAGCTCCCAGAGGAAATGTGGATGGGTTGATTTGACGATTTATTTCGAAGAATACAAGGGTGTATTGTATGTGAAGGAAAATGTATTGAGAGATTGTAAATGATCTCGTTTTGCTCCCACTGGTTGTTGTATACTGTCCATACGCTAAGGCAACTACATTTTTTCGCGGACAAAGTTTACGTACAAATTTCAAGCGTGCATTGGTAGTTGGTTTTTGCTATTAGATCCACTTGCATCTGAACTTGAACGATGAGGAATTTCCCCGATTGAAGGCCGTTCAGAAATTGCCATTATTCGTTTCCGTCGCCGAAGAATGCACACGCCCGGTGGTGCACGTGCTCGCCTGTAATTTCATAATTTACATGTCGTGACGCCATCCAGAGGTGTACTTGGGCGAGGATTCCACTCGCAAACTTGTATGACGGTTCGATTACATCACGCCATCCACTCCACGACTCGACCTTGCCGCTTTATCGCCGGATTTTATGGTCTTCGTTTTTCTCACCTCCTACTCTCATTAAGCGTACCTGCGAGCCAGGCGAAATTGCAAAAAGTTGTCGTAATAAAGCTGCTTTATTGTGTTTACTTACAAGCCCGTGCAGAACTGTCGACATATGGACATTCTCTTGTGGAAAAATGCTGTAAGAGTAGGTTGAAGCCGCAAATGCCCTCGGCAGTGGCTTGAAATTGGATAAACTATATTCAAGTACTTATATTTTTTCAGCAATATTGCCTATACAATTTTTGAATTCTATAATGCAAAACGTTAAAAACCTTGGTGTAAAAAGGAAGAAGAGTACACAATTAAGCCGTAATCACACTATCGAAAAATTTTGCACATGGAGATTATAATAGTAGTTTATGTAACTAGTCCTCAAAGCAAGGCTTTAGGGGACGAGTCGTAATGTTTCCGGACGAGGCGGAGCGAAGCGCAGCCGAGTCCGTAATATGAAGATGAGTCCTCTAATGCCATTTGAGGACGTGTTGCATACAACGTTTTTTTGTATTAGCTCTCCAAACATTATAATATGAAGTTTCAATTACCATTAACGAGGCATTATATTAGGAGGCCGCGCGAACATGTATTTTTCGCTCCCCAAACTGGTTACTTTGGAAACTGTCTAGGATCCTCAAAATTGCCATTTAGAGGCCTTGTACTTAAAGTCGTCATGGCAACTAATGTTTGAGTCCGCTAAAATATTGCCATGACGACTTTAAGTACAAGGCCTCTAAATGGCCATTTTGTGGATCCTAGACAGTTTCCAAAGTAACCAGTTTGGGGAGCGAATACAAAAAATATATTTATAGGGAATCCACTAAGAACTACTTCGTCTCTTTAATTATTACGACGTAAATTCAATAATAGTAACACTTCACCAGAATGCAATAAAAATTGTAATAAATTAATTCGATGCGGCATATTTATAAGTACAAAATGTAAATAATATTCCACAACATAACAAAATTCCCGGTAAAGGAAATTGATTTTATAAAAATGTTGGATAGATTAACTGCCCAGACTAAAAACCTCGGTGATTATATGTATAGTCGCAAGTAAGAATTAGGAAGAAAATACTCTTAGAGGTACTAAACTCATTTATTGTTAAAGGCCTCTCCTTGACACCAACCTATTTAAAAAAACGAAGAGGTATAGGTAGATCGTATAAAAGAAAATACCAGAATTAGAATTCAAATGCCAAGGAGGCATTAATAAAAACAACAGCCAAGCTAAAACAGAAATTCGCGCAAATATTATTATAAAAGTGAGGTAACAGCGGTTAACACAGAGCCCATATTAAAAGCAATTAAAAACAACCATAACTAAAATATACATATACGAACATCGAGATTACACAAATAACACTAAGTTTGTCACCTTCAATAACGCTAAATTTAAAGTTACTAGAATATAAAAATATAGACTGGGTTCGTTGTATTCAAAATTAGCACATGTAGCAGTTATTATAAACAAATATATAAATTAAACCACCTTCGCGAAATTTTAAAAACGGCAATTCGAAAGTTAAATTATTAGACCGAATTCAAAAAGCGAAGATAACCCTATTCAATTAGTCTTCCCAGGTACTCCAAAAAGCCATGTCTTTAAACGTATTCGCGGACGTGACGCTTATCATAAAGGCCTTTAGATAACAAAGCGCATTTAAAATTATATAACATTAACGCTTTGTTAAGTACAAACGTCATCGCTCAACGCCATGGGCGTCATCTGAACCAGAAACTGTCTACTATCTTAACAGTTTAATGAATCGCGTTATGCGAATTCAAAAAAATACACATAATGACCAAATTTATAAACAACAAAGGTTGCTTGCTTAAGCACAAATCCTCAGTAAAGCAAAATTCATAAACCACGTTATGTGAAATCAAAATGCGCAAAACGATTACTTAAATGGATAAGATAGACATAGGTGCATAATAAACTATTAAATTACTAAAGAAACTAAATTCCAAACACCAAATGAGTGGTACAAGTTAGCAGATTTTAATTACATTGGATTAATTTCGTTAAAGATCGTATTAAACTTTTGCTATCTTGGGAGCTCTGAATTTGGGAGCTCTGAATTGAAGTAGCAAACGCACTGGGAAAGAGCCAGAAGGTAAAAGGGCTGCAGGTGGGAAAATGCCGCATAGCATGAAAAATCTGCACACAGCTTACAAGAAGCGAGAATACGCAATTAAACTATTGTAAATGCGAAATCCAAAATATTCACCATGATGTTGGCTGGCGCGCGGGTTAGGGGTGAAAATCCGTTTTCTTCCAAATTCTAGAAAAAGCGCCGAAAGAATAAACACAGACAACCCGCTACACTCACGGGCGCCTGACGAAGCCTACGTGCAGCGCTCTATTTTCTAGAAAAGGGGGATTTATGAAGGTGTTAAAATGAACTACTGCTCAACGGCAAAAAAACAATTTGGGTCCGTACAAGATCTCGTTTAACCTCATATTTTTTATGAAGAAATTGGAAAGTATAGGACAACTTCATTTGGAAGTTCTGGAATCCAAGAAAATACTGTTTGATATACAGTCTGTTCTACAAAAAAGGCTCCGCCTTCTAGCAACTTTATTATTTATTTTAGACCCAATAAACCTTATATCAAATCAAATGACACATAAAAACCTACATTTTAACACAATCAAAAAAAAATTATCTTCAATTGTTTCAGACTGGTGACGTCACATGCAATTTTTTTAAATGACACTGTATATATATTCTTTTACATTTTCCGGTAGAGGTTTTTTTTCTCTTTTCAACAATATAAATATTTCATGCACTTGCATATGAAAATTTTTATGAAAAATTACAAAAACTTTTTCACAGTGGGAGGCCATGATACAAAACTATAAATAAAAGCGTAACTCAGAAAAACAAAACAAATAGTAGACAAACGCTTTAACTGTCAGATTTCAGAATAATCTAAAGTGTTTATTGTTTTGTTTTTCTGAGTTACACTTTTGTTTATAGTTTTGTATCGTAGCCTCCCACCGATAAAAAAGTTTTTTAATTTTTCTCGAAAATTTTCTTATGTAAGGGCATAAAATATTTATATTGTTGAAAAGAGAAAAAAAACCTCTACCAGAAAATGTAAAAAAATATATACAGTGTCATTTAAAAAAATTGCATGTGACGTCACCACTCTGAAACAATTGAAGCTAAAAAAATTTGATTGTGTTAAAATATAGGTTTTTATGTGCCATTTGATTTGATATCAGGTTTATTGAGTCTAAAATAAATAATAAAGTAGCTAGAAGGCGGGGCATTTTTTGTAGAACAGACTGTATACGTATACCTAATTCCGTGAAGCCTTTTTAGAAATGTAAGATATACAGTGTGTCCGCGGATTGAGTTCACATAAGGTGTAATTAACAAAAAAAATTCGAGTTAGATGTTAATATTCTAGGAATCGCTCCTGCTTGTTCTTAAACCAAGATTTTGTGAAAATCAAGCAAATTAATTAATATACGGGGTGTTTTTAAAATCGATTTTTAAAAATGCCCAAGAGTAAACTACCTATTAGAAGAGATAATAAAAAAAGAATTAAGAAAAGTTGTTTAGAATTAAGAGTAATGGCAGACTTTAAATTTTCAGATAAATCGGCATACTTTGATTTTTTTAAATATTTTTTGGTTTTTATACCAACATACCTTTACCGTTACCACTGGCTAAATCGGTAGGACTCTATTAATCTAA
This sequence comes from Agriotes lineatus, assembly GCA_940337035.1. Lineage (NCBI taxonomy): Eukaryota > Metazoa > Arthropoda > Insecta > Coleoptera > Elateridae > Agriotes > Agriotes lineatus. The sequence continues at coordinate 131,461,709 of OW679198.1, read as the reverse complement.
TAATGCACCAAATGTACTTGAAATACCCATGAACTACTTTTTGCTCCTGCATTTTATTCAAATTCGGTCTGATTGCAACCACCTGTGCGAACTCTGTTGATAGAAGTTCATTCCAGTTACTGTCAAATCAGTTTAAGCAAGTGGAATTATTATTAATTTTAGACGTATAGTTTATTATGCAAAGTTGTTCTGTTTGATGTCTTCTAATTTAAATTTAATGGCCATACTTATGAGTCACCCTATATTATACAAACATAAAATATTGGTATATTGTACCATTTAAATTTGAAAATTAGCTTTTTAAAATCAAATTTTTTTTATACTAGCAAAACAAGCAGGTCGGGTGTAATTGAGGAGTCTAGCACCTCTTTTCCCTGCTATTATACATGCACCTTCATTTATACTTGTAGCTGATACCAAATTTTTCAATGGAATTTTTATCAAGGTCATCCCTATTTTTTGTGACATTCATGTTTTTGGATATTTTGTGAAGCTAAAAAAATTAAAATATTAAATAAAAATAAATGTATTTCCAAAATTCATCTTTGTCTAGGAATGTACTTATAAAAAGTTACTAAAACAAATAGGTTAAGGATGTGACATTTATCTAGCAACTGTAATAAATGTTGTAAATAATTACTTTTCAGAATATTATGCAATAGTAATTTAGGATGTAAGTAACGTTATCAAGATTTTTACATGACGAGAGAATAGTTTGAATGAACGAGCAACGTTAGGAGCGAGTTCTTTAAAATTCTCGAGTAATGTAGAAAGCAGATAACGTTATGTATATTGTAACACGGTTTATTTTATCCTAAAATACTTTTTTAAAAAATAGAAAAAATTGTTTTTAATGACACAACAGCGAGATATACACTCACCGGAACGAAAAACGGAGCACTTGCATTTTTTGATTAGATTTAAAATTGTATCCCTTTGTGATGTTTTATTATTACATTTATAATGTTAAATGTATAATAAATGTAATAATAAAACATCACAACGGGATACAATTTTAAATCTAATCAAAAAATGCAAGTGCTCCGTTTTTCGTGCCGGTGAGTGTATATTTGCTATGGCTGTGGTGGTATTACTAGTAAGATATAAACCATAACTCAATCAATACTGTATTGTTGGTAGCACTGTCAGGTTATGATAAATTCGAGATTAGCAGATTAAGTTTTGTGTCAGTCTGTGTCAAATAACAAACAAAAGCTAATCTACTAACATCGAATTTGACATACACTAACATTGTCACTAACAATACACGGCAGTACTGCCAAGATGTGATTAAATGCTAATAAAGTATCGGCATGTTATTTTTCTTAACAACACTGGTGCTGTTAAATGCATCTTAACGCAACTCGTTGCTAAGAAGTTATTATTGTAGTATCATAATTGGATAAAATAAATACTGTTTTAGATACTAATGACGTAGCGTGTATTAATAGATAGTCTACGTTGACACTGAAATAATGAGAAATATTAATTGACATTGATTGTCATTTTTAAATTCAAACATGCGTTTAAGCAGGTGTGAAAACCTTTAAAAAACAAAATACAGAATCCCTAGTACAATAATTGTATGCCTATGCAAACTTCAAAAAAATTAAATTGTTTTTGTGTTTACTATTTCTTAGGTATTAGCAGATAGTATATTTACAATCAATTTCTTATTTAACGTTTCTGGATTGGCAGGAATAACTACCACTACTTTTATATATACTGCATTACCAAGTATGGTTTAAACCTCACTTGTTTCTTGATTGGCCCATGTGACAGGCTGTCGATTAGTAGGTATTTGGTGTTATTAGTTGTGTTGCTATGTTGTTTATTGTTATTTTACGTTGCTAAATGTGTTGCCATAGAGTTGGTTTTTGAACTCATCTGTATAATGGGTTGCCTATACCACTCAATTTCTCTCTTAATTTCTGAAGTAGCGAATTCAATTTTTAGGTTCTCTTTCCTCGAAAACTACTGCTCTCAGCGCTTCCAAACAAGAGTACCTTTTTCATATACAGGGTGTTTCCTAAGTACGTGTAGAAAATTGAGTGGCATGTTTTTAGGTTTTATTTTAACACAAAAACTTCCTATCAACAAGTTCTTTGCTTTCGAACCCCGCGGGTTGCTCATCCCTGATATAAATGTTTGTTTATAAATGCTAATACAGAATGTGAAAAAATAGTATACACACTTTGTAAGAAATGCAGTTTTACTAAGCTCATATAGCTTTTTAAGTTATTCGCTTGCTTGTAAAACTTTACTTTTCTAAACTTGTTATGTAATATACTATTTATGGTGCATTTAAGCCTAATGGAATCACACTGGTTGCTACGAAATGTACATTTACATTTATCTGAAATCGTCATGCTTCTGTAAGCCTCGTTATGAAACACAGCTTCATAATCGGAATTAGAAGTCATTAAAGTAGTAGGTAAATAGCAATTGTGTTATGCTACTATTGTTAACTTTCATTCTATAAAAAGTACAAGTTTAATCTGTGGTAAATACCAATGTAAATTAAAAATAAGTGTTTGGGTTTTTTATTAATTTAGTCGAGCTTTAAAACGTGACAAGTGCAAATTTGCCTCATTTCGTTTATGTGTAATATTCAGTGTCATGCTAACAGCTAATTTGTTAGCTTCTAGAATTTTGTGGTTCAGGATTGATAAATATACAATAAAATAATGAAAGAGCAACAAAAGATGAGATGATCATTTAGGTATTCAAGTAATTATTTTTAATGACTGGCATCAAAGTCTTATTTATTGTAGGTGTTGGAATTGAATATAAAATTTCTACTTTGTGTACCGTTATACTGTATAGAGCTTTCATCTTGCTCAGCTTCTATTTATTTTATAACTAGCTGTTACCCGCGACTTCGTACGCGCGAGGTTCGTTATTTGTGTATTAAATAATGACTAATTAGTTCCTGTCATCCCATCCCATCCCATCCCCGTCCCCGTCTTTTTTCCCGTCCCCGTCCCGTTCCGTTTCCTCCTCGAACTGTCAAACGCGCAAACTGTCAAATGCGCGAAGGTTAAATGAGGAGCTTTCGCGCAAAAGCGAATAAATCCATATTTAGTAATTCGCTACAAATTGGCAATTTGTCCCACAAGCTAAACGATGAAACGTAAAAAAACACTTTTGCTTGACAATTGTTGAGTTTATGATGATTTGAAAGATGTGCTATAGAACGTTAAAAAATATTAAATGCTTTAGTAGATATTTCAAAAACTAGTTTGGATTTATTCGTTTTTGCACGAAAAATACTAATATTTAATATAAAATATTCTTGGTTTCGTTAAAAATCGAGTTTTTATTATAATGTTATGAAAACTTACATATAAGGCAAAAAGTACAATAATATTTTTTGAAAAATTTGAAAAATCTAGATATGTAGCGCATCTTCCTCTTCCAAACAGTCGCATCTTTCGCCTTCTTCATCCAGTTGCTCTTCATCTTGTTCAGCCCCTTCCTCTTGTGCACCACCTTCCTCGCTTTGTACACACAAAATTGTTTTGTACCAGTCCAGAGCTTCTTGGGTTTCCCAATCTTTTCCAAACTGCTCAGCCATAAGCTTCCTTAAAGTTTTCTTTTTTTTATCTGGAATAGGGCGGTGTAGTTCAATATCATTAAGTTCAAAGTCTTCGTCAGATTTATTTTTTTTTAACAAATTTTGTTCAATTTCATTATCCGTCTGAAATCTATAGTGCTGATAGCAGATTAGAGAGACTTTGTTCTTATTGTTTGCAGTTTTTATTTTTTTTAAAACAATTCTTTTCACGTCCGCTATCCCATTCACTTTTTTGTAAAAAGTTTGCAATTCTTTAATATCCTTAATCCGCCAGTCTTTTCCTAATAATTTAATATCACCTACTTCTGAATATATCTTCCAGTATCCCTCTTTTGATTCAATTGTAGGATTTTTTCTTAGTAGTTTTTCTACCCTACCGAAAGCTCTGTCAGCAGGCATAAAACTATGTCCCCTAACAGGATAGGTAAGATTTATTTGTGTGATATTTCTAGGAGACTTCCATTTTAGCCAGTAAAGTAGGGTATGTATAATGTGGCTATTTTTATTTTGCCCCCCACATCCATCGCAAAATAGTCGTATCATTTTTTTGCCTTCAAAAGATAGTCCATTCAAGTGTGATAGGAGGGCAGATCCAATTTCTGTACAACCACGTGAAGCCATATCTTCAGTCCACAAATAAAATGACGGACGCTTGGAGTCCATCTGAACGCAACAAAACGAGTACAAACTTATTTGGTGTGAATAGAAAGCATCACTAATAGGTGTCCGAGGAAGAGGCTGGACCTGTTGTAAGTCAAAGCAAAAGCTAACAGCATCTTCTGGATTCTCCTGCATTAGTTCGTAAAACGTTTTTGCCCTTTTATTATGAACACGATATTGTACTATAAAATCTTTCTTTTTTTCAAGATCTTTTTCAATTTTTATTAAGTGCTTAAGTCTTGTACATTGACCGCAGCAATCTGATGCAGGGGTAGAAAACCCTATGTTATATTTTGTTAGGAAAACTTTCCTAAACATTAAATAGCTAACTGTATAATCAACACCTGCCTTTGCATTATACATCTTATGCAATTTGGATATACTCAAAGAACAAGGTAGGTAAATTCTCTTAGATTTTGCTCTATTGTAGTGGCTTTCCTGCCCTTTAAGTTGTCCAATAAATTCTTCGACTTTTTTCCGTTTAGCAGCACTTTTAATAGAGATACGGTCACCACCGCGTGTTTCTTTGGGTGCGTCTCCTTTGTTTATAATATTTGCAACATGGTTGATTCTGTGAACTGTTATGCCAAGTACATTCCGAAAAAAAGCTTGACACACTCGTACAGGTACATGGTCGTCTCTTTTTAGAAAGTAAACTATGTTAAGTGATCGTTTTTTTGGGTTATTTTTTACTGGTCTCTTTCTTTCTGCTGGAAGCACAGAAATCATGTGGCAAAGTTTCATGTCCTGCTCTGTTTTGTTTGGTGACTTGTAGAACTTCTTGCGAATTAATGTAGCATCACAATTTCGAATTTTACTGCAAAAATAGGTTTTCCCTGTATGCTTGCATTCTCTCTTAAATTTCTTCTCTGGAGCCGCATCTGAATATCTAAAATGTATTGTCAAAATTTTAAGGTAGGTATACCTATTGCTTAAACTTTAAAATAAATCTCACCTCTTTCTCTTTTCTTTTACACGAATGGATTCGTTCCTTTTACGCTGCCTACTTCCAACACTGGCATCCCTTACCCACACTAAATTCTCCATGGACACCACTTTTTAATAACAAAAACGTGCATACTCCGTTGCAATCAGCTGATGATTAAGCGTAAGTTCGGTTAGGTTATGATAAGCAAAATTATTGCGACTATTAGAACAGCGAGCGACATCTTCAACATTTTATCACAATCACATACTAAAGTTTCAAACCTCTACTACCTTCTAAAAACTGTGGATTTATTCGGTTTTGCTATAAAATTGGATTTATCCGATTTTGCTCGAAACATCCTACTTTGTAGTTCTTTTAACAAAGGATTTATTCGATTTTGTTCAAAACTGAGTGGAGAAATGAAAAGCTGGCATCGAAATTATATAGAAATGATGTATAACTCATTTTTTTCGAAAAGTGGATTTATTCGCTTTTGCATGAAAGCTCCTCAAATAGTCGTTAAGTTTTCTGAAATTTTCCAATTTTTTGCGCAATTTTCTTAATTTTTCTTTCCGTAAGAACCTTCTACAGAGTATTAGGAAACTTAAAAAAAAAAGATGAATGAAATCGGTACAGTTGTTCTCAAGTTATGGGGTGACCAAGGGAAATAGGGATTCATTTTTATTTATATAGATGTACATCTTTTCCCTTGCATAGCGCAAAGTGCTACAATCATATAGCTGAACAACGCCTGCTAGGGATATCGACATCTTAAAGGTGCAAAAGAGATGCAATGTAAAGATAGCATTTTTACTCATTTTTTTAATGTAATGGAAGAATAAATTGTGCCTTAATGTCTTGATAAAGGTAAATTGTAATAGTAATTTTCGATGCAAGTAATGTTATCAAGCTTTTTACAATACAAGAGAATAGTTTGAATGAACGAGCTACGTTAAGAGCGAGTTCTTTAAAATTCTTTAGTAATGTAAAAAGTAAATAACGTTATGTATATCATAACACGGTTTATTTTATCCTAAAATGCTAATCTTTTTCAAAAAATAGGAAAAACTGTTATTAATGACTCTTACAAGAGCGAGACATATCCGCTATGGCTGTGTTGGTATCACTAGTAAGCTAAAAACCATAAGTCACTCAATACTGTATTGTTGGTAGCACTGTCAGGTTATGTAAAAATTCGAGATTGGGCGCGTTCAGGTAACACACCAGTTGAGTATGGTGACTTGTTGGTTCCACTGAACGGTTCTTGTTGAGTTTTGGTTAGTTCCAACTGTTGCTTAACATTGACACCAGAAAAATTCTGTGTTGACTTTAGTAAACAAAGTATTCTAACCTAAAATTTTGCAACTGTTTTGAACGCGACTGAGTCATTTCACCTGCTGTTTATAAAAATTAAAACACTCGAAACCTGAGTAACCCAAAGTTAATTGTTTTTATTCAATTTTGACAGTTTAAATTGACATTATTAACTCCATAACAACCTTTATAAGCAGTCTACGATTTACAAGTGAAATAAAAGTGTTTTAATTCACTAGAGAATTAAAAAAATTTAATTCACTAGAGAATTAAAAGATTTCAACGAAGAACAACACATTTTTATTATTTCTACAAATATTTACATTCAATTATTCTTTCTCTTTGTAGTGTGTAATATATAATTACTAAAATTTAAATCAAATTGACGATGAATGGGCAAATTTATATCTTAATTTGAATATTAAAAATTTTTTTATTCAAAATTTCGTCAAAATTGAATAAAACATATATACGCCATGTGAATTAAACATTTACTAACTCAAAGATATGAAAAGCATTCCAGTTTATACTATCTTCAAATACTTCGTTTAATAACGTATTCATTTGTTCAGTTTTTGTTTATTTTCAATACCAGGGACACATAACATAACCTTACTTGGCCAAATTATGTTATGTCACCACTAGAGGTCGCCACGTGAATGTGCATCGCTAAACGCTACCAGTTCAGGCGTTTTTACGATGTTTACTTCCACCACACCAAAAACATGTTTGAGGTTTAAATCAACTGTTGTGTCCCCTGAATGCGCTCATTAGCAGGATAAGTTTTGAGTCAGTCTGTGTCAAATAACAAACAAAACCTAACCTACTAAGATTGAATTTGACATAGACCGACAGTGCCACCAACAATACACGTCAGTACTGCCAACGTGAGAGTAAATGTTAATAAAGTATCGGTATTATGTTATGTTATGTTATTTTTCTTAACAACACAAGTGCTGTTAAATGCATCTTAACGCAATTCGTTGCTAAGGAGTTATTATCAGTTACAATGTACCAAGGGTGATTGATAGTCACACAATAATTTTGTTTATAATTATTCCCGAAAGTGTGTTCCTTAGTAAGTGCTCGACACCCATAGGGCAATGCACTTGAGGGGATTATTATAGTTATTAAGGTACCAAGGGCATTATGAGTAAAATAAGAGCCCAAGATTGTTAGTGTACTAACCGAGGGCCTTTGGCCCGAGGTGTGTACAACAATCGTGGGCTCTTAGCTCATAATGCCTGTGGTGCCTTCAAGGTTTTATGTCCTACCAATTTTCTTACCTAATTCATATTTGTATTCAATTCATATCGAGAGATCCAAAAAAAACTGTTCCTCAGCGGGCTGTGGAAATTCAACGCATGGATAATATGTTGGTGACACTGTACGTCAATGTCAAATTCGAGGTGAGCAGGTTAGGATTTGTGTCATTTTGTGTCAAAACTGACGTAAAACCTAACCTGATAACCTCGAATTTGACCTTAACGTACAGTGTCACCAACATATTATTCATACGTTGAATTTCCACAGCCCGCTGAGGAACAGTTTGTTTTGGATCTCTCGATATAATTACTATGATATAGTATTTAAGATTGATCTAGTTAGCTGATCTAAGTTAGATTTGTGATATTAGATGAGCTGTCATTAATTTTCATTGTGACAGTGATGCATAATTTTTGAAATAAAAGTTGTATCCAGAAACAAATACTGTTAGTTTTTCATAATAACCCTAGGGTTCTTATGAAGAAAATAATTTCCCTGGAGCGTTATTTTGTATCTAAGATACCTTAAAATAGAGTCATTAATTTCAATTAATGTACTGGTAGGACATAAACAAAATTATAAGGATTTATCATCACGGGAGGTACATTTTGCAAGATAACTTCTTAAATAAATAATAATTAATCGTGAACTTTATTTATTGAAAGTATAATGACACAACCTTTCTCTTTGCTGTATTTCGGGGGTTATGGGCTAGTTTACCCAAATAAAATCAAAGAAGGGGGAATCACAGTTGTTTACATAACTGGTGGGTGGGGCATTCCAGCATCAGCTAGATTCATTAGTATTATTTAATGTCTAAGGCTTCAAAACAATCCATAAATCCAACATTTAATGATCATGTTAAATTATAGAATTCTTTTACAATAGGGGGGGGGGGGTATTAAGTACCCTATGCCCCATTACAAAACCATCCATGTCTGCTTGATTTTAAAGGCTCCGAAAACTACTTTGCCTTTTGCGTGGGCATCCTATTATGATAAAAATAAAAATAGGAAGAATTTTTCCTGCTTGCGTTTATTGAATGAAAGAATAAGAAAAATAGGCTCAGGGCCCCCGCCCACGGTCGCAAAGTCTGCAGGTACCAAGTTACATTATTTATTACGCTGTAAGACTTAAATTGTTTTGCACTGCGACCTTTGGCTAAAATGACCAAATTTCACTGGTCCCTTCGATGTTGTTATAACCGGATTTTACTGTAGTGCAAAAAACAAATAAAGTACACGTATTTTTAAGGATCACCTTATTTACATTCAAGTACAACGAATTGTTCAACCCCATATAGAATATTTCAGCGCAATAAATTGATTTGTAACACATTCTAAGTGTACTTCATTCCAGATTCCTGCCAAACAGCAGGCCCCACAACACACCACATTGCAGAGGCACGTACGAGCGCATCGCAACGTTCACATCCCACGCTTCCACTTTCCACAAGGCAAACCTGGGCCGCCAGGTGCTCTTGAGACTGTGCTGGCCAAAGTCACGGCAGCTTTCGTCAGTATCGGGGAACGAGCAGCCCGGGAGCACTTTGCTCAGTTAACCAAAGCCTGCCAGGTTCCTCTTTACTGGAAGACACCGCTGTACCTGGCGGCCTGCGCCGACAAAGGCAGCTGTAGTGTGGAGCAGCTCATGAATTTATGGACTGCGTATGTACATTCGGCTGTCCATACATACACAGGCTAAAGCATTAAATTTCAGAATGTCAAACACATGTCACGATGCCGCAGCGCGGTTTGTGTACATCCTCACACGTGGCCGTCGAAACTGGCTGGGGCCTGAGGACTTTATCCCCTTGGTTCAGGACGTTGTCGAGACGCATCCGGGCCTGACATTCTTGAAAGAGGCCACCGAGTTCCACTCGCGCTATGTCCACACTGTTATTGCTCGTATCTTTTACTGTGTTAACCGGTCATGGTCTGGACGCATTAGTATCGCGGAGTTGAGAAGATCAAATCTGCTTAATATAATTCAGCTGCTGGAGGAAGAGGAGGATATCAACCAGATAACCGCCTACTTCAGCTATGAACATTTCTATGTAATATATTGCAAGTTCTGGGAGCTAGATCGGGATCACGATTTGTATATTGATAAGCAGGATTTGGCACGACACAGTGATCATGGTAAGTTTTCTTATAGTGCGGTGGAGTCCTAATCGTGTAAATTCAAATTCTGCAGCTCTCTCGACACGGATAATTGATCGCATATTTAGTGGATGCGTAACTCGTGGGCAACGAAGAACTAATCATGAGGAAAAAATGTCCTACACTGAGTTTGTGTGGTTTCTGCTGAGTGAGGAGGACAAGAGTCACGCCACTGCTATCGAGTATTGGTTTAGGTGTATGGACTTTGACGGCGATGGATATTTATCGATGTATGAGCTTGAATATTTTTATGAAGAGCAGATGCATAGAATGGAGTCAATTGGTATTGAAACACTTCCATTTCAGGTAAAAGGATTTGTTTAACTGACATAACGTGCGTTAAAAAAAAGTTATCGAGAGTGTTTTGAACTCGATTTTGTCTTACGATTGCATGTCGGTGATTATTACATCGCTCTACCCAGAATGCAGTAGGCTGAGTCACTTGAGTTGTCAGTTGTCAAAGTGAGGTTGTGTGCATAAGTGATCCATAAAACAAGTTATGTCATGACTGTTTGACATAAGGCCACTTGATAACGGATTTTTTTGAATGCACTAACTTTTTGTAATTTAGCTATTAGGTTGATAATTGCAAATGATCTTTAGGTATAGTGTGTGCAGGAGCAATGCCTTCCACTTGAGAATTCAGTAAACTATAAAAGAGAGAGAGAATCCAGTGAAATTAGTGGAAATGTGTAGCATCCTATCAACCTCATTCACTTACGAGAATTTTTATTAATTGCAGTATAGACTAAAAAAGCAAAGATTTTGAGTTTTATTATTGTTTAGAATACTTTTTTATGAAAATTTCAAATCTGCACTCAAATGTGTAGAGATTTGTGATAGAATAATAGAAGATTTTAATGGATTTCATGTTGCAAATAAAAAACAAGTGTAGGTGCACTAATGGTTGACACTTTTAGACAAGTTTGATGTGAAAAAATCGCAAAAGTGGATTCATGACAGAAAATTCAAATTTGTTTAACTCAGAGAATACATCAAACATCCGTGACTTAAATGTACACATGAAATTTTATTAATTTTCAAACTTCACCATTAGAATATTTGTTTAAAAAAATATAGAAAATTGTCAATAGGTGATATGCCAAAGCAAAGAGCCATCGTATCGGTTGCTGTTAGAAAACTGCCCTCTGGCTAGTTTTCATTGCAACCAACACTTGAGGCTTGGCATAGGGCCTCTACAAATTTTCTCCAGATGGATCTATTGCCAGCTAATGCCTTGTCTTCGTTCCATGTTTTCCCACTTCTTTTGTTATTAACCTGAAGCGATTAAATAGTCATCAGTAAGCTCTTCTCAATTGTCAACTTTGCCTTCAGAATCGAAGACCACATCAACGGAGGAATCTGGAGATATTTAATCTTCGTCTTTTTTAACTGTATGTTTCTACTTGGTACCGACTTGTTTCAACTTTTCATTTTTTTTGCTTCTTCTCTTTTCTTTTGCATTCCTCCTTTTTTTTTCTTTTCTTTCTTTATCGTTCAACTTCTGATGATAAGCTCTCCATTGATCTGATATGGCCACTGAAGGTATTTTTTCTTTACATAACCTCCTTCTTATGGGCTTAGTTGTTTTTTGCCAAAATAAAGATGACTCAAAATGTGAAGGCGCATTCCAAAATTCGCCCTTGTCTGTTCATCTCAGTTGAATAGTTGCCCCCCCCCCCTTTGTAAAGGTGCTTGATTCAATGATTTCTGGTTTTTTCTTTCAGTGCTACCTCTAATAGGTACTTTTACGGATTCCATTTTCTCTGGTGTTAGTTCTGTAGATGCACTATCGCTCGACTTCGTCTCACTCCAGTGTCTATTTCTATGTGGTTCAGTCCTTCATTTTTAATTTTGGATTAATCTTTCACTTAAACCAAGATGATGCTTCAAAAAGCTGTGATACCACTTCTCACCAGACCTGTAACTTTTGCATTTATTAGACCAATTAAATTTCTGCATTAAAATTGGACAGAATCTAACAACTGTAGCCTTGTTGCTGGGAACTCTGCATCAGCTATGGTCAATAACTACCGGACAAGTTTCTTCGTTAGAAGAAAGCATTGTATCTGCTCCCATTCGACAGCTTACCTCATATTTTCCCTTTAACTTTATATAGTACGTAGTATGGGGAATCTTAAATTGTTTGCTAACGGCTGCGACTAAAGTGCCATGTCTGACTGCTTGAATGGCTTATTGCATATGCTTCAATGAATAATTTTTCACTCTACCCTGTACTGGTGTCATTATTCTGCTGATATGTATGTTGTCCAATGGTTCTTGCAAGAGTACAAGACTCCGATTTATACAGTAGGCTACTGGTTCACAGTTCTCTATTTAAATTAAACATTAGAAAGAGAAATAAATTGCATTAGTAGTTGACACCATGTTAACGATGGTTTTATACCTGTAAAAATACTCCTATTGTTGACATAACATAGCTAATAATAACAGCGTACATAAATCAAACAAGTAGAGACACTCAAGCCAAATGTTGAAACCTGTCTAGAGTGCCTGGGACAGTAACTCGGGGGGTATTTCTAAGCTTCACTATCAGATGGCAGCACAAAGTTCTACCAATCAGAGCCCAGTTACTGGCTCTGCTACCAATCATATGTTACAGTGCCTTGATAGAGACAGTGGCGACAGTAGGCATAATTTGCCTCAAAATGGCGGCCAATGGCCTACTAACTTTAATAAATTGAACGTTTTTGAATTGTCATGGTTACACAACGTATAAATAATATGTTGGTGGCACTGTAAGTCTATGTCAAATTCGAGGTTATCAGGTTAGGTTTTGCGTCAGTTTGTGTCAAAACTGACGCAAAACCTAACCTGCTAACCTCGAATTTGACATGAACTGACGCAAAACCTAACCTGCTAACCTCGATTTGGTATAAACAAACAAAACCATCAACAAATTTTGCCTCTTAATGGCGGTCGATTCGAGCGACCAATAAAAAAGTCACACTCTATTGTCGTCATATAAAGTCACTGTAACATATGTGATAAAGTAATGGCGCCATCTGTTAGTACTATCGGAAAGTACTCCCCAGGAGCCGCTCAAGGTCATCCAAATCGGTATTTTGACGTCAAAGGAACCGACAGTGAGTGTCTCTACTTATTTGATTTATGTACGCTGATAGTAAGAACATGTTTAGTACAGCTTGATCAGCAATAACTGATTGATGAGTTGGCAATCCAAAATTTTACTTGAAGTTTGAGCTAATTGACACTGTCAATGAGGAAATGGAGACTTTGAGTGAGTGGTTTGCTATGAATAAACTGAAATTAAATGTTAGTAAAACAAAAGCTATGTGTGTCAGTAGTGAAGGCGATTACAGAGATGCGGTGGACAATCAACGATTTGTTAAAATTGAGGACATAAATGTACAGTTTGTAGAAGTGCTGAAGTATCTGGGAGTGATGGTAGATTATAAACTTAGTTTCAACGATCATATCGAGTATATATCTAGGAAAATAGGGAAGAGGTTAGGTGTGATATATAGACTAAAAAATGTGTTGACAAGATATGCACGATATATGTTATATAATACATTGATTTTGCCGATGTTCTATTGTTGCGGTACAGTGCTGTATGTGAGTAGTAATAGTGGAATAGACAGACTTCAAAAACTGCAAAATAGAGGTATGAGAATGATATTGAACTGTAATAGATATACCAGAATAAGTGATATGTTAGAGTGTTTGGATTGGATGAATGTAAGACAGCTGCTGGAATACCAGACATTAGTTTTTATACATAAGATTCATTTGGGCAGTATGCCATCTTATTTTGATAGATATCTAGTGTACTGCAAGGACATGTATGGATATGAAACCCGAGGAAAAAATAACTTTTACGTCAAAACTGCAATTAAGGGAGCGGGTTACAATTCTGTGTTTGTGAAAGGATTTATTAGGTACAATGAACTAGATGATAATATTCGTAATGTAGGTGACTTAAGGATATTTAAAATTAGATTAAGGGAGAAGTATCGAAGTGAAAATTAGCTAGATACTGTGCAGAATTTTTTTAAATTGTTTGATGCTTTGTATTATAACGATGTAAATATTAGAATCGAGTTAAACGTAAATGTAGCAATTATATATGCTAAATAAACAACATTATTATTATTAAGTTGGCAAGACTCTTAAGATTAGCAGGGTAGGTTTTAGGTTAGTTTTGACAGACTGATGCAAAACCTAACCTGCTATCCTCAAAGTTGACATAGACTTATAATCTTGTCAATTTCAAGTAATATTTTGGAATGCCAACTCAAATCAGTTATTGATGATCATGATGTATAGTATATTTGAATAAAACAGTAGGTATGTACATAAAAGTTATGAATAGAAATTGCACTTACCTTGAAATAGTATATTGTATAACTAGTTACAAAGTCACAGTTTTTCACGAATTTGCAGTTTGATGAATGAGGGTGAAGCTCTGAAAATTTTGTTTGATCACTCTTTATTTGGAAACTTTTCTTAAAGAATTCTGTAAGAAACCCGCCCCACCAACTGGCATCAACAAATCTGGCACACTTTAATAATTTGAATGACGTATTTAAGTGTTACCAATTCTGCCAACACACTTTCAGTAGAAATTCTCAATGACTTAGGGCCGGTTGCAGAAAGCAACGTTAAGTCTGGTGTTAGCTAACGTCGCGTCAAAGTGAACAAAATCGCATCAAATTTTGTTTACTAATGTATTAGTTACCATAAGCATTTGAGATTTGATTCGTTTTTGTTCACTTTGACGTCGCGTTAGCTAACGCCAGACTTAACATTGCTTTCTGCAACCGGCCCTTAGGTTTGCAAAAACTTTATCAAACGAGCTGTTATTGTAACTAAAGTGTTAAAAAGCTGATTTTTTTATTTAAAGCAGGGCCTCCTGGATTAATGCGACACTAACGTCTCTATGCGGCCCGCCACATTTTTAGTTCAAGGCGTTTTTTTATAGTTTGTAGAGGCGCTACAGTTCGTTGCACTTGTGCGCCTTATTGCGTATTTACACATTACAAGTTTGTCTTTTTTTTATTTTAAAAACATATGTCCCCGGCCTCCTGAATTAATGTTAATCCAGGAGGTTGTGCCTATGTCACAGATAATTTATCAAAAATCCAACAGATGGCGCCAAACTACGTTGGCCTCAGAATCACAAAAATTATGCAAATGTAGCGGGCCACATAGAGACATCAGTGTTGCATTAATCTAGAAGGCCGCGATTTAAACGTGTCAACTACTGGGTGTGTCAATAGATGGTGCCCTTATTACATGAAAAACTAATTTTTTATAGTAGGCCATTCCAGCAGTTATATCACAAGAGCATTGAAAATAATCGAAAATACGCCGACTTACGAGATATGTTGCCTAGAATTATTGAAGGTACGTTCGTTAAGTACATTGCGAAGTGGAGTGTGAGCAAATCCAGTTTCAAGTCACGCGACTACCGAGCATCGAATATCGAAAAGTATTTACCGAACGCCCAACTGTCACGAAATGTGAAAATGTAAATTTTCATTGATTCATTCATTCATAATCTTTAGCCTCTTTTACTTTCCATGTCGAGGATTATTCATATTCAAAGATTAATAACGCTGCCGTTTATTTGCCAATGTTGTTACTTCTCATGCACTCAGTTGAAATACAACTAGCAAATCGAGGTACATCGAGACGCTCGCATTGGTACTTCCGAACGCCAACAGATCTCCTCGAGTGGCTCGCTCCATATTTAATAAACGATTTTGAGAAAACATAGCTATCAAAGGTGCTTTACCAAATGCAGTTTATGTCTTAAGGAAGCAAGCATTTTTGATTATTTTTATGATCGAGACAAATAGAGTATTTCATGACTTTAATAACAGTTTTCAAAATTATAATTGATTATTAAGTAAAATTACAAAATTTATATTCTTTAGTTACTCGTCCTTGAAAACAAATTAGAAAAAAAGAGTGTATATTCGGATATACGTCTTTGTTACAATATTAACAGGTGTTATACTTAGTAACTAAAATTAAAATTACAAATTATTATTGGTTTAAATCACAACGAATTAAATAGTCAATGAAGCAAACCGGAAACAATTGACTACTGCTTAGTAGAGAAAACAAAAATACATAACTCTTTTAAATGGTACGTTACCTACAAATGTATATTCACTTGTAATGGTAATTTATAAATAATTAACACAAGCATGTTATAGACCTTCATACCAGCAAAATATAAATTTTACAGAAGAAATGGTCACTACACAACTTTCTTTTAGTGGCTGTAATTTTTTTTTCAAAAACTACCTCTTACAAAAAAACTTTTAAACAAAAGTTGTAGATAATTGCATAGTATATGATCTTATTCTAATAATAGTTTATGCAACAAGTCCATAAAGACCATCTTTACAGGATGCGTTGGCGTTGGCTGAAATCTTACAAGTCCTGTAAAGGGCATTTCCAGATGAGTTACTTACAATATTTTTTAGGAATCTGGGTTTCTTGTTAATTTTACCTAAATATTGGAACGTTACAATAACAAACAAGCATTATACCAGCATACATACATCAAACAAGTAGAGACAACTCATGCGAAATGTTGAAATCTGTCTAGAGTGCCTGGGACAGTAACTCGGGCGGGGGGGGGTATTTCCAAGCTTGACTATCAGATGGCAGCACAAAGTTCTACCGATCAGAGCCAATTACTGGCTCTGCTACCAATCATATGTGATTAGAGTCCCTGTATATAGATTACTAAGAGTTGGGCAAACAACGGGATACACTTTGATTGGTTTGGATCACACTTTTTGCAAGGCATGCGTGATAAAAGTGTCTTTTTTACATATTTTATAACATGTTACGACCGATAGTTTCACATACGCAAATCTAAATCGTAACTAAATTGCCCGTAATTTCCTAACAGTCGGTTCTAGAGATCCTAAGAATGATCAATGCTCTGAAAACTCTCCTATCAAAGGCAAGTTAGCAAGGTTGGTTCCCATAACCTCTTTGTTCGACATATGTCAAATATCTAGTTTGGATCAAAAATGTATGTCAAATCAGACTGTTTGCCCAACTCTTACAGCCGGTCTTATAAAGGCCACTAATCTGCCGTTAACTTTAATTCGCTGTTAAAATAAACAAAAGTGCATCAAAATTTGTTTACTAATGAATAAAATGTGATAAGCACTAATGTTTTGATGCGCTTTTGTTTATTTTAACAGCGAATTAAAGTTAACGGCAGATTAGTGGCCTTTATAAGACCGGCTGTGAGTAAACTATATACAGGATCCCTATATGTGATAAAGTAGTGGTACCGTCTGTTAGTACTATCGGAAAGTAACCCCCCCCCCCCCCCCCCCAGGAGCCTTTCAAGGTCATCCAAATCAGTATTTTGACATCAAAGGAACCGACAGTGAGTGTCTCTTTGTTTGATTTATGTACGCTGACAATACCTTCTTAAAAATCTAGAGATATTAGTAGTTGGTTTCCTTAGTAACCACAGTCAGCGAATATTGCAAACCTTCAAAACGTCAAGTACTTTCCGGTCTAGAAATTGTACAGTTCTGCATAATTTTCAGGATGGGTGCCTAAAAAATTCTTTAGAACAAGATCATATGTTATGCAATTATCTACAACTTTTGTTACCTTTAGATTGTTGAACATTCACAGCCAAATCATTCTTAAGAGCTTGAATGGATATGCTGGGACTTTTTTCGCTTCATTTTCAAACTATTTCTGTGTGAGTTACAGAATTTTTCAGTAGTTTAGAATTAGGCAATGTTACCTGCACATAACTTTAAATTAAAAATTGTAGCAGTCGTATGACGCTTTTAAGAAATTATGTTTCCCATGTACTACTTCACTGAGCAAGATTTATTGTTGTTCGCACAACATGGTGACAGTTATATCATTTAATTAACAAAAGATCCCCTCTTAAAATGGAGTGTACGCTATTAATTTATAAATCAGTGTTTCGACCCATAATAGTCAAAATCCCAAATTAACAAAATACAGAATTTTTAAAACCAAATCCTCAGACTTTCTAGGTATAAACGCCGTAAAAAATTGCCAAATCCACTGCCAGTTAAAAATTCCACTAATAAGTGATCATATCCATACAAACAAGTATAGTTACAGAAATTTAAAAAAAATATGTATGACAATTGCCTAGAATTAGAAATAAACACGAGATAAAGCTGTCTATTTTCTTTTAAGAGCACACAATTTTGTATTCATCATTCATTTGGAGTAACAATTCATACAGCACAGGATCCATTACTGTATCATGTTGGTTTATATTCATATCAACCCGTTTATAATCATGGACAATATTGATATGTGATTGTGTAAGTGCATGTATTAAACAAATATAACATTTGCAATAAAACCTAAAATTTTATAATTTTTCAGTTACGAGGTTGTATTTTTGTAATCCGTATTTAAAATGCTACACATTTCTTCTAATTTAAGCAAGTGTTTGTGTCTTACCATTTGCAGGATTCCTCCTTATCTTGTACGAACTGTATGAAACCATATTGCTATTGGCAATGAGAATTATTTAGCAAGTCATTGAAAAAAGAGATATTTATAAAATATTCCTAAGACATTTTCATTCCTCAATGAAACTGCATTTTCATAGTGATATGTTTATCAAGTTAATGTTTTTACTCGATATTTCCTTAACTGTGGCAGTTGGAAACTGGCAAACTTCAAGTAAACTGGACACTTAAAAATCGTGATATTAATTAACCATAAATTCATTGGATGATGGCCCTGAATGCCTTCATTTTGACTATCTGATCAACAATAGTAGCAATGAGGACAAAACAAAGTATTTTGCTTCAGGATTGTTTGTGCCAAATGCTGGACATGGTAAAACCAAAAGTTCCTGGAAAGATTTCGCTGAGCGACTTAAAGAAATGCAGGATGACACCAATTTTCTTTGATACATTCTTCAACCTCGAGAAATACTTAGACCACGAGCAGCGAGATCCATTCGCATCGCAACGTGATCACGATATTGACGGACAGGAGGTAAGGCAAACGTGCAACTGTTTTTGTAGCATTAAACTGATTCGCCTATTGTTACTTTGCAGATGTCCGACTGGGATAGATATGCCGCTGAGGAGTACGAATTACTCGTTGCAGAAGAAGGGAACGATCAGCAGGACAGTCTGTAAGTATGATTACCGGTTATGCGTTTTTGTTCACTGAATTCAATTATGCCGGCGCAGTAAAAGTACTTTAAAACTTGATTAGCATTCGAATATTTTAAACGCCATCTTGATTGTCGAAAACTGATCTAGACTATTATCAATAATCACAATTTTTTAAACATATATTTATTTATGCTCGTAAGTAAAACGCATCCGGTCTCGTCACAGAAAGTATCACTTTTACTTCTAATTATAACAACAGATCAATAAAAAAACCAATTAGGGTAGGCTGTGATATGTGTTATACGTTTGGCAGTACTGAAGTGTATTGTCAGTCTATGTCAAATTCGAGATTTGCAGGTTAAGTTATACGTCAGTCTGTGTCAAACAACAAACAAAACCTAACCTACTAATCTTCAATTTGACATAGACTGACAATACACTTCAGTACTGCCAAAAATATAACACATATCACAGCCTACCCTAATTGGTTTTTTTATTGATCTGTCTGTATAATATACTATTATTTTTTAAGTAAAATCTGTAGATTTTAAATTCGATGTTTTCGAATATCAGTAATTTTCTAAAATAATTGTAAAATTTTTATTGGATAATTTTATAAAACATTTATGTATATTACTTTTCCAATTTTTTGATATTGTTTGCTAGTTCAACAAATTAATTTTTAATTACATCCAGGGGGGATTACAGCTGCGGTTTTGACAGGGTAAGAACTGAGTTGTGTGCTGTTTTGCTTTCCCAACCATAATACAAAGCGCTGTAAACAAGCAATCGAAAGTGCTTAACAATCTTCCGCATCTGTTTATATGGCACGACGCAACAAAATTACAAACATTTGATCTGTTGGCTTTCTATTAACCATGTTTGGCTACCAGCTGCCAGTTAAGGCATTTCTGAACTAGACGCTACAGCAATTGCTTGGTTATGCCTAAAGTGTTTCCGAAAGAACTAACCCTGCAGCAAATCAAGTTCTAAAATAAATAGCGCATACAATTTTATACTTGACAACTTTTATAGAATTTAAACAATCTGTGCAATTTTCCTGCAAGTTAAAATTATGTGTTTGTATAGTAAATTTTTAAAAAAATTTTGAATTTTGTGTTTTATTTATTTTTACATTGAGAATCACAACTGTGTGAACCAAAACGAAAAGTGAATAGAAAGAGATATATTATCCGTTACAAAATTTATTCGAAACTCGTGAATTAGTCACTTAAAACTAATCAACTGTTTATAGTTTTGTTTCACAGTGTACGGTTCTCATTGTCAAACAAATGATTTTTAAAATGATATGCAAACACATACGGACTGCTTTATTAAAATTCAAACCGTTGCCATTTGTTTTAACATCTGTATGTTTTCAGCTCGTACGATGAAGGAAATGACGACGATCTCTTATCGCAGAATCTGGACATCGCGCTAGATATATCAGACGCTCCTTGTGGCCTTTCTGACGACAGTGATGAATGTAGTATTTAGCAATACCCCAGTTGCCATACGATTTTATAGTAGATTCATGGTAAAGTTTTCTAGTCCTAGCCGGTTAAACCAGTTGCAGCAGTCGTCGTCGTTAACAATAACATCAGTACATTCTGCTTAGTAGCAAACGAGTTCCGTTGCGGATTGGTTTCCTCCCTTGACGTACATGTTCTGTTTTTATATCGAAGTCAGATACTCTGAACTCGGCGTAAATTTTGTATAGTATTTATTAGTTTTAGACGGTTAGAAAATTCGTGCATCTAATCCATTTTAGCGTTTTTGTATGCAGCCCTAGGGATTTGTGAATTATTGTAAATTGCTCTCTCGCATCCAGCTGATGGCGCCAATCTTCATTTCATTTCGGTTAGTTACTTTTCAGGCGGCAGCTGGATTCGGGGGACCACTATTTTAATGTTTTTGTTACGTAGCTAGTACTACTATACCATATATTTTATACAACAGGGTGATAGTTTAACACTTTTTTTAATTAGCAAATTTGATAACTTCAGGTGGAACAGCGATGATAACTCCAAAATCATTAGCCATTTTAAATCTCCAGTGAATCTCAGTTATGATCGTTCCTCCACCCTATAAAAAACAGGCACCCTGAATTCTGTGGATGTAGTTTGACCAACAAATCCTCGTTTTCCATGCTGTTACTTTTGGTAAATTCGAATTCTAAACATTTAAGGCGTGTATGTATTAATATTAGTTGTTTGGGATTTGCCGTTATTAAGACTTAAGGTGCAGCTGTTTGTTGAAAATGTATAGTATAGTCTATTAACACTTTATTTACTATCAAAATGAAGTTACTAGTCATTTTCATTTAAATATATTTATATCTACTTTTGTGTAACGTTGCATAAATTTGTTTATTATATAGACGTCATAATATATATAACTGGTTTTCGATGACACGTATTATTTCTAGTCCTGGCTACATAAATAAAAGCAGTCTCTACTACAAGTACATTAGCAACATATGGTTGGTATGGTAATGTAATGACGATGCTGAAGAAGTGTTTCGGTAATGGAAAATCTAAGCACAGTAAGGCTATTTATCCCACAGTCCCATCTCCTTCATCTTGGTCTGGAAATACTGTTGCAAGTTCACAGCACACTGGTAGTATTCAGTCTCTGGCGAATTGTATATCCTACAGTTCGTAAAAATCCTAGTCATATCAGCTATAAACAGCCTTCTTGATACATAGTATCGTTGCTTTAACCTTTCGGCCATACTTTTTAAATCTGTAAAATTAAAGTAGGTAAGAAAGTGGTTTACTTACAGAAAAAAGGTAATTAAAATACAAATAAACTTACCCATAGGATACTTAATATGTTCATAATAGTCGGGAACTTCGTTTTTATCCACAGGCATCCGGAATGGCCATGATTCTTCATGATTTTTCACCTTTAACAATAGAATAGTTGGTAAAATATAAGATTATATCTAGGTTTAAAATAGTATATTAAAGTATGAGTGGATAACAAGGTTTTTAAAACACGCGCGAGTTTTCGAGCAAGACGGCATAGCCGGAGTGCTCGAAATAGAGCAAGTGTTTTAAAGACCAGTTATCCACGAATACTTTACGCTATTTTTTATTATACCTCCAATACTGGAAATAAATTACGCACTAAAAACTTAGAAATAATTGTTGTGGTGATAAATCGAGAGGGCATAATAATATTGCTACTATAGTTACGAGAATTATTTACGTTTTTCTCGCGTCCATGTCCGTTGTTGCATTCAGTCGTTTCCTTGACAACCTTTAAAGCTCGGCGAGCTTTAATCGCCTGTATTCGTACGCTCAGGCGTGCTTCAAACGGCGATTCTGATGCAGGTATAATAAAAAATACTTTTAATAATCAAATTATTACAGAATAATCATAGATAACTTACAGCTTGTTGTATTGAAATTAAAACTGGTAAAATAAAAGAACTTTAGAAGATAATCATATGTAAAAAGCAATAAGGCAGCAGTAAAATAAGTCAAAAGGAAAAATGGGAGCAATTTGGTGTGAGGTACATAAAAACACAAACAATAGAAAATATGTGTGACACATTGTTAAAAGCCTGAAAGAAAGAAGTAACAGGTGTTCAAAAAGCTTTTACGTCCTAGGCGATTCAACTCACGCGAGTGATTCGAATCATTTGAATTGACTCAGCAAACTGAACCGTTCAATCAGAGTCGTTCATATTAACGACTCGAGTCAGATGAGTTGTGTTGGTTGCATAGCTCCTACAGATTCAATGACACATTCGTTCATTTGGATCGTTCACTTGAATCATTCGTTCGTTCTAGATTCTCGGAAGCACCGATTGCTAGCTACCCTTGCAGGCAGGTAGCCGAGAAACTTGTTACAGAAAATTATGCGTTGGAGTACATGTGTATTCCATATGTGCAAAATTTGCACTTACAGCATTGCAGAAAATACAATGCTGATGAATAAATACTTTAGAGCAAAATATTTTCATTTCTCAATCCTTGTTTTGTGCTAGTTGCGTTAGCTTCAAGTTTTGCAATTTGGCTTTTTGCAGAAATATTTTTTTCTTTTAAATTTCCTCTTGTTTATTATTGTTTGTTGTTGTTGTCAAAAAAAGAGCGAGTTGTTGCATTTTAAAGATTCTGATGAAAATCAAAAAAAGGTGAAATGCTGCTATTGCTTGAATTACATCAGTATTTCTGGCGGATCTACATCAAATTTATCATGGCATTTGAAATTGAAACACCTGACTGTTCAACTTCGATGGAATGCGGTGGTTAAGAGGTCTTGCTTCAAATTCTATCAAAGAATCAGGTGAACCATCAACAATTAACGCCGTAGCTATCCTAGAACTACAGCCTGGGACTTCAACAGGAGCAGAACAACTGGCTGTTTCGATTTCGAATTTATCGAGTAGTATAGTATTTAGAAAACCCATTAGAAATATTAATTAAGACAATGGTAACGATAATAACTTTAACCACTTTATACATTATATTTTTACATTTGTTGCTTAACAAAATATTATTAAAAATCATTGTCATTTCAATCGCCTATAATGAAAAAAATTATTTAGGTAAGGCAAAACCGCCACAACTACAAGTTCAACATCGGCAGACAGGAGTAGCAGAGTTTATACACATATACAAGCCGATTTCAATCAACAAGGCCCGACAGTTGGACGTAAAATGGTGGTAAAAATGATTGTCAAGGAATTTCATCCATTTCAAATGGTGGAGGGGCGTGAATTTAAAAAATTTGCGGCTCTTTTAAACCCAGGATATTCCTTACCTTCTAGGAAAACCCTTTCGAATACATTACTACCAAGGGTTTATAATTCAACGAGGGAAAGCGTACATGAAAAATTGATGGAAGCCATAACAGACGAATGGAAGTCGTCTGTTACCTCGTCTGATTTCCTTGGTATCACAATACATTTTATTGATAAGCAGGGCAAGTTGTGTATATTTATTAGGCTGCGTAAAATTCGAGGAGCAGCATACTGCAGCTAATTTAACAGCGCGTCTAAATCAAATCGCTGAAGAATGGGGATTACCAATAAAATCACAGGGGCTGTTACCGACAACGCGCATAATATTACAGCCTTTATATGTGATTGTGGTTGGAGACATTTACGCTGTTTTGCGCATACGGTTAATTTGGTAGTAAAAGCGGCAAAAATCGAAATACAATAGACTATCGATAAAGTGAAAACAATTGTAGAATTCTTCAAAAGAAGCGGTCCCGCTAAAACTAACTGCTATGCAGTTAAAACAAGATGTGGAAACTCGGTGGAATTCCACCTATGACATGGTAACTAGAATTCTAGAAGTTAAGGATGCCATTATAGCCACCCTCGCGTTGATAAATCCGGAAATCAGTAAGTTAAGCGAGCAGGACTGGGTACTTTTAAAACAGGTTACAGAAATACTAAATTTTTTTTATTAAGTTACTGTGGAAATTAGTAGCAAAAACACTGTAACCCTATTCAAGCTAATGCTATTTGTTAGAGCTATGAATGCTCATATAGACAAATACCTGGTGGATAGGCAATAAAATATAAAATGTCTGGAAAAATATCAGCCAATCTACATTTCTGGATCCATGTTTTAAAAAATTTGGATTCAAGCCGCATATAGTGCAATGAGAAGCAAATAAACTGCAGTTCGGCTTCCTGCAAAAACAATGGCGGCATCGGCAACCCCTGATGAAGTGATATAAATGTGGGTTACCAGAAAAATTCTCTCCTTTGGAGCGATTTCGACACAAGGGTTAAAAAAGTAAAAAAGACTGAGAATCCCATGGCAGCCGGGATCATAGAAATGGATAAATATCTGCAAGAACTACTTATTGGACGATACGAGGATCCCCTGAAGTGGTGGTTCGAACGAAGATTAATTTACCCTCGATTGTACGAATTAGTACTGCGATGTCTTTGTTTAGTGGCTACGTCGGTTCCCTGTGAAAGAATTTTTTCAAAAGCTAGGCAGACTTTGACCGATCGGCGAAATAAGCAAAGTGATACAAAAGTATCCCTAATATTTTTAAACACAAACTTACAGAAATTGATGTTTTTTGTTACGATGTCTAGGCTTACGTTTTTAATTTTTTATAATATAATTTTTAAAGAATCTATAATTTGCAAAAGTAACTTCAACTGGTAATACTGGTATGTATATTAAACGTTTAACCAGTTTGCGTAGTTGTTTTATGTATAGAATATAGATCCTAAACTACCAAATAAATAAACAGTTATTTTTGTATCAGAATGCAAACTACTACGTTTGCGTTGACAAGCATTTTTGATTCAAGATAAAAAAAATCGAAACTAATACACTAATATTAAGAAAAATTGAAATAAAAATGACAGAACTATCAACATGAATTTATTTGACAGTTGAATAATGTGAATAATTATGTCATTGTGAGCTTCAACGCAATGATTAAGAGAACAACGAAAAGTATTATAATGCAATGCAAGGTTTGGAAATTCCTACCGAAACTCTTCAAAACAATCATGGATTGAGTATTGCCGTATTCCATCAACTCAAAGGCCATTATGAAAATAAGATTCGATCATAAAAATGTTATGTTCTTGTAGCAAAACCATTTTAATTGAAGAGGTTACGTTACCAAACACAAATAACTGGCAGGTAGAGATTACAGAATACATCTGCCTGTCTAGAGAAACTAATATTCTGTAAAGATTCTGTTTTAGTCGAAATTATTAAAACAAACTGTACTGTACTTACGATATTTCACTAACGGAACACACAATTTACTAAAAATGAGCAAAAAGTGACGTTCGGTTGAAACAGCTGATGTGGTACGTTCACAATGAACTCTTCAGTGCCGCCCAGGAAGTAAAGACTTTCTGAACACTCATTACATCTCGGATTAGAAATGTAAAAATAAAAACAATAATTTAGCTACAGAAAATGATAAAAGACAGTTGAAGTTGAAAAAAATCACTTCCAAGTTAAGCAAAACCATAAGAATCTGTTTTCATCTTTACCTAATAAAATGGAAGTGAGTTTTACATACTGAACAAACAACAAAAATCGCAACTGCAACCTTACAAAATGCATATCCTAAGAAGAATAAAGGATATTATTAGAAAAGGCAAGATAAGAAACCCTTATAATGCTTGGAAAAGAAGCAACTAAGATGGTTTTTTGAACAGTGGAGGTGGCTCAATAGGAGAGCCTCTGACTAAAAAAAATTGGGTTCAAAGTTCAAACCCAAGTAACTTCAACCGCCACAAAAATTCTATGCCGACTTCAGTGCTATTCCCCAATATGGTTTTGGCAGCCGTGAGGTCTTAATGCCAATTCCCCTGCAGTAAGGATGTTTCTAACAAGACTGAAGATGACGGCATGGGCATAGCCAGAGAGGGGCAGGGGTGGGCAGTTGCCCACCCCTAAACATTATTAAAGAGCAAAAGGCAGTTGATTTATAATCACTATTGCAATTCACATTCTACAACATTTAAAAAAAAAGCTACAATCTGCAGCAGATTTGCGGAAACTGATGATGTTTCAACTTATAATTTTTGTAATTTGTAAAAAATAAAAAAAAACTATAATAATAGTAGTAGATTAGGTAATTAAATGTATGCCCCCCTCTAACTGGAATCCTGGCTACGCCCTTGGATGACGAGGCTGGTTCTGGTACTTAACGAATATGCAAGACAGAGAATTACAAAGAACGTCCAATATACATATACATACAAGAATGGGGTAAGAGTAAAACCAATGGCACGAGACAGAACTGAGAACTATCTATAGAAATTTCTGTGAACAAGCCACTTCAACTCTCCATCAACTTTAATAATACAATTTTCGATCCTGAATGAGAACAGAATTACATATGAATGTATTAAGTCAGCCAGTTTTATTTTATGATTAACTGCAATAATAATATTTATGTAAAAGAAAAATTGGTAAAAACATTATATAATAATAATAATAATAATAATAATAATAATAGTGCCTTTATTGACTGAAACAAATACAAAACTAAATATATAACAGTTAAAACAAAACAAAATTTCAGTCAAACTCAGGGCGAGGTTCAGAATAGTGGCAAAAGGCCACTTTCTGCTCTAACACCTAAACCCTGCACATATATACTAGCAAGTACAAAATGTAATTTAAAGAAAAGAAGAAAAAAAATAAGCATAATATAAGTAATCATAATATACATATCACATAAAAGGCTTACAATTATTGTGCTCGTTGTGATATTTTTAAGGAGGAAGTAAGGTGTGCTTTAAATTTTAATAAAGAAAGTTGTTTAAGATTATCAGATAGAGAATTATAAATTTTACAGATATTAAACGAAAAAGAACGTTCAAAAAATGTAGTTTTATGAGAAGGAGGAGTAATCACATTTTTAAATCTAATATTGATGTTATGAATGTCAGTTCTGAATCTGATCTTATTATACAAATAAGGCGGACTTTTTGTTTTTATAAGTTTATGAAAGAAGCAAGCGGTATGTAAATAACGTCTATTTTTCATATTAAGCCAATCAGTATCACTTAATTTATGAGAAATTCTATCAAATTTTCGAATGCCATAAATGAAACGTAGACAACTATTCTGAACTAATTGTATACGGTTACAGTCTCTACTACTTATACACGAACCATATACCAAATCATTAAAATTAAAATGAGAGAGCACACAGACTTCAGATAATAAAACTTTGGTATCATGGGTCATGAGATGCCTGTTGTAATAAAGCTGTTTTAAAACACAATACGCTTTTTGAATAATTTTATTTATATGTTCGTTAAATCTTAGTTTGTAATCCATTAGTAAACCCAGATCACGACCACACTCAGCAACAGAAAGCTTACTATTACCAACTCTCAAATTCAGTTCTTCGATAACCTCAGCTCTATTCTTTTTCGAACCAAATAAAAGTAATGTAGATTTGGTGGAATTAATAACTAAAGAATGTTTATCAGCAAACTCAACAATCTTATCAATATCTGCATTGATCATATCATTTGCCAACATTGTATTATGCTGCGGGAAAGAATAGTATAGTTGAGTGTCGTCAGCATATAGGTGAAAATTGCAGTTTGAAATTTGATATGCAAAATCTGACGTGTAAATAATATACAACAGCGGACCAAGAATAGAGCCTTGAGGTACACCTGTTGCTACACATTGGGAATCTGATATCTGACCGTTAACGAAAACTTTTTGTGACCTTGACTTTAAATAATCACCAATAAAATCGATAGATGATTGACTGAACTTATAAAAATGCAATTTGGCTAAAAGCAGTTCATGATTAATTGTATCGAACGCCTTCGAAAAATCCAATAAGATCAGAGCTGTGAATTGCTTCTTATCAACTGCAGTACAAATATCATCCACGATGTGCAACATAGCCGACGAGCATCCATGGCCTGGTCGAAAACCAGACTGGAGTTCCGGTAATATTTTATTACTTTCCAGGAACGACCTTATTTGAAAATCCACAACCTTTTCAAGAATTTTTGAGAGCACTGGTAGAATAGATATGGGTCTCAAGTCTTTAAATTCGAGTGGAGAATTAATTTTAGGTAGCGGCAGAACTTTAGCTTCTTTCCATGAAGCCGGAAAACAACTACGATCTAAACAGTTATTGATAATATGAGTTAAGTGCGGCAATAAAACTGGACAGCATAACGTAATCATTTTGATATTAATATTATCAAAACCGGTAGAATTAGTCTTAATACTATCAATTATTTTTAGAACAATGTCCTCTGTAACTTGAGAGAATATAAAAGTGGTTTCCAAGTCAGCTTTCATGTTTGCCTTATAATAATCCACCAAGTTTTGATCAGGACTTTTAGATAATTGTTGTACCGATTCAGTAAAATAAGTATTAATTTTATTCACATCAGAAAGATGATTTGGGAGATCGTTAGGTTTTGTTTTAGTGTGAATATTTAAATGTTTTAATTTTTGCCATAAAATTTTTTTACTCTTACTTTCTTGAAAGGTGTAATTTAAGAAGGCCTTCTTTTCTCTGCGAATTGCACTAGTCGTATAGTTGCGGAGTGTTTTGTAGTAATTCCAATGCGTAGGGTTTTTTGTTCTCTTAAATTTGCTGAAGGCTTTGTTTCGAAGTGAAATCATTAATTTGACATTATCAGTAAGCCAAGGTGCGGGAGGTTTTGATAATTTAACCAATTTATAAGGCGCATGAATATCGAATAGTTCAATTATTAAATACGATAAAAAGTTTACTTTTTCGTCAATATTGTTAAGTTCGTATAGTATTTCCCAAGGAGCATTAGCTAAATGTAAATTAAATAAATCTATATCAAAGTTTTTGAAATTACGATAAAGTCGTGTAGTTGGGTACGTTTTTGAGCGGATTCAACATTAATAGAACAAAAAACTAAAGAATGGTCACTAAATCCATAGGTGTCGACCACGCCATGACTGCCAACTAAATTCGGATCCGTAACAATAATTAAATCAATGCTGGTGGAAGTGGTAGCTGTGATGCGAGTGGGTTTGTCAATAATTTGAGTAAAACCGAGTGCTTCTATCACGGTTAAGAATTTTTTGTTAATATTCTTATTCAGATTTAATACATTTAAATTAAAATCCCCCGTACAAAAAACTTCATTGTACGATGGTGAAACCAAAGAAAGACACTCCTCGAACTCGTCTACAAATTTAGAATTACTTGTGCTGGGTGATTTATAAATCACTCCAAACAGAAACAGTTCCTTTTTAACAGGAACAGCAATCCACAGCGACTCAAAAGTATCGTGTTTAAAACTAGGTTCTACCAAAGAAAATTTTAGATTGGAATTAATGTAAAACAGCAATCCCTCTTCCTCCCAAAGCATCACTATCTAAACGTACCAATTCATAGCCTAAAATATCACATATATTGCTTGAAACTGAACTTTTTAGCAAGGTTTCAGAAATGCCCACGATATCATAATTATTAGTAATTATCAAATCTCTAACTTCAGTTATATGAGCACACAACGAGCGAGCATTTAGATGCGCAAATTTAAAATTACTCATATATTGCTAAGAAAATAAATATAATTATTAAATGTATAAGTTTGATATGATTATAATTATAAAACAAAATTAAATTATTCCGTGCTAGTACAAGAAAAGAAATAAAATCAACGGGTACAAGTGCGCCGAGTGATAGCACAATCAGAATTGCCCAGCACTGCTGCAGAATTTTATATTCGAATTTTATTGAGGTCATCTAGCGTACATATTTTTAGAATTTTATTGCCAGACTTTATGCAAATTTTACCTTGCAAGGACCAAACATTTTTTGTGGTGAATCGAAAATACAATTGACAGTTTATTTACGAACATTAACGAATGGTCCAGAAAATTGAATATCAAAGGATAAATGATGATTACAGCTCAACAGCAACACATGTGACATTTCTATGAAAAGTAGCAGAATACATAAAGAGGAACAGAAAACAAAAACTATACAGGGTGTCCGAGAAAATATGGGAAATCTCCCGGATATGAAAAAAACGTGAAAAAAATACTACAAGTTCATATAAACTTTTTTCGTATAAGCCTCCTCTTCGGAGGTATGGGCTCCCAAAGAGCTCCAATGGAATCAAGTTTTTTACACATAATTATTGAACCACCAGGTGTATTCCAATTTTTTTTTAATATGATGTATACCAAGACGCTTGAAATTACTATCCAAGAAAGTGTTGTGAATTACTCACAGCTGTAGGGACAGACTAGCTGTGACACTTATGACCTCATTTTTTTTACGTCCTGTATGATAAGAACGCCGCTAAGAAGGGATTTTTTGAAAGTCTACCCCTAAGGGGGTGAAAAGGGGTAAAATTTCGTTTTTACGAATTCGTCAATATCTCTTACACCCGATGAGATATCGAGTTGGTGTTTACTTGCAAAGATTTTCACTGCAAATGTCTATAAACGTATTTCAGGATTTTGCCCTAATCAACCCCTAAAGATGCAAATATGGATTTGGGGTGAATTAAAGAACCCTTCGTATCTCCTATGTTTCTTGAGTTAGAAAATTCTTTTTTGGCAAATAGATGTATTTTTAAAATATTTAAAAAGTAGTTTAGGGATTTTGAAAAGATTACCCTTAAGGGGGGGGGGGCGAAACTGTGTTTTCACGAATTCCTCAATATCTTGTAGACCCGATACAATATCGACTTGGTGTTTGCTTGAATAGGTAAACAATACAAATGTCCGGATTTTGCCTTAATCAACCCTTAAAGGTGCGAATCTGCATTCGGGGTGAATTATAGACTCCTTGTATCTCCTGTGTTTGTTGAGTTAGAGCATCATTTTTGTCATATAGATGTGTTTTTCAAATCTTTAGAAAGGGGTTTTAGGGTTTTTTGAATTTCACCCCTAAAGTGGTAAAAAGGGAAAACTGAAAAAGGGTAGGGGGTTAAAATTAATAATTATTTCCACTCTTGAGTTCATTTCAGGATAAAACGGGCTGAAAGAATTTTTAGTAATTTTACCCCTAAGGGGTGAAATGGGGTAAACTGTGTTTTCACGAATTTCTCAATATTTCTTAGAAGAAAATAAGGGAAATTTCTGAAATTCCACCTCTCTGTGGTCAGAGCTGGGCAGTACTCGAGTACAAGTACTCAAACACTGTACTCTAAGTACAATTCGGGTACCCAGTACAATTTCCAATAAAGTACTCTGTATTCGTACCCGTCATCACATTGGGTAGAAGTATCCGATACCCGCGTCTTTTATGAGTACATTTGTCCGAGTACTTTAATACCATACGCGCAAGCGCAAGTGCGCCATGCAAGTCTGGACTTGGCTGTGTTTGACCGTGTCGCCGGTATCTGTTTGCACGAGAAGTTGAAGCGACTGACAACCAGTGATATTCCCATCAATTTTTTCGAAGGTATAGGTTACTACCGGTAATCCATTGTGTTTATGACTTTTTCTATGGTTGCTGGGCGGCGGGGGGGGGGGGGGGGGGGAATTACAACAAATGAGCTTAAAAATTTTATTTTTTTTCCATATAAAATTGAAAAAAAATCGGTTAAGCTAATTATATGTATTGACATTTTTTTTTTCGTAATGCATCTTATTCCCTCTGTTTTTTGGCGTTCTTTAACTTGACCACGAGGAGCTGAAAGTGTCGATCGATGGTCTAGCAGACTAACCTCGACGTATGGTCGCGGAATAAATCCTTCACTGCTACTCGAAAGGCAGAGTGGTGGGATAAATCCTACAAACACTGGCAGCCTTGGTGCAGACAATTGTTCAAATAGTGTTCGACTTGACGTTAGGCCTAATTTGTAAGCACATTCAACGAGTTTTCACAAAATTGATTGAGAGTATACGCAGTATGCCCAGAAAATCTTGAGAGTATACGGCGTATATGGAGTATACCCTATGGGAACACCATTGCTGACAACACTCTAACCCTCACTTATCATATATTTTTGTTGGTTGTACAAAGGAATGTAATAAACTGATAAACTGTTTTGTTTATTTTGCTTCTTATAAACCGAAAACGATGTTAAGTAAAAGTGGTGGGGGAAGAAACATGTACTTGCAAATAGTACTCTTGAAATTCGAGTACTTGTACTCGGAGTACTGTACTCGACAGGGGGTGCAATGAG
Organism: Agriotes lineatus; assembly: GCA_940337035.1. NCBI lineage: Eukaryota > Metazoa > Arthropoda > Insecta > Coleoptera > Elateridae > Agriotes > Agriotes lineatus. Next base: position 131,429,020 of record OW679198.1, on the reverse strand, counting down.
TATAGTACTCGGTACTCTGTACTCGTTCTTCAGTTAAGGCATGTACCCGGTACTCGGTACCCGAGTACAATTTATCAGTACCCGGCCCAGCTCTGTCTGTGGTGTAAACAGGTATACTGCTATAATTTATGAATACAACATTTAATAAGTACATATATTTTTTATTTTATCTCATTGTTATACTAAAACTATAGTTTTATCAATCTATACAAGGGTAACGACAATTACATATACATTTCCAGGGGGTACGTGAAGCATAAAAGAGTTAAGGAGAACTCTTTTGCAGCCTTTGTTAGTTTAGCATATTGAGTGAGGTTAAGGGATGGCGAGGGACTCCAGAATTTATTTAAGATTTAGAAGAAGAAACAGACATTTGTAGTCCGTACGAAGAACGGGCATCTTGCTAGTATGTCATAAGCGCCAACGTTTTGATGAGCTTTTGTTTATTTTAAGAGCGATATAAAGTTAACGTCAAATTAGTGACCTTTATAAGACCGGCCGTAAGTAAATAAAGCAGACGTATGCCGTTTATGTCATGAACATCTAAATAACATTATTTATCACGAACTTGTAAACACTCTTATCGAGCCTATTCCTTTGAATCTCTTATTACCAAATCGGACCTTGAATAAACAAATGGACATCCGAGCTCTAGATTCAAGTGGCAGACTTATGTTACGTATGGAATTTTAGTTCAAGCTTTACTGTTTTCTAGAGCGTTTCTACCGAAAATTCAATTGAGTTTAATTTTTAAAACACGGAAAACCATGCCGTCAAGCGTAAAGTTTCTGCTTCAGATTTTCCAGGCAAAAAACGCAGAAAAGTTTTGGTTTTTTTGAGGTTGCATAGTATAAATCAGGGCTGTGGAGTCAGTAAAAAGAAATCCGACTCCAACTCCGACTCCGACTCCTGAAATTTTGTAGTTTGAATCCAGGGACGGATGGGCTGGGGTTCACCGGCCCGGGAATTGGCAACAGACTGGCCAAAGGTATACAGGGTGACAATGAGACTAGGGCCATGCTTATATCTTCTTTATTTATGAATCGTTTTGTATAAAATTTTATACCAGATACTAGACATAATTCGGATTGCCTGATAGATATAGTCAAAATGGTTGACTTCCGGTTTTACCGGAAATGATACTAACTTTGTTTTTTTAAATGGAACACCCAGTATATTTTATATTTTTCTGCATCTACGAGTCAAATTACATATAATAGTGTTGCCAAATTAAAATTTTTTTAAACAAAAAATAATTTTTTTAATTAATTTTCAGTTTCAGATAAAGATAAAGTAGTGCATAATGCATATCGTTAGATTGGTAATTGCATTTTCTATCTAATGGCAAGATGGCCCTTAGTAGGTGCCATTAAAAAAAGTTACTTTTTCTTAAAAAACGAGTTTAGCAAACTATATTCTTTTATTAAAGGTTTGTTATTGACCTTATTGGTAAAATAGCTATTATTAAGAGTTGCTAGAGTCAATTAGAAAAAATTTTTCCAAGTCAAGGCTTCTATGGTTAAAAATAAAAATTAAAAAAAATTGTTTTTTGATTAAAAAATTGAAATTTGGCAAGACTATTATATACAACTCAAAAATGAATAGGGATATTGCTGTACTATGTATTTTTGCCAAACAGAAACTAATTTTAATGTATGTACAACAAAAAGTAGAAGAAAATGCATAAAAATTAATGAACTCGATAAATTCTGACATCTCTAATCACCAAAAAACATCAATGTTAAAGAAATATCAACAATTAACTTCTTAATATTTAGCATTTGACCATCCCTAATAGCGCGTAACACCACCTCGAACTGTAATCACTGCTCTACACCTTTCTGGCATACTTTGAATACACCTGTTAATGTCTTGCTGGGGTATGTCGTCCCAAAGCAGAGGTAACGCATTTCTTAGCTCTCGGATGGTGTGAAGATGGGGAACGTGATTATCAAGCCGTCTTTGAAGCATATCCCAAACGTGCTCAATGGGATTCAGATCTGGTGAAACCGGAAGAAGAGGTAAGTAATTAATTTCCAGAATTTTTAGTGCTTGTATCACATTCATTCCACGATGGGACGAGCATTATCATCCAAAAAATGAAATTTCTTGTCCAATAAAATCGCGGCCGTCCGAAACATATTCTCTGATAATCTCGATTTCATACCATTGAGCAGTGACGGTTGCATCAAAGACATGGAGGTCAGTACGCCAACCAAAACATATTCCTGCCCACACCATAACACCACCACAATCGGCTGGATATACTGAGGCAAAAGACTATTTCGCTGACTTCTGTAGACTCTCTGCTGTCGGCTGTCGTTGTGTGATACAAAATCGAGACTCATCACAAAACATAATGAACTCCCAAGGAGTAGCTTCCAAAAGTCTTTGATTGGTCCAGTGTAATCTTTGTCCCCGATGAGTAGGTGTTAGTGGTATACGTCGGACAGGTCTATAGGAAGCCAATCCTACTTCTTTTAGACGGTTACGAACCGTCTGGTCGCAAACCTGAGTTCCTCTGGTGTCTAAAAGGTTTTGCAGAAGTTGCCGAGCAGTAGAAAATGGCCGTCTTCTTGCCTGAATAACAAGATGCCGGTCTTCTCGTGGCGTGGTGATGCGCCCAGACCCACTACCAGGTCGACTTGAAGTAGAGCCAGTTTCTCTGAATCTCGAAAGTATACGGGAAATTACACTTTGCGAGGTGTTAAAGACATTGGCGATTTCTACCTGAAGGTGTCCTATCTGATGCATTTGAACCACCACATTTGCTTGCTCCCGAGAGAGATGGTTTCGTTGCATGTTTTTCAAACTTAAATATTCGATAATTCAGTAAATGAAAATGAATTCAGATAAATTAACTTAAGTCTACTTACAGAAAAAAATGTAGCAAATACAAAAATTTGTTTCACTATCTTTTTGACTACAACTACCTTGATTTTTTTGCTGTATTTTATTCGTTTATTGTACATTCTACTCTATGTATACAAAAACCGAGTAAATTAATTGGCAGAAATCCATAATAAAGCAATATCCCTATTCATTTTTGAGTAGTATATGTAATTTGACTCATAGAATCAGAAAACATAAAATATACAGGGTGTTCTATTTAAAAAATCAAAGTTGGTATAATTTCCGGTAAAACAGGAAGTGAGCCATTTTGACTATATCTATCGGCCAATCAGAAATTATGTCTAGTATCTTGGTATAAAATTTTATCCAAATCGATTCATAAATAAAGAAGATATAAGCATGGCCCTAGTCTCATTGTCACCCGGTATATGGGCATTAGTATATTATGTTATTAGGAGCAAAAGTTATACTTTATGCGAGGCTGGATGGGTTATCTGCCGAGCTTGCGAGCCGAGCCACATAAAGATACTTTTGCTCCGAATAACATATACGAGCCCTAACCACTATATATTCGGCCATTTCAATAATTTTACTCTACTAATGTTAAAACAGAATTTTATGAGTGGACGGAGAACAATTAAGGCACCGCATTTGCTTTTCCGTTAAAAAGATTATTACATACCTATCTTCAAATTTTTTAGGTTTTTATTATTGAAAAGTCGTACAACGTTAACAAACTTATAAGCCCCCAAAAACATTTTTATTATTAAATCACGAACTTTTTTGGGGTTGCTACACCTCGCGTCATTATTCACCAAAATAATCTCAAATTGCATCTGTAAACAAGCTGCTGCCAAGCGAATTAATTGAACACAACAAACTATCACTTGTTTTTCTGTTAAGCCAACGTAACTTGATTAATATACAGATTTAATAATTATGTGATCCAGCAGCAGTGTTGGCGAAATATTTAGTTGTCGATAGTGATTGTTAAACTTCTAATTTGCTGAACTTGTTAAAGTTTACAAAAATAAAAACATTAAGGATTTCGAAGATTTCTTATCATGTTTTAACGAAAAGAAACTGTTGTGCCTTAACTGTTTTTTGTTCAATCATAAAACTCTGTTTTTACGTGAAGGAAATAAAATTATTGGAATGGCCGAATATATAGTGGTTAGGACTCGTAGTATTTTTTCTTCAAACGTTTTTATAACAAATTATTTACAACTTTGTGAACAAAATTCGAAGAAAATTATTTAATCTCGTCAGCGGCAGATAATAACTTTTTCTGCTGCTGAAGAGCGTCAGATAAAGTGTTTAGATGCCATGGCAATGAAGTGACAGTTTAGCATCATCAATCAAGCAGTATATGTCACATTTTACTGCCGTTTGAAGAAAAAATATATTTACCTACAACTGCTTGGATAAGGACTTATTACGTCACTCATTTGACACTATTTATGTTAGGTAATGAAGTTCATTACACCACTAGTGGTGTAATAAACTTCCATTACACCACTACTGGCGTAATGGCTTCATTACCTAACTGAAACAGTGTCAAATGAATGACATAATAACATTTATTCGCAATCACATTGTAATGTGTCAATTTCATGACATGACAACAGCTGGGAACTAGATGATTACTTGAAACTAGCCAGGAAATTATTACATACCCCGAAAAATATTACATACCTGAAGAGTGGGGTGTTTCCATGGTAACAAAACATTGAGTGGGTTGTTTTCATGGTAACAAAAATATTAGCAACATCAAGATATCTATTATTCAGAATTCAATTGTAGTTATTTTTAAAATTAGATGATTGCGAATAAAATAGTATACATACCACGGTGGAAAGTTTCATCCCTGTCTCGAGATAAAGTTAACCTCGATGCTACGCGTCTCGGTAAACTACCTAATCTCTCGACAGTAATGAAACACTTCCCACCTCGGTATGTATATACTATTATCTACTCGGTGGGATAAGTAACTCATTACGTCACTCATTTGACACTATTTCAGTTAGATAATGAAGCTCATTACACCACTCAGTTATGTAATGGTTTCATTACGCAACTGAGTTGTGTAATGACTTCATTACCTAATGAAATAGTGTCAATTGAATGACATAATGACATTTGCCTACTAAAATATTTTGGGTTTTCCATATTTTTGTCATCGCAGTATCTTACTATAGTCGTTCCGTTTGATAGATGTCCAAAATTGTTACTAAATTCTAATATTAGTTCTGCTTTTTGCTGCCCACAAAGCTAGAATGGTTCTGCTGTACATGTAAATGTTCATTAAACAACGCAGTTACCATCCCATATTTTAATGCTAGTTACATTCTGTAACACCACTTGTTAATTGTTTCACAATTTGCTCTTTTACATACAAGGTTGACATGCTATGATTCCTTTCGAATTTGTTTTTGCAACTGCAGCACCCCCGTGTAATATACATATTATGTAAGTATTTTAGGACGTGCTGACATTAGTAACTTGATACCGAGCTTGCTAAACTTATATAATAAATACTGTCATAACTAATAACGTCACCAGTACAGAATGAAAACGTGTTATTACAGAGATTAGTGATCCGGATTATCAGTCAGTAAATAATTCAAACTACAGAATGTGTAATGGGGCATAAAGGTGATCCGGATTACTGCAAAATCTGAACAAGTAAGAGTTCAGCAATAAAACATAATTGCACAAGTTTAGATCAGGTCATGCTTATTATGTTTGTCAGTCAACCTTCTCATTGGTGGATGCTGTCGCTGAGGGTTAGTGAATTCACCCCAATGTGAAGAAGCAGCAGCTCCAAACAATCCACCAACAATGCTCTGTGGCACTTGTTTTTTTGTTATGACGCAGTGATACTCGTGCAAATATGCAAGTATGGTTCAAAGATGATGTGTGTCATTCTAGCTTGTTTAGGTTAGTTCCAGCCTTTGATTGTCTTTTAAACTGAATGCCCCATAAAATTGTTTGAAACTGCTGATCACATTTGTGCGTGGCATTGAGTTCAATTTTTGATCATGCGCAATAGACAGGACCTTATACTAAACTTATTCTGTTTGATTTTGTTTTAAATATTTTAAAGTATAAAAATTATTCTACTTTTTTTATGTCGTTTCAGTGGTTCAATTTTAATTTCGTAACTCATACAAAGTTTGATTTGATAAACTCTATGTGAAATACGGTTCACAGTTTAAGTACGATTCAAAACAGTTCAAGGAAAATGCTGGAAGTTCGGTTTCAAAAATCATGGGTTCGCACAGCCCTAATTCATTTCCGCCAATAAAATAATAAAAAGCAATGTTACAAGCTACTCACAGCTGTAAGAACAACTTTCAGCATTCCAGCCAAAATGTCGATGTCCTGAGATTCCTCCAACTGGTGGCCACCCCGAGTCGCCCTTGCAGGTGGCCTCCAGCCCGTTTCCTGTATTCCAGGTATGGACTCCACAGGAATACTGCGCAAGCCTACGAAATCAATCCATGCTAGAGATAGCTATCGCACGGTAATCATTTTGACAAACCTTCTCTGAAGATGCTTAAACCAGGGTGCACTTTAGAAACGGTTCGCTGCTGTTGATATATCAGTTGCTTGACGATCTCCTTCTGCCTTCGAACTACAGATGTGAACTCGGTATAGACAATTTTGGGGTTAAGCTCGCAGTGCATCAGAGTGGCTCCTTCATAGTCCTTTATGTAGCCCTGATAAATGGGCCTTGCCAGTTTTATATCCTTTGAGAAGCCTTGCTTCTCAAAATAGCCTGAAATATTGGCAAAAGATAAGTAGTTGACACTACTTGATTGTAGCATTACCTATTGCAAATTCGTCTGCAAAAGTGAGAAAATGCAGTAGGTTTTTGCGAATGTGGTAGTCTTTGAGGTAATTCATCATATGGGTGCCATAGCCCTTTACTTGTTCGCTTGACGTGACGGCACAAAACACGATCTCCGTAAAACCCTGTGTTGGAAATGTACGGAAGCATATTCCACCGATGGGGCTATTGTCTTTAACCAATGCCATTGTTCGATGTTTTCTGGAAAAAACGTCACGTTTGAGTTTAAAACGAAACAGATTCAGTAGAAGCCCCTCCCACAAATGAGCGCTAAATTTGGGTTGAGTATTGCTATTGATAAGCCGGATATACACAGCTCAATTTTTATTTGAAATTAAACAATTTTTAAATTCTCAGTCTTTAATTTGTAATGTGTAAAACTGCTTTTGCATAATCAAGGCTATCCCATTAATTTTATGAACTTTTTGAATTAGCTCTTAGTGCTTCCATTCCTAAAACAAAACCATTAAAACATAAATATCCTTCTTGGTTTACGATCAGCATCATTAAAGACATAAAAAGAAAAAATAGACTGCACAAAAAACATAAAAAAAGCCAATTCAATAACGAACTTTACCAAGAATATACTGAGCTAAGAAAAAAGATCAAAAAGGATATTTATAGATCATATAAAAATTTCTGTAAATCTGCCGAAGAGTCTATTTTGATTGAACCTGAAACGTTTTGGTCGTTTATTAAAAGTAAACAAGCATCTAAAACAGTTGCTGACAATATGCATTTTAACGGCAGATATTTTAATAATAACTTAGAAACAGCAAATGCTTTTGCAGATAATTTCCACTCTATATATACCAGCAGTGACGCAGATTTGAACTCCGAGGAGGAAGTCAACGGGAATATGTTTAATATTGACTATATAACGGAGGATGATACAGCCTCAGCTCTACGTTCTATGAAACCTAAAAGAGCTGTTGGTTCTGATGGAATTCCGATATATATATACAAGGCGTGCTCAGAGTTTTTGGCCGCTCCTTTGACAAGATTATTCAATCTCTCTTTGCAAACTCTTACCTATCCTGCAAAATGGAAAATCAGTAAAGTCTGTCCAGTTTATAAAAGTGGGGACAAAACCAATATAATAAATTATAGACCTATCTCCATTATTCAATCAATATCTAAAATTTTTGAAACTGTTTTATACAAAAAAACGTTTTCTTATGTAGAACATCAAATTTCGAACACACAGCATGGCTTTATGCCCAATAGATCAACCGTTACAAATTTATATTCATTTACACAGCAGATATCGAAAGCCTTGGACGATAATTTACAGGTAGATGTTATATATACTGACTTCGCCAAGGCTTTCGATAAAGTTGATCACAAAATTTTAATCAAGAAATTAAAAGCTGTCGGATTTTCTTCTCGACTAAGTCAATTTTTCAGATCGTATCTTAAAGACAGAAAACAGTATGTGGTCTATAAGAGTTGCGTGTCAAAGGAGTACAATGCCTCATCAGGTGTCCCTCAAGGTGCCAATTTAGGACCTTTATTGTTTCTGATATTTATCAATGATTTGCCCAACATTATTGAACACTCTCAGCACGCCTTGTTTGCTGATGATCTCAAAGTATGGAGGGTTGTCGAGACTACTGATGACTGTCAGTATTTACAAAATGATTTGGATAATATCTATAATTGGAGCGAAGAAAATCATCTACAGTTCAATATTCAGAAATGCTCTTCTGTAACATTTACTAGAAAGAAAAAAATTATAAGCTTTCCGTATTGTATGAATAACGCCTCACTTTTAGTTAATAAAGAAGCGGTGGACCTAGGTATTATATATGACAGTTCACTTACGTTTTCTAATCACATTAATTTTTTAGTAAATAAATCTTTTAAGATGTTGGGTTTTCTTATACGTAATAGTTTTAACTTTAGATATACTTCAACTTTAACAAAGCTCTATAATACGTATGTTCGCTCGAGGTTGGAGTACTCCTCCGTTATATGGTCGCCAACATACAGTACATATAAATTAAAACTCGAGAGAGTTCAAAAACGTTTCATAAAGTTCTTACATTACAAATCAACTGGAACATATCCTTTACTTACGCCTTCGTATTCTGAGCTGCTAGATATTTATAAATTTCAAACATTAGAAAAACGCCGCTACATTTCTGGTTTGATTTTTTTACACCATATAATTCATTATAAAATTAACTGTTGTCCATCAATTCTGAGTCAACTGAATTTCTTTGTTCCACGAACAACTTCGCGTTATCGCCCTTACTTTTATTTGGAAAAACCGAGAACCAATATTTTAAGTCACTCTCCTCTATATACTGCTTGTGAAATAGCTAATGCTATTGCTGATGAAATTGACATTTTTTATGGAAAAGCAAAAACCTTCAAATCGAACTGTTCTCGCGCACTGTATGGAGCCAAATCTATTGGTTTGAATTTCTAGTTTTTAATTATTAATATTTAATTTTCAATTTTTATTTTTTTTTAAATTTGTAATTTAAATTTAGTTATTCTACATTTCACTACTTATTACGCTTATACGTTTATACTTAGGCGCATTTGCGGTTTCACTTATTGTTAGTATTTTTGTTGTTGCATTATGCTGTGACCTAGTTCTAGAGCCTGTGCTCTGTTGGTTGCAGCTTAAACAAATAAATAAATAAATAAATAAATAAATAAATAAATAAATAAATTAGATTTCTGAATCTGTTTGTCAAACATGTATAGTAGCAAATATCTCGAAATTATGACAAATGAAAATCTAAAACAACATAATTGTCGTTAAACTAATTAGAAGGATAACAAAAATAGAACCAATTAATTCAAGAATAATAGCAATAGAAGTAGATCTGGGACAGTTGGTATATACAATACAAATATACGCGCCGATAGAGGGAGCAGAAGTAAACATGAAAGAAGAATTCTACGAACAACTACAGAAGATGATAGACAGAGCGAAAGAAAAGTGTAACAAAATATTAGGGATGTCGGCGGGTACCCGGGTAGACCCGGGTAATAGTCGACCCGGGTATATTTTTAAGACCCGGGTACCCGAGTAATAAATTATATAATTTCCAGAAAGTCAGCCTTTATCGGAGAAAATTATAAAAACTTAAAAACAATAGGAATAAGCTGTGGAAAAACATAACCATGCAGTAATAACAAGAATCCCGTCAATAGTACCATTAAATCGCGTCAGTATGGGTGGAGTAAAATAAACTTCCTCTGTGTGCTGTTGATGCTGCTACCAATTTCGGACAAAAAGTCACGTACTTGAATTTGATAGCACTTGGAAATGTGAAAATATTTACGAATAACATACGACTTGCCGTTTGAATTGGTGAGTAAGTACTATTTTCATTTAATTCAGTTTAAAACTCGCGGCGTAAAAGAAAGAAATTGTAGTTACTTCAGATGTTCAGATGTACACTAACTTTTGTGTTATATATTTCGGGTACCCGGGTTTACCCGGGTATTGCTTTCGGGTACCCGGGTTTCGTTTTAGACCGGGTACGACATCCCTACAAAATATTAATAATAGGAGATTGGAACGCAAGAGTAGGAAGCAATATAAACACAGAATTAGGCAGTTTGGGAAAATTCAGCGAAACGATACAAAATAATAATGGGAAAAAAATGATGGAATTCTGTATAACAAACGATTTAATTGTGGGAAACACGTTTTGGTATCAACCATTAGAAGAAAAGTACACATATGTAGCGGAAGAACGAGGGGCAAGAAGTCTGATAGATTACATCGTATATACGAGGGAATTAGAACAAATAATAGAGGAAGTGAAAACAATAGGAGAAGCGGAACTCTTCACACAACACAGATTAATAAGAGCAATAATGAATGAAATAAATATTACAGTGGAGGAGAAAAAGGAATATGAGAGAATACCAATCTACAAATTAAAAGATACAGAAAGTGCAGAAAAGTACAAGGAAAATACAGATGACGAACTAGAAACATTTGAAATAAAAAGATTGGAAAGAACAGTAGAAGAAATATGGAAAATATTCAAAGATACGCTGATAAAAAATGCTAAAAATATATGTGGAATAAAGAAAGTGAAACAAAACACTAAGAGAACAAGATGGTGGAACGAAGAAGTAAAAAAAGCAATCAGAGAAAAGAAGGAAGCGTGGAAGAAATATATAACAACTAAAAACCAAGAGGACAGAGAAGATTACATAGGGAAAAGAAACAAGGCCAAAAGAGAATAAAGAAAAGCAAAAATTCAATGCTGGAAAGACTTTGGAAGAGAAATGGAGGAAGTGTATACAAAAAATAATAAGCACTTTTGGGGTATAGTAAAAAAGTTAAGAGGAAATAAAGGAAGAGAAGTAAGAGGAATAAGAAACAAAAAAAACGAATTAAAAACGGAAATATCTGAAATCCTACAAGTATGGAAGGAATACTACGAAGAAAAATTCGAAGAGGACCGAAATCAACAAGAAGAGCAAGACGAATATGACGAAATAGGTGAAGAACCACAGGAAAACGAATTAGAAATAGAAATGTCAGAGGTGGATGAGGCAATTGCTTCACTTAAACTGGGCAAGGCAGGTGGACCAGATGGTATCGAGGCAGAAATGATAAAATTCATGGGGCCGAAAGGAAAGATATGGTTACACGAAATATTCAGAAAAGCATGGGAAGGAGAGCAAATTCCAAAGGACTGGGAAAATAATACAATCATACCTATCTGTTTGATTCACACAGATGCGTGCATCAAAACCTTTTTGATTATAATTAATCACGTAATTCAAGTCATAACTGTTTTATCTCATTCAAAGGTCGTGGTAAAGCCAAATTTGCATCTTGCCGTATTTGTTTGCCTCTGTTAATGTTGGAAAGGAATTTGTAAGCTTCCCTTAATGGCTTTAAAGCGGATGGATACATTTTCTACTAGAACTTAAGCCGACTTAGCATATTTGGGAATCATGGGTTTATGGATTTCGTTCAATTGCCTCATTGAGAGAGCTTAGCATTAAGGTTTCTTAGAATAAGCATTTTTCCTAAATAACGTGCGATGCTCCGATTGGCTACGCAGGATCGCCTCAGCCAATAGTGTTTGAGCTTGCCCCTCCTTGAATTGGCGAGTTCGTCTCGCTGTAAATTCAGAGTTAGTTAGATTCAGAACCTCGAGGAAGCAAGTTCAGCTATGCTTTGTGCTAGTTTGCGTTTCGGTCTAACTCCCTGGTAAAGACGTTTCCAGGTTGTTTTGTGTTACGGTTACGCGCAATTCGCTATTTTCGCGTGGCCAATCCAAGCGTGTCACAACAGTTGAAGCTTTTGTAAAATACCATCGGTCCATCAGTGACGTTTGTAATCGTTGTTACTCAATATACTCGTGTATGATTAACTTGATAAGAGGCTTCCACGGATGGGGCCCCCAATTAATCCCCTGCGAATTCCGGTTCAATGGGATTGCCGGGAACTGCCACTTAATAACCCTTGACTTGGGTTCAGTTAGTTGTTGGAGTGAAACAAGACTTAACAATGGTAACTATACCATTGCTTGGGACATTCTAGTCAAGCGATTTGAAAACATTGGTCCTTCGAGCCGGATGTGGAAGAAGCTAAAAAACGCGAGTGTACAAGTTTCCAGTAGCTGGTGGATGCAATTGCTCCAACAATCGTTTCGTCGGAGAGCGTCAAGAAGCTTCGCCAACACCAGGAAATTCAACCATCGAGAGCTTACACCGAGTCCAGGTCCCACGTCAAGCGGCAGCGATCGGCAGCGGGTTGGTTTTCTGTTCGTCAAGAAGTTACTACGTTCTCAAATCAAAAGTAAGTCCTTTTCCATTACACCTTCGTTTAGTGCTGTTTTTTGCTTGTGTCAGTCATGGTGGAAACTCGTTCGACATCAGCGGTCATGTCGGAAACTCGCACTTTAACCACTCGTTGCAAATTCATAAAAGCCCAAGTAGATCGTTTCAAAACTCTATTTCATAGAATTTTTTCGTCCAGCCCCGTGAAGGCTCACGAGGTCGGCAACTTGTCAGAAGAGTTTAGTTGTTTCCAAAATTTGTTGGATGAGTATAAGAAGTCAATGGAGGGCCTAATGGAGGCCGACGCTGAAAACTTTGATGAACTTTTCAATGAATTTGACTCTTTTATGACTCATTTTAGCGAGATTAGTAGCGCAGTAAAGGAATTCTTATCAAAAAATAAGATCAGTTCGGGTATAAAACCGAATGTAGGTCAAAATTCTTCGCAAAGTGGCCCTTCAGGAGAGCTCGCTGGATTAAGATTACCACCCTTAGATTTGCCTTCCTTTTCGGGGAAATTCGAGAATTGGGTTCAATTTCATGACTCCTTTACGTCGCTTATTCATAACAACGTTAATTTGACCAACGTTCAGAAATTTTACTATTTGATTTCTTCCCTTAAGGCAGAAGCTGCTAGTTCAATCTCGTCGTTAAAAGTTACCAACGATAACTATACCATTGCTTGGGACATTCTAGTCAAGCGATTTGAAAATAAGAAACTGATCGTAAAATCAAACATAAATGCGTTATTCAGTTTAGAGAACGTAAAAAAGGATTCACATTCGTCTGTTCAAAGGCTGCTCGATAGTGTAGTTAGAATTTTGGAAATTTTAAAGGCGTACGGGGAACCCACAGTCGACACCATACTAATACATATCATAGTTTCGAAGCTCAGCTCAGCAATGCAGACTGACTGGGAATTATGCAAACATGCCGGACAATTTCCTACTTTGCGAGAGTTGTTAGATTTTTTAGAGAGCAAAAGTCACTTATTAGGTTCGCTGGAAGCTGCGAAAATAGGTTCGAGTTTGGGAAATCAGGGATCCGAGCAAAAAAGTCATGCACGCGCTCATGTAGCCAGAGAGCAAGGTAATCACTCTTGTGATTTTTGCAAAAATAGTAATCATTCGATTAGCGCTTGCGAATCATTCTCAAAATTGTCGGTAAACGCTCGTATCGAAGAGGCGCGTCGTTTGAAATTATGCAACAATTGTCTCAAGCCCGGACATTTCGTGGTAAAATGCACATCGTCGAGATGCCGCGTATGCAGAAAAAAGCACCATACTTTACTGTGTTTGCGTCCAAAGCGCGACGCGCACGAAAATACTTCGTCGCCGCGTCCTGGACCGCCAGAATCCAGCAGTGACGCACGGGAGGTCGGGGCCGTCTCCCCGAGCGAGGCACCCGTCGCATCCGTTTCAGCAGCTTGTAGCCGTCCTGCAATCGCGGCGCTAGCGCAAGTTTTATTGTCCACGGTTAGCGTATTCGTAGAAGGATCCTCCGGGTCATTTTCCCGGGCAAAAGCTCTTTTGGACCCCGGATCCCAACTTAACTTAGTTAGCGCCGACTTGTGTCAAAATTTGAAAATTGAGAAACGAGGTAATATCACCTCACTGTCGGGTGTTGGTGCCAGAGCTCTGAACGCTGAATTCAGAGCAAACGTTCGAATCCGCTCCCGTAACGGGAAATACGAGGACATTTTGAGCTGTATTGTGTTAGACAAAATTACGGACCCTCTGCCGGCCCTTTCTTTCTCGTTGAGGGATTTGAAGATCCCACCAAACATTGTGCTAGCCGATTCAGATTGTAATACACCGGGAAAGATTGATCTTTTATTAGGCGCGAATGTCTTTTGGCAAGTGCTCTGTCAGGGACAGGTGAAATTGGGCCCAGAGAAGCCATTCTTAACAAAAACTCTTTTTGGTTGGGTTTTAGGCGGAAACATGAACATCGAAAATCGAGCGCTCATGCTTTCAAATAGAGTTCATTTAAGTGTAGCCGGCATCGAGCACGGCATTCAGAGATTTTGGGAAATCGAGGGGGCTTACGGTTCATCAGGCCGACTCTCTGCTGATGACAAATTTTGCGAAGACCATTTTCAATCGACTACGAAACGGGCGTCGTCGGAGCCGCGTAGGTTCATCGTGAGCATACCTTTCAGGAAAGATGCTCCATCGCTGGGAGACTCGCGCGGTATAGCGTTAAAGCGTTTCTATTCATTAGAAAACAAATTGTCAAAAAATCCCGAGTTGAAAACCGCGTATTCCGCATTTCTCAAAGAATACGAGTCGCTTGGTCACTTGAGCAGGGTGGACGACGAAGCGAGCCTTCCTCATCCTAGGTTTTATTTACCACATTTGCCAGTCATAAAGGAGGACAGTTCAACGACCAAACATCGCGTTGTTTTTGATGGCAGTTGTGCGTCCTCCTCCGGAGTATCGCTTAACGACCTTCAACATAAGGGCCCAGTGGTCCAGCAGTCGTTGTTTGCAATTCTTTGTCGCTTTAGGCAATTCAAGTACGTGCTGAAAGCAGATTGCGCCAAAATGTATAGGCAAATTCTCGTGGACCCCTCGCAGACGCAATACCAATTAATTTTATGGCGTGACGACAAAACCTCAGCGGTAAAATGCTTCAAATTATTAACGGTCACCTACGGTACTAAATCAGCCTCGTACCTAGCAACTAGGTGCTTGATACAAATCGCCCAGGAAATCGAAGCATCGCTTCCAGAGGCCTCATTAAGAATTAGCCGGGATTTTTATGTAGATGACCTACTGACTGGTTTTGAAAATAGGGCGGAAGCCATAAAAACGCAATTCGAAATTAGTAGCGCTTTGTCGGGGTACGGGTTTGAATTGCGAAAGTGGGCATCCAACGACAGTGAAGTAGCTAGCGCCATTGGTGTAGATCGCGGCAGCATGGAGCCCATTTCTTTGACGGAAGACGCCACGGAGAAAACTCTCGGCATTTTTTGGGATACTCGGCGGGACGTGCTAAGTTACAGAGTAAACCCTAGCTGTTGCAAATCAGTTACCAAGCGGGCTATACTCTCTAGTATGGCTCAAATATTCGATCCCTTGGGACTACTTGGTCCAAGCGTTCTAACTTTGAAACTTCTCGTGCAACGGCTTTGGCAGTTGAAGTTGTCATGGGACGAAACGGTGCCCATGGAGATGCGCTCCAGATACGACGAACTCCATTCTTCATTACGCTCTTTGGGCTCGTTGGCAATTCCGAGACGGGTAATTTGCGATGACATAAATTCGATAGATCTCCACGGATTTGCGGACGCGAGTTCTGTAGCCTACGGGTGCGCCGTGTATATACGTTGCGTTGACGCGCGCGGTAATGTCACCACCAATTTGCTTTGTGCTAAGTCAAGGGTCGCTCCATTAAAAACAATATCCTTGCCTCGTTTGGAGCTTTGCGCAGCCTTACTGTTGGCTCGTTTGATTAAAACTATACTCGATTCCTCCGCATTTAAATTTGACCGCGTGTACTATTGGTCGGACTCCACCATAACTCTGCACTGGATAAATAAGGATGCGAGTAATTGGAAGACGTTCGTCGCGAACCGGGTGTCCGAGATTCACGAACTAAGCAATAGGGAAGAATGGTTTCACGTGCGTACAAATTGCAACCCGTCCGATATAATTAGCAGGGGAATGTTACCCCAGGAGTTACTCAACTCACGCTTGTGGTGGCACGGGCCAGAATTTTTGTCACAGGCGGACTTAAAACCCCAGCCCGTTAAAATTGATTCGGGTGAGCTAGCAGCCCAAGAGTCGCGCCCAGTAGTGGCCACTCTTCACCATCGCGTCCCAGAATTTGAACTTTTCAGGCGCTATTCCAGTTTTACAAAATTACAGCGCGTAGTCGCGTACTGCCTGCGTCTCGCGAGAAACAGAAACACCGAAACGCGCTGGTCGGGACCTCCAGCCATTGACGAATTGGAGGACGCGACTCGCCGCCTGATCAAAATTGCCCAGGCGGAAGTCTTTTCCGGAGAAATAGCAGTTTTGTCTAAAAAAGCGCCATTGCCGAAAAATAGTGCGCTGCTTTCTCTAAACCCATTTCTGGACGATCAGGGCCTACTGCGCGTGGGCGGCCGTCTAGAAAACTCCAATCTAAGCTTTGATCAGAAACATCCCCTTTTGTTACCAGCTAGTCACCCTTTGTCGTTGCTAATCGTGAAGCAAGAGCATTTGCGGCTCTTGCATTGTGGACACTCGGTGTTACTGGCCTCATTGCGGGATAAGTTTTGGATCGTGAGAGCCAAAGACCTAATACGTAAAGTAATACACAATTGCGTGATATGCTTCCGGGCCAAGCCTAAGATGAATGAACACTTGATGGGATCACTACCCGAAGCTCGTGTCACACCCTCTCCCCCTTTCAGTAATTGCGGGATAGATTACGCGGGTCCCGTGTTTATAAAAAACAAATCCGGGCGAGGCGCGAAAGAAGTAAAGGCTTACGTAGCCCTATTTGTGTGTTTAGCCACGAAGGCTATTCATCTTGAACTCGTGGAAGACCTCACGACGGAGGCTTTCATCGCATCATTGAGGAGATTCATCTCCAGACGCGGTTTACCCTCCAACATATTTTCTGACAATGCTACCTGTTTCACCGGTGCCAGAAATCAGCTATCGGAATTAAAAAATATCCTGTCAGGCTCTAGTGAGCAATGCATAAGGGAAGAATTGTCGAAACATAACATTAAGTGGAATTTTATTCCGGCACGCTCTCCGCACTTTGGCGGCATTTGGGAAGCGGGGGTAGTCATTGAAATATTATTTAAGGCGAATATCTTGCAATGCAAAGTTAACTTTCGTTGAGTATTACACCATGCTGACTCAAGTGGAGGCGATACTAAATTCCCGTCCACTCTGTGTTCTCCCTACCGACGCCTCATTCCCCGAAGTCCTTACTCCTGCCCACTTCTTGATCGGTCGGAAGCTGACTTCGTTTCCGGAAGCCCAACTCCAGGGCATACCGGAAAATCGTCTCAGCCGCTATGGGCTGGTCCAGCGGCTGTCCCAGCAGTTTTGGGATCGCTGGTCCCGGGACTACCTCCACCTCCTGCAGCGCCGGCCTAAGTGGAAGTCCTCCAGCACGTCTCTAGCCCCCCAGGTGGGCGACGTGGTACTCGTCCACGACGAGGCATCTCCAAGCTACCGTTGGCCACTGGCAATCATTTCGGCCACATATCCAGGAGCGGATGGTGTTGTGCGTGTGGTGCAAGTGCGCGATTCCCGAGGGAATCTCCTGAAACGCTCGGTGCGTAAAGTGTACATCCTACCCAAAGACGATCATTGCGATCAAGGGCAATAAACATTGACTTTGCTCTTAGTTGGTAGTTTTCGCTAATTGAACATTTTGCTAGGTTTAGTTGTTTCTTTGCTTGTATTCATGCTAGTTGTAAGTTATCTGTAAGACTCTTGGATTATCATCTGTCATTAGTTCTTGTTATGCATTTGATTATTTTGTAGTGTTAGATTTCAGTTTAATTTTGGGATTTAATCACGTCGTGCCATAGTCGGCACTTCGGGGGCGGCATGTTTGATTCACACAGATGCGTGCATCAAAACCTTTTTGATTATAATTAATCACGTAATTCAAGTCATAACTGTTTTATCTCATTCAAAGGTCGTGGTAAAGCCAAATTTGCATCTTGCCGTATTTGTTTGCCTCTGTTAATGTTGGAAAGGAATTTGTAAGCTTCCCTTAATGGCTTTAAAGCGGATGGATACATTTTCTACTAGAACTTAAGCCGACTTAGCATATTTGGGAATCATGGGTTTATGGATTTCGTTCAATTGCCTCATTGAGAGAGCTTAGCATTAAGGTTTCTTAGAATAAGCATTTTTCCTAAATAACGTGCGATGCTCCGATTGGCTACGCAGGATCGCCTCAGCCAATAGTGTTTGAGCTTGCCCCTCCTTGAATTGGCGAGTTCGTCTCGCTGTAAATTCAGAGTTAGTTAGATTCAGAACCTCGAGGAAGCAAGTTCAGCTATGCTTTGTGCTAGTTTGCGTTTCGGTCTAACTCCCTGGTAAAGACGTTTCCAGGTTGTTTTGTGTTACGGTTACGCGCAATTCGCTATTTTCGCGTGGCCAATCCAAGCGTGTCACAACAGTTGAAGCTTTTGTAAAATACCATCGGTCCATCAGTGACGTTTGTAATCGTTGTTACTCAATATACTCGTGTTTGTTAAGTCTTGTTTCACTCCAACAACTAACTGAACCCAAGTCAAGGGTTATTAAGTGGCAGTTCCCGGCAATCCCATTGAACCGGAATTCGCAGGGGATTAATTGGGGGCCCCATCCGTGGAAGCCTCTTATCAAGTTAATCATACAAAAAACACTATCTATAAAAAAGGAGAAACGGGGAATTGTGATAATTATAGAGCAATCTGCCTATCTTCTACAGTTTTCAAAATGTACACGAAGATTCTACAAAAGAAACTTACACACTGCATAGGACACAAACTGGCCGAGGAACAAGCAGCATACAGACAAGGTAAACAAACAATGGACAACATACATATAATAAGAAATATAATGGAAATAGCAATAGAAAAAGGAAGTGAAATGTTCGTCACATTTATAGACCTGAAAGCCGCCTTCGATAATATAAAAAGAAGTAACATATGGAAGTACCTGATAAAATTACAGACATCCAGAAAACTCTTAAGAAACATTAAGAACATTTACCAGACAGTCAAAGGAAGAGTACAGATGAACGGATAAGTATCTGACACGTTTCACATGACAAAAGGATTAAAACAGGGAGATAGTCTTAGCCCACTCCTATTCATAACTGTAATGGACAAAATTCTATTAAATACAAGAGAGAAAACAAAACATCTACAATCATAACTAGGACATCACCAACTAAGGTCAATCAAAGTAGATAGTTTAATCTACGCAGATGACATAATACTTATAGCAGATACTCACAATAAAATGAAGGGACTGGTTAAAATTTGAAACGAGGAAATGGAGAAAATGGGAATGGAGGTGAATACTAAAAAAACAAAAATTATGATTATAAATAACAAAAACACTGAGATAATAAGAACTATAGAAATAAATGGGATAACAACAGAAGTAGTTACAGCAATGGAATATCTCGGCTCAGTAATAACAGATGATGGAAGAATAGAAGTCGACATTGCACAAAGAATAAAGAAAACAAGGAACGTATATTATGCTATAAACAAACCAATACTACAGAAACAAGAAGTAGACCAGCAAGTGAAACTGAAAGTATACAATAGTATAGCGAGACCAACACTAACTTACGGCAGCGAGACATGGACCATAAACAAAAAGCACGAAAGCAAGATCAATGCAGCAGAAATGCAGTTCCTGAGAAGAATTGACGGAGTTACAAAATGGGACAGAGCGACAAATGAAAGAATAAGACAAACTTTAAGAAAAGAAGGAATAATGGACTTTATAGAAAGGAAACAACTAAGATGGTATGGTCATATAATAAGAAAAGAAGAAAAATCGCTACTTAAAAAGATCAAGAGAAGCACCAGGAGAAAGAAAAAGGAAGAAGGGCAGACCCAGAAAGCATTGGACACAAAGAATAGAAGAAATCGGTATAAAGAGGCAAAACAGTGGCAGAGATGAAAAAAATGGCAAGGAGCAGGAAGGAATGGAAGGACTGGACCTCATATCCGACATCCAGATAGGGTATAAGGATAAACAGAAGAAAGAAGAAGAAAATCTAAAACCAGATTTTAATTCTTCTCCGCAATCGCCACCAGCAATAGTGGACGGAATAGAAAACTTCAACAAACTTCATGAGAAATTGAATACACTCTTACAAGGACATCAGATCAAAGTTATTAAAAATATGTATGTATGTATAATCTGTAACCTCATTTACCTTGCGGTGTAGAGGAAAAATATAAAAATAAGTCTGCCAGATGTAGAATGTTATAGGGCGTTAACTAGATGTTAGTGATCGTGGCTTTTCATAATACTCCTAAAGCCTACACATTACCCCTTTTCTGTGACATCAGAAATAACATAACATAGAGTTAAGAACGTATGTCTTATATTAAATTAGACATCGCACATAACTGACGTCAAAAAGAAGTTTGCACTACTGTTATTTCTCACTAAGTAATTTTTAGTTTATCGTATTGGTGTTACTCGCAAGCTTGTATCTGTCACACATTTCAAATTTCAAATGAATTATTGTCAATTTATTTACAAAGGTTTCTGGTAATGAAGTATGTAGAAGAGTGCCGGGTTCCATAGCTCAGTGGTTAAGCATTTTGGCTACTGATCTAAGGGTCGATAGTTCGATCCCCGATTCTGGGGAGGTTTTTCAAAAATAAAAAAATGCGGATGAAAATCTCTACAGAATGCCATCATTCGGAAGTGATGTTACTACGATGTGTAGCACATAAAAGATCCCTTGCTAGGGTTGGAACTCCTTAGCCTCGGAAAAATTCTAAGTAGGACCAGAGTACATAAATCAAACAAGTAGAGACACTCGTGCCAAATGTTGAAACCTGTCTAGAGGGCCTGGGACAGTAACTCGGGGGGTATTTCTAATCTTGACTATCAGATGGCAGCACAAAATTCTACCACTCAGAGCCAGTTACTAGCTCTGCTACCAATCATTACAGTGACTTTATATGAGACAGTGGCGACAATAGTGTATTCTTTTTTATTGGTCGCTCGAATCGGCCGCCATTAAGAGGCAAAATTTGTTGATGCTTTTGTTTGTTTATACCAAATCGAGGTTAGCAGGTTAGGTTTTGCGTCAGTTTGTGTCAAATTCGAGGTTAGCAGGTTAAATTTTGCGTCAGTTTATGTCAAAACTGACGCAAAACCTAACCTGATGACCTCGAATTTGACATAGACTTACAGTGCCACCAACATATTATTTATACGTTGTGTAACCATGACTATTCAAAAACGTTCAATTTATTAAAGTTAGTAGGCCATTGGCCGCCATTTTGTGGCAAATTGTCTCTATCAAGGCACTGTACCAATCATATGTGACAAAGTAGTGGCGCCATCTGTTAGTACCTTCGAAAAGTACCCCCCCAGGAGCCGTTCAAGGTCATCCAAATCAGTATTTTGATATCAAAGGAACCGACAGTGAGTGTCTCTACTTGTTTGATTTATGTACGCTGGTATTTCTAAGCTTGACTACCAAATGGCAGAACAAAATTCTGCCAATTAAGGTTACTAAATCATAAAGGTACCGTTAACTGTGCAAACATATAACTTTTGCCTCTTTTAATTTGAGGTAAAGCTATCAATTGTCTCACTTTCACTCTCACTTTCTTACAATGTTGTGTTCTTTATAATTTGGGGGAACAAAGTCTTGCAATGGAATGGCAGTACCTTTATGTATTTAGTGACCTTACTACCAATTAAGGTTACTAAATCATAAAGGTACTGCCAACTGTGCAAACATATAACTTTTGTCTCTTTTAATTTGGGGTAAAGCTATCAATTATCTCACTTTCACTCTCACTTTCTTACAATGTTCTGTTCTTTATAATTTGGGGGAACAAAATCTTGCAATGGAATGACAGTACCTTTATGTATTTAGTGACCTTACTAACAATCAGAGCCAGTGTATATATAGGAGAGTACCGCCATTCTTTGATCCGTAAAAATGCCGCCATTGCCGCCATTTTTGTTCCCATCAGGAATAACTCATTGAGTTATGTCTGAAATTTTACTTGAAATTGGCAGGACTGTAAGTAAAAAATTTCGGATTGCTAATAAATGTCACATTGACGGAATTGTGTTACAAACCTTAAAGTGACGCATATGACAGAGGAACAAACATGGCAGACATGGCGGTACTCTCCTATATACACTGGCTCTGCTACCAATCAGAGCCAGTTACTAGCTCTGCTACCAATCATATGTGGCAAAATAGTGGTGCCCTCCCCAGAGTGCCGTCTGGCCCACCCCAGAAAAATAGAAGTTAAATAAATTTAAAAATCTGCTTTTTTTATTAACCCATTTAAACTAAGGGGTTGGTTATCGACCCTCACACATTCTTACATTTTCTGGTTTTATTACCTTTTTTTGGCTTAAAAACTTTATAGCATAAATACCATATGTTGGACGGATGACTCTAATGAATAATAATATACAAAAGAAAACGTTATTAGTTAGCTAATAATTACTATGAAGACACTGCTTTCGTCTGAATATTTTTTTAGTTAAATTTACACCATTTTTGTTAGTTTCTCTCAAGTTTTCTACAAATAAAGGATCCATTTATGTACACAGAAAAATACAATTGCAATTATTTCATATGCGGGTAAGTAAAGGAGTTGAAAACTTGAGTGTATCGGTAACTACTCCCTGGGCACATACAGCTAGCTGCTTATTATATGCTCGTCCAGTTCAGACTTAAGGTGACTTGCTTTTTAGATGTTTGCCTTGCCTAAAGAGTTGAGTTTATAGCTTTAAAGAGTACGATTCAGAATTGTATGTTTAATAGTGTTTTATGTACTGCAAAGAACATTTTGTGATGCTTGAATTTCCACAGTTGCTAGCCCAAGATAGAATAAAAACATATCACAATAACAATTAAGAGGATATTGATGTTTTCAAGAAAGTATTTGTTTCGAGGATACGGAGAAAAAAATAAAAATTGTGACTCAAAAACTTGCAAATGGAAACCAAGTGATGTTTCTCCTGAAATAATATTTTTTACTGTCAACCTCATTGGGTTGCAAGAGGTAATCTATACATTTTTATGTTGTTTATGAACCGAGAAATAATTTATTGATATGCTCGTTAGACATGTAGTATTACGAGAGTAGGTAGCACCCATAATTTCCGCAAACCAATAGCTCAAGTGCACCATGGAAATATAACTTGCCATAAACAAATGTTTGTTGTTTTCTAATTTAACAGTTCAAATTTAGTTACTATACAGTTAGTTTTGAAATAAGTGTTGTGCATCAAAAATGAACATAACAGGAGAAAATTTTAGAGCCATGATTTACTATGACTTTAAAAGTTCCCTATCTCTGAAAGAAAGATGACTTCCTGCTGCTTTTGGTGGCCAAGCGTATATTTCTGGTTTAATGAATTTAATTTTGAACGAGTTTCAGTTAGCGACAATTTTTGCGAAGGACAAATTTCAGCAGTTACTGATACGAACATAGACGCTGTGCGAAGAATGCTTCAGTAGGACAATCGAGTAACTTATAGAATTATTAAAGCATCTTGGACATTGGCATTACTGCAATACACAAGATTTTACATACTCATTTGGGTGTAAGAAAAGTCTGTTTTGGGTGAATACCACACAGTTTAACAGATACACAGAAACACAACAACAGCATGTGGACCAGTATAAGAAATATGATGAAGGTAAATCTAAAGCAGTTTACATCATAACTGGTGACGAAAGCTGGATATATGCATTTGAACCCGCATCTAAGTTGCAGTCAGGATGTTTCCAAGAAATCCTAATCCAGTTAAAGTGAAGCGATCTTGATAATAATTGCTTGTTTCTTTTCAAAATCAGGACCTATCACAACTGTCGTGCTTAAAAATAAACGTAGCGTTACTGCAGAATAGTACACAACTATATGCCTACCAGACGTTATTCAAAAAGCTCGGCTTATGGCGCCCAAGGGGTGAGATCATTATGCACCATGGCAATGCTTCTAACTAGTAGTCATACCGCGCATCAAATAAAATAATTTTCAGAGACTTTCGAGTTAAAATTGCTAAGTTATCCCCCATTCAGCTCCGACCTAGCACCTTCCGATTACTTTCTAGTTCCTCCATTAAACATTCTCAAGTAACTCAAAAATTGTGGAATTTATGTTTTGAAAATTGGTTTTACCGAATGCGTAAATGTTGAGTTTAAGGGGGAATATTTTGAGAAAATAATAAGAAATTTTGGTTACTAAACTTTGTTTTATTAGGCTGCAGAAATTTACGGGACTGCCCTCGTATAACGACATCAAAGAACAAGCAAATAAATTTATGCGAAAAAGTTATGTATGGACGTAAATTCATGTCTTCGTAGGTATACATAGGTATTGACGATGGTTTGTTGGGGGGCCGTGGCCCTCCCCAGCAAAAAATCCTAGTTACGCCAATGCCCAGGAGCCGTTCGAGGTCGTTCAAATTGGTATTTTGACATCAAAGGAACTGACAGTGAGTGTCTCTACTTGTTTAATTTATGTACGCTGGTAGGACTAAGGTACCTGATATTCTGCACGCCTAGGCCTACTTGCTTGACATCAGTCCCCACAATAAATACTAACTAACTACTAATGTAGAATAGTGGAGATACACAACACTTACAAGTACAACTGAACTTATTTGAATGTCTGATTCACTCACTAGTTATTTTGATTTAGAGTCCCTTCTCACGAGGCGTTTTTGCAGCGCTGCAGAGTGGCGCCGCTGGTAGGGAAACATTGTTTTACATAGACGCCTTCACACAGAGCGTTCAACAAACGCGCGGTGGCGCGTTTGAGCCACTCGTAGCAGACTTCCGCTACCAGAAGCGCGCGCTGCTAGTCACGAGACCCCTTCACACGGCACGACTCGCAGCGCTACTAGCGGCGGGCGGTGATTCTCGGAAGCGCAGCCGCAGAACTAAGCCAGTGCTGCCGATTGATACATAATTTTGGCAACATCATGCTATAATTTTACGTCAGGCCAACGGCAACACTGACTTTTTAGTTTGTTGCGGGTTACAGTTAAATTCGGTTGAATTGTATGTGCTTGTGAAAATGGATAAGGAAGTTTCCAAAATTGAAACTGCGTCCATCTCGATGTACTGCAAGTGACAAACTACCTATTTCGGTTTCACCTGGCAACGCCGGCGGTAGCGCTGCTGAGCGACTTAGCAGTTCTGCCTGCTACACAGTAGCGCCGCAATAACGCGCCACACAATCGCATACCCTGCCACTCCACGGCGCCACTCTGCAGCGCTGCAAAAACGCCTCGTGAGAAGCCGGCCTTAGACAAATATTTAAACCATAACCTTAATTTTATTCTTTGACATTTGCACAATTTAATTGCTGTAGCTAGTCTGAAAACACATTATTTTACAAGTACAGTAAAAAAACTAGTTACTTAAATCGCTTGAAGAATTAAAACAAAATACATCCGATGAATCGTTGTCATTAGTACTTATTTGGTCAATTTTAGAAGCATCGCAAACTTTCACAGTATCCCATGCTTCTCCAATTGCTTTTCTAACATGATTTATAGATCTTCTAGTGCAGTGATTCCCAAAATGGACGATACCGCTCCTTGGGGGGCGCTGGAACGATCCAGGGGGGTGATAGTAGCTTCGGGTGCATTAGGGGACAGTGAATAAAAATAAGGGGGCGGTTAAAGCTTTAAAGAAGGAAGAGAAGATAAGAAGATTTAGAAAAACCGTTCGTACATATTTCATCTGTTGTGCAACATAGTAACTATTTATCATTATTAAATGTTTTTATTCTTTTTCATACCATTTGTTACTTTATTTATTCAGTCTGTTTATTAAATTTCGTTTATTCTCCGTTTCTTTAATTTTACTTTATCACATCCTTTAATACACCATCCAGAAGGTAAATACCATTATATTAAAGGGTGTTTTTACTCAAAATACAGGTTACAAATACAGAAAAAAATTGGTTATTTTAAAAATATCACTTTCTCTAGCAATAATAATAATTTTTACCAAATTTCTATGATATATTTTATTATAACATTTCATAATTGACTTTTTCAGGTAATCATTTGAGCTTGGCTTTCACTTTAGTTATTCCGATTGTCAGTTAATACCTACAAATTAAAATCTAAGTTCTGATGTTACCAAACAACTATCCCATCTAAATCAACTTATATGCTCAAACCTTTTACTTCCTTTTACGATAAAGGAAGTATTGGATTCACCCCAAAAATTCGTAATTGAGTTTGCAACAAATCTTCACGTTTTATAGTCCCCTGATCCCAAAAAACATATTTTTTTTCATTGGTCTGTCTGTCTGTCTGTGTGGCTGTCTGTCTGTCTGCCTGTGAACAGAATATCTCAAAAACGAAAAGAGGTATGGCATTGAAACTTCATATATAAGTTTTATGTACTATGTAGATGAGACAGCAAGCTTTTGAAGAAAATCGCATAACCGGAAGTAGGTGTTTACTCTTGTGATTTTTCAATTTTTTTCGATTTTTTCAAATACGGCTCTAACGATTTTTTTCAAACTTTATATTTTTATTACATTTTTAATGTGTACTGATGTGAGATAGGTGATTTTCCAGTTGAATACTTCTAAAATGGGTTTCTTTTGTTTTTTTTAAATTATTTTTATTAACTCCTATTTTAAATATAACACCCGGTATATTATTACATTTTTTCATTCAGCTTAAAATTCTAGAGAAAATTTGTCTCTTCAACTAACTCTCTATTTTGTACCGTTTTTGTAGAATTTGCAATTTTTGAAAATTTTTGACAAATGGTTAAAAATTTAAAATCAAATCTGTGGCTAATTATAAGATCACTGTAAAAGGAAGTTGTGTGAGTGTATCACACCAGATTTTTTAATAAACTATTCACAATTTAACAGTAACTGTATCTAATGTATCATTTATTAAACAATTTTCAAATAGTTATGTTGTACTTTTAATGTATAAATCCCCCCTTGTACTTTTTAATTGCTAATTAATTTATTCTTTTAAAATAATTTCCTACCTAGAAATACTCTTATAGATAATTATCAGTCTCAAGAAGCTACCACTACAATATCTCTCCGTTTCTTCGCTTAAAGAATGTAGATTTCCAGGGGGCGCTGAGTAATTTTTTTTCTGAAAAAGGGGCGGTAAGCCAAATAAGTTTGGGAACCACTGTTCTAGTGGGCAATAATAACCACAGTAAGTACAATATTTCAAAGGTGAATAGTTACTTTCGGTTTTAAATTTGCAAAAGTTCTTAACTAATATTTTTGTTTACAGTATGACCAAACCATTTCTACAAGTATTGTTCTAGATAGAACATTATTCATACCAAGATATGCTGACCTATCCGACGTTACTTCTTTTCGAAGAAGCTTCTAACGTTTTTAAGATAAGATTTTAGGCGTGCTCATTATAGCGCTACATCTTGAGTGTAATTTTGGACAAATGTCATATTGACAGCATTATAAAATAAGCGCTCTTTAAAACTGACCTAACCAAAACTTGCAGTTTTTTTTTATTCGCCCAGTTCCTTCTTCTTTCACTATGCCCTTATACCCTTTCAGATGTCGGGTTTGGACTCCCTTATCCATTTTTTTCCATTTCTGTCTAGATTCGGCCAGTCTTCTCATGTCTTCTATCGGTTTTCCTCTTCTTGTACCTATCTCATTTATCCTTCCTATCCATGTTTTCTTGGGTCTTCCTCTCCTTTTCTTATGGTTTAATTTTGCTAATATTACTTTTTTGGTTAATCTGTTCTGGTCCATTCTTGATATATGTCCATACCAGCCCAGTTGTCTGTTCTCTATTTCCTTCAATATTGGTTCCTGGTCCAGAGTATTTCTGATGTCCTCGCTTTTGTTTCTGTCGAATTTTGTGACGTCTACTATTTTTCGACAGCGTTTATTGGAGATTCATGCTTCCTTTGGAGTGTCCATGATTCACAGCTGTATGTAATTATTAGTCGTGTAATGGTGTTATAAACTCTCAATTTCGTTATCTTGTCTATTTCTTTCTTTCCTAGTATCGTTCTATTAATACTGTAATCTACTCTTGTTGCCTTCTTTAGTTTGTTATTTATGTCCATGGTTATTATGTTGCGCAGTTATTCGAAACAGTTAACTTCTTCCACTTTTTCCCCGTTTATCTCTATACTTCAGTTTTGATTTTCTACCCTCTTATTTATGATCATGTGTTTTGTTTTCTCTGTATTTATGGTCATTTTTAATGTCTCAATTTCTTGTTGCCATATCCATGTCAGTGATTGCATTTTTTCTTGGTTATTCGCTATCAGGACAATGTCGTCCGTATAGAGGAGGGAGTCTACTGTTACTGGTATTAATTTCCAGAATCCTATCATTGTTTGATGTTCCTTTGATCTTTTTCTTGAGTTTTTAATTAATCTGTCCATTATATTTATAAATAATAGGAGGCTCAGGCTATCTCCCTGTTTTATTCCTTTATCTAACTTCAAGTTTTCTGATCTTTTCCCTTCTATTTGGACTTAAGCTATAACTTCTGAGTAAATCGATTTTATCACTTCAATGATTTTCTTTGGAATTTTGTATTGTTCTATTATTTCCCATAATATCTCTCGGTTGATTGAGTTAAAAGCAGCCTTCAGATCGATGACGATAATGTATAATACTTCTCCACTTTGAATTTTCCTTTCAATTATGTTTTTTAATATGTGTACATTATCATTTGTACTTCTTCCCCTCCTGAAGGTGGCTTATTCTTCTTCTAAAATGCTTTCAAAATGGGCTCTCAAGACGTTTTTCTACTATGCATGTATATAGTTTTAAGCAGAGTGATGATAAGCATATTGTCCTATAATTGTCAGTCTATCTGGTCACCTTTTTACTTCCTTTTACGATAAAGGAAGTATTGGATTCACCCCAAAAATTCGAAATTGAGTTTTCAACAGATCTTCACGTTTTATAGTCCCCTGATCCCAAAAAACATATTTTTTTTCATTGGTCTGTGTGTCTGTCTGTCTGTCTGTGAACAGAATATCTCAAAAACGAAAAGAGGTATGGCGTTGAAACTTCATATATAAGTTTTGTGTACTATGTAGATGAGACAGCAAGCTTTTGAAGAAAATCGCATAACCGGAAGTAGGTGTTTACTCTTGTGATTTTTCAGTTTTTTTCGATTTTTTCAAAAACGGCTCTAACGATTTTTTTCAAACTTTACATTTTTATTACATTTTTAATGTGCATTGACGTGAGATAGGTGATTTTCCAGTTGAAAACTTCTAAAGTGGGTTTCTTTTGTTTTTTTTTCTATTTTTTTTATTAACTCCTATTTTAAATGGAACACCCGGTATATTATTACATTTTTGAATTCTGCTTAAGATTTTAGAGAAAATTTGTCTCTTCAACTAACGCTCTATTTTGTACCGTTTTTGTAGAATTCGTAATTTTTGAAAATTTTTGACAAATGCTTAAAAATTAAAAATTAAATTTTTGACTAATTATAAGATCACTGTAAAAGGAAGTTGTGTGAGTGTATCAATTATAAGATCACTGTAAAAGGAAGTTGTGTGAGTGTATCACACCAGATTTTTTATAAATGGATAGTATTAGGTTTTTCTTCCAGTCTTCCGGTACTGTTTCTGATTTCCATGCTTCATCACAAATATTCCGTATCCAGTCTTTTCCTTTTTCTCCCAACCATTTAACCATTTCTGGGGCTATTTTATCTTCACCTGCCCTATTTTGATGTTTCTAATTTCTTCTTTTATTTCTTCCCTCGTTATTTCTTTCGTTTGGTCCTCTCCTTCTGCGTCTTGATTTTTATTTTCTTCCTGTTCATTTGTCTTTTAATCAAACTTTTCCCTGTAGTAGTCTCTCCAGATTTTTAGTTTTTCCCCTCGTTCAAAATGCAGTTGGTTATTATCGTCCCTGATTGCATATTCAAATTGATTTCTCTTCTTTCTTACTGATTTTATTTTGGACCAGAAAATCCTGGTGTTTGTTCTGAAGTTGTTATTTAGTTCCTTACCAAATTTTTCCCAGTTTTTCTTTTTTGCTTCTTTTACTCAACTTTTGAGTATGTTTCTTTTCCTGAGATAGTTTAACCTGGTCTCTTCATCTTTCTTAACTTGGTATTCTCTTCAAGCTTCCTTTTTCTCTTTTATTTTCGCTTTTAACTCGATACTTCACCAATCTGTTCTCTTGTGTTTGTGATTTATATTTGTATTACCACATACATCTGTAGCTGCTTGTAATATGGCATTTTTAAAGGTATTCCATTGGTCGTTTAGGTTCTTATTTGTCTTGATTCATTTTCTGCTACTCCTGACGGGTTATCTATTCTATCTCGGTATTCCGTTTGTAATATCGGATCCTTTAGTTTTTTCGTGTTTATTCTTTCACATATTAATTGCTTTTTGTCTTTAAAAATATGTTTCATACGTAGATCGGCTAGAACCAAGCTATATTGCGTTCCTAGCTCTGCTTTTTTTTCAGTTCTGATATCCCTTATTTCTTTCAGATCGGCATTATGTACTACGTAATCAATTAGGCTCTTTGCATTTCTTTCTGGTGCTTCAAAAGTGTATATATTCTGTGGTTTTTGTTTCCAGAAGGTGTTTCTGTTTATTAGGTCATTTATCTGGCAAAACTGAATCATTTTGTTTCAGTTTCTATTCTTTATATTTTCACCATATTTTCCTATGCATCCCAGCCCTGAGTCTACATCGTTTCCCACTCGCGCATTCCAGTCACCTGTTAATATTATATTCGGGCATGTTTCTCTTAGTTTATCGGTGGTTGTTTGTAATGTGTTGTAGAATTCGTATTCCTTTTCTTCCTCAGCGACCTCCTATCACTATGCCTACTCCTTCTTTAATTTTTTCTACCAGTTCTACCCCATCTTGTATTTACTATTTAATCTTATTGTCCCTCTTCCTGCTTTCCTAGTTTCACTTAGCCCCATAATATTTACTTTATACCTTTCCATTTCTTCTATTAGGTCTAATTCTTTTCCTTTTATTGATGTGATGTTCCATGTTCCAATTCTTATAACGTCGTTTTCATAATATTTATCTGTTTTATTCTGTTCGTTCATGTTTGTTTTATGTTTATCTGAATCAATTTTTTCCTCTTTGTTTGTTTTTGTCCGAGTTTATATATCTGTTCCTATTTGGGGATATTTATTATTGCTCCATTTGGTTTAGAGATTTTTAGCTGTTTTATTATTTTCTCAATTTTTGATGTTCGTCCATTTTCGTTGCTTTCCGTCGTAGGGTGGTCTGTCCGATATTTATCTTTTTCTAGCAGTTTTTTGGATTGTATTGTTGACGGCTCGTTTTTGAGATGTTCCTGAGCGTTTTGTTAAACTGGTCTTCCCTTGAATGAGATGATTCTTTCCTCAGGGGGGTTAGCATGGTTTGTGTGAAGACTTTCTTCTTAGGTATTACCGCTTTGGGTAATTTTGTTTCCTCGTCATCTGTAGACCTATTTCGTTTCTTGTTTTCTTCAGTGTCGTTTGATGGTGCGATCTCTTCTGCGTTTTTACCCTCAATATCTTCTATTTTCCACTCTTCTGCGTTAATTAATAGTTTATCTTTATTATTGTTGCCCTTGAACCCCCTTTTCTTGCTTCTTTCAAGTGCGAGATTAGTTTTTTCCTTATCTCTCTTGTCCTTTTATCTAGATCATCGCTCACTCCTATTTTGGTTCTTCGCAATTTGATTAGGTTTCTTAATATTTCTAGTTTTCTCATCATTGTTACTATTCTCACATTTATTGGTGTGTTCGCATTTTCATTGCGGGTTCCTATTCTTTTTATCGAGTCTATTTCATTAGCATCCATTTGTATTCCGATTTTTCTCACTATCTCGTTTAGAAATTCCTCTTTTAGGGTTGTTGCGTTTTCGTTGTTTTCTTCTAGGATACCGAAAATTATTATGTTTCTTTTCCTTGCTTTGTCTTCTAGTTTTTCTATTATTTCTGCTTGGAGATTTATAATGGCCTCTAATTCCCTTATTTTTACTGCCTGTTGTTTCGTGTTCTTGTTTGACTCGTCGATTTTTCCTTCCATTTGCAGCAATTTGCCAATAATATCTTTTAATGTTACTTCTTCCATGTTTAGTACGATTTATTTAACTGCCCAGTATAGATTTTCCTTAATCCATCCCTGTTCTTTGTTTACATATGAGCGATATTCCTGTTTACCAATATTTGCGCTGTGTGAAGCTGTCTTTACGCGATAGTGGGAGATAGCTGGTTTTATAGCGCAATAGCGCTCGACCTCGAATCAACCTTTAATAACTTCTCGGAAGGTCGTGGCGCTCTCAGTTTCTATTTTATTTCGTAAATAGTTAAATATGTTAGATCTTACTTTAGTTTGTTTTTCCTTTGGGGCCATTTGTATTTATTATGCCTTTGCACTTCACTAAATAGCTTAATTTACACTGCTACACCCGTTGTTTACCCAAAATGTGGCGTATAAGCAACCCCTAAATATGTTCATGTTAAGCGTCAGACATGACAAAGACATTAACAAAATATAAGGGATTATGGACATAATAGGAATTTGAGTAGAAATAATGCCACAGGAAAAACCAGATGGTACCCTCAATGCAAATTGTGTCAAGTTTATAGACACACAGAAATACTGAGCAAAAGAACCTCGATGTGTTAGATGTCCTGAAAAGCATCTGACAAGCAAGTGTAAAAAACCTAAGTATGTGCAACTGCAAATTACAGCGGCTGTGGGATAGACAAAAAGATGCAAAAAATAAAGAATAAGCAAATGAAAAAGACGCCTATACAGCCTCAAAGGGCTAATCAGCAAGTACCCAATAGGAAGATGAACATACAGAATAACAAAAATATACGTAAGAGTCAGGTAGTAATAGTAATAGGTAACAAAGAAAATAATAATAAAAATCAACAGAAACTACCTCTTGCACAAACCCTTCAAAAAATTTTAGAGAAATAAAATAAAATGAAAGAATGCATAACAAAAATACAAAATAGCACTAACGGAGCTATTCCAAAGCAGAAAAATGGCTACTGTTCTGACAATTATGGAATCGAGTGCCGCAACACCAACAAGAATTGCAAGCAGTCCTTGACATAGTAAAATTGATGTATGCCTAATTGCTGAAACGCACTTTACTAATCAATCATTTATAATATTCTACTTTACATCCTGAAAACACAACTAAAGAAGCAATTATAATTAAAGAAACCATTTTACACCATCCAGAAACAGAATATAAACTGAAGAAATACAAGCTGCAGCGGTAAGCATTAAAAGCAAAAATTATCAAATTATAGTAACAGCAATTCATTGCCCCCCGAAACCCGCTTTCAAGAAAAATTATATCTAAATTTCTAGAAAACCAACGGTAGAGCTTCATCATTGGAGGTGACTTTAATGCTAAGAACACACACTGGGGATCCAGATTGACTACTACCAAGGAGAAAGAACTCTTAGAAACAATCGGCCAACTTAGATGCGAATCATTATTATCTACAGGAAAACCAACCTAGTGGCCAATTGATCCCGGATCTCATTGACTTCTTTGTTATTAGAGATATATTTGCACATTATATGCATACAGAGGAAGGATGTGATATGAGCTCTATTAATAAATAAGCTCACAAACTAGCAAAACTTCAAACAAAATCTTGAAGAAAAAAATTAATCTTTCAATTCCATTACGGAATGAACAGCAATTAGACAATGAAGTTGGGCCAACAAGTAGCTTGGGATAATACCCCTAATATTAGACAAAGAATAAAAGAAAGCAACTACTCAAGAGAAATAATAATAAAGGCCTGATCTGAGAAAAATGAAAATTAAGAAGAAAACTATATCAAAAAAGAGCTCCCTTCAGACAAAACAATTCTAAAGAATGCCAATAAATGCTACATGTAAAAAACGAGTTAATTAGTGACTTGTTAAATGACAGCAGTACTGACTATTCCTCCCGGAAAGCCATTAAGTAGCTATAAAGAGCCATTATGCAAATTCTTCCGATTAGACACGAAGATGGAAGACGGGAGAGAAATAATGCTCAAAAATCTAACAGGTTTGTTAACCATTTAGAGAACACGTTCGAACCAAATGAAGAACGAGGTGATTCGCCATACCAATACAAAGAGACGTCCACATCAGACCCACCCTTCTTATATAGAGAAATAATCACTGAGATTAAAGAAAACATCAACCCGAAGGAAGCCCCATGGGTTTGACATAACAGAAAAAACTCTAAAACAGCTTCCAAGAAAAGCAATAGCAAAACTGACCCATCTGACTGAAGTATATAGCGTTAATGTGGAAAGTAGCAAAGGTCATAAAGATCCCTAAACCAGGCAAACCACCTCAAGAAGTGTCATCTTAAAGGCCCATCTCCCTGCTGGCTGTAATATCAAGCTGTTGGAAAAGTTATTATTAAAAAATTAAAATCTATCATAAAAAAACAAGAATTGATCCCAACCTATCAATTTGGGTTTAGGGAAAGCCATTCCATAATTGATCAAGTCCATAGGTTAAGATATACACAGTGGGCAAAAAAAACGGTATATTGCAATTGCCGACCAGTGAGGAGACGCGTTGTCATGGTGGAACAGCACTTTTTTCTTCAACATGTGTGGGCGTTTTTGGACAATTTCTTCTTTTAAACGATCCAATAATGCAGCGTAATATTCACCTGTGATGCTTCTTCCCTTTTCAAGGTAATCAATGAAAATAATACTGTGTAAATCTCAAAAAACAGTGGCAATAACCTTGTCGGCCAATAAGACGGTTTTGGCCTTTCTTGGTGCTGGAGAATCACCATGTTTCCACTGTTTCAATTGTTCTTTTGTTTCAGGGGTGTAGTGTGTAATGCAGCATACTGTGTGAAGGATGAATTTAATTTAATAATAATATCCAGATATCCAATGGGTATCATGTGATAACAGTTGTATGTTTTTAACTGATGGGGTTGCAATGGGCAACCAGAGTGTTGTTTACATGAAGTAGAAAAATATCTTGAATATATAATCAACGAAAAATAATCACGTTAAAGAGTTAGATTCCCAATAATTGTGAAGAGTAATAATTGGAAATTTGATACGTAATAGCAATACAGTATTCTTTACGATCAAATTTGACTGAGGGTCACAAGTATTATTCAAAATAGAATTCAAGATTGTTTGGAGCCATTTGAAGTGGTATTTTTACTTCAAAACTAGTAAAAAAGTGCAAGTGAGTGTTTGTGGTATCCTGTAGAACTGTCTATCCACATCTTAAGGGGTCAAAGAGCTGCAACGAGTTTAATTTGGTCGTGAACAACTCAAAGGAGGTGTTTGCAGACTAGCATTCAGTTAGGTTAACTAGGTTAACTACAGGCCATAGTTTTCTTCCCTGTGATGGGGACTTCCCAGATCAACTGGCAAAAAACCATCCTATTGTTTATAAGCCATATCAGTTGACCGATGTTATTACTAAAGCCTAAATTAAAATCCTTTTAAAGTGGTTTGGATGCATCAGACTTTCTTTAAGGATTTCACATCTTTGGAAACAGGTATATGGAAAGACCCCAAATGTAAGATTACGGAAAGCTTATGGTTTCAACTTAGTGCAGGTACTCCGATTACTTTAAGAAAAATCTGAAAAGGGCTTTATACAGAACTTCGCTCGCAAATGCGGTTCTCATCATTTAGGTCCACGATGACTGTGGTGCGCATTGATCACTGCACATTTCTATCCTTTAAAGATACTCACCCAGTATCTGTAGGGTCGAAAAAATGCCTATTTTCATCAAGAGTAAAATCTTAAGCTATACATATACAAAATATTACTTTTATCTAATAGTTCTTGAGCTAAAGCAAAAATAGATAGTTTATTTTTTTAAGTAAAGTACAGCAGAACCATTCTAACTCTACTGACATCAACTTGTTAACCTGATTTAGATAAAATGACAAGATACATCAAGGGCATACTCAATTCTTCGAATAATCCAAAACCTACATTACACATTGCAGTGTGAAGACAAATTTTACCAATTCTTGTAATTGCCACTACTGATTTCTCGATATTTATGACATAACCAAACTTTATATAAAGTACATTTTTTTTCTATAATATTCAAGGTCAACTTTCTAGGGGATAAGTTGCATTCCTTGCAGGGTCCCTAGTAGGGATGTCGGCGGGTACCCGGGTCGACCCGGGTAATAGTCAACCCGGGTATATTTTCAGGACCCGGGTACCCGACTAGTAAATTATGTAATGCCCAAAAACTCAGCCTTTTTCGGAGAAGATAATAAAAACTTAAAAAGAATAAGAATAAGTTCTAGAAAAACACAACAATGCAGTAATAACAAGAATCAACCCATCCCATACCAGAGAATGTTGATTATTGTTTCATGTAAGGCAATAAATCCGCTTCACAGAAATATTCAACCCGTCAATAGCACCATTAAATCGCATCAGTATTGGTTGAACTAACATAAACATCATCTGTGTGATGTTGATGCTGCTACCAATTTCGCATAAAAAGTCACGTACTTGAATTTGATAACACTTGGAAGTCTGAAAATATTTAGGACAGACGACTTGCAGTTTGAATTGGCGAGTAGGTACTATTTCAAATTAGTTCACTTGAAAACTCGCGGCATTAAAATGCTTAGAGCATAGAGTTTGAA
This sequence comes from Agriotes lineatus, assembly GCA_940337035.1. NCBI lineage: Eukaryota > Metazoa > Arthropoda > Insecta > Coleoptera > Elateridae > Agriotes > Agriotes lineatus. The sequence continues at coordinate 131,392,193 of OW679198.1, read as the reverse complement.
CATTGTATGAAACTACACAAGTACAAACAAATACGAAAACAATGTCATAAAAAATCGCCTGTATGAAAATATTTTCATTCGCCAGAAAATAATAAGGCAAAATGTTAATTCTTCGGGTACCCGAGGGTACCCGGGTACTGCTTTCGGGTACCCGGGTTTGATTTTAGACCGGGTACGACATCCCTAGTCCCTAGTTTTAATAATGTTGGTACATAGATTTTTAGTTCTTTTGTTCCACTAAAAAAATGATTTGTCATTTTGACAGATATGTCATAATTTAATATCGCTTGCTTCATTTTTGCATTTAAAACATTTCTTGGTTTTCTTTTTTTATCCGATTTTATTGATGATGATGATGATGATTCCATGTTAAAAAAACAAATTTGTCAAGAGTTCAAATTAAGAAACTTTGACATTCATCATTGACACATAACCATAATTTTGAAAAAGTTCTACCAACACGAGGTATACATATTTCCTAGCGTTTTAATCACATATCTACCAACATTGTAACACTTTGACAGTTATTATAGAAAGAAAACGTACTTTATATGACATTTATATCACTTCATATATTACCAAATTAGTGGAATCGATTATGATCACAGCACCTTCCATGGCCTACCTCAACCTCAAAGCTAGAATGGTTCTGCTGTATATTCGATTTCGAGGCAGGTAGACATCTAATGCACATGGAAAATATCGTCTTCCTTCAACAAATTTTTGAGCTATAAGTAGCACCAACAAACCTGCCAACTGAAGGTGAAAATTTTCAAAATCTACACGATATGTGTGATTATTTTTTTCGTAGCGATCTCAACCAATCAGAAGGCTGGATTTAGTTAAGTTATCTTGTATAATTTCGATTATACAAAATCGATTATACTATAGTAACTTCACTAGGCAACGCAATACATAACTTTTGTCAACTTGATGTTGTTTTTATAGAGATTACTTTCAGCTAGTTTAATACAAACAAATCTAGCTACCAATAAAATATTTATTTGCTCCTAATATTAAAATTTACTCAAAAAATAATCAAATCGAATACAATGCGTACTTCGAACAGGTTATACGTCTCAAACTTCCTGCGCAATAACAAATCGTGTCAGTTTGACAGAATAACCCTCCCGCTGACGCGGTCGGACTATTTAACCTGTCAAACTGACACTCTTTTATTATTGTGCAACAAGTTATCGACATATAACCTGATAATCAGGCCTATTCCCTAACTTCAAATCGAATAGAAGTGACTCAAATCGAATAGAGGTAGGGCGATCGAATAGAAATGGTTTGCAATTCGTATTCCGTAACTCCGCTGGGCTTCGATCGTAGAAATAACCCAAGCCGCGTCGGTAGAAATCGAACACGATATGTACGAGCTCGTCGAAGTTACTGAAAACGCATCGAAATTGCTGTGGTACCTGCGCAGTGCTGCTGTCAGTACGACTTTCGCGGTTTTTATGAGTTTAGACAGTTGTTTTTGTTTTGCGTTTGAACGTTTATTTACTTATGTTTATGAAATAAATAATGACAGCGAACGAGGTAAATCCAGGCATTTTTCTTGGAGGAGAAATTAAACGGTGAATTCAATTATAAGTGATATCACATGTAGTTAACCTATAAAATGTTTTTACTTTGTGAACCTGTACGAACTTTGTTTTAATTAATTTGATTTTGCAGGCAGCTGTTTCAGTTGGAACGACGTTCCATACGAGATAGGAGCAATCCCTTTAAAATCCCAGAAGGATTATTTATTAAATTATATCGGATACACATTTAGTTATCAATAATCTTATAAAACACATTAGCGTGTTTTCGGTAGAACCACAAAGAACTACTGCTGTTCCAGATTATTTTAAGGTCATTATAAAGTAGCAAAACATTCTGACAGAAAATCGTTAAAATTTATTCAGGCTAGTTTACATGCACGCGGGATGTTCGGCGTGATTATTTCCTGAATAAATAGATAAAATTCAGTTGGTGAAGCACTTTTAATAATCAGGCTAAAATTATTCAAAGCGATTAAATTTTGACACATTTTTAACAGCGGTTAAATTTGGACGTTTGAATTTTTATCATTATTAAACTGAAAGAAACCATAGTGATTACGCATTACTATGGATATGAAGGAATAATCACTGTAATTTCTACCACCAGCTGGAACTATTCATCCTCGTAACACTGCAAATAAATTGAAATAGCCGTTATATTAGACCGTTTCAAACTGTACCTTTTCGTTCTGTGGCGCCTGTCGGACTCTGCTTTAAAGCTTATTATTGCTTGCTAATGCAGCGTTGCCAGATCTATGTAAACAGCCACCGATAGAAATCGTCTGAACGCCAGTAACCGACTTCTATTACGGTTAGGGAATACCACTAATCGTAAACTGTAGGCGCAGTAGAAGTCGGTAATTCCGATTCGTAAACATTCCGATCCGATTTGACCACTTCTATTCGATTCAAGGAAAGTTAGGGAATAGGCCTGAATGTCGAAGTACTTATAGTATTACTTCTGATTATATTCCACTGGAGTTTGTCAAATTTAACAAGTTAAGTGCTATCTGGACAAGGCTTAGGCATGCGGAGTACCAGGTACCTTAGACACCGACTGTTTTGGTCATATGGCCAAAGTCCTACTTATAATGTTGCCGAGACTAAGGAGTTCCAACCCTAGCAAGGGATCTTTTACATGCTACACATCGTAGTAGCATGGGACCCTCGGATTTACATCACTTTCGAATGATGGCATTCTGTAGAAGTTTTCATCAGCATTTTTTTATTTTTAAAAACCTCACTGGGATCGAATTCTCGACCCTTAGATCAGTAGCCAGCAGCAGGTGCTATATAATTATATTAATCTGTTCTGTCAATACAATAAAATTTCTAATAGCATCTATTTTGTTTAAGTACATTGGGAGTCAGCATTGCACCTTGAACATACAACGTTGTTACAGGCTTTGTCTACAATAATTGTTCCTATATATCTGTAAATTTCACAATATAAATTTTGTTATTATATTACTATGAACTAGGGCCCCCACAACTTTATGCGAATTCCTACCTTTAATAAAAGAAAGTGATTGGAAAAAGGGTGCTCCAAAATTGACGTATTGAATAAAAATAGTGCTGCCTGTGCACGACCTTAGGCTTATTAAAATGTACAAATATTCTAATGCAAAGGTAAACAATTTTGTGTCCCTATTTTATTTTAACTATATGCAATAATATTCAGCTGCTCCGATGAACATAATACTCTGACTCAGGGTTACGTCGCTAGATTAGAAATACTGGGTAGAGAAAACTAACTTTTAGTAGCGCCAGTTCAACTCGGATTTTATTTGTCAACGCACCAATACTAAATCTGAAGTAGCTAACCTCAAAAATTGACATGAAACACAAAGTGGTGTGCACTCGTATATATCGCAATAATTGATTTAAATCAATGCCAAAATCAGCAAAATACCTCAGGTAAGCAATAATTATTCTCACATAGCAACAGTGCCAACGGCTTTTGTTCTAGCGTGACGTACAAGTAACGCCAACATCAATTGTTTTACCTTGCAAACGAATGGACAATTTTCCTTGGAATTCCTACAAATTCTAATGACGTGACGTCGATTTCTGGGTTCTGAGATGCACTGGATAATCGGGAACTGCGGCAATGCGTAGTGGAAACTCCAATTTCGCAGGCTCAAGCAAAATAAAAAGGCCGTGGACGATGAAAATTGCGCAAAATACCTGGTTTGCAGACCCTTCCGAAGCTGGTCGCACCTCTCAGGGGAGGCCAACACGTTTTCTCGGTTGCTAAAGGCCTGATGACTTGAATCTCTGCCTAAAGTTCTGCGTGGAGGACTCCTCTAGATGTTGAAGACACCAAACTTGGCTCCAACTAGCTGCTGAAGGCGGTATCGACTCTCGAACGCAGCCCGTATCTGGACCGCATCTGCCTGGATTTTGTTGACGACGAATAAGCCCAAAGTACACCACTTGAACTCTGGAAAACTAGTTCCAATTGTGCCCAACACTTTTGTGGTTAAATAGAACCAAACCTTGCACTAAATAAATGTGTTTTTATTAACAAAAATTAAATTTTTCTGGGAGCTGATGTAGAACAATGTTAACAGCTTGGGCAATTCCAAAGCTCTTTCTGTGGTTGTTAAACAAAAGAAGGTCTGGTATCTTAGCAACATATCACCACAATTGTTTAAAAGAAATAAGGTTTGATACTTAAAATTAACTTATAGGATAAGGTTTTGATAACATCTTTTTCTTAGGTTACAATGCACTACACTGAATACTCTGCTCTTTCACTGTGTTTTTAACCGCACTGTTATGTTCTGTAGATTATTATGCACTTAATAATGTCCTTCGTTCTATTTCTTTGCTATTCGTAGGTTGCTCTTTTGCAACATTTCTTGTCGGTTGCTTCTTGCAACGTTTCTAATCCTCGTACTGCATTGCTATACCCTTCAGTTACTTTGCCATTCTGGTCCTAACTTTCTGACCACTACACTGCTCATAATTTTGTACTTGTGCAAACCATTTCGTACAATAACAAACATAATACTGCAAACGTTAACGCTACCATCGCCAGATGCATTCGCACTTCCAAAACCTCGTCAAATCTGAGCCCAAGAGCGTAACCCTTTTGAACTAGCTTTTCATGTTACCTTTGCCTCAATTTGTGAAACTCAGCTGCACCCATCAGTGCATTTATTTCAATAACAGTAAGCTAAGCTTGCACTAATTAAAATCATTAATTATGTGCCTCGGTTTGATTTTTAATGCATTCTAGTTCAATTGGCAAGCAGAATTGTAGAGAGCACAAAACCATTGCACGTATAACTACAAAAGTATTATTTTTGCCTGAACATTCTTTGTTTTTTTTTTTAATTCTGCCATTCAATGTTTTTGTTATATGGAATTTTGTTATATAAGCTATTCTGTTCATTCAATTAGTAACCATTTAACATTAAGACAATTCCCTACAAAAAAGCTGCAAGTTACAAAACATATTTTAAACTTACGGATCAAACAGCAACTGGCTGATATATTCTTTGGGCATTCGCGGCAACTGATGCGAGAACACATTCTGCAAGCCTATTAGCCACAGCATAGTCTGTTTAGTTACAGGAGCAGTCAAACTGTTTCCCACAACATGAAATTCGATGATCTTCCGCTTCTCTTCCAGCTTGGGGGCCTCGTCTCGAGCAGCAGCATTCTCAGAGAACACCACCTAAAGCCAAACAAAGTTAGGCTGCTACCCTAACAGCGCGAAGCCCTTACATCCGGTCCGGTCATATGATTCGGATCGTCGATTGTGGCAATGATTTCAGCCACAGTTTCACTGCTGAGGTCCTCAAACTGCTCCTCTACTTTTCTCTTCTTAGATTCCCGAAAGATGCCGTCGCTCTTCCTTTCGAACTTCCCACCTGCGTTCAAGGTAATGGTGGTGTAGCCCTCTTTGTCGCTTGGGATTAGCTTTTCAAATTCCCCAGGCCGCTTATTAACCACTGTTTCTGTAAACCCTAATTTAAATTGACAGCATTATGTAAATCAAACTTTTTTACTTGTATCAAGTAGAGACTGCAAGTGGGGTGAAGGAACCTGCTTAAACTCTGGGTCCCAAATTGGCGAATTCACTGCATATATTTCCTCGTCTAACTGATTTAGAAATGGTGGGAAGTGCGTTAAAACCATTACCTAAGAGATCAAAAAATTGTGGAAATATGTAAAATTTACCATAAATGTATGCCCATACCCTTCTTTCTAGAGGCATTCGCTCACGCTCTTGATGAAACTGGTCCATTATCTGCCGTCTAACATATTTAAATACTGCTCTTAGAAGGGGGCGCCCAAATACTTGTGTTGTGTCATAATGTGGAAGAGAGTCGCAAAAAGCTGGGATATGACAGAAGACTAACCATCTGAAATGTGTCTTTTATAAAATGCCGTTTACATAATAGAGAACGGGTGTTCAACAAAAACAAAGGATTCAGACTGTTGGTTATCTCTACCTGTTGCAAAGCTAGGTTGTTTTCTACGTGACGCATAATTCGTTCATATAAAAACAATACAGCGTACTCAATTTTAAATTATAATTAATAATTGTACAATAACCAATCCTGCATAAGGTTTTATTTATGCCCCCCTATAAACAAGTTGCAACAACCACCAACACAGCATATTTGACACATAAATGACCGCGCATAATAATAACTAGATAGCGCAGTTGAGCCATACCCTGCACTTAAAAAAAGCAGTCACAACACTCTGGACCCCCTTTTTTTTTAACACCCCTTATAAAAAGTAAAGTCACCTTGTGTATGCAATTGTATACACAGTAGCTTCTTCTTGGCTTACAACTTGTTTTTGGCTACTTGGCGAAGGGAAATCCCAGGTATTAAGACAATGAAGGAATATTTTGGCTAATTCGTATATTGTCTTCCATTCTTGCTGGGGGAGGTGTGAGAACTTATACATAACTAAGTTAGTGACGGCTTTGTGTATCGAAGGTTTCTCAAATGGTGGTTGGCCTAAAGGGCCCTCCACCACTGGATTATCCAGAGTTAAAATACACTTTCGAAGAAGCTGCAGCAAATAACATAGAGAAAAGATTGCAAAGAAAGCACACTAAAATCTACCTTAAATAAATAACTGTAGACCTTCTTGGTATCTGGATTTTCTTCCCTATTCATAGAAGTATATATATTATCGACATCTACAACCATGCCTAAAAGCCTGTTGATATCTACTTCTGTTTTATTTCTAAGATGGGTAATGTGCAGTTCTAAAATTGATAAATAATACTAGTTGCAACAGGCATATAACTAAAACTTACCTAAAGGATGTTCACAACGACAGGGGTCGTTAAAGGAAGTATTGGGCAAGGCATTTTCTGTCTTTTTCCAACCAGTACAATCGCATTTATCACACTAAAACGATAATCATAGAATTCGCGGCCAAATCTCTCAAGCCCCAAATTCGGAACCCCAAAAAAACTTCATTAATTACGTCCAACCTTACCTGACACTTAGAGTAAATTGCAAGCTTTAAAAGCTTCCTGTTGTACGGAAAACTGAGCACGGCTTGCTTACGCTGCTGGATCCGCTGGAGATTAGTCTGCCGAGAAGCCTGTTCTGGCTTGACGTTTGTTTGATGCATTTGATTACTATGGATCTCGCCAGTTACAGACATTACTTCGGAACCATCTAACAGGTGATGCGGATCCAAACTAGACATTTTATGCCCGCTTACAGAATAGGCAGCTCTGCCTACTTGTAGGTTATGTTGCAGTTATCTAAAATTTAGTTTTGCTCCATTATTAAACTTTTAAAATTAGCGAAGTTTATCACAGTTTTTATACATCAGTTTGTATGTTGTTTATTAAAAATTTAAATAAATAAAGTAATTACACTATTTGCACTGCAAAACCGGTCGTTCGGTATACACACCATATGTTATACTTAGTATTTCCTACTAAACGCATATTCCTGAAAAACCACTAACTAATATAAATAAACTATGACGCCTTCAAGCCCTGTTGCCCAAATAAATTATTCTATTCTATGATATGATAAATATAGCTATTTAATACCACATGTTCATTTAAAAGGTCCATAAGGGGCGGCTGTGGAAATTCAAACATGAATAATATGATATGTTTTTCGGACTTTTTCCACTGTCTAGGGTGTAAATATAATATGATGGTGGCATATACATATTGGTATTGAATATATGGATGGTGGCACTGTAAGTCTATGTCAAATTCGAGGTCATCAGGTTAGGTTTTCCGTCAGTTTTGACACACGCGGGCTTAAAACGCTTACTCACTCGTGTTTTAACTCTGCCCTACTCGTGACTAAAGACTAGCTTTTCGCACTTGTATCGTAAATTACTATTTCCGTTGATAGTTTATTATTTATGGATTTCGTTAATGCATACAAAATCATTCATTAATAGCCCTTATTAATGCTTTTTTTTTATTTATAAAATCTAATGGATGATTTTCTATTAATAAACGATTTAGAGGTTTTAAGTGTCAAACTTTTGTCATGCAATAAAATAAAATTGTCTCCAATTTAATAAGATACGATCAACGAAAAACTGTTGTAACTAACTCGTGTGTTAATTGGCGGTTAATAATCTCAACAATTATCTCGATTTTATTAATCGCTCTCATTAACACACTTGTTTGTTAAATAACTATTAATACTAGGAACTAAAAGTGTTAAGCGGCACTATACTCGAGAGTAGAGGGAAGTGGATGGTTCTGGAACCTCCCCCACCACTTGACCTTGAGTTCAACACAAGGCCACGTTCAAGCCCAAGGCCACGTTGAAGGCATGGCCACGTTCAAGCCCAAGATCACGTTCGGAGCGAGGCCACCGACAGTAACCTTGAAGAATGAGTATAACAGGAGATGTAGTTTTGTGTTCAGTAGTGTATCGTGTGCTGAACGAGCGCGGCCAACAAAACAAAAGGTTGCTGTTGTCATACGTGATGCAAAGTGCGGCACCAAACCATTCACTAGTTGCCATCGACTTGTTGAACATGCTACCAATACAATTTTTGGTTGTTCTCGCTGCAGTTCATGATGAGATTCTCTACGTCCTTCACCCGCCACGGTGCAGTTCAGCTTCTTTCGCAATGATGGAGTGCACAACGTGACGTGGCGTAAAATGGATACCAGTTCCTTGACAACTATTTCCGTTTTTAAAATACAAGTGAACAACTTTACTGAACATAACGTTTTAAATTTCAAGATAAAATACCATTTCCCTTCATATGCGGTAGATGCGAATTGGCAAACGATTTTGCTAAAAAATAAACCTGATGTCTTGAAGAAGCTGCTCTCACCCGCGGATAATTCCTGCTGTATATCTACTATTGTTTTAAGCACTATTTTATTCGGTCTAATGTGTATGTCTGTAACGTATTTCTTAATCTGTTGGTATTATAATCATTTAGTCTAGCCACTACTGTAATTACTCTTTGTATGCGCATCTTAAATAAAACTTTATTAAATTATGTGTATCTTTCACTCTACGAAGGTACTCTGGATGAGTAACCAAATATTCTATCAGACTCGATGGTCTAGCGATAAAGATACCCTCGGCTGCAGGTACCACTGCGGATGAACAGGGGGACCTAGGTTCGAATCCTAGTCGAGTCATAATTTAGACATGAAATATCCTAGACGTTTAATTAATAAATGTGTTAAGCGCAGTCTGTTCTAAGCACTACTTAACTCTTTCTATGCCCTTGGCCGTAAACGCGATCTTGACCTTGAATTTTTTTAACGTGACGTAACCTCGAACGCGGGTTTGACCTTGAACGTGGCCTCGCTTCGAACGTGAGCTTGGGCTTGAACGTGACCTTGGGCTTCGAACGTGAGCTTGGGCTTGAACGTGAGCTTGGGCTTGAATGTGGCCATGCCTTCAACGTGGCCTTGGGCTTGAACGTGGCATTTTCTTGAACTCAAGGTCAAGTGGTGGGGGGGAGGTTCCAGAACCATATACTTCCCTCTACTCTCGAGGTCGGGATTCACGTGGAACAGATACCAGTTAGCCCCATCGTGGAAAATTGCACGGAACACCTCTCGACTCGAGTGCTAGGTGGAGAAGAAAGCCCGTCTCCCAAAAATTCGGCGACCTGGTAGCCCTGAAAGTTGACTCAGCGCTTTCACACGTGCGCGCCGGTTGCCTTTATCAGAATATACGGAGACATTAATGTCCTTAACAGTTTTTTTTATCGTCTCAACGATGCCGAAACTTTATGAGCACTTCCGAATTCTTGTCGCCTGCTATCTTAAGACAACAGTCGAAGCCAATTTGTTACTACAATGGAAAATTTACGCTGACGAATTGCATCCCAAGAAAAGTTTACGGTCGTCTGTACTGCATTTTTGCTTGCTATGATCGGAACTCTTGCCTAATTGTTAGTACAATAAATTCACCTAACATTCTCTAATTAAATCTACAGCTGTATACTCAAAATCATTAATATTGAAGTAAATAAGGGATTGATGTGAATACGTTATGATAGCCCTGTATATAAACGTGTGCTGTGCCTGCATGCTGCTTCTCTGCTTCACCTTTTCATCTGACGTGTCGTCACCTCATCATTTATAACGCAGTTATAAGCAAATAAACAGGATCGCGGTCGTGGGCGAGCGGTTGAAGCGTCAGCTAGTAATCGAATTCCACTTAAAACCGCGAGTTCAAATCCCACCGGCTACATTGTTTTTTTTTAATTTGTGAAATTATGTTTCAGTATTGATATTTGCGCCTAAGTATATTTTGTGCATAATTTTGAATACTCTGTCGTGTACTGTTTTTGTTAAAGACGTTATAGTTATTAACGTCGTTAGGACGATATATAGCAAATAATCAACGTCGTCGCATTTTGTAATACATCTGTCCACTAAATTAATGCAACTGTTAATGTCAACATTTATAAAAAATTCTTAATTGTAGTCTCAAATTCAATTTCTTTTTTGGAATGTGCTTCAAACCTATAAAAAATAGCAAAAAAGCTACTAATAAAAGTTAGGCTAAGAAATGGTACTTGGCAAAAATATTGTGAAAATATATTTGAATCGGTTATTACTAAAACACCCTAAGTCATATTTTGGAGAAATTGCGTTTGAGATGAAAATCGATAAACTTGACATATTTACATCGTTTGGTGCTAAAATCCCCTTAGTCTGCATGTTGTATATATGACTAATCAAAGGCCGCCAAACAGCATGTAGTGCTAAAACACCCTAAGTCAAAGTGAGTTTTACTATTTCAAAGTTTCATCACATGAGATATGACTCTGAAAAACTTGGTTGCATACAAGCCTCACAATTTATAAATGGCATGGTGTGGCACACTTTTTCTTTGGAACATCCCAAACGAAAGAAAAACACACCAGTGGAATTCCCAAAAGCAAAGGCCTATTTGACACAACTTCCTATTGTAGCTACTAAAGTCGAGCACCTGAAAACGTTGTTGCAGTGGGTTGACGAGGAGTATAAAGCATTTTATGAAGAAATCATAAACTCTGGTATTGTTAAAGAACCAAAAAGAAAATAAACTTCAGTTGATATTGTGTGTTATATTTCATGTATTTCAAAAACCCACTAAGTCAAAATGTGTAATCTAAGTTTTGTTAAAAACTGAATTTTTTTTGTAAACTTTTTTTGTTACAAGTGGTTTATACATGTCTTATAAATATGTGTAAAATAAAAAAATACCATTTATTTCATGTATATGTTCACCAGACGTTTTTTTCGTTTCCTGAAAAGTTACTAAAAATGACTTAGGGACTTTTAGTAATAACCGATTCATTTACAATATTTACATTTAAAAAATCTGGTGTGATACACGCACACAACTTCCTTTTACAGTAATCTTATAATTAGCCAAAAATTTGATTTTAAATTTTTAGCATTTGTAAAAAATTTTCAAAAATTACAAATTTTACAAAAACGGTACAAAATAGAGTGTTAGTTCAAAAGACAAATTTTCTCTAGAATTTTAAGCTAAATTCAAAAATGTAATAATATACCGGGTGTTCTATCGAGAGATCCCAAAAAAACTGTTCCTCAGCGGGCTGTGGAAATTCAACGTATGAATAATATGTTGGTGACACTGTACGTCAATGTCAAATTCGAGGTTATCAGGTTAGGTTTTCCGTCAGTTATGACACAGAATGACGCAAATCCTAACCTATTAACCTCGAATTTGACATTGACGTACAGTGTCACCAACATATTATTCATACGTTGAATTTCCACAGCCCGCTGAGGAACAGTTTTTTTTTTTGGATCTCTCGATATTTAAAATAGGAGTTAATTAAAAAGTAGAAAAAAAACAAAAGAAACCCATTTTAGAAGTATTCAACTGGAAAATCAGCTATCTCACATCAATACACAATAAAAAATTTATAAAAATGTAAAGTTTAAAAAAAATCGTTAGAGCCGTTTTCGAAAAAATCGAAAAAAACTGAAAAATCACAAGAGTAAACACCTACTTCCGGTTATGCGATTTTCTTCAAAAGCATGGATGTCGCATCTACATAGTACAGAAAACTTATATATGAAGTTTCAACGCCATACCTCTTTCCGTTTTTGAGATATTCTGTTCACAGGTAGACACACAGACAGACCAATGAAAAAAATAATATGTTTTTTGGGATCAGGGGACTCGAAAACGTGAAGATCTGTTGAAAACTCAATTTCTAATTTTTGGGGTGAATCCAATACTTCCTTTATTGTAAAAGGAAGTAAAAAAGTAAGTAGTAATTTACTACAGGGCTTTGTTCTCTCCTTAGCAGAGCAGGGCCGCCGCTACCATGTGTGCGTTGTGTTCAAAACACGCAGGCGGCCGATTTAAAGGGGCGGCCGCCGCCGATCCTAATGCAAAAACAAAAGTAAAGTGTAAAGTCCTCCAAATAAATAAATCCATCAAGCTTTAAAAACGAAAATCTCTAATATTCTAAGACGAAAATAAACCGAAAGTATGTCTTTACGAAGTTTGTACTGTATCCTGTATCCCGGCCTTAATAAAACCATTGATAAAACCCATAAAAATATCATAACACAAGCAAAGAAACACTGAGTCGTATTACATTTACAAAGGTGAGTCTGCCAACATAGTCGGTGACAGACGCTGCGTCGGCAAAGCACTGACACAGAATAAAACAATTGTTTTATTCTGTGGCACTGATATTATGACTGTTCCTTGTTCCTTGAAAAACATTACAGTGGACCAATCTAATAATTGGGCTTTTTAGAGCACGAGAAGTACCTACCCGAGAATACTTGCTATGGGCTATGGGTTTGTTTATTTCTACGCGTCCCATGTAATGATTTTTAATTTTTAGTATAACAGCCCTTTCCGATCGGATAGTTTTGCAGGTTTTGCGTGTGCGGTGTGCCGTGCAGATCGACTAAGATTTTTAAATGTGACAACACTTTGACGTTCGCAGATTTTTACCTAAAACGTTCGTAGTTTCGGTGTAGTGCAATTTTGTGTACGTATTATTGAGGTTTTCATTTCCGACACGGAAAAATGTCCGACAGAAAAACCAAAAGACTGTCCGGTTATCAGTATAAACAAAAAAAGAAAGCGAGGCTCGAAGAACAGCAAAAACAAAGTGGTGCTTTAGAGAAATATATTAAAACTGGAAGTAATAATAGTGATATTAAAAGTGACAATTCAGCAACTAAATTTTCAAAAAATGTAAATAACGACAATGTAAATTTTGGTGCATCAACATCCACTTCTGAGGGTACCGGGTGTCTAAGAGATGACTCTGTCGTGTGCTGGGAGGCAGACAAAGAAATACTATTTGCTGAAAAAGTTCATGATGTTGATAATTACGAAAAAGATGAAAAGGAGGAAGTGAAGGAAGAAAAAGAAGAGGAGGCAACTGAAAAAGGTATGGGCGTGGAGGCTTTAAGTACTTTGAAATCTTTAGAAAAAGACGTCGCTTTTTATTTAGTTTATGACGATCCTGGTAAATGGCCTATAAACCTAACCCACAGTACGGTACAATATATCATTGAAAATTTCCCAAATCAAGTTAAAAACGCAGCATTTCCTAGAGATAACCAAAACAAAAGATTTTCGGAGTCATATTATTACCGTACTTTAAGCAATGGTGAAAAAATCCACCGTCCTTGGTTATTATATTCTTTATCTTTAAATAGTGTATTTTGTGCTCCTTGTAAACTATTTTGCACCGACGCCACGGAGAAAAAAGAGCGTATATATGGTGAGGAAGGAGTCAAGGATTGGCAACACTTGTCTTTAATCTTGAAGAGGCACGAGAACAGTTTAAGCCATATTAAATGTGCTAAAAAAATGCATGATTTAAGTGTAGCACTGAAAAAGGGTACAACAATCGACTCCTCCAATCAGCGATTATACGAACTAGAAACAAGTCATTGGCGTGCCGTTATCGAAAGACTGATGCTTATTGTCAGATATTTATCTCGTCAGTGCTTGGCCTTTAGGGGTTCATCACAAAAACTGTTTCAGCCAAATAACGGAAATTTCCTCCAACTGACCCAGATGATTTCCAAATTTGACGCTGTTCTTTCCGAACATTTACGAAGAATAGAATCCAAAAATGATAAAAACGCGCCTCACTATCTAGGGTGGGAGCACCAAAACGAAATGATTCAGTTATTGGCAACAACTATACAAGAAAATATGTTAGACAGAATAGGAGAATCAAAATATTTTTCTATAATTCTGGATTGCACCCCAGACATTTCACATACGGAACAAATAACTGTTATAATTCGATGTGTTCCTTGTGCCACACCAGTTAAGATTTATGAACATTTCTTGGGATTTTGCCCGATTACAGATGCAACTGGTCAAGGATTATATGAGTTTTTAGTAAAAAAACTTGAAGAGCTAAAACTGGAAATGCATAATTTACGTGGACAAGGTTATGACATTGGGGCTAATATGCGTGGGAAACACATAGGACTACAAAAAAAAATTTTGGACGCTTATCCAAGAGCATTTTTTATTCCTTGTACAGCTCACAGTTTAAATCTTGTTGTGAACGATGCAGCTAAAGTAAGCTTTGCATCAGTTGACTTTTTTAATTTAATTCAGGAATTGTACGTTTACTTCTCAGCGTCAAATCATAGATGGAATGTTTTATTAGCCCATATTCCTAAACTTACATTAAAACCATTATCAGATACAAGATGGGAAAGTCGCATAGAAGCAATCACACCACTTAAGACACAACTCGGTGAAATATATGATGCCCTAGCAGAATTAAAAGATGATGCAACTAAAGATATAAATACGAGAACTTTAGCAAATTCGTTGGGCAAAAAAATCAGTACCTTTAAATTTATATTCTCAGTAATCATCTGGCATGCAATTCTTAATAAAGTCAACGTTGTGAGTAAACTTATACAAAGTCCAAAATTAAACATTAAATCTTCAGCGGAAGCCCTAGAAAATTTAAAAGACTACTTTGTTCAAATAAGGTGTGACGAACATTTTAATATATTTAGAAATGCTGCAAAGCAAATTGCTGCCGAAGTTGAACTGGAAGAAGATTTTCCATCTCTATCAGCAAAACGTATTAGAAAAAGAAAAAGAAATTTTGATTACGAACACCAGGATGAAAGCATTTTAGATCCAGAAAGGTCTTTTAAAGTCAACTTTTACTTTAAAATTTTGGATGCAGCGATCGGAGCCATTAATGAGAGATTTCAATTATTACACCAACATACTGATATCTTTAAAATTTTGTATAATTTACACCAATATGGCGATCTTAGAGACAATGAATTGAAAGCCCATTGTGCCGAAGTGGAACTAGCCTTGACAGACAAGGAACTAAACCATAGCGATATTAACGGGGAGGAATTATTCGAAGAAATTAAAGCTATACAACCACATCTTAAATCTGATATGAATACTATTGATATTCTTGAATACATACTTCAAAGTTGTTTATCATCATCCTTTCCTAATTTAACCGTGCTAATTAGAATTTTCTTGACATTACCGATCACTGTTGCAACTGGAGAACGTTCATTCTCCAAACTCAAGTTGATAAAAAACTACCTTAGGTCATCTATGAGTCAGGAAAGATTATCGGCTTTGGCAACTCTCTCTATTGAACACGAATTGTGCGATACCATAGACCTTAATAGTGTGTTAAAGAGATTTTCACAAACAAAATCACGGCGAGTGCAATTTTAACTTTTAATCCCGATTTTACCCTAAAAACAATTTATCAATTAAAGAAGTGTGTCCCAGGCTATCTATTTCACAATTATGAGGTAAGTTTGTTTTCGAAAATATATGTTAGTTGAATTTTTTGGCTCCCATCCCCGAATATCTTATTTTTATAATTTTATTTTTAAAATAATTGTGTAAAAAAGTTATCGATTTATATTTGTCCTATTTTATACTGAGACATTGGGTAGTGTTAATAAAGAGTAGTAAAAGCTTTTACTATACCACTATCTTTGTTTGATGAAAAACATATATTTGTGTCAGAAAATAAAGCAAAAGCTTTTGCTTCGTTTTATTCACACCACCCATTTACTTTTTAAGTATTAGAAAAGCAAAAATTGATTTTTAAAACAAGTTTGTTAGAAAGTGCGTTATTTGCAAAAAAGTTAAAATTTACATAAAATAATATCAATTCCAAAGCTCTTTATTTTGTACTTTACGAGGGGGAAGGGGCGGCGAAAATTGTTTGGCACACAGGCGGCTAACACCCTAGCGGCGGTCCTGAGCAGAGTAGTAGGGCCGGTTGCAGAAAGCAATGTTAAGTCTGGTGTTAGCTAACATCGCGTCAAAGTGAACAAAAACGAATCAAATCTCAAATGCTTATGGTAACTAATACATTAGTAAACAAAATTTGATGCGATTTTGTTCACTTTGACGCGATGTTAGCTAACACCAGACTTAACATTGCTTTCTGCAACCGGCCCTAGTAGGTTTTTTTCTAATAGATATTATTGATGCTCATATTTGCTTAAAACTTGAAAATGAATTAGAATTGTAAACGTCACAGTGACTATTTACTACAAATTTTCAAATTTGAAGTTTTTAAGTGTTGCCAAGTTAAAAACTGAAAGTTGCCAATAACATTTGTAAACCCTATTCAGTATTCACTATAGTCCCGGATTGTCAATGTCAAAATCCTATTAAAAACTATCCCTTATATCATAGTTAATACGTTTAAGTCAAGCTATGGGTAACTAGAAACAATTAATTAAGTTACTAATGTCAAAACTATAAATTATAGGTTATGGTAAAATCAAAATATTATTTATTTCGAATTGACTTAAGCAAAAATAAATAAAAGTTGCCAGGTAACAAAAACGCAAATTTTAAAAATTACGCTTATGCGTTGCCCAACCTAGTAGCGTCGTCTGCGTTTCTGTTTATAACACAAAGCAACCACCAAAGAGGATGTATCCTCTTTGGCAACCACTAATAGAGCGATTTCTCAAACAGTAAGCTTGAATAAAAGTTTCAGCGCCCTACTACGGGTGGGCCAGAAACTATTCCAGCAAGGCGGCAAAATTTAAATACTCCATTACTACGATATTTGGATTAATCAAGGATATACCGTCAACACCAATACAAATTTTGCATATACATAATTTGCCTTCACCAGAATCTCGATTTTAAAGTTTTGAACCGCATAAATCGGAATATGCAAAATCTTTATAGGTTCTGAAGTTTACAATAATTATGGAAAATTCAAACAAAATATTTGCGAATAACAAATATATTTAAGTAATTCAAATAGCAATATTGTTTAATAGGTATTGTCAATCTTACAATAGTCGTGCTCAATTGCAACAATTTGCTTTGGTTCAAAATGCTTTTCACGCATTTTAAATGATTTGTGGGTGTCAGTTTGACGTATGAGTTTACTATTTACGCACTTTTCAAAAGGCGGCCAGGTGACACCAGCGCCTCCTGACGGGTGGGCCAATTTCTAACAATTATTTGATTTGACAGATGCATTCAGAAAACGCTTCTATTACTAGGTTTTTCTATGCCGTTGGGAAACTTGTGTCTCCTACACTACATCGGTACAATTTGAAACAACACTCCTTCACATACCGACCCATAATTAATTATAGTTTGGTTCACAACCTTGCCGAGTGGCGACACTAGCGCCCTCCGGCGGGTGGGCCAGTCCCTAACAATTATTTGACAGGTGCATTTAAGAAACTCCTGTATTAGTGGTTGCTTTGTGGTTTATAAACAATCAACGCAGACGATGCCTAGTAGTAACAAACAAAAACAATAGAAATTCAACAGTGCTACTATAAAACGTCATTTTTGACAATCCGGGACTATTAGGGCCGGTTGCAGAAAGCAATGTTAAGTCTCGTGTTAGCTAACATCGCGTCAAAGTGAACAAAATCGCATCAAATTTTGTTTACTAATGTATTAGTTGCCATAAAGATTTGAGATTTGATGCGATTTTGTTCACTTTGACGCGATGTTAGCTAACACGAGACTTAACATTGCTTTCTGCAACCGGCCCTTAATGAATCAAATAAAAAAAATATGTAATGAACAGAGTTTAAGTATTACATACCAAATTTAACGCTGTATGCTGTATGACAGTTGCAAAACTTTGGTGAACATATCGTATACCTATTAATAGCAGTGCTGCCAACTTAGGGGAAAATCCCCGAAATTTAGGGGAATATTTTGTCGCCAGGGGATTTTTGGGGGGAAATTTATTTCAGGGGAAATTCCAGGGGTAATTTCTGGCGTTTAGAGGCTTCTTGGTGGATTTTTAGCTAAAGCTTTGGTTTCCTAAAAAAGCGGTGCCGTTATATAGCGGCCGTAAGATGTCGTTATGCGGCGGCGTCTTTATGCGGCCGTCTTAAACGGTGACGAAGCTATGGTTTCCTAGCGTCAGTTTTCACTCAAGTGGTGTGACGTACAGTCGTAGAAAATGGACGATCTATACCTTTTCAACTTCAAATTGGGACTAATCAATTTCAAAATGGGAATAAACAATTTCAAAATGAAATAAACAATTTCAATTTGAGAATAAACAACTTCAAATTGAGACTAATCAACTTCAAATTGAGAAAAGCTTTTTGTTGACGGTAGTCTTTGGAAAAGGACAATTACATGGTTTTGACAGGACGGAACTAATTATTGTTAGTTGTTGCTCGTGTTCCATCCTGTTACAACCATGTAATTGTTATTTTCCAAAGACTATGTTAACAAAAAACTTTTCTCAATTTGAAGTTGATTAGTCCCAATTTGAAGTTGTTTATTCTCAAATTGAAATTGTTTATTTCATTTTGAAATTGTTTATTACCATTTTGAACTTGATTAGTCCCAATTTGAAGTTGAAAAGGTATAGACCAGGGATGAGCAACCTTTTTTTACAACGGGACAGCTATAAACTTAAAAATGTTGTGCGGGCCGCATGTAAGAAACTTATGATAACACTGAATGATGAACTCAAATTATCTCTTTATTAATAAAAATACACCTAGTATAAAAATATACAAAAATAAAACACTCATTAATAGAAATACTATTAAAAAGACGGCGAAATATATATGTGGAAAATGATAATTTAATGAGAAATAGGGTACAATGAGGATGCGGGACACTGTAGGAATTTTTAAAAGTCAAAATGTAAAATCTTTGAAGGGCGTACAAGAAAGTGTGGTGGGCCTCAAGCGGCCCGCGGGCCGCGGGTTGCTCATCTCTGATCTAGACCTAGCATTATTAGTATATTTGGAAGATAGGAGTAATCAGAAGACGAAAACCATCGTTTGTGCTTCGCCATCTGCACTGCAATGACGAAAAATTCAGACAATACTTTCGCTTAACACCAGTATTGTTTGATTATGTACTGAATCGCATAAGAAATTACTTACCTTCTAAACCATATAATAGACACAAAAAGCCTATATGTCCAGAAAAAAAGTTATGTATACAAGTGAGGTAAGTACACTGAATTACACACAATGTGATGTCTTTTTAGCTATAATATACAGTATCCGCTAAAAAGTCGGCATATGGAAAAAATTTCTTATTTTTGAATTTTCAGAAAACCTTTTTACGTCAATATTTTTTGCTTGTCTAAAACCCTATTTAGCCCCTATCATATATACCGAATAATTTTTACTTGTTTAGAAAATGAAGTTTTTCGAAATTCTCAAAATCCAAAAAGTGATATTTTTCGGAAATTAATTAAGATTTCTATGAGATTTTTTAGAGTGTGTTATTTTTAGCTAACTGAACAATCTCAAGGCCAGAAAACACCTATTTTTTGAAAATAATTTAAATATTATAAAACTACATTCGCCGCTATGCACTAGTCACACCGTCAAAAAACGTTGCTGAACTGTTTCTACCGTACTGGCCCACCGCTTCAAATGAGACGGCACCGCTTTATTACGTTCGGTGTGCGCTACCGCTCTTTTGGAAAACACTTCGCTTATTATACACGACACCGTTTTTCGTGACGTCACCCACCGTATTTTTACGGCCGTTAAATGGCGGCACCGCTTCCTAGGAAACCCAAGCTTTAGCCATGACAACTAAGAATTCTTCGAATTAATTTGAAAATTACGGGCACGAAATTGAAGAACGGAACCATAATCACAAATAATTAGGTAATTCAGTTGTAGTTTATCGCACAACAGGTGTGCATTCAAATATCAAATCTGCGCGAATGCCGTGTGCGCATGTGGCTGGAAGTTCTACCATGCGCATGCGTAGTAAAATTCGGTGACAAATTTTAAGTTAGGGCGAGTGCGACGATTGGTTTCGTTTCGGTGGTTTCGATTTGTTTTTGTTACCTAGTTTATAGATTATGCTAAAATAAAGGAACAAGAACTGATCAGCAATGGGGAAAGGTTTGTAATGTGTTTTGAATATTTCTTTGTGTTTAGTAATCACTTTGCGTTCTATCAACAGATTCAAAGAAGAAAAACAAAGTGAAAGCATACGTACAGACTTACTGCAAAGCATGGGAGTTGGATGTGGCTTTGAAAGGTTAGATTTTATTTTTGATTTCACTATGAAGCGGACTCTCAAAACTATGCCTTGTATCGTAATACACTTTTTGACCAACAAAATTTTCAGAAGCACGTTTTATTGTGGGCTGTGTCTATGCCGTTTCAAATGAGATCTATCATTATTTTAGCATTTAATCAAAATATTGATACAATATGTTTTAGGTTGGGTGGCCCCAGATCCTGCTGGTGACAGTAAAAACGCATACTGTAAATATTGCAAGTGCAGTCTTATAGCCCACAAGAAGGATTTAATTAAACACGGACAATCCAAAAAACATGAGGAGAGGGTAAAATGGAATGTCCAGGCAAAATCAAACCAAACTAATTTTTCTGTCCGGAAATCTGATGAACAAAAGGTTGCAGAGCTCAAGTTAAGTGTGTTTATTGCGGAGCATACTTCGATTAAGACAGTGGACCACTTATCAGAGATATTGCCCACTCTTGACGAAAAATCAAAAGTTTTATTAGACCTAAAATTACACCGCACTAAATGTGCAATGCTATTAAAAAATGTTGTAAGCCCTTGTATGTTACAAAACCTAATTGAAGATGTCAGTGACTCTCAATATTCTTTGATAATTGACGAGAGTACAGACGTTGCTTCAGATAAGATTCTTTGTTGCATGATTAAATATTTTTCTGTTAAGCGTAGAAAAATTGTTACTACCTTTTATAGGTTAATTTTAGTAAGCAAAGCTGATGCTGAAAGTTTGTTTAATGCTGTACGGGATCAATTAACTGTTGACAACTTACCTATTCAGAATTTAATAGGAGTTGGAATGGATGGTGCGAGTGTAATGGTTGGAGTCAATCATTCTTTTGCAACTATGTTAAAGACAGTTGTTCCAGATGTAGTCATTGTAAAGTGTGTCTGCCACTCATTACACCTTTGTGCTGAGTATGCATGCAAAGAAATTCCGCAATGTCTAGATTTTTTGATCAGGGAAATATGCAACTATTTTTCTCATAGCCCAAAGAGAATAAATGAATACAGAAATTTGTATTCCATATTACATGATAAGAATCCCAAAAAAATTGCAAAGTTAGCAGGTACGAGATGGCTTATGCGCGAAAGGGCAATAAATACTGTTTTAAACCAGTGGGATGAACTGTTTGCTTTTTTTAAGAAAGCCAGCAGAGATGACAAATGTTACACAGCACAAAAAATAATTGACATTATGGTATGCGCTGCTTATAAAGCGTATTTAGTATTTTTAAGATCAATGTTACAGGTGATATGCAAAACAAATCTCTTGTTCCAGGGAGAAAATGTGTCTCCTTTTATACTGTTTCAAGATTTGATGTTGCTTTTAAAGGGTATGTTAAAAAAAATTGTTGTTCCAGCTCATTTCGAAAAAATTACAGACTCTCACTTAGTGCAATTTGATTTTGAGAATTATCTTATGCATACGGATTCCATTTATTTTGGTTATGAATTTGAAGAATCGATAAAAAATGTAAAATATGAGGAAATTAAATCTATACGAGAAAGATGCAAGCAGTTTATTGTGACATTCTGCAAAGAACTCCAAAAAAGGCTACCAAGCAATATTTCAATATTGGAAAATATTCATATTTTCTCTCCCGCAATTGCAACTTCTCAGCAGAAACCAAATATTGTTAATATAGTTAAGTTATTCGACCGTTTTTCTGAGGACTCGTGCCAACAAGAGTGGGAAAATATTCCTAACAAAGTATGGCGCGAAACAAACGATCTGGTTGAATTTTGGTGTGATGTATATAATGATGAAGACAGTGCTGGTAACCCAAGATTTAAAAATATAGGGGCTCTGGCTTTGTCACTGCTTTCACTACCTATATCAAATGCCACCGTAGAAAGGGCGTTTTCGATTTATAATGTGATAAAGAGTCACATGAGAAACTCTCTTTCCCTTGAAATTATGCAAAGCATTATGATGACTAGATATTTCTTAAAAATTGATGACCTAACGTGTGTAACATTTAAACCTACTGATGATATGATAAAAAAATTCACCGTTCATATGTATGATCATAAAACTAATGATCGGTCAGACGAAAACGTTGTGAATTTAATTTATGAAACCATACAAGGCCAAGACTAAAGCCGGAATTCAGGGTCTTGCTCCAAAACTTCGAGTCTTAAGTTCTGAATTTGGGTCTATGTGCATTATAGCTTGTTTGAATTATTTAATTAAAATAATTATTTGTCCAAGTGCTAATATGTACTACGTGCATTATATCGTGTGCTCCAAAAAAAAAAACTCATTTATGGTAGGTCCTGGAAAGAAAGATAGTAAATCTAGTCATGTCTTAATTTAAGTCTGTAGGCGAATGTCAGATTGCATTTTGTTTATGAAAACATCTGTCACTGTGACAGGCAAAAGTTTACACTGCATTAAGTTTAATTGTATCAAGCAAAAAGGAAAATAACATGGCATTCACACAACAACTGCGAGTGTAATAATCATAACGTGAATAAAAATTGTTTTTGTTAAGTGTTTTGTATATCTTTAGAAAAATAGTTCAAGGTCAAGATGTAATTTACTTCTCGCTGACTTATGGTAGTTCATTTGCATCAATGGGTATATCTCAAGTTACGGCAAACTTCAATTTGATTATGGCATGCTGCAAATGACTTTTTTTTGGAACACACGATAGAATATAGCAATATGTTTTAAGATTTTTTTTTGGTCTGATTAGTTTTTAAGTTTCTGATCTGTAAAAGTTTATTTAAATACATCTTTATAAGTTTATATGCGTAATAATATATTATATATATAATAAAGGGTTGTTTTCTTTTTTGGGGGAATTTCCATGAAAAATGGGGGAAATTTTATTATTGTCTAGGGTAAAATCGCGGCAGAGGGTTGGCAGCACTGATTAATAGGTATGTGGAACATATAGTATATGTTATATTGTTTGTATAACTAACGCCCCATATTATTTTGACCAATAACTAGCAAGGGCACAACGATCTCCATGATCTGACAGCTGCAAAATCATATTGTGTGATAGAAGTAACAAAAAATGTGTATTTACAGTTAACATTTGGTATTTTGCACTAGAATGGTCCCAGTAGTACATAACAGGTAGTTTACTTGCAACTAAAACCTATGTTATAGCTGGAAATGGTTGAAATTTGACACGCGTCATTATCATAACCTAAATATGGAGGCATTGCAATTCGCAGGTATTTATTAATCTCAGGGTTGCCTATAGTTTTAACTTACCATCTCTTTTAAGTACGCAGTTCGTCAGGCATTGCCGTGAATTGGGGTCCCCCAAAGTATGGACAGAATGATGCCTTCCAGGCTGTCGCAAGCAAAGCATGCCGTACCATGCTTTTCAGCCCAAACGGAGAGTACTTTGCTTTTGTTAACGGACAAAAGTAAGCAGTAGATTAAAGTTTAGAGCAATCATTTACTATGTTGACCGATTAAAGTTTAGAGCAATCATTTACTATGTTGACCTTGCAGCGTCCATCTGGTAAAAACTCAGAACTGGGAGAACATCGCTGTCATCCAAGGAACGAAAGCGTATCATCTGGCATTTTCTCCAAAAGGCACCTACCTGAGTACATGGGAGCCGTTTATAGTCAACAGCGCTAATCCACAAGGCACCCCTAATCTGAACATTTACCAAAGTGAAACTGGCGAACTTGTTAAGAATTTTGTACAGAAAAAGCAGACCAACTGGTATGGGTCTTGTTAATCGTTTGACCATGTTTTACGAGTGATATTTTTGTTTCAGGGAACCCCAGTGGAGTTCAGATGAATTTCTCGTTGCTCGGTTAGTCAATACTGATGTGGTATTTTATGAGAATGGAAACTTCAATAATATTGTGAATCGAATAAATGCACATAAAGTAGCATCGTTCAGTGTTTCTCCCACAGCTGGGACTTACTATGTGTTATGCCATACTCAGGGAGGACAAGGACAACCATCATTTGGAAGGTAACTGCATTATTAAATAAATAATATACAGGTGTGGTTTTTATTGTTTTAAGAAATGTCTTATGATTTTTTGTTTTTATTAAAATTGTATTAAATAAGAGAAGAAAACTAATATCACCATGAGGAACTAAGTGTTTTAGAGAATCAAAGCTTCTTTTCCATCTGAATGTCGGCTAACGAATTTGGGATTTGCTTTAATCAACTCTACTTCTTCGGCCCAACATAGCTCTCGGGCTCAGGTCGTTCCAAAGTAACAACAGCTTTTACTTCCATAGTTTCGTGAGTTTGTACTTCCTTTTATGTACAGAGGTAACAGTGGTTGAACCAACATTTGGAAATATATTGGAACTGAAAAAGCCAATTTGTGGTTCTCAGTTTTGAGAAGTTTCTTGATTGGCTTTTGTCGTTTGTATCTCAGACTTCACGAACAACTTTCTTAAAATTTCCACTACCTTGGCTCAATAACTATCGAACATTTTTTTCTTCCGTGGAACATTTATTCTCAAATAATTTATGATGTATATTCTTGTTTCTTCATTATCTAATGTTTGGTATTCCTCGTACCACTCTTTTATACCATCAGAATCCTCAACTGCTTGAAATTTATTTTTTCTGGGAAACGAATGGTCCTAGACGCCGAAAGGTAAACGAGGCTTTAAATGATGAATTAATGAATATGGATTTACAGTTGAGAAAAATTAATTTAAAGATATTTATCTTTACCTACATCAGTAGTGTTCATCAATTAATGCATAGTCACACTTCTGTTTGTTTTAAAACACAAACCAACATAAATCTTTGTTTTAACATCTTTATATTCCTTGTCAAAAGTCTTAAAATACTGTTTATCAATACTATATTTAAGGGCATCTTGTTATTTTTCTGTTTCTTTTTTGTAATATTCAATTCAAATATGACTCCAACTGTTACAAGGATATCAATTCTATGTGATGAGGGTTTGCTGAATGCTGTTGAGAAGAATCGGAGCACTATGAGACTGAAGATATCAAATTGGGAGGTAAAGTGCAGTGGGAAATCTAACGTAAATGTTACATTGCTGTTGAAAAGAAAGTATAGACTCCAGCCTTCGAACATGAGCAGGTATATAGAAGCACCAGAGAAAATTGCTACTAATTAAGGCAAGTGATGTAGGGGAAAGTGAAGAAGCAAAAAGTGAATAAGAAGCATTCCATGAACTTGTTAATGCAATTTCAAGCCTCTCGTCAGGTGGTGCAACAATTCTAGATAATGAGTCAGAGTTACAGCATGTTTTTTTTTTATTTGGCATATAATAATACAACTTTCACCATACGAGGTAACAGAAATAAGGTCCTTTCGACTCTCGGAACAGGTGGAGTAATATTTGAATTGAAATATGACTCCACCTGTTCCACGAGTTGCAAGGATGTGTGTGGTTAAGGGAAACAAGTCAAACAATAGTGCGTAAAACAAAATAACTAAAGGAAAAAGCTCCGAATGTGCGTTTAATTTTAACGGAATCTGCCAAGGTTAGAATAAAGTAAACAAGCAAGAAGGTCAACGTCTGCGAGAAAAGCGCGCGATTTTTAAAAGCGCAAAAACGTAAACAATTTTAGTTCGAATAGCTCAAAAATGGAAAAGCAAATAGAGGAGATGGAGGAAGTCCTGAAAGAGATAAGAAGTGAAATAAATTTAACTGGCCTAACAACAGAACTTGAAAAACAAAGGCTTCTTTTAGAAGAGATGCGAATTGAACAAAGAAGGAGAGAACAAGAGATACACAAGGAAAGAACCGAGTTATACCAGGATTTGGAAAAAATAAGCAAGAAATTACGAAATTACAAATCGGAAAATGACAGAAAAATAAAAAGATATACCCCAGAAAAACTTAAACAGATTTCGGAAAAAATAAGAACAGGAAAGAAAAATATGGCCTGGATGCAGGCAACCTACAACTTGGGTATTAAAAGAACTAATAAAGATACAACTAACAGTAACAGGCAGAAAGAAAAAGACAAAATAACAGTGGGATTCTGGAACGTTCCAAGGATTAAACAAAGAAGGTAAACTAAAACAGTTAATTAATGAAACAAAAAGATATAAGCTGGACATCTTAGGAGTGCAGGAGACAAATATAAAAGGAAGCACGAGTATGGAAATAGAAGGGTACATATGGTTTAATGGAGGGGGAAAAACAAATGCATTTGGTACAGGATTCCTATTAAAAAGGGAACTAGCAAAAACAATAGTGGAATACAAAGCAGTAAACAAACGAATAAGCTACTTAAGAATAAAAGGTAAGCACAGGAAAATTAGTATTGTAAATGTACATGCACCCACGGAGGATGCCGAAGAAGAGGCAAAAAATGAATTTTACGAGGAACTAGAAAGTGTAATAGATGGTTTCCCGAATTTTGATGTCAAAATAATAATAGGAGATCAGAACGCGAAGATCGGGAGAGAGGAGAGGAATAGAGCAATTGCCGGAAAAGAAAGCCTGCATGATAGAACAAATAAAAATGGACAGAAACTTGTAAACTTCGCAGCTTTAAAACAAATGGTAATAAAAAGTACCTTTCTTAACCGAAAAAAATATTCACAAAGTTACATGGAGAAGTCCAGATAAGAAAACGTTTAATCAAATTGACCATCTGCTTATAGAACAGAAACACGCACAAACGGTGAATTATGTAAGGTCTTTCAGGGGAGCGGATATAAGCTCGGACCATTTCCTGATAATAGCAAAGATTGTACAGCAAATACCCAGGATCAAAGGAAATTACAAAAATATAAACAAGAAATGGAATCTGGAGATGTTAACAGATGAAGAGAAGAAAAAAAAGTTTATTGAAAATATTGAAAGAAAATTAAAGGTGACTAATAGAAACGAAGATATACAGATGGAATGGGACTCCTTAAAAGAAATTATTAGAAAGGAGGCTAGAGGACTAGGAAGAATAAAAGAAAAACGTGGGAAGGAATGGTTTGACAATGAATGCAAGGAGGCAGTAGAAGTCAGAAGGCAAGAAAGACTCAAGTTACTGCAGTGTTATTCAAAAGAAAGAGAAGAGCATTATAAAAAAGCAAGAAACTACGCACACGACATATGTAGGAAGAAAAAAAGGGAAACTCAAGAAAAGAAGATAAGGGAAATAGAAGCTGCGCACAACAAAAAGAATTTAAAGAAATTTTACAAGGACTTACGACAGGAAAGGCAAGGCTACAAACAACAATCGGTGGCAATAAGAAATAAGAGAGGAGAATTGTGTATAGATAAGAAGGAAAGACTAGAATCATGGGCGCAACATTTTGAAGAAATACTAGCAGCAGATAGACCCCTCGACTTCACCCAGCCAGTGCAACAATGTTACAAGGATGAGGACAAAACAAAAGAGCCTACAGAGGAAGAAATACAGGAGATAATAAATGGAATAAAAAATGGCAAGAGTCCAGGCTCAGATGATATCGAAGCTGAACTAATCAAAGAAGCTGGGAAAGAATTTATAATAAGAATTTATGAACTTCTTAAGATGATATGGACGGGAAAAACGATGCCAAACGACTGGCACGAAACCATCATTACACCCGTTTACAAAAAAGGTGATAGTCAATTAAAGAAGAACTACAGACCTATCGCCCTGGCTAATGTAGCGTATAAGATCCTGTCTCATATTATTAAAAGGAGGCTGCAGGAGGAGGCTGAGGAAAAGATAGGACAATATCAGGCAGGGTTTAAAAAAGGAAAGTCAACAGTCGACAATATTTTTATCTTCAGACAAATACAAGAAAAGTGCAAATCAAAAAAACTCACGCTATACATGCTGCTAATAGACTTCAAACAAGCATATGACAGAGTCAAAAGAGTTAAAGTTCTGGAAGCGCTTAAAGAATTGCATTTCAAACAAGAAACCATAGACCTGGTAAAGATGACGATGTTAAATACAACTAGCCAAGTAAGCGAGAAAGGAGGCCGGTCGAGAAGCTTCAACACAACTACTGGGTTGAAACAAGGTGACCCAATATCTCCGTTGTTATTTAACATACTGCTTGAAAATGTAATACGTAAAAGTAACATAAACACCAACTACAACATCTTATCACAACCGTACCAGTGTTTGGCTTATGCGGACGATGTAGTACTACTATCAAGAACTCAAGAACAACTGAGAATGCTATTGAAAAACCTGGAAAACAAAGCAGAAACAGTAGGCTTACAAATAAGTGAAGAAAAGTCGAACTATATGGTGCTGGGTAAACGAACGCAGGGAACGGAACATGACCTTGAAATAATCAGTAACAGCGGAAACACTCTATACAAATTTAAACATACAGAAAGTGCAGTTTATCTAGGGGTAGAGGTTAACAGCGAAGGAAGTTTAGTGCCAGAAATAGAAAAACGGTTGGCAGCAGGATCGAGATGTGCGGGCTCCTTAAAATCGGTTCTGAAAAGCAAACATACATCACGAAAGTTAAAAATAAAAATATATAAGACAATAATTAGACCAGCGGTGCTATATGCCAGTGAAACGTGGACCCTAACAAAAACAATTAGTGACAAAATAGAAATATGGGAGAGGAAGATTCTAAGGACAATTTATGGTGGAATTCAAGAACGAGAGGGATGGAGGCAGAGGACAAATAAAGAATTGCAGGAGCTTTATAAAGAACCCAAGATAACTACCATCATTCGACAAAACCGCCTTCGATGGCTAGGGCACATAGCCAGGATGGAAGATGCACATCTAACAAAGAAAATTTTCAAAACAGTGATAGGGGAAGAAACCGGAGAGGTCGACCAAATATAAAGTGGTGGGAAAATGTCAAAGAAGACTTGGAACATGCAGGAATTCATGATTGGGAAGTGTTAGCACAGAATCGGAAGTTATGGAAGAAACAAATCCAAGCCATGGGCCTTCAGGCCTAATTGTGCTGTTGCATATATATATATTCTTGTTTCTTCATTATCTAATGTTTGGTATCCCTCGTACCACTCTTTTATACCATCAGAATCCTTAACTGCTTGAAATTTATTTTTTCTGGGAAACGAATGGTCCTAGACGCCGAAAGGTAAACGAGGCTTTAAATGATGAATTAATGAATATGGATTTACAGTTGAGAAAAATTAATTTAAAGATATTTATCTTTACCTACATCAGTAGTGTTCATCAATTAATGCATAGTCACACTTCTGTTTGTTTTAAAACACAAACCAACATAAATCTTTGTTTTAACATCTTTATATTCCTTGTCAAAAGTCTTAAAATACTGTTTATCAATACTATATTTAAGGGCATCTTGTTATTTTTCTGTTTCTTTTTTGTAATATTCAATTCAAATATGACTCCAACTGTTACAAGGATATCAATTCTATGTGATGAGGGTTTGCTGAATGCTGTTGAGAAGAATCGGAGCACTATGAGACTGAAGATATCAAATTGGGAGGTAAAGTGCAGTGGGAAATCTAACCTAAATGTTATATTCAATCGCTGTTTAAAAGAAAGTATAGACTCCAGCCTTCGAACATGAGCAGGTATATAGAAGCACCAGAGAAAATTGCTACTAATTAAGGCAAGTGATGTAGAGGAAAGTGAAGAAGCAAAAAGTGAATAAGAAGCATTCCATGAACTTGTTAATGCAATTTCAAGCCTCTCGTCAGGTGGTGCAACAATTCTAGATAATGAGCCAGAGTTACAGCATGTTTTTTTTTATTTGGCATATAATAATACAACTTTCACCATACGAGGTAACAGAAATAAGGTCCTTTCGACTCTCGGAACAGGTGGAGTAATATTTGAATTGAAATATGACTCCACCTGTTCCAAGAGTTGCAAGGATGTCAATCCTGTGGGATGGGAGTTTGTTCAGTGCGGTTGAAAAATCGGAGCACTGTGAGACTGAAGATACCAGATTGGGAGAAAAGTTCATTCTGAAATAACTGCTTAGACCTGAAAGATTTGATTCTGATCCTAATTCACCAAAGGCTTCTCAAGAAAGAACTCATTGGTTGGCTACATTTGAAAATTTCACTTTGTTGGTTATGGATTATTGCCTTCTGCATCTACTAACAAATATCTTAAACGATATTCGATGAGTATTTACGTTTTCCATTTGCATATCCTTGTCCGGATATAACTGCTAGTATGATATTTAAATGCTTTACGGCCGGTGTTATCAACATTTTTAAATTGAGATTTAAGCTTAAAGGAGATGTAAACAAACATTACCGTATTACCAACCATTTTAAGTGACAGATAACCATAAAATGTGGACTTTACTGTCTTTATAGCTTTTAAAGGTCATCTAATACAGTAAACATAACCTCTAAAATCCGTGTTGTTTAATTTAGATTAAACAGATATAAATTTCAATTCAAAATTTACGAAACCCAGTTCATAAGTTAAAAGCGATTTTGCTTTCATAATCAGTCTGTTTAAAGACCGCTATCGCCAGTAAGCATATTATGTTACGACATGACCTAGAACTTCGAGTTCAGCGCACGGACTTGCAGACAATGCGGAACCATAATCGCTTACTGCTGACTGATTATTTTGAAATATTAGAACCGTTCCAGTGAACTATACTTTGCACTTTGAAATGTTAGTAAGTAAGCAGTTATATTTGTATAAAAGCACATTTATTTTTGTAATAAAACCAATCGACATTGACTGTTTGATTCGTTTACATCGATACTACCTTTCCAAGCCTAAATATTGAAGTATGGGGCTGCACTTCGGCTAGTTATCTAATTATCGTCCCTTTAAGTGACATTGACTAAGCTGTCTTAAAACAGGAATGCAGTCTCACTTCTGTGCTTATATATTAGGGACAAAAAACCAGTGCAAAGTAACGGAAACCAGCCTCCAGGCAATTCTGTTCAGTGTGGTATCTGCTCATTTTTGTGCAATGGATTCAACTTCATCCAGTTTTTCTTCTGAATCGTCTGATGAAGAATTATTCAATTATATACGTAAGTTCCGCAAATTATACTTTTCAATTGCATGCTATAATAATTCAAGTAAAACATTTCCTACTTCTTTTTCAGGTAGGAGAAGACAACCAAAAATTATTAAAAGACGTCCAAACTATTTTATCGAATTGTCGGAGGAGGAATATTTTGATAGGTTTTATTTGACCAAAGAAACTGCAGAAACAGTTTTAGAACAAATTGAGGAAGATATTAAGTTTACGTCAGCACATAATCAGTGTTTATCTCCAATGTGTCAACTGTTGTTAACATTACGATTTTTTGCCACTGGAGGAATGCTCATTACAATAGGAGATTTTGTCGGTGTTACAAAAGCAACGGCTAGTCGAACAGTAAGAAGAGTTTCCGAAGCAATTGCAAGACTCCACTGCCGGTATATAAGAATGGCTGAATCCGATGAACAAATAAAAGAAGCACAAGCTGTATTTTATCAAATAGCAAGATTTCCTAAAGTAATTGGAACAATTGATTGTGCACATATAAAAATTGAATCTCCAGGTAAATATAGTTTATCCGCAAACGTCACAAAAGTGACAACTTATGTGTCTTTATTGACAAGGTGAAAGTGTCACTTTATCTGCCTAAGCACACAAAATCGTTGCTCTCTTTCTTTCTTTCTATGTTTGTTCGCTATCTCCTCCGAAGATACTGGACCAATTAAATTGTATGACGGCTTAAAATTTTGCCAATTTTTAGACTTAGATCGTAGGCCGGTTTTTATTTTCAAAAAGAGTATGAAAAAGTTTTAATTTAAATAAATCCTTTAAGCAGAGCGGAGCATCTGTCGCCATGGGTTATGGTGTGACAGCTGCTGTGGCCGTGTGCTATTAGCTCGGATGAATCAGTATGTTCATATATCATTACAGTAGTGCGTTATTTGAACAACAGTGCTCGCCTGTCACGTGGGTGGCCTGGGTTCGATTCCCGGCCGATGCATCCTTTTTTTTTAAATTTATATTAATGAAATTTATCTGAATACGTTTGCGGATAAAATAGTATATGTTATTCGGAGTAAAAGTGACTTTATGTGGCTTAGCTGAATTATTTGCCTCACTAACGTTCGGCTAAATAAACTTCAGCTTTGCCACATAAAGTATCACTTTTACTCCTAATAACATAATCTCCTATTTGTATAATCTTTAAGTGTCTTTTTACATTTAAACGATCTTATATCTATAGGTAACGATGATGCTGAAGTATATACAAATAGAATAGGCTACTTTTCGTACAACGTTCAAACTATTTGTGATCATACATTAAAAATCAACAACATTGTGGCAAGGTGGCAAGGTTCCTGTCGTGACCAAACAATAATTGCAGATTAAAAACCAAATTTGCTTGGGGATAGTGGGTATAGAAATAATGATTACCTACTTACAGCGTTACTTCACCGAAATGATGCAGCTTAGGAACTATATAGTGATTGTCATATAAAAACAAGAAACACAGTAGAGAGGCAATATGGAGTCTGGAAGAGATGTTTTCCTATCTTGTCGTTGGGTATTCGAGTTTCAAATAATTTAGCAAAAGTAATTATAGTTGCAACAACTGTACTGCACAATATTTGTATTGAAATGAATTGAACCATTACCTGTATACGAGGACGTAATCAATGAAGCAGCAGAAATATATAACATTGAAGAAATTTATGATAATAACGGCACTTGTCATAGATTAATTTACAATTACTTCAGCACCTTATTAGTCTAGATAACTTATGTACATTACATTACATGCAAAATAAAACATTAACAAATTAAGACTATTATGTTTATTTAAGAACAAAGCTACATTTCAAGTTGTTTTTTATTTAAT
The DNA here is from genome assembly GCA_940337035.1 of Agriotes lineatus. NCBI lineage: Eukaryota > Metazoa > Arthropoda > Insecta > Coleoptera > Elateridae > Agriotes > Agriotes lineatus. Next base: position 131,358,913 of record OW679198.1, on the reverse strand, counting down.
TCATTCTGGAGTCGCTTTGCCTCCAACTCCTCGTTTAACAGAGCTAATCGCACCGCCATGCTGTCCTTTTTTTCAATTACGTCTAGTTGTAGAAGGTCTACTTGTAAACGTTTATATTTGATCTCAATTTCTTTTTGATTGGATTCCAGTTCAATTAGCTGTGATTTTTTCTGGTACATATTGACCTTTGCTTGAACAATTTGTTCCATTTCAGGTTCTCATTTACGCTTTTTCGATAAAAACTTTTTTGCTGGCTCTTTGCGCTGTAATAAAATTGGCTGCGTTTGTAGAACTTCTTGAACTGTCACCTGTTCGTTGATCGTTGTAAGGCATTCACTTGGTTGAATATCCTCTCATACGATAGGATGCTTTTCACTGCAAGATGTAGTGGGCTCGGAAGCAAACACAAATTCCATGTTGTTAATGGGTTCTGCAGTATCACCGTCATAATGTTTTCTTCTCCGTCTACGCTTTTCTTATTAATAATTTCTAGAATCTTTTCTAGAACTACATCTATTATTTGTGTGGACGGTCCACCACCTGTCTCATACAGACACTGTTTATTTGCTGTGGCATACTTCCTTGCTTTGTTCTTTAAATTTTCGTATTTGGAACTTAGCTGATTCGTATTTCTGGTGCTTAACGGGCGCTCTGCATTGAATTGTATTGCTATTTTAGTCCATGCTGTGTGTTCTACCAAAAATCAAGTCATAAGTAAAGTTAAAATAATACAACAACTATCATTACCTTCTCTTGTGTTATGGCATTCGTTTTTTTATTCTGTAGAATATTTTTGTAGGGCTCTAACACCGCCAACAAATGTAGAAAAATCGTCGTTGGAAAAATGTTTACGTCTTGCACGTTTCGTCATTGTAAACAAGTAATGGTAAGTGCGGTTATGTCCACCAAACTGAAATTAGGTGTGCAATAACCAAGTCCAAATCTGTTACTAACTTATGCTCAGAGGACAGTTGCTTAAATATGATTTAAATGTTGTTCATAATACGCATCTGATATATAAAGGGACGTTAAACTTAAATCTCCTTTAACTAAAACTCCAGTTAAATGAGGTTGATAATACCGGCCGTTAGTAATTTATTTTCACTTTACGGTATGCTTTCTTATATTCATTTAGACCAAGGAACGTCTTTTATGTCTAATAAATTGAAATTTTCGCGGTTTGCACTTTAGGAACTGTTATGATGTTAATTAAACGTTGTTCACCACGGTGGACTTAAGTTCATTAAGATGCAATCGCCTGTTGAGAACAATAACATTCCTTTAATTTACATTAGAACACATACAAATACAAACATATACAACTACATCAATATAGATTTAAACACAAATACGAATAGTGAATGCCGTGTAAACGAATACCGGAAACTAATTAATGCATTAGGCTTTAACACGTTGACTGTTCATGACGCGGATCGGCGTTATAAGGAATGTTTATGATATGCTCACGACGTGGCTCCGCTCATTATGATATTACTCGAGCGACGCGAATCTGCATCGTGAGCAAATCGTAAACACTCACAATAATGCGGATCCGCGTCATGAGCAGTCAACGTGTTAAGGAAACTGACCACAAAACTCAGAACACTCAGAGTGAGCAACCTGGTTTTCGAGACGAAATTATTTATTTATAATAGATCTTGGAATCTGACCTCTGGTCCTCGATTTACCCAAAGTGAGTCAAGTCGTGATATGCAGAAGTGATCTTGAAAACTAAACTATTTCCGCTTATATAGGTGCTCGTGAAATGGGAGGGATATTCCCTATTCTTTTGAACACAATAGGATTGTCCAGATAGGCTCCCTCTCTCTATTGTCGCACAAGTGGTTGAAATAATTTCCGCCGAAAAAAGGACTTTCTCTTTTGCCTGCTTTGTTGAACGTCGAATCGTTTACGACTGTATTGTCCAACAGGGTTGACTCTCCCTTTTCGCCTGGTCTATTGTTACTCAGGGCAAAAGGGTATTTACGCAACCCTTCTCTTTTTTTGGCCAATATCCCTGGATTGGCGAGATGGATTCTGTTGTGCTAAAAATTTCATCGTGATGTTTAGAAAAGTTAGTTTGCATTCTTCGACTCGACGACACAAATCAAACTTGACATTAAAGATCTTTCTTACTGCACGCGTACAATTGACCCGTTCTCTAGAACTGTCACATCGCAAACTTCACTTTTACTAGCTCATTTAGTAACGCACTATACAATTACATTACATTCCTTGGTTTATGGCCTCCTCTGCACGAAAGACCTTTTCAGGTCGTTCATCACAGCTGCACTACAAAATCACATTTGCATTCCCATGGAATAGCGACAAGCAGAACAACTTCTTGCAATCCATACGGAAATGGACAAACTGAAAGTTTAACAAGCCTACGTCTATGCTCAGCGGTAGGGTTACTTCAATGGCGTCGGTTTCGGAAGAGGAGGGTGGGCGTTACCCTCAGCTAGACACTGGATTTGATTGGAACAAAGTTTATTATATTTACACTAACTAACATACAAATAAGCTTAGAACTAGGTAACATATATGTACAGAAAAATAAAAGAAAATGGCGGATTGGCATCCGCGATTGGAAGCGGGTGTGGTCCTTCGGAGGCGGGGCCGGCGGCTTCCTCCTGCGGTTGCAGCGGCGGCGGTGGCGACTGGCGACGGGGCGGCGAGCTGAGAGCAGCGGCGGCGGCAACGTCGGCGGCAGTGCTGATCTCCTTGGCGGTTGGCGGCTTCCTTCTGCGGTTGCAGCGGCGGCGGTGGCGACTGGCGACGGGGCGGCGGGCTGTGACCAGCGGCGGCGGCAACGTCGGCGGCAGTGCTGATCTCCTTTGGCGGAGGCGGCGGCTGGCGGCTTCCTTCTGCGGTTGCAGCGGCGGCAGTGCTGATCTCCTTTGGCGGAGGCGGCGGCTGGCGGCTTCCTTCTGCGGTTGCAGCGGCGGCGGTGGCGACTGGCGACGGGGCGGCGAGCTGAGAGCAGCGGCGGCGGCAACGTCGGCGGCAGTGCTGATCTCCTTTGGCGGAGGCGGCGGCTGGCGGCTTCCTTCTGCGGTTGCAGCGGCGGCAGTGCTGATCTCCTTTGGCGGAGGCGGCGGCTGGCGGCTTCCTTCTGCGGTTGCAGCGGCGGCGGTGGCGACTGGCGACGGGGCGGCGAGCTGAGAGCAGCGGCGGCGGCAACGTCGGCGGCAGTGCTGATCTCCTCGGTGGAGGCGGCGGTTGGCGGCTTCCTTCTGCGGTTGCAGCGGCGGCGGTGGCGACTGGCGACGGGGCGGCGGGCTGTGAGCAGCGGCGGCGGCAACGTCGGCGGCGGTGGTGATCTCCTGGGCGGAGGCGGCGGCTGGCGAAAGTGGCTTTCCAAAGACGGCAGGCAGCAGAGTCCAATGCGTAGGATTGGCTCTAAGTTCACGAGGGTGATAGGCTCTGGAGAGGCTGGAGCTGCTAGCTGGTCCTGGAAGCTGAAGTGGCTCGAATCCCAAGTCCCACGAAGACGGCAGACAGCAGAGTCCAATGAAGTGGATCGGCTCTAAGTCCACGAAGATGCGGCAGACAGCTAAGTCCAGTAGATGAAACGGCTGGTGGTCCTAGAGCTGAAGTGGCTGCTGGTGGTCCTGGAAGCTGAAGTGGCTGCTGGTGGACTCTCCTTGGCTGAGTTGCTGCTGGATTGACCCGCCGAGGCAGAGTAATTTCTTACTGCCAGCGTCTGACTATTTAAAGGAGCCAGTCCTTTGTCCAACGCGATCTCGACGCTCATTGGTCGAAGTAGAAGGGATGTTTTGCCCGATTTCGATATATTTCGGAATTATAGCCTTTAATTGAGCGGCGTGATCAATTATCGACTTGATTTGAATCGCAATCAATAGTTGTTGAAATGCCGATTCTAACGACACCCAATTTGCTATGTTTTGAGTAAAAATTAGCTCAACTTGGAATTTTTAATTCAGTGTTCCGCGTAAAGCTTAATTAAGTATTATTCTTATGGCGTGTGTTAAAAAGTTTATTATGCTTCGATCGGTTGCGCGCTATTTTTATAAGATTTTTGAGACCCATTACGCTTTTCTGGGATGCTTCCTTCCGTTAATTATACTTTAATTTGTAATATTGTCTCCTTGCCCGCTGTATTTTGTCGTGGCCCGGCTTTCTCCGTTACAAAGGCCGCTGAATTTTTCGGCCGTTCTCCCGGGCGCGCTCCAGCCGCATGTATTTGCTGTCTGATGGAAAAATTGCTTTTACTCCACCTGTATATGTGCTAGCGCCCTGCGGTTGGTTTTATTAGGTGGCGGTTGATTTTTCCTATCTTCAGGTACCCTTATGTGGAGTTTTGGATTTGGCGCACTCTGATTTAAGCGCGTTTTAGTGATCGAACTGCGTTTATTAATTTTCGCTGCGGCGCCGTTTGGTCGGCCATCCGTTGGCCCTTTTATTGCCGCGGTTTATACTTGCGAATTGGGGGCTTCTTTGAGTTCGCGTGCCGCGATTTATTGTTTTATGGGGGTAACGGTTTTCTTACAATTTTTGTAGGATCGAGGCGATTTGCTGGTGAACAGATGTTTGAGCTCTTTGTTTCGTTCGCCGTGTACTTGGCGACGTAAATTTCCTTTGTTGCCTTGTTCTGTTCACCGATTCATGTTAAGTTATAATGGACTAACAAAAAACCTAAAAACTGCTTGATGGCAGGAGGGTTTTGGAGGATTCTTTACATTCAGTTTGTTCTCTTTTATGCACTTCTACAAATTGTACGCCTCATGAACGAATGTTTAACCACAGCGGAAAATCGTTAATAGGAAATTTTATTGCTTCTAGACTTAATCACTCACTACACCAGGTTTGAAACAATTTTTTGGCTTAGCCTAATTGTTTCGCCATTTATCCAATTATTTTAGGCTTAACCTGTATATTTTTAGTTGAATTATAAATCCTTTTGCATTTCAAATTCTTCTATTTTCCAAAGCAGCGTATTTTATACCTGGATCAAGTTCCTATCGTTTGCACGATGCCCTCTCGACCTGCGCTATCTCTTATCAGAGTGCGAGTCTCCCTTTAGAAACGAAATTTTCGTCCGAGGCACTTATTCTTCTCGCCTCAGGCGGCGCATTTCGCGTGCGCTCAACCAATTTTAATGAGCAGTGTGTTTCCTAAGGGCTGATTATGATCAGGTACGATTGCGCTTTTCTGTCTTATTATCTCCATAGTAATGATATTTTCCTTAGCTCTTAATTACCAGTTTCATACACGAGTTTTTCTCGGAGGCCAAGCCTTATCGCACTTTCAACACCTGCTGGCGCTCTGCTTAGTTGCTGCCGTTCGAGGGTGCTTTTGCTGTATTCCATTATGGTAGCAGAACACGACCAACTTATTTTAAACAACAGGGTGTAGCAACCCCCAGCCGGCGTTCGCCTGTTAGCCGTTTTTGCACGTTGGTGAAGCGAGGTTAGTTTGTGCTATTGCGAGATATATCGTATCTTCAATACCTGTATTTTACATTTATACATTTTAAAACCGTAAATATTTAAAATTTAAATACATACGTTCCGCAATTATTAACATGTAATGTAACATTCAATTTCATACATACTCTTATTTTAATATTTAAATTTTTATACTTATATTTAATTATGCTATATTTAAAGTTGCTATTTTGATGTGTATTTCGACCCTCTGTAAAAGGTACAGTCACGCTTTTTTATTTCAATAGCCTAAACAGAAGGTATTATTAAATGATTGAGGTATGCATACCCCATGAATAATTTGAATTTAGAGTTATTAAAATAACCCGAAAGGGGTTTTTAATTTTATGCGTGTCGCAACCTTCAGTTCACGTACACAATGTTGTTATAAAATTGTTTGCATTTTAATTATTTTGATAATTTATTACTAACACTGCAAGTCTTTTTATTGCTTATTAATTTAACGCTAGTCACTTGTAGTTTATTTTTCTTATTATTTGAAATCTTTTGATTTCTGGCGCCCATTTCCATTTCCTTTCCTTTTTTGAAGACATTCCAGGGTGCATAGCTGATGATTTGAACCTACGATCTAAGGCCGCCGATATTTGAGTTAGCTAGGGCCATTGCGGTGAGTAAAGAGTTTTTTAGAGCTGCCGTGGTGTATAAACGGTAGGGGGGTTGATCTGCGATTTTTTTTTACTACCATCAATTATTTTAATTAGTCAATCGCAGGTCGGCTTCTTTATTGTTTCAGGTTCTATTGATGAAAAAGCATGTCGGATATATTAAATATGAACCCTTTGTTGAAGAAGCAGAGTTAGTTGATGAAATCTTGAATACGCCCTTATTCGACATTCAGATTTTTTTTTTTATATATTCATTGTAAATTGACGATGTATGGTACATAACTAAGAGCAGAAATGTCTGATTTTATATTATGTTACAGATTATTCAAATATCCCAATTTTGATAATCAACAAAGTCTCGCAAATAAAAGCTTCTTTCAAGCAGATAAGGTTGAATACTACTGGAATGCGAAAGGTACTCATGTTCTTCTATTAACCATGACTGAAGTAGATAAAACTGGAGGTTCATATTATGGAAAGCAGGGTTTGCATTTTCTCAGTACAAGTGGGCAAACGGCAATGGTAACTTTGAGTACGTTATTAAAATGGGCATTTTCCGATATTTCAATGCTGAAATTTTCAGGTAAGGAAGGCCCCATTTACAACGTTGCTTGGTCTCCAAAAAATCAGGAATTTTGTGTAATTTATGGGTTCATGCCTGCCAAGGCCTCTGTTTTCAATCTAAAATGCGAGTCGGTGTTCGAATTCGGGACAGGACCCAGGAATAGCATTTACTACAATCCCCAGGGAAATATTTTGATGCTGGCCGGCTTTGGAAACCTCCGCGGTCTAGTAGAGATGTGGGATATTAGTTCAAAGAAACTTATAGGTAGGTGTCACGCATTTTAAGTTGAAATTGGTTTTTAGTCTGATGAGAAAGATGGCGAAAAACAAAACCATTTTTAGGTATCTTTGTATATATTGATGCCCGGAAGTTGTGACTTCCATATACATATGAATTGTGAATACAACGTATGGTTCATGCATATGTTCTATATGAACTATTTATCAGTGTTGTTTGTCATATTATGTGGTTTAAATTAATAGCCAGTTAAGACTTGTTTAAAGGTAAATACCTTAACCCACAATAAGGTTAGAATTTCAAAGGCTTTACTAACTCCAAAGCAAATTAATCGATATTTATTGTACATTTTAATAACTAAAGGAAAGAAAAACAAATTACTCTACACAAATATTGTAGTTGTAGTATGTAGCGTCAATGCGGGTAATTGGAAACACTGCTTAAAACTGTATTAAAACACGTGGCAACACTGTATCAGCATGTGCGTCAATTTTAAGGTTGGTAGTAAGTGGTGCAATCATGCTCGGCAGTCCATAGGTGCTTGTCAATTGTCTGCGAATCAATTTTATTGGATTTTACTTTTGCAAACATTTATTTTGTATGCTTTCAAAATTATTGTGATTTACCGGCAGAATTTATATGAGTCCTGTATCCATCTTGTCTAAGTTTCATGAGTTGTTTATCCCAGTGTAAATGTCAATTTTAAGGTTATTGTGTGTTGGCTAATACAATCAAATCCAAATACCCCATATCAGCATAAGAGTAAATGGAAACGCCGTTTGGAGGTAAATAAGAACAAGATTTAGTAGTTGTAAACTTTTTTCAGAGCATTTACAGCATGCCTACCCTTAAAATATGCCACTTAAATATATTAAAGGGTCTTATTCGACAAATGCCTCTTGTAGGTCTTTCCACCGTTAGTTATCTTCCAAATAACCATTTGTCAAATAGAGCACAGAGAAATAACTTCTGTTATGTTGGCACCAAAACTCTCTAAAATTTGTATGAAACAACTTCATTACAGTCCATTAGACAGAGTTGACTATTTTGCACATCTACTACGGGCAAGAGAAGGTTGCAGTATAGCGCATTACTGTAACTCAAACTCTTAGCGGGAACTATAAAGTTGGGCTATTTATATCGAGAGATCCAAAAAAAACTCATCCTCAGTCTGTGTCAAAACTGACGCAAAACCTAACCTGCTAACCTCTAATTTGACATAGACTTACAGTGCTACCATGTTATTCAAATGTTTGAATTTCACAGCCCGCTGAGGATGAGTTTTTTTTTGGATCTTTCGATACATGCCTATTGCCATAAATTTCAATGCTCCTGCACAGGTGAGATCGTAAAACCATAAAATACATTTCTGAGTCAGCGTTTTTCAATTTCAATTCAAAGTTTAGTGAAGGGTTGTATAGTATGAGTAAAAAGTAAATCCATCAAAGATACCTTTAGAATTTTGAAGTCGTGTATTATAACACCAGAGGCGTTTTCGATTTGGTGTTTGTATGTGCAAGAGTAACTCGCTCTAGTGCAGCTCGACGTAACTTAAAGTAGTTTTAAATAATACACGTAAAATAACTTCACTAACTATTCTATGACGTGAGTTAACCTATTTTATGCTGTCATTTGTTGTAATTTACAGCACTAGGAGACCGTTAGATACTAGCGGGAAGAACAGTAGGCAGTTTCGTTTATCTTCTAAAAAAAATAACAATTTCCCAAAATGTTAGGATATTCATGTAAAAGTTCACCAAACAAGTGTCAAACTAACCTAACTAATTAACAGAGCAGTTGTGGAACAGTAAAACACCAACCATAAAGCAAGTGCATGAGGGGAAGAGGGAAAGTAAAATTGAGCAGATCTGGAGCAAACAATATGCGTAGTCATCTACCCTGAGTTGCACTTAGCAGCTCGTGCGTGCAAATCGAAAGCGCCTCAGAAAATTAGAAGCTCTCATTTGACATTTGTTATTATTATGTAATAATTTTTTCTCAATAATTTCTAAATAATTTATTTTAAAAAGTTACCGGAACATGCAATATTTATAATAGAAGCATATTTTTGAAATGGACAATGGTAATTGGCTGTACTCTGCACAGGCTTGTTTAAATGAATTTAGAGAAAGATTTATAATAATAATAATAAAATTGTCTTTATTTCCAAATACACGTATTCGAACATTTTCAGTTTAGAAGGCGAAGTTTAGCTAAAGCTGTTCTTACACTTAATCTTCTAAACTGATTACATATACCACGAGACTACGCACCATGGCGCTGAAGTGATACTAGTTTATTTTAAAGATCTACTCTTCCGGTGGTAATTGATAGTCAAACGGTTGCTAAGCATTGACCATTAAAATTGAATTTGCAAGTTACAAAAATAAAGTGCCTTCAGAAATGATTGAACGTTTTTGAATGGTCATGGTTATACAACGTATGAATAATATGTTGGTGGCACTGTAAGTCTATGTCAAATTCGAGGTTAGCAGGTTAGGTTTTGCGTCAGTCTGTGTCAAAATTTACGCAAAACCTAACCTGCTAACCTCAAATTTGACACCCTACTTCAAGTTAAATACCACTTAATCGTTTATTGCCATAGAAAAATAAATATAATAGGGTTTGTTGTTAAGCTGTTTTTGTAAAAGCAAGAGCTGATCTTTGGGATAAATTAACGTTGCTCTGATTCCATGGTGCGAAACCCTGTGGACACACGGTATGTAGGTGTGACATTCTGACAGATATACGACTATAACATAGCCATTAGCCCACACATATTGTCTTGAAGTTGAATACTTCTTATATATTTTTTGAAAATAATTATTGAATTATTTGGGATATTATAAAGAAATTTATTGCATATCGTAGCGGCTACGTAACTGTAAGATCTCTGAAACAAAGTTGTAGAGTGCAACGGAATCGTGATAGTTTAAATAACTCTTAGTTGTCGTTGATGAATATTATTTTTAAAAATAAGCTTGTCACAAAGATACCGAGAGGTAGACGTCTGTAGCAGTTTGCGGATCAAAATAGAATAATGATAAATAACAATGTTCCTCAGGCATAGCCATTTAAGATGAATATAAAAATTAGAAACATGATCATATCTTTGCAGCCCCCATATGAAATGTACACAATGATTTTGAACAACTTGGATTCTATTTTTGAACGTGGAGTCCAAACAAAGGTAATAAACGACATTAAAATAATTAAAAATAGACAGAACCAGCATTTCACAATGATTTTTCCGTATCTTAAAATTTAGAATAAATTTGTTTGCATAAGCATTCTTAAACGAAAATACGTCCTTTGTGTGAGGTTACTCACATGACTTTTAAATCGTAAATTGTCATCAATTATTGCTCGCAGTATCCTTGCCTCATCTGAATAATTTACAGTCACTCCCATTTTTATTTTAAGATCTGATTTGATTTGAGTTTTCCAGTTATCGGTGCAAAATAGAAGTACATTTAATTTCTTTGGATTTAAACTTAAGTTGTGATTATTAGGGAATTCCTCTAGTTTGGCTAGATCCCTGTTTAGATTGTATTTCTCAACGAACTATTAGCAACGGACTTTTTATGAAATACGACGTACTGTAGCTGCTTTCAGGTAAACTGGTAGTGTAGCAGACAGAGCAAGAGCTGGTAGACCACATGTGAGAACTGCGGAACAAATTGCAGGTGTCCAAAATCGAATGCAAAACAAACCTTCCACATCAATCCGAAGGCTTGCTCAAGAAGTGAATTTGAGTTATGGTACTTGCCGTACAATTCTACAAGATTTTAATATGCATCCATAAAGACTACAAATGTATCAAGAGCTCTTATCTCCAGATTATAATAAGAGAATTTTATACTGTAACTGGTTTTTGCAACATTTAAATAATGATGTTTTGGATTTAACTTTTTTTCTGATGAGTTGTGGTTTTACTTAAATGGCTACATTAATTCACAAGTAATGCGCTTATAGATCGCTGATAATTCACATTTCTTTCGTGAAGCTTCTTTGCAGTGTCCTAAAATAGGCGTTTGGGCAGCGTGCTCTCGCCGGAGAATTATCGGACCAATATTCTTTGAAGATACAATAAATGCTGAAAGATATCAAAATAACATTCTTGAAGAATTTATGAATCAACTCCACGATGATGAAATTCGACAAGGATACTTCCAACATGATAACGCAACACCTCATGTAGTTTGAACTACGTTGGGATATCTATAGCAGTTCTTTGATGACGAATAATTTCAAAAGATCTTTGGCCAGGCAGATCTTCTGATCTCACCCTTTTGGATTTCTTTTTATTTCCACTTTTAAAAATTCAGTTTTTAAAACACCTGTTCATACGACTTTAGAACTAAAAGAAAAAATCGGGAGTGTGCTTCCCTAGACTTTCTCGCAAATACCTTGAAGCAAACTGGTACTTTACTGGAATGGATACCGCTACCTGTTTAGGTAAAATGCCACTTCCGGTTAACCGATCATGCTGAAATGTAATATCTGGTAGTTTTTCTACATAAGAAATGTATGTACAAAATTTTATTCAAATATCTCGAAGCAAACTGGTACGTTTTTAAGTTATCGTGTTCACACACACACACACACACACCATTACAGGTTTCGCAATGCTTATGGCATCGCGAAGTATATCCTCAATTGTGGCGCTTTTGTAAGCGTTTAGTAGGGTTGTTCGTTGAGAGATGGCGTATATGGTAATGTAATCGGTTTTATTCTACCCTCCATACATGTAGAGTTATTTATTAAATTATAATTGTGGCAACGGATGCCACAAACATTATAATGTGTGAATTGTGTAACAGGACGCCACAAATATTGAAAATTGAGGCGTGTGTATGTCAAAGATGCCACAAATACTAGAAATCAAAAATAACATTACACTGCTCTGTTGCCAGTTCTTGACGTAGCCACAATTATTATTTAACAAACCATGTAAGTTTTATTCTAGACGTAGGCACAATTATTATTTAACAAACATTTAAGTTTTATGGGGCGAGTGTTGTCTTCTATATACATATTTATTTTTAGGCGACATTTTCTTTTCAGAGCAATTACGCTCTTTTCTGTAATCGTATGGGTTCAAAATGTATCAATAAAAAGCTCTTAAAATCTGCATTGGTTTAAAAATATTTGCAACCCCTCAACTCTCTTCAACCATCAACCCTAATTCCATATCTTCGCCGTTTATGAAAAATGTTCGGATCTGTTTTCGGAAGGGGGCGTGTTAAGCAAACCTTGAATTTTTTATTTTTCCATCCCCCTTAAATAATTATATTCATCCCTTACGAAGATTTATTTATATTTCAATCGTACATGAGAAAATTTTTTCAGGAGGCGATGTGTCAAGCGAGCCTTAAATTTGATTTCGGCAGATGCACTGAAATGTTTAAGAGCGTTTTTATCGAACATGGTGCATTTTCCGACATGAAAGAAGTAATACTTTATTTTTGCCTTATCTATTAACATCTGTTAATTTTTAATCCTGCGGACCAAAATAATAATGAGAATATTATAAAAAATTTCCTAAAAAACTACTAAAGCGCCCTTTACAATATGGAGCAGCGCTTATACCCTCATAATGTTCGGACTCCATTAAAGATACCTGATTTATGTTTTAACTTAAAATATAAATAGGTATAAAATTTTCAGCGTGATCAGTTGTTTGATTTGTTCCCAAAAAAAAAAAAATTTTTTTGTGGTTAGACCTCTCACATGATAAGACATTTATACTAAGGTGCGTTTGGTTTAATCAATCCAATTTGACCCCAGGAAGCCTAAGCTAATATTTTAAATAATTTTTAATATTTTGTGAATGACTATATTCCATATTAAAAATGTTAAAATTTTGTACTGTTTTCAGATATTCAAGATATCGACCACTTAATCAACAATGTATAGTTAGAGAATGTCAATCAAAATTGAAAATACATTGTTACGCAGTCGTGAATTATTTATGTTTAAGAAATGTTATCTGCTTGCGTGTCATACTTGACATTATGAACGTCAATTTGATTGTCATAATGACAGACATTATAGGATTGAGCATTCTAATTCATCCATTAGAGTACCCAGTACTATAATGGATTTATTAAGGTATTCAATCGTGTTCGTTACTACGGAAACGACTAAGAGCATACTTGATATTTTACCTTTAAATTTTTTTAGTTCAAAATCAAATAATTTATTTTTAATTTCTACATGACTTTACACAAGCAGATAAAATGTATGCAATTCGAATCGTAAGCAATCCTTATGGTACACATAATGATTAGCTTTCCGATCCTTATTAGATAAATAACTATTGTGTAATTCACTTTTTGTTTTTTTTAATAAACAATATTGGAAAAGAACAGTTTTATTTTGCACAAAAAATATTACAAGTAGTATTATACAGTTCATACTAAAGCTACGTTATCAATACCGCATTGCACAAGTGCAACCGAAGAATCCTTTATGTTTTCATAATTTTTTTGCGTTTTGTAATGGAATTCTTTACGCAAAACTTTATATCTGTCCATTTTCTTTCCTTTAGTATTGGGTATTTTTCTGCACATTCTTCACATAACTCTTTGCCGGGTACTATTCCATTTTTCACATTAACTCTGAAAAAACTTAATACGGCACTTTTTTCCTCGGTGGACCATGCCTTTCTTTTTGGAACCTTGCCTAAAACAATGTAATCAGTTAAATTGCAGGATAACCAAAATTATATTTAATTAGATATAAACAACAAAAAACTAATAAAAATTATTGATGATGACAGGTATTTTTCTTTTTCTACTTACTTCTACGTCTTAGTACAATTGGCTTTGTCTTTGTAGGTAAAGGTTCAAACAATTTGTCATCTTCTTTGTTGTTTTCGACATCATCTTCATCGCTGTTTCCGCTGTCATCCAATTCTTCTTCGATATTTGGTAGTTCTGCAAAATTCCGATATTACAGTTTTAAAATGCCTAGTGTGATTCTGAATCTTACCATTAATATTGATATCACGCAGTGGTTTTCCCGCAAATTTGGCGACTTCTCCATTCTCAACGACTTGAAGTAAGCGACTAATTTTTGTAAGTTCAACGGCACTCTCATGAAGTCTGTAGAATTCTCTGTGAACACGTATATCATGCCCTAAGTGACGGGCTAACCAGTCGTATTCTGTTTCCTCCAAATTCATCACCTGACAGACTGTTGCGATGTATTTCCGAAGTTTAGTTCCAGTGATGAGTCCTGGATTTGTCAGATTGGCTTCGGCACAATGTTTTCTTAGACAGTCATGTCCTCTTAGATAACTTGTGGAATTATTCGATCGAGCAAAAATATACGGATTCAGTTCAGAAATACCAGCATTTTTCCTATTTCTATTTAAGATATCAATACAATGCATGGTTTCTTCTGTCAAAATTACGGGTACCTTTCTCCCCCGTTTACCAGGTACTTCAATCACAGTATGACTTTCTGCAAGTTTCTTTTCAACTGGTGTTAAAGAGTTTTTTAACTCTTCGGTTGTTTGATTTGTCCACGATGGTCTATTATGGAAGGAATTTAGAGTGATTTTTGAAGTTTCCCCTGATCTTCGTTTATTGAACAGAATTATCCTGCATAGTGTCAATGAAGCTAAATTTGCCCAGGATTGAGGTAACACTGCTGAAGATACTTCGGTTTTGATTTGTCTGATTTCTCGTGACAAATAATTAGTAAGAGTGACCAAATCCGAAGTGATTGGTAAAAGCTGCTCGGAGTTCATTTTTTTAGTGTACAGACTGTTTAATGCATTTGATGAAATTCTAATTGCCCATTCCATCTCCATTAAATTGAGAAATGCGTTTATTTTCTGATCCTTTGACAGATCTTCATTTCGAAGAGCAATTCCCCTCTCAATCGCTGCACATTTTTTTAAGGAATATCCTATTTTGAGGGCGAGAGATGGAATTCCAAAATCAGGCCTAGAGGTGATGTTAGTATTGGTTTTGTTGCACAATATTTTGGTAGCCTGTACAATGACATCAAACTTTGTCGGAGTAATGGAGTCTCGTAACTGATTAATACTTGAATCCACTTCTTTAACTTTTTGCTTTAATCTTGCCAGCTGCCGCATATTTTGACGAATTAGCTCATTCTGTGTTGTTCCATATTTATCATATTGCATAGCACCAAATCTGACTATTAAATTATCTTCTGCTGCAATTTGACCAATTTCATCTTGTCTTAAACTCGAAACTATGTTTGCAATATATTCATTCGAAAAACTTCTCCCAAATGTATTATTTAAAATTGCAACACTCTCACTAATCACATGTCTATTGTTAGTCATTTCTCTATCATTCGTGTTACGTTTTGAACATTTGATTTTTATGTGATGCCACAGATGCTTCTTAAGCATGAATCCCAAACAGTGGGGACATGGTCCAAAATCTGAATAAGATACTGAGTTAATTGCGTGTTGGGTTGGTCTTCTAACTAAAATTAATTCGCCCATTTTTGTTTCCAGTACGTTGCAATTATGATAAAAGTCGCCACATTTAATTAATTCTGCAAATGCATTTTTCCGTAAAAGCGAAGCTTTTGGCATAGCCAAAATCTTGGCAACTTCAGTTGTATTTGCATGCACTGTTTCGAAATGTCTTGCCATGTTTTGGTTCAATTTGTGGCAAAAGTAACAGGAATGTTGTTTATCTCTCAAGCGTTTTCCATCACACTTTTTTTTTGCACTTACAATATCTATGCTAATGGTAACATTCTCACTTCTATTTCTACTACTCGACGTCGAATCAGGTCCGATTGTGTTGTTTTCTGGGACATCTGAAGAATTGGCATAACCAGCTGTCGCTTCTAATTCAGGGACTGTGGAAGTTACTTCATTTTCGTTAGTTAATATAATTTTGTTATTTGACAGACAGTCTCTCTGTCTCTTGTTGTCTTTTTTCTTTTTACATCTGGAGATTTCCCCTTCAAAGTTTAGACTAGATTCATCTGTTGACGAATAAGTGTCATCTAAAAATTTGAATGTACAGCTAGATTTTCAACATTTGGATTTCACTTACCATCAAAGATAGTTTGATATTTTAATTTTTTCCTTACTCCACTGTAGTCGTCAGATGGCAAGTATTCTGATCCTGAAGACTTGTCTTCGCTTTCAGAGTCATTGTATGTAGAGATTAAGTCTATTAAAATAAAGAATTAGATAGCTAATTAAAACTACACTGTATAAAGTTACAGAAGTTAAAGAAAAAACTCATGGAACCGGACTAGTTTTATTGAGTGCGCTATTCATTTGAGCACTACAAGAGGTTCTGTTTTTAATATAAGGATAGATAAGTAATTAATATAATGCACTGTTTTTTTTAAGTAATTAACTGGAGTTTTTTTTTGTGGTTACACGGCTGCCTTTTTGAGAGTGTGAAATATTTTTTCACATACTTTTCTATCGTATTGCAAATTTTACAAAACGAGGCAGTGGTGTAACAAAAAAATAAATCTCAGCAGGTTACTTAAAACAAAACTGTGCTTACAATTGACATCTTTTTTAACAACTCTTCAGGGCAACCGGCTTTAAAACCGAATATAAATAAATATAAAGACCGCTACTTCTCGTTTTGACTTGAAAGAGTATTGCCTAACAATTAGTGGAATAATATATTAAATTACTTTCTACTCCCACATCTTATTCCTCTTGCAAGTCTAGTCTTTGGAAGTCTGCGCACTCGGGATTCTTGTTGAGCGGCAAATTTACTTGACAAATTTCTTAGCAAAACATTCTGACAGAAAACGTCAAAATTTAATCGGCTATTTTAATGCACTTGGGATATTACTGTTGATTATTTCCTTCATATCCATGATAAAGTAGGGACAAGAAATCAGACGACAAACGTCATCAAGAGTAATGACGTTATAAACATAGTATAGTAATTGATTAAGCTTAAACCAAACGCATGATTTAAAATGAGTTGTAAAGAAGAAAATAAATATCTGTTTTGTAAATCTAATGGTGGTATTTATGACGTCACTAAAATTTGCCTGGTGGCGCACGTCGCCTGATTTCTTGTCCCTACTTTAATGCGTAATCACTATGGTTTCTGTCAGTTTAATAATGACAAAAATTCAAACGTCAAAATTTAACCGCAGTTAAATATGTGTCAAAATTTAATCGCTTGTGCATAATTTTAACATGATTATTAAAGGTGGTTTACCAACTGAATTGTATCGATTTATTCAGGAAATAATCATGCCAAACATCCCGCGTGCATGTAAACTAGCCTGAATAAATTTTGACAATTTTCTATCAGAATGTTTTGCTCTGAAAAAATATATCTCGTAATTTGCCGCCCCAAAATCCCTCGTGCTACGCACTCGGGATTCTTGTTAAGCGGCAAATTTACTTAACATATTTCGTAGCAAAACATTCTGACAGAAAACGTCAAAATTTAATCGGCTATTTTAATGCACTTGGGATATTACTGTTGATAAAATAATTTTCAAATATTTCTATATTATAATATCGTTATTGCCTCGATCGTGCAAAAAATTTTATAAGCATCACAAACGTTAAAGGTTAAACTGCCCTTACCGTTCTTGATACTTCATATACTATTAATAGAGATGTTTAGGTAGAGTGACTTCAACAAAACGCTTACCTAGCAGTCTTAGTAATACATTATGTATATTTGTAACAAGTTTTTTCGACTAGATACTTAACCTAAACTAAACCATAAACTTTCGACAACTCTCAACACACTTAACTACTGAAACTTGTCAGAAATTTCAATTATTACAGCAGCCACCCGCTAGAGAAGCGTCATTGTTAATGTTACTGTGGAGTACGTAAACTTACTAGAACTAGTAATTTTCTTCTTATTTCTTAATAATGTGATTTTGTTTTCTGCTGGTGCCTCGGCTGGCGTATTGTTGAAATTTATTTCTTCTGTTGGAGTATCATTCAAGTTTCTTTCTGCTGATGAGGTGTCTTTGGTATCTCTTTCTTCTTCTGCAGTTGTATCTTTGATATTTTTTTCTTCCGCTAGGGTAGAAGTGTTTTTTTTACATAATGTTACTGTAGTATAAGTACTACATTAAGCAAACTACTTACTAGAGCTAGTAATTTTCTTCTTCTTTCTTAATAATGTGATTTTGTTTTCTGCTGGTGTCTCGGCTGGCGTATTGTTGAAATTTATTTCTTCTGTTGGAGTATCATTCAAGTTTCTTTCTGCTGATGAGGTGTCTTTGGTATCTCTTTCTTCTTCTGCAGTTGTATCTTTGATATTTTTTTCTTCCGCTAGGGTAGAAGTGTTTTTTTTACATAATGTTACTGTAGTATAAGTACTACATTAAGCAAACTACTTACTAGAGCCAGTAATTTTCTTCTTATTTCTTAATAATGTGATTTTGTTTTCAGCTGTTGTCTCGTTTGGGGTATTGTTGACATTTTTTTCTTGTGCTGGGGCAACTTTCGTATATATTTTTTGTTCTCCTGAGGTGCGTTTAGCATCTTCATAGTGCGATAAGTTCACATTTCTCGTCATTTGAAGTATCCTACGTGCTCTAGATGACATTTTGCTGTAAATATGATTATAGTTGAAATAATACCCATTGCCATAAATAATGTTAGATGTCAAATTTACTTTATTCGAGAAATAATGACGAAACTAGGAAGCCAAATTTCGGGAAGTGATTCTATGCTTAAAAATAACGGTACAAGTTCCTTTAACAAAACTTGGAAAACTCAATATTAAGTGAGATGCATGCCCTAAAAGTTCAATTTATAAAATGTTGTTTTGATCGTAAGTTCTACTAAAGTAAAGATAATTATTTCAGACTTGATACACTTACTTATCATTACTAGCTGAATAGTTGAAATAATTTTGGTGAACTATGGCGAACGTTAAGTGGTACTTAACCTAAAACTGTAATTTTGTTTCGGCTATTACTTTTTTATTTTTAGGTAAAATACACATTTCAGGTTTCCATTGGAAAGGAAACTGAAAAATACAAAAAAAATCTACTCGTTGTTCATAAGTCTAAAATCAACCGTTTGCCTCAAAATTGCTATTAAAGTAAGGTGAGAAGGTATACTACGTCATTACAAAAAAACCAAGATCACAAAAAATAATATGTTAAACAATTTTTGATGATACGTGTACAGTACTGTGTCGAAATAATTACATATTTGCGATAATTTAGTATTAAAATTCAAGTTTCTCAAAAACAAATTATTATAGTAATTTCTAATCTAAGTTTAATTATTAAATGTCAAGCTGTTTATGCATTATGCAATTTGGAATGTAACTCCCAGTAAATTACTTCTACATTTTATTTAGTTACGAATAGCACAAACGTGTGCTTCTCAATTGTTGTTCTTTTGGATCCCGGGTTACTTGATAAAGACATGCATATTTTTAAGTTTTACGACAAACGTAGATTTTAGACGTATAAACTAAGAGTAGATTATTTTTGTAGTTTTCATATTCCTTTCAAATGGTAACCCAAAATTTGTATTTTACCTAAAGATAAAAAGTAATTGCCGAAACAAAAAGGTTAAGTACCACTTAACGTTCGCCATAGTTCACCAAAATTATTTCAACTACAACTATGCAGCTAGTAATGATAAGGGCTCAAAAGTTGTATTTTATCTGCTTAGGCACATAACGTTATTATGTGCCTAAGAAGATAAAATAGACAAATTAGTCATGGTAACCATGGAAAAATCATTTCTAATGTATCACGATATGTAAATTTTAGACTGCCTGACACGATTTTGGCTAAAAATCATTTACCTACCATAATTTCAACCAATTCAGTAAAAATATTGAGGTCCAGAGCAAAATCGTAGGTATCTCTAATTTACGCCACACCGATTTAAACAAAGCTTTACCCGTTTTTTTGTTGCTTACCGTTTTAAACAGCAGATACACCTTATAACTGAATAAAATACACCAACACAACAATCAAAACTCAAAAGTCGCAAGACGCAATACTGGCGATTGTGATTCCGCTGACTGCACAATGAGGAAGGACCGATAACAAGTGCCAGACACCCGGTTGCCAGATTTATTAAGTAAGGCTACCCCGCCAGTGTCTGTAGCATCTCGAACTAGCCAAATTGGCGCAAATCTGGCAACCCCGGCAAACAGCGATAACGCTGCAAAGAACACTAAACTTGTGATCACGTGATGAGAACGTGCTGCATTTAATGCATTTATGTTTTGGGCAAGAAATATATTCCGGGACCTTACTAATAAGATTGTTAGATGGTATCAGGTATCAGCAGGATTTTTTTCAAGGGGGTGCATCATTGGTGGAGGTACTGAACCAAAGAGATATTTTCTTAAATATTCTCAATGAAATATTTGTTAAATACAAAAAATAATTTGTCTCAACAGATTTTAACATTATTTTAAAAAAACAAGAAAAAATTACGTTTAAATTAATTATTAATATTAATTAAACAATTAAATATACAAATCATACTTGCTAAATTTTCATACCTGATTTTTCAAAACTAAAATTAGGTAGGTACCTACCTATATCAGAAATTACTTTCCATACAAGCAGGTTTTCTTGGAAATCGTGGCTTTTATGCAACAAACGCATAGAGGTAAAGTTGAAGAGAATGTATTAATACACATTTTTTGTCCTACACAATTTCTTCGTCAGCCGTCTACTTTCTATAAGATTGAACTTTGCTCTTGCGATTTTTCGTTTTTTACGATTTCGCGAAAACCGTGGCTTTTACACTACAAATGCATAGAAGTAAAGTTGTAAAGAATGCAAAAATATAACTTTTTTGTTCTCCAAAATTTCTTGTAGCTTTAACCGCTTATTTTCGATAAGATCGGATATAACCGGATACAAGCTTTGTGTCCTAATGCGCGAATGTAAGCATTTTCGTTAAAATCGGCCAACCGAAAGTTCCACTTTACTCTTGCGTTTTGTTAGTTTTTCGCGATTTTCTTGAAATCGGCCCAACCAAAAATCATACAGAAAGTAATAACACTTTTTTAGAAATATTTTTGATAAGCAACAGCAAAATTGTGAATTGTCAATTAGACAGTTGTAAATTCTGAAATTCTTTTTGACCAAACTTCGAGTTACATTTAGAAGAATCAAGAAGCAAAAAAATTGCGTGTACAATACATATGAAAACATCTTTTTTTCACTCGTTTGATTGATGCACTCCGGCTTCACCGTCGTCCATCAAACTTCAATCTTATAAAAAGTATTGCTTTCAGCACTTACAAATAACTATTAATCATTTTTGTATTTATTTAAATACATTCGAATTTCATTCACTAAAAAGTCATGTAATTTAAAGAATCATGGGAATCTGACTGAACTGTTTTTTAAATGTGAACTTCTGAAAAATCGTAGAGATAAATAATATAATGATAAACATTTGTGCTGCCATAATTATTAATTTTCAAGTTGTGTAAATCTGAGATCCCGATGCGACAACGTTGCTTTAGTTCCCTAATCCGCCGCTAGAGGCGCTCTAGTACAGTAACATGGAAGTTGCCAGAATTCAGGTATAATTTGGGTAAATTAACACAAACTATATTGTCATTTGTGGCAACTACCCTGTTTCAGGGTTGTGGGAGGTGCTAGAAACTTATAAATTAGTTTTCGCAGCTCAGGTTGATGGTAAATTAAGATTCGAGCGGGAAATCGAATTCAAAAATGTCTGGTAGAGCTGGAATTAGGCTTTAAATTTGTGGCGTCGCGTGTAAGTTGCCATAATTTTGGTCGATGCCAGAGTGCAGCCTATGTCACACACAAGTAGCCACAAGTATAGTGCAACCAACACACACATACACACACACAGACATAATTCGAAAAATGGTTTTTTTCGGACTCTAGGAGGTCTAAAACGTCAAGATTCGTCAAAATCTCGAAGTCGATTTTTTTCACGATTACAATACTTTCTTACCGTATGCGACAAAGTAAAAAATCACCGAGGCATGTAATGTAATAACACCAGAATAGTTGCAAAGCATCGTCGAAAATATTAAACAACATGTGAGGTTATGCTTGCAAGAAGTAGGAATGCATTTTCAGCACCTCTTGTAAATGTGTATAAACTGTAAAATGTTGTAACATTTCCCAACTTTTA
Organism: Agriotes lineatus; assembly: GCA_940337035.1. NCBI lineage: Eukaryota > Metazoa > Arthropoda > Insecta > Coleoptera > Elateridae > Agriotes > Agriotes lineatus. The sequence goes on along the minus strand of OW679198.1, from coordinate 131,336,920 downwards.
ATTTGTTTACAGACTGAAGTGAGGTTATACACCTAACAAGAACCTGAAATTTAATTTAGTAGTGTGTCCGTTATAATTTTAATTTTCTGTTTATTAAATTTAGTAAGTTTCCTTACAAGTCTGCATTTGTTAATTTAAACGTTAATAACGTCATTGACAAGAATCAACAAGAATTAAATATAATTTTCAGGTGTTATAATACACGACTTCAAAATTCCAAAAATATCTTTGATGGAGTTACTTTTTGCTCATACTATACAACCCTTCACTAAACTTTGAATTGGAATTGAAAGACGCTGACTCAAAAATGTATTTTATAGTTTTACAATTTCATCTGTAGAGACAGGAAAAAATGGAAGAAATTAGTCAAGAAAGCCAGGACACATAAAGGTCTATATTGGCAACAGTAGAGGAGTGATCCACCTCAGAAAATGGATTTTACATCTTTTCCACCCAAGGAGAAGAAGCCATAATCCTGTGGATTGCAAGGCTTGATGATGATGATGATACATTTGTGTTAGATATTATTTGCCGTATTTAAAAACCGAAAAAAGAAGGAAGAATGCTCTGTAAATTTTACAGGATTGGAAATTAGATTTTTAGTACATATAGCTAGGGATAAGACATATCAAAATAATTGAAAATAAGTAAACCGATGCCGTTACCTGGAGGGAAAAAATCGGGTGTGAACCTTTCAACAAGTTTGCTTTCGTCCCATCTATTCATATTATCTGACTGTGGGATAAATGAAAACAACCCTATTTCAAAATATGTAAATAACTTATATAAAAGTATGTTACAAAAAGATCCCGTATGCAGATTCAGCATATATTTTGCAATAATAAAAAATAATTAAATATACCAGGTGCTGACTTGCGCGACACACTATAGGGATTTGCCTAGTAAATTCTTTATATTCAATTATTTGCTCCCCTAATTATTTTAGAGCTAAATTGTAAATACATTTTTTGTAGAGAAAAAAATACTGCATCCATCCATACCAATGTTAAAAATTTTCTATTTTCCGGAATAGTATTAATCAATGAAAACGAAAATTCAATTTTCAAAATCCGTGATGCTTTGGAATTATCTAAACAAACAAAATGTGTTGTTTGTTTGTTTGTCATTGATGTTTGACGTTTATAATAATTCATTATCAATTTTGTTCCGCTTAAAGTGTCGAAGGTACCTGGTACTTCGCATATCTGGACCTTATCCATAACAAAAATGGTTTTACGGAGGAAATAGCGCTTGTCAAGTAAGTTTCTTGTTCATTGTAAAATATCCGTATCTGCAAATTCCAAACAGTACAAGCATTAGTAGACTGATAGTACATTAAGTTTAAAAGTACAGGCACGTTATTAAATAATTGTAGATGCAACAATGAGGTTCAGAATCTACACCAGCATACATAAATCAAACAAGTACAGACACTCATGTCAAATGTTGAAACCTGTCAGAAGTGCCTGGGACAATGACAACAGGTATTTCTAAGCTTGACTAACAGATGGCAGAACAAAATTCTACCAATCAGAGCCAGTTTCTGGCTCTGCTACCAATCATGATGTGGTCATAGATATATTAAACAAGATACAGCCATGCGCGGTAAACGTATGTTCGTGCTTAAAAAACATATCAAAGAATTCGGTACATCTCTCCATTTCATTCTGCCACGCATTTAATGTATTTGTTATTTCTTTTTACTAGTTAGCCGTAAGTCGCACGAATTTCGAGTGCTTTGTTTTGAAGTGTCATTCAAATTTAAAATTACGCCAAACTCGTAATTTACATAGTTTATTGAAATAATAAAGAGCTCAATTAATATTTATAATGAAAATGAGGACTTGTATTCTGTATTCTATTTCTTATAGTCCTTTTTATGAAGATTTATCCTTCCATTGGTGCGTAAACTCTTTTAAAATACCTAAATAATACCTACTTACTACCTGTACTTATTATTCTTTGGCACCTCAACCCTGGCAGGTTATGGATTCCGTTAATTAGTTTCTAGATTGCTTTCTGTCTTGTTTCAAAACTGCGGGTGTGTCCTGGCCTTTCCTATTATTTTTCCAGGCTTTTCAACCTCAGGTTTTCCTTAAGTTGTACCATGGTTTTTAGGTCTTACAATATGCTGTCCTCTCATTGTAACTAATATCAAACATAATGCACAATCAAATAAACACGACTATTTATTTAATACCCACTGTTTTGGGCTAAAATGCAGAATCCGAGGCCAATTACAATCCTTCTACATATTTTCCTTATAATTTTGAACATGCAGATTTACCAGTCAAACTGCTGTTTTCGTGGTTTTGATTGCTATATTGAGACAACAAAGACTATTTCTGGCACCATGTAACACAAGTTAAATGTATTTTGTCCGAATTTCTCTCAATATCGCATCAAAGTACCATTGCTTGCATAGAAAAGTGGGACAGTAAAAAATTCTATTTTGAAAAATGTGTTGGTGGCACTGTAAGTCTATGTCAAATTCGATGTTAGCAGGTTAGGTTTTTCTATGCAAGCAATGGTACCTCTCTAAAGGATAGCGCTATACGTAATTCAAGCACTGAGAGTGACAGCAATAGAAGGTACGTCATTTTGAACTATGTCGCCGCATGGCTGTATCTTGTTTAATATATCTATGGATGTGGTAAAGTAGTGGCGTCATCTGTTAGTACTATCGGAAAGTACCCCCCGGGTTCAAGGTTATTCAAATCGATACTATAACATCAAAGGAACCGACAGTGAGTGTCTCTACTTGTTTGTTTTATGTACGCTGCCTACACCAAAACAAGGAAAACGACAATATGTTCAATCTTTTGACGGTGGTGACGGAGTATTAGACAAATATTACAAAATATACATTTTGCAGTAGTAGTATCACTGGTAGTAGTGAAAGTTGCTGGAGATCAAGAGATTTGGTTACAACTTGCGTTGTGCATGAATTTTTAAATAACAATTTCTTCAATAAGTTGATTGGTGGAAATTATGCATTTAATTGGTCTGTTTGGTCCCCTGATTTTTCACTAAATGATTTTTTTCTTTTTCTACCTTTGAAATCAACATGTACTCTAGATAAGTATTTCAAAATCTATAAGAGCTGATAAATTGTATTTGATGGAAGAGTGCTCAAATAACTCAGTATCAATTAGCGAATATTAGGCGAGAATTTTACGACAGGTTGGGCTATTGTTCAGCAATGAATGGTGGCTTATTTGAACATTTAGTTTGATTTTCTATTATTTTTGTGTTAAAATAATAGTAGTTTGTATACCAAGGCACTGAAGTTTAACTTTTTATCACGAATGTGGATTTAGTTGTCGATGCTCGTAGGACCAAGACAAATAAGCCACATGAGGGATAAAAAGGAACTTCAGTGCCGAGGTGTACACTATGTTTTATTTGAAATCGAGAAATCGTGAAATTACAACATTATAACCAACTTTTGTAGGTTATGTTCGATCGATTGACGTTTATCTGTCGCCTCGCCACCTACAAAAAAGTCTTATAACAATGGACTACTTCACTGCCGATTTCTCGTATTTTAATGACGATTTCGGCGTACTTCGCTGCCGATTTCAAATAAATAAAATTGTTTCATATTAGGCGTTTTATGGTTTTATAATAACCTGAAAATGCAAAAGTGAACTGCAATGACAGGCAAATGTAAGTGCAATAGCTTGTTTAGATAATTCCATGACATCACTGATTTTTGTAAAAATGCTAGTTTGATTTTTGCATTCTTTCGATTCAAGAAAATGGAAAATTGTTAGCAAATGAATGAATGGATGCAGTATTTTTTTCTCTACAAAAAATGTATTTACACTTTAAAAATCGTTTCCAATTAGCCACATTGTCCCTAATTTTTCAAATTTCCAAAACATTCTATTTTTTCACTGCACGGGAAAGAACAGAAGAACCTGTTTTTTTTTTTTTTCATTTCCAGTGCTAGTTGCAATGTAACTTTTATTTTCCTACTAGGAAAATGCGAGGCTCCTGATTCAACCCAGTTACATTGGGCGCCTGATGGTATAAACTTTTTAACTGCAACCACAGCACCTCGTTTGAGAACTGCAAATGGCTACAAAATCTGGCACTATTCTGGTACATTACTTTTTGAGCAACCATTCGCTCAGGAGGAAGAGCTTTATGACATCTGCTGGCAGGTAAATTATCCCGATGAACAATTCTCATTTTATAATGATTACTTTTACAGATGTATCCAAAAGGTACGTTTAAGGATCCAGTTATATCTTCTGAAAAAGTGGAAGGTATCGCATCTAGTCAACCACAGGCTTCCAAGCAAGCCTACAGACCTCCTTCAGCTCGAAACAGACCTGCAGTCCAGTTTAAATTACATGACGATGAAGAAGCCGCTCATAAACCAGGTAGTACCATAAATTGTACACAGAGTCAACATTTAGTATGTATATTATCGTATAGGTGGTGATTCAGCTCCCTCTAAGGCAGCACTGAAGCAAAAGAAGAAACGTGAAAATCGAAAAGCACGTAAGCAGGAAGAAACCGAGGACACAGGGCCGGTGCAATCCAATGGTCCAGCAGCCACAAGCAATGTGCAGGTGGTACTCACAGGTGACCCAGAGAAAGATAAGAAAATTAAAAACATTAAGAAGGTATTTTTATGATTCTTGATGTTAACGAATTTTAAACATTGAACTTTTAGAAACTGGATGCAATTGCGAAGCTGAAAGAACAACAGTCTCAGGGGAAACCACTGGAAATCAATCAGCTGGCTAAAATCAAAGGCGAGGAGGAGCTGGTTAATGAATTAAAGCAGTTGCAGCTGTGATTACATTTATATTGGATGAGTTTATTATAAAGGAATATTCATTGATCTTGCAATGAATCCGTCTGTTTAAGTGATTAAATAAACTCGTGTTTTATTTTGACATGTTTCCATTATTTGATAAGCCAATGCCAAACAAAAAAAAATGCTCACGGCAAACAGTTTTGCTGAAAAAAGTAACAATCGAAACATGCTTGTATGACAAAATTTTGAATTTTGATTCGAATCATGATTCCAACTAGAAGGGCATCAAAGCAAGAAGTACATAGGCATGGCTACAGTTATGCGCCAATAGCTGTTATCAGTGGCGTAGCAGTGGGTTATTTGTAGGGGGGCAAATTAAAATTATCATTTTAAAGGAAAACTTTTCATCCTGATTTATTTTTGGTTTCAAATGCTAAATAAATTAGCATGTCATAAGAAATACAAGCTTTTAAATCATTTTTTTTTTAATTGGTATAAAATCTGTTGCCTCTTTATAATTTCACATTATAATGACGACAGTTCAGACATTGAATTTGGAAAAATAGTGTAACAAAGTGAACTAATGTAAAATATGTTCAGTAAAATAAACAAATGTAAATTAATTACATATATACCGGGTGTCAACGAATTTATTAGACAAGTCATATCTTCTAGAGTATTACGTGCATTAAAATGAAATTTGGTATAGGTAAATGGTATAGGGAGAGGAGAGTTTTCGCATATTTTTCACTTTCCGGTCACTTCCGGTTTTACCGGAAATGGCTCTGATTTCGAATTTTTAAATGGAATACTCTGTATATTTTTGCATATTTGGATTTCTGAGACAATTTTGGATCACAATGTGACATTTTAAAAAGTTTTTAAGCCTACTTGATTTTTTTAGAGCCACTTTTAATATGGCATCTAGGTGGCCATGATCGGACGCAAACTAATCTAAGGACCTCAGGTGATGTCAGAAAATTACAATCGCAAAGTTTTAGTGTTTAGTATGATAGATAGGAATAAGACAAGTTGGCAAAATCACGTTTTCTTGTCTAACTATTTTTTTTTAAATGGCGACCCTTTTTTGACAAGCACTTTCCGAAAAGAGGATTTTTTGGCGAATCTAACGATACTAATTTATTTGCGATTGGATTAAAAATAAGCTCATAAGTTAAATATTTCTAAGCAAAATACGGGATAATAATTTATTTACTTTTGTCAAGTGTGCCATGGATAAGTTTTTAAAATGTCACATGCTGATCCAAAATTGTCTCAGAAATCCAAATATGCAAAAATATACAGGGTGTTTTATTTAAAAATTCGAAAGTGGAGCCATTTCCGGTGAAACCGGAAGTGGCCGGAAAGTAAAAAATATGCGAAAATTCTCCTCTCCCTATACCATTTACCTATACCAAATCTCATTTTGATACACCTAATACTCTAGAAGTTATGACTTGTCTAATAAATTCGTTGACACCCGGTATATATTGTCGGTTTATAGCGTCTGTCGGCGCTTTCCGATTTCCAGACTTCTTTTCCACTGTATCCGGTCGAGACATTGTTCTTCATTTAGATATCTTTCGCTCATTGCTTTCCGGATTCCTTCTCCCCAAGTTCTTCTGGGTCTTCCTCTCTTTCTTCTCTCCGATGGTATCCATTCCATGGCAGTCTTTGGTAGTCTTCCCTCTGCCATTCTCCTTACACGGCCGTACCAAGTAAGTTGTTTCTTATTTATATCGTCGAATATGTTGCCCATGCATGACCTGCCAGCACGGAATCCGCTTTGTTCCTCAGCTTCTCTTTCCTCTTCTATAATATCCCGTAAAATTCTTCCGTAACGCCGACTAATCGTAGATGTTGCAGTTATTCCTCGGTAGTTTTCACATTTCTGTTGATTTCCTTTTTTGTATATGGATGACATAAACCCTATTTTCCATTCTTCTGGAACTGTTTCTCTATTTAAACATCTATTAAATAGTTTTGTAAGCATTCTTGCCATTTTATCTGTTCCATTCTTGATCAACTCTACCACAATTCCTCCCGGCCCGCTTGCTTTTCGATTTTTTAGTTTCTTTATTGCTTGTATTACTGTCTCTACTTCCACTTTTATGGGCTCTCCTTCTATATGTATGTTCGTTGGTTGTTCTTCAAATTCTGTTCTTTGTTCTGTCAAAAGACGCTTATAATATTCCTCCCATTTCTTCATTGTTATGGTTTGTATTGTTGATCTTTTTTCAGTTCTTATATTGTCAATAAATTTCCAGGCTTTTGAACATCTTCCTCCTCCAATATACATTTGAATCTCTCTACATCTTCGGTCCCAATGCTTTCTTCTCTCTTCAATTACTAATCTTCTCACTATTCTTCTGTTTTCGACATATGTTTGTCGTCCTTAGTATTGATCCATTTCAGGTATGCTTCTTTCTTTGCATTTATTTCTGTTTCTATGTCACCATTCCACCACCATTTCTGCATGTTTCTCGTTGTTTTGTTTCTTATACCTAGCACTTCCTTGGCTGCTTGGTGTACAGCTTTTTTTATATCTAGGTGTATCTCCAAAACTGCAAAAAAATCCAGACAATTGCCTCGGAACATGGAACAGAATTAACCGAAGACCACTCAAGCTACGAAAAAGGACAACTAGCAACATGGAACATACAGGGAGTGAACACAAAATGGATGGAGGTGGTAAAAGAAGTTGAAAAACTAGATATTGACATGATAACATTAACAGAAACGAAGAAAAAGGGATCAGGAATGGAAGAAGTGGCAAACTTTATTCATCTGTATAGTGGAGTACCGAAGGAAGAGAGGGCCAAAAGAGGAGTATCCTTACTAGTCAAGAAAAAACTTAAAAAATATATAACTAACTTTGAACCGGTAGATGAGAGAATACTTAGGGTATATATGAACGTATTTGGAAATAGATTAGCAATTTTCGGAATCTATGACCCTAATGATGACAAAATAGCGCAGATAAAAGACGCCTTTTATGACAAGCTACAAGAAACAATTGACGAGGTAGGGGACAATAGAGAAGTAATAATGTTAGGAGACTTCAATGGCCAAGTAGGATTCAAACAAAATGACATGGTCGTGCGAAGATTTGGTGAGGACGTCACTAATGATAGTGGAGGGAGACTCATCGATTTCTGCCACATCAATCAACTCAGAATTGCCAATGGATTCTTCCAACAGAAAGAAGTTCATAGATATACATGGATACAAGCAACTAGACAACTGAGATCGATAATAGACTACATCATCGTCAAACAGAAACCAGGTATTAAAATAGCAGATGTCAGAGTGCAGCGTGGAACTGATTGCGGCTCCGACCACCACCTAGTAAAGGCAACAGTGGTATTTCCATATACAAACATGAAAGCGGAATCCAATCAGCAGGACCGATTGGGGATGGAAAAGATAGAAATCCCCATGTACAACATAGAAGGACTGAAATAGGAGAGTATAAAAACTTTGTATCAGCGAAGATTGGACAAGAAATTAAACGATAAACAATAAATTAATTACATACAAATAGTAAATAAAATAATATAATTCATTAATTACTGTCTGACAAAGGAGCAACACCATCGTCTTCACTGTCATCGTCGTCTGAATCACTCGTATTCACAGCGAAAGCTATCGTTTCTATTGCATGTTTCAACATATGGGCTTCCTTCATATATTTCTCTGCAATTTTATCTGCATTTTCATACACAGCGGCCCAATCTTCTTGTGTAATTGCGTTAAATTTTTCAACTGCCAGTGCTTTTACATCTTCTAGTTTGAATGTGACATTTCGACTGGCAACCCAGTTTTTTAACAAGGCCCATATTTTTTGGATTGGGTTCAGTGTTGGGTGATATGGTGGTAAACGAAGTACGTTATGTCTATGTTCGTGTAGGAGGGTATCTAATTCGTAAATCTTGTGCCGAGGTTTATGGATTTTAATCAATTCATACAGCTCTGGTTTAGCCATTGTATCATGTCCTTTTTTAAAGTTCCAGATGTAGGATTTTTCTCCAGAGTCGTATTGTGGTAAGAAGCATTGTCAATTACTAAGACAGAAGATGGAGGGAGATTAGGCAGGAGTTGTTTCTTTACCCATTTCATACAATGAGTTGAGTTAATATCGTGATAATCACGCAACTTTGTTCCTACAAGAAATATAAATACTGAAAAATGTAAATAATAAATTATTTATTCAACCTTACCAGATTGAAACATGAGCAACGCATTTTGTATAGAACCGTTCGCACCACCAGCATGGACCATTATGAGTCGAGGTCCCTTTCCAATTGGTTTCTTTAAGCCACGTAAACTATTATCAGACCATTCGTAAGGGGTCGAAGGGGTGAACTATGAATGTATGATTCATCAATATATATTGAAATGGTCTTTAGCCTGTTACACAACTCTGCTTGCAGAATCAATAATTTAAAGCAAGTCAATAAAGCACAGAGCTGGGGTAAGCAGGCAACTGCAAGAAGTCACATTAGAAATTTTAATTTATGATTACATCGGTCAAGCATTGCCGATATTAATTGAAATTACTTTAGAATAAATGGCAATAAGGCAGAGCTCAAATCGTAAATGAGAGTCACAGAAATATCAATTAACATAAATTAAGAGGTTGGTACAAAGTAGAGCCAATAAATAATTCAACAAATCTATCACCAGGTTAATTAAATTTGCATATCAGTTTAATTAAATAAGTAATCCTGACAAGCTAATTTGTGTCTCCAGTTTATTTGTATTTTATACCATTTAACATAAAAATAAATTAATAAAAATTATACCGGCGTAATCAGCAGTTTACAGTGCACATGTAGTCCAGTCAATCTGTACATTTCACCTTGCATTAAATCGGGTAGTTCTAAATTTTTTATTAGTTTTATATGGTTGAGGCGTAATGATGAATCTAAGTTTTCGACCTCGGCCGAGTGCCGGAAGTACCTAAAATAACAAAAAAAAAACGAGAAATTTTCGACCGAAGTACGGTTTTTGTCGATTTTCATCCTGAAGCACTGGATTTTCAGCAAAAGTGGTTTTATCCTGTGTTAAAGTAGAGGAAATTTTAAACAATTTAAGACCAGAACGGTGTCTGTAGACCTAAGAGTTTTCAAGATACAGCTTTTCAAAGTTTCACATATTTTTCACATTTTGCCATTTTTATGGATTTTAGTCGGTTCTACCTCGAAAGGTTAGTAGTAGTAGAAGACAAATAATGTTAAGCAAATCAATCTGCATTCAAATTATAATAACATGAGACGAAAATGGTCTTTGGTACCTCGTTCTGTCATAAGCTAAGTTGCATTGTAGAATTGTTGAAAAATAACTGTACCTAAAAGATATCTTCTGTATACAGGGTGATTTATAACGGGCGGAGCAAACTTCAACAGTATGTTGGGGAGGTCATTTTGAGTAAAAAATGTCATATGAACATAGGTCGCATTTCATTTAGTTACCCAACTACAAGAGACCAAAATTTATTAAGCGGCAGGTAAAGGTAAAACCGCTCAAAGCAGCCACTGTTTCAAGCGTCATATCTACTACCTATGTGGGCCAACCATATTTAAACTTTTTTTTTTTGTATGATAGTCTGTAGTTTTATCTATCAAACGATATGGATTTGATGGCAATTTATTGATAGGAAGGGCATTAAAAAAATATTTTAAAAACACATTGCAATTTATCTCCAAAGAGTTTTTCTCCCAAACAGCTTGTCCAATCTTAGTCTTTTTTATATCAGAATTATTCTTTTTCACAGTTCTAGTGCATGAGATAAAAAATAGAATAAATTCTAAAAAAATGTAAAAAAGTTTGAAACTCAGGTTCCCTTTGTACGATTTTTATGAAATTATCTCATTCGCTAGATATTAAGAAGTCTAGGACATTGGCATAAACAAAATTTGAAATTTATGTTTTGTTTTTGAGCAAAACGTTAGACAGATAAAACTACAGGCTACGATACAAAAAAAAATTGATGTGATTGGCTCACATACGTAGTAAGAATGACGCTTGAAATATTGGCTACTTTGAGCGGTTTTACCTTTACCCGCCCCTTAATAAAACTTTGGTCTTTTGTAGTAGGGTAACTAAATGGAATACGACCTATGTTCATATAACATCTTTTACTCAAAATGATCTCCCCAGCAAACTGTTGAAGTTTAATCCGCCCGTTATAAATCACCCTGTATAGTCCAATCAAATGGTAGAAGATAGGGAAAAGTTTTGGTGTAGTTTTGATATTTAGTTCCTGTATGTTCTTTGGGTAGCTGAACACAAATATCAGGTTTGCCAACAAAAATTTTGACCGAAAACATGTTTTTTGAAGCAAAAACTAAAAAACCGATTTTTTTAGTTTTTCTAAAATTACCCGAAAGCTATCCATTTTTCGTAAATTTTGAACCTACATGAAACGAAAGAAAATAAAATTTTCTACATTTTAAGATGTCGAGTTTTTTTTCATCGATCATTCGTTCAGCCGCGAGAGCCCCGCGAAATTATAGTCGAGTCAAATGGTAGAAAATAGGGGAAGTTTTGGAGTCTTGATATTTGGTTCCTATATGTTTTTTGGGTCGCTGTACGCGAATATCAAGTTTTCCAACATTTCATTTATGAAGATTCATTTCATATACCATTTTTGATTTACGAAAAATGGATAGTATTCGAGTTACTTTGAAATAAACTGGGATAATTTCCTTTTTTTTTGCTTTTAACACCTAATTTCGCGGCGCTCTCGCGACTGAACGATTGATGGGAGAAGAAAACCTTTAGTACATAAAATGTAGGAAATTTTATCTTATTTCATTTCATATAGGTTCAACGTTGACGAAATTGGATAGTTTTCGAGTAACTTTAGAAAAACTAAAAAAATCGTTTTTTTAGACCGTTTTTGTTTAAAAAAAAACTTGTTTCCGGTCAAAATTATTGTTGGAAAACCTGATATTCGTATACAGCGACCCAAAAACCATATAGGAACCAAATATCAAAACTCCACCAAAACTTTCCACTATTTTCTACCTTTTGACTGAACTACAACTTCGCGGCGCTCTCGCGGCTGAACGATTGGTCGGAGAAAAAAAAAACTCTACTTCATAAAATGTAAGAAATGTTATCTTCTTTCATTTCATATAGGTTTAACATTTACGAAACCAGTTCTTCGGGGTTAAAATTAACAAAAACCGAAACAAGGTCGAAAATTTTGGATTTTTTTGGTTATTTGAAGTACTTCCGGCACCCGGCCGAGGTCGAAAACTTAGATTCATCATTAGGCCTCAACCATGTAAGACATATAAAAAAATCAGAACTACCCGATTTGATGCAAGGTGACACCCCCTTTTGATAACAGATTGACTGGACTAATGTGAGAGTGTGGGTGTAAAAATCCATCACATTAAAAATATTTTCTCCGGTGACCGCTTCCGACAAGATCGGCAGCTCAGATCCAGTTTATGAGCACCAGTTGCGGGCTTCAGCCAAGTTCCAGAGCCTGAGAGAGGGTGTCAGCAGTTCCGCCCGGTGTGTACGAGGCCAGCACAGCAGTTGCAGCATCCCGGGGGTGCAGCATCCAGTCGCAAGCATCAGGAGAAGCTGTCCGAGGAAGTTGCCGCAGCCTAAGAAAGGTCAGGTTAGTGGTGCCAAGCGTATAAGCGTGCTAGTGCTACGAAATTTACCATGAGGAATGAGCCCTATAAGAGGAAGCCGATCCCAGTATTACAATACGACAAAATAGAGCAGGAGTTCCAGAAATTGTGAAAATATAAGTTGAAGTTATGTTAGGGACGCGTTGAAAACATCTGAATTGCGAAGGAACCCGCCAACGATCTAAAACAAAACACGATTAGGAACGCTTAATAAAGCGCGAGATTTGAATTACCTGTTAATTTGTTCATGGATTTGCTTTTGAATTCACTATAATCACACAGAAATGAACTGCACGTAGAATCGATTTGCTGATAGATATTATTGACAGAGCAGTGAGTCTGCGTGTTTGCTACTTCTAAATTTCATAGCCCAGTGGCGTATCACGGGGATTTTTATTTTGAACAAATAGGTGAACCCAACCAGATTTTGAGTCCATGCCTATCGAAAAAAAGAGCTAGCCATAACTTATCTAACTTGCAGATGTGTGCAGTACTACAAAGGGCAAAACACTGAATTCAATGAACCCATTGATACAGATATTTATTGCTTTTAATCAGTAAAAATTTGATATTAAACAGCAATAAAAATATGTGTAGGGTGTGTATTTGTTTATTAAATTAAATCATAATCATAATAATATAACATAAAACCTTTACAATATAATTGGCCGTCCTTTATATTCCTTAAGCTGCCATAAATACAAGTTTCTTTGATATGCCAACCGTGTTTGCCATATTTCTGGTATTATCACTAAAACAATTTATTTACAGTCTGCAGTGCATGTGTTTACTCAATGCGTGTACGGTAATCATAACCGCAAATTCATACTGTAAACGAAAATTTTTACTTACATGAAAATAATCCCAATCATAGCTGTTTAGTTCTGAAAAGTACTGTTTTAAAAAGCAAAAAGAAGTTAAAAGTAGAGTTAAGCTTGGATAATCACACGAGAAAACAAAATGACACGACGAACGGCAATGAACTGAATACAACAGCGGAAATCACCTTGTTGAACGTAATGGACTCCAGATGTTTCTAGCGTTCTGCGCATCTATGACGCAGTATACTTTACAAACTATAATATTTCTAGTGATGTGTACATCAGGTTGGACTCTGTACAAAGGGACGAATCTGGTTCAGGATCAATTTGGATTGAATCCAAGTTTCTAGTCCGAATTTGTTCCAAGGATCGAAAAGGTCACGAAGGCGTCAATTCTTGTGGACATTTCCTTTGGGGTTGCGTTATTCGATCCAATAAAATACAATGTTTTGTGAAGATTGACGGAGAATAGCAAACCATGGCGTTTGTTTTAGAGTCTCGGTACATGACACGGCCAGAGTTACATGCTTTTTTATATCAGTGATTTATGGATTTTGCCGTCTTTGTAGATGCCCGTTTGAAACATAAAAACAAAGGTACTATGTAATAATCTCTGAAACTTCTTTGTGGTGTAAATCTATAATTCATATTATAGCAATGCAATATGCAATATGCAAATTAAAATTATTAAATAACGTAAATAAACATTTTGAGGGACAATCTGCCCTCGTTATCAACGATTAACAATTAAAAAGGAACAATCTCCGTGAAAAAAGCTAAGTTTCTTGTTCTTTTTAATTGTTAATCGTTGATAACGAGGGCAGATTGTCCCTCGAAACTATGGTTTCCAGTCCCGGGATGCTACCAAAAAAACCGAGTCCCGGGACCACAACCAGCACAGACGAAGTCCTGGGACCATGTCAACATACGTGCGTATACTCGATATCAGAGAATTAGAACAGATAGTCACCGGCATTCGGCGTAATACTCGTGCCTCTTGCACATTCTGCATTATTTGCGTTTTAGCCACATTTGCAAGTGTTCTTGTATTTATGTATTTCTTTTGTTGGATTTCAATATATTTTAAGCGTAGTCATGTGCATACGTAGTAACAGTAAAGTAACAAAATTTGTAGACTTTTCAAATTATGTGTGAAGAAGCGGAATAATTTATATTTTTGGGTTTGAAAGGTGCTCGCTATTTGTGTGCTAAAGCGTTAGAATTAGAATGAATTCCAATTCCCAACCTACCTTCATTCTACATCCAAAAAAGACAACGGTTTGAAGTCGATATGTATATACAGGGTGTATACGAATTCGATCGACAAACTTTGAGGGTGTATTTACTGCCTAAAGATGTACCTAAATTGTTCGTATACTTATAACCAATCTCCTTTCATTTCAAAGTTAGAACCTCTTTTGTGACTTTTCTTTTAATCTAACATTGAAATCGTCGAATGAAAGTTTACTCAAATATCGAACTATACTAATTAATTAATGACATTACGTACATATGAAACATGACATTTAATTAATCAAACTACCAGTGGAAATAAAATATTCAAGTTTGGAGATTTGAATGCGTGTAATCTGTAATTTTTGGAAGTCCAGAATTTTTTAAAGAAGATAGCTAGGCCATTGCTGATAATAAATTTTATTCTTAATATTCAAGCTAATGGATTTCTTCCAATTTTTATTTTATTTAATAAAATAAATCTTGAAAAATTCATAGTGTTTTTTCGAAGTGTTTTGATCTGTGCAGAGTTTATCTTGCAAATAAGGATCAAGGTTGTCTAATCCTTTAGGCTCTATTTAGTGAGAGAAATATGCACCCAAAGTTTGTCGGTCGAATTCGTATACACCCTGTATATATAATAGCACTACAAGCCTTATAGGCTCATGGCTTTTTGTGCAGTTTTTTGCCATTCCTTTCGCCTTGTGGCTCTTTCTCTCCAGTTTGTTACTCCCAGCTGACGTAAATCTTCTTCTACCTCTTTCTTCCACCTCGCCTTTGGTCTGCCTCTTCTCCTCCAATTTCTGTCGTCAGAATTTTGTTCGGTGCTCGATTCTCGGTCAATCTGATCACGTGCCCCAGCCATCTGATTCTTTGCGCTTTTACCACTCCTATAATGTCTGGCGTCCCGTACAGTTCTTTGATTTCGCGGTTAGTTCTTCTTTGCCAACTACCATTCACTTTGAACTTGAAGTCGATATGGCAACACTTTTTATATATCGAAAGATAAACAATTGACGAAATGTGAAGTTTGTTCCAATAAACTTATCATAACCAGAGGCGGCTCGACAAAAGGATTATACAAGCACTTTGCAGTTCACGCAAAAGCAAAACATGAAGTGCCACAGACATTCTTAGTACCAGAAGAAAGTAATGAAGTTATAGACGAGCCCTAACGTAGCGCATTATCAGCACAGAAATACTTTATTTAACTTAAAACACTTGTTTTTCTTTGGAATTGGCATTCGGAAATTTCACCTAAACACTATTTCACTTTCGGGACCATTTTTGGGATGATCGGGACTAGTCCCGGGACTTTAAATTAAGCTCGTAAGTCCCGAAAACACTTTTGGTCCTGGGACTTGGAAACCCTACTTGAAACGTTTGTTATTTAATCATTTTAATTTGCAGAGTGGGGAAATAAGAATATGAATTGTACTATGTAATATTAAATCAACTGCCTACTTATCGTGTTTTTATTCTTTGCAATTTGTAACACAAGGGCTTTTAGTTTACAATTTTCACCCTTCTAATAGCAGATGTTTATTTGTCTTTTTTCCAAGTGCATCATTATTACCTAACTCCGATTGTAAAAATGAACAAAAAAACATAGTGAAATTTAGAACTTGTTTAATGTAGTAGATGGAAATATTGAAAAATGTATATTCTGTAGTGGTACATTTTCCTGCAACAGCAAATTTAATCAGAATTGTAAAGCGGAAACGTCCAACCTAATAGTACAGTAAAATTAGACAAAAAAATACCCAAACCCAAAAAAAACTAAGGTCTGACTGTCACAAGTTGTTCATTACCCTTTGCTCTAAATGTGGTAAAAAGTCTCTAAAAAGGGGAGAACTTATTGTATTCTATAAACTTTTAAAGTACGTTAAATTTTCAACAAAATTTGTCCTTTACACTTTTTTTATACGCCCAATAGTTTCGGAGATATGGAGGGGGTAAGATTTAGTTATTCCGTTATTCCGTCTTTATGCTGCTGAAGAGGGTCTCAAGAATGAGCAGACTTGCATTATGGTCACGGTTGACCAACCACTCTTTGCAAGGCCCACGAAATGGTAGCCAGTGGCCCTGCCGATAGCCCCTTGAAATTACTGTTCATCCGGCTTGGAGAGTTCCACGTTCTCCTTTATTTTATAGGATCAGTTGGTCATGTAATGGCTGGAAGTGGTTTGGAAGAGGTGTTGAGACAAGTTTATGCCAAAAACAGCATCCCGCAAATGATGAATGGGAAGGCATATTCCTAACTCAAGAAGCCCTTATGATGGTTTTTATTGAGACACAGAATCCAGACGTCCACAAGGAAGAATTAAAGGCACGCTATTCATCATTAATTTCGTTTGAAACGAGCCCTGATGAGATAGTGGAATTTGCTGCAGTCAAGAATTTGGTAGGAACTGTGGAAGAGCAAATGCAGAATTCCAAGAACGCCATCTCTATTGCGTGCAGCAAATGCTGCCTTTCTTTCATGCCACAGGGCACCTCAATTACACTAAAACAACTCATTGTACCTGCAGGATTGCCTGCAGCTTTTGAGCACTCTGCCTGACGATGAATTTGACACATTTTTAACAAAGGATTTCTTCACCATTCATCGAAGCCACAAATTTTGGTGCAGTGTTTGGACCGATATGACCGTTGAACAAGTGTTAATGAGACCGATGAAAACAAAAGGTCGTTTGACCGGTAGCAGAGGATTACTCCATCAACGATCGCTACATGGTTGAAATCGATGCCTGGAAGCTCAAGGATTGTCGAAGCAATTAAGAGATTTGCATCTGTTGATTAGGCTTCCTCCCCAACCAGTTGTTTCACCAAATGGTTTGTACTGTGATCACAGAAGAACAGTTAAAAGAAATATTTGGCTATGAACTAGGTACAAATCCTCTCTCACTGTTCGATGAAAGTGGTTTGATGAGGAAAGGCACCAAATCGTCGATGTTGAAAGTGTTACCTTGTGGAGGGACTGATCCACCTGATGATGAGATGGCACAGGGGGATAAGAATTCAAGCAACCTTTCCAGCACTAAGTCTGCAAAGCTGGAGTACCCCGAGGAAGTTTACTGCGACCAACCCTATTCAACATATATGTGCATGACCTTCCCTCTATAATTAACACAATCCCGGCCATGTATGCTGATGATACGGCCAAATAGTCCAGAATGATTCACCCTAAAGAGCTGTAAAACCATTACAAAGCGCTGTAAACGTTACGAACAAATGGTTTCATAAATGGCGAATCAAAATTAACCACAAAAATGTCAAGCAAAAATGTTCACCTTGAAACGTCATACTATACTACCAGTAGATAGAATAAATGAGCACTCTAGATGCAAAACTCTACGTTTACACTGTTAGTGAATTTGTGGTAGAGGCAAAAAACTGTTACGTCGTGTTTGTTACACTACTCAACCTGCAAAAATGGCCCAATAGATCGCACTACCACCAACGGAGATCGTATTATCTTATGTTGCTTGAAAATGTCTTAGTTTTAAAGTAAACTATTTTAAAAATCTGGTGTGATACACGCACACAACTTCCTTTTACAGTGATCTTATAATTGGGCAAAAATTTGATTTTAAATTTTTAAGCATTCGTCAAAATTTTTAAAAAATTACAAATTCTACAAAAACGGTGCAAAATAGAGCGTTAGGTGAAGAGACAAATTTTCTTTATAATTCCAAGCTGAATTCAAAAATGTAATAATATACCGGGTGTTCTATTTAAAATAGGAGTTAATAAAAAAAATAGAAAAAAAAACAAAAGAAACCCAGTTTAGAAGTATTCAACTGGAAAATAACCTATCTCACATCAATACACATTAAAAATGTAATAAAAATGAGAAGTTTGAAAAAAATCGTTAGAGCCGTTTTTGAAAAAATCGAAAAAAACTGAAAAATCACAAGAGTAAACACCTACTTCCGGTTATGCGATATTCTTCAAAAGCTTGCTGTCTCATCTACATACTACACAAAACTTATATATGAAGTTTCAACCCCATACCTCTTTTCGTTTTTGAGATATTCTGTTCACAGACAGACAGACACACAGACAGACACACAGACACACAGACCAATGAAAAAAAAAATGTTTTTTGGGATCAGGGGACTCTGAAACGTGAAGATCTGTTGAAAACTCAATTTCGAATTTTTGGAGTGAATCCAATACTTCCTTTATTGTAAAAGGAAGTAAAAATGAACTTACATAGTTTTGCATCTAACTTACAGTTTCACTTAGCTTTGCATCTGAATAACAACCACATTTTCCAAGTCAATTAAAGTTTTACCTTTACCAATTCATAATTTACTATGTACAGATTGTTTAATTAATACGGTACCTACCAACAATTATATTTTTTTGTAGAACTAGGGTGACTGTACTAGTAAATGACCACTTTAGCACTTTATTTTTAATATAATTTATTTAAACTTTAAATTTAAGGTAATACTAAATAAAGTGTATACATATTGGTTCCTAAATAAGTAAGCTTCAACATGATTACATAGGTTTTACATTATATCTTGTATGGTATTAATAAACATACACTAAACAAAAATATTCCCCTGACACCATTGAATAACCAGCTAATTCCAGTAGCTGATTGAGTCTTTTCTAGTGAATGACCACTTCCCAGTTTTATATTTTTAAGGTGTAAATCTAATTCATTTAATTCTGACTCATATTTTTCCAGTTTAGGAACTTGATATACAGTGCCAGCATATACACTTTTCTGGATTTTTGGGGCATTTATACATTCCACGACGTCACTAATTTTATACCAAGATTTATCATCTTTTCGAGGCCATTTCCACTGATTCTGCCCACATATTGCCAATGTTTTGACTTCTGTTTTATCACTCTCTTTCTGTAACACTATACCTGGATAAAAATCACCTAAATAGTTAACTATTACATAATCTCCGACATTATGAATGGTTGCTTGATATTCACAGTTCAGCCAGACACCACTTTTGTTTAAATCACCTAATTCATGGTTGACTTCAGATTCCATTATGTTGACAGTTTGATTGTGAGTAGAGTCACCAAGTTGATCACTGACTGATGTATTTTGCTGCCTCTGGCTGGACACTGTTTCCACATCTACTGAATTAAGGGGTAGATCATCCGAGTCTGAGAAAATTAAATTGTCATTGTCAGATGCCAAAGACATAGCATCCGAGTCTGTTTCTTTCACTTTCCTCTTTTTTCATTTTCTTTACTTGTCCGCTTGGTGTTTTCCTTTTCATAGCTTTACATACGTTTTTCTTGAAAAGTCGTACCTCTGTACTCTTCGGCTTTGTATACTTTTTTTCATCCCGACGTTTTCTCTTCATAGCTTCTTTTTGCAATTTTTCCTGATTTTTTTGTTATGATATACTTTTCATTTCTTTGAAGCAAAGGGCACCCTTTCTCTTTTTCTTTTGCCTTTCCCCTCTTCTATCTTAGGCCAGTGTTTGTCCCAAAAATTATGTGTTGGTGTATCTTTGGAAGTGGAATCAAAGCTTGTAGAAGCAACCGCTATGTCAGTGTTCATTTTAGGTGTTTTTCCTCTAACTTTGTCAACGAGACTTATGCTTTGGGATGGAATATTTCCTTCTGGAAGTTGGACTTCAAAGGGTGGATTACTAAAATCGGTAGAAGTATCAGTGTTAACCATACTTGGAACTTCTAGAAAATCTTCAATAACACTTGCAGCCTGCGATGAATGATTTGAATCAACAATATTTTGAACCTCTTGCTCAGCATCACCAGCGTCTATTAATTAACTATTTTCTACATTAGCACCGTCAGCTTCCAACGATGCATTTTGATGATCGTCATTGGAGTTCTTGTTTTCTTGTGGAAGCACGATTGTATCATTAAGGTCTTGGAGTTTTTGCCAAATTGAAAATAATTCATTTTCTTCTAATAAAGTATTTTGTCCAGAATTTCTAATATTCTTAAAAGTTGTAAGTAATTCCGGGGAAATTTCCATTTCTATTATTCGTAAAGCTATTTTTGTCTCGTCGATGTCATGTTGTTGTTGTCCTTCTAACTCTGTTGTTTGAGAGAGTTCTTTACGTCTTGTATTAATACATTTAGAATAATCTACTCTATCTGGATTAAAAGGGAAAAGTCTGCAGGTTTCAAAACCATTTTTAATAGTTTCTTCCTTAATAGCTCTTTTGTATGCGTTAAAAAATAAGCGTCCAAAACAAATTTTATTTATCGATTTTGATGTTTCCTGTTTGTACTGTCGCACTTCTTTTCTCCACTCGCATTTTAATGTGCGAAATATTGATACATCGCATGGTTGAAGAATGTGAGTGGCATTCAGCAATAAACAAAAAATTATTATTTGCTTTTCAATGCAAAAAGTGAATAGCTCGTCGTTAACATGCGATTTGTGACCATCTAATAGTAGAAGTACCGGAGATGTTGCTTCAAGTTCAAGCAACCATGGATAAAATATATTTGTTATATATTCAAAGAATGTAGCACTAACCATCCATCCTGAGTCACTTCTACCTAGGGCGACACCATCTGTAACAGACTCTGCAACATCTTTTTACCGTCAATTTTCGCTTTACTGTATTCTCGATATTTTGTTACCGTCAATTTTTCGCTTTACTGTATGTTCGATATTTTTCGAATTGCGTTCGGATATTGCGCATTTTTGATACGCCGCCGTTGCACATTGTTGAACGTTCGCGACGCGAAAATTTGGCATCTTGTCCCGGTGTTCGATCGAATAAGGTCGTTGGAAGTTTTTGGCGCGGTTCGAGATCGCGATTTTGTAGAAGGTGCTTATTGATATCTAGGCACTTCTCACCCTTTGGTTAGGGGATTTGTACACGTCTCGACATTCCTCTGAATATAGGTAAATCTGGAGATACTGCCTGGTGCAGACTTTTTTTGACGCCAAACTTCCCGAGCAAAACATTTGGGGAATTTAGTGTGAGTATGACCGTTTTCAGCCCCTTTTCGATTGCCCGCTAACGTGTATTTCAATAATTTAGTCCCCACCACGTTATGGGTCCCAAATACAAACTTCGAGAACCCCGACTTGCGGCCCGATGCGATCTATGATAGCGTTATCTCGGCGCGCTTAATTGACGAGCTACTGTCCCCTTTTGGTGAACCATTAAACCCCCGGAAGCCCGTTCCTGCGATGTTATCAACGCTAAGACGGCCTCGCACCAGCTCAAGGTAACCTTGCTGCTCTATTAATTGTGCTTGCGGTAGCCAACAAGTAACCCTGGCTGTACGCGCTTATGTGCCTCAATCGATGGACTGCCGAAAGTAATCTGTTTCTAAATTAAGATTAGCGCGATATACCAGCGCGAGATATTTATATCATGGTCTGGACGCATCACTTTAATTACATATTTTAATCTGTAAAGTACGAGGATTCCCCTCGCCGTAGCTTTCACTTTAGCTACGAATTGTGATATTAATTGTTACATCTACCACGCTATAGAAATTCCTGGGGCGGTTGCCCGCTTGTAATTTACAATTTTATATTAACGTCACTCCTCGGGAGCTTCCAGGAATTTCCCCTATTTTGATGATTTGGTGTTTTAATTGACCACACCGTTTGTAAACAAGGATCCTTGGGGCATTTATATGCTTTTATATCGGCCCTAAACTTTTACTTATATGTATTTTATTGTGTCCGGCTTTACGAGTGAATAAAACGTCTCCCCTGCACTTCATTCTTTGACTTAAGTTTTGCGCCGTTTTATTTAATCCACAGTGTTCCAATTTAGCTGTAGCGTAATCTATCAATCGCTGAATTAGGGGGTTACTTTGTGTTATCTTTTTTGTTATCCTTTAAATTGGTGGCGCCATCCCCCCCCCCCCCATCTAATGAACCCACGGCCGTCTTCGGCTGCAGCTGATCGGCGACCCCTAATTAGCAATTGGTAGTGACTCGCCTAGGCATTGGTTGAGTGAGGCAATTTGGTGCTTTGAATGCTGCTTCGATTCGTTGAGCAATTAACGTAAGTATTATTCTACCACCCTTTTTTTGTGATTATAAGAGATAACAATCTCTAGGTATTCGTTGGTAAGGAAACACAATCATTGGATCTACAGCTTCACCATTTGCAGAAAAATTGCAGAGAACTGTGATACATTGTTTTTCAGGTCCAGGAGCAATGTCGTAAAAATGTCTGTATGACTTGGGGCCTAAGAGCTTTCCTGTTTTTGGACATGTTTGCATTCCAGTCTCATGCACGTTAAAAATCCGTTTTGGATCTCTTAATAAATCTGCGGCTCCTTCTTCCTCGAGATATTCTTGAAGTGCATTAAACCACATTCTTATATTTTCTTCACTGACAGCGGCCCTGGCCTTTGAAATAATTTCCGTATTTTTCGCTACCATATTTGGATGTCTCTTCATAAATAAATCCATCCATTTTCTTCCAGGTCTAGAATCTTTAAAAGGATTTGGTTTATTTGACTCTCTCAAAACTTTCTGCACTGTATGTTCCACATGCTTAGACCTTGTCCATAACAAACAAACAAAATAAAAAGTAACATAAAAATAAAAGTACACAAATAATTTTAGTTTCACTGTTTAAAGTTGCAGCTCTTAATTTTCACTGAAATTTTCGTTTTCGTTGACAGTGCCAATATCTTCTTCCTGGATTTCTTCGTCCGTAGCTTCTTTAGTATAATCAATAATTTTGTAGAATTCTAATTTTGGATCCCTTCTCCAGTAAATTCAGTAATGGTTCTTTAACAAAGTACCAATAAACGCCTGTCATATCACAGTATAAACAGCAACAACGTGTTAATTGCTGTTTATACTGTGGTCATATCAAGAAGTGGACAGTCATGTGACGTGAATTTTGAATTGTGATTGGTCAAAATAAAAACAAGGAGTTTTGCATCTAACATGCTCACATTTTCACTGAGTTTTGCATCTGACATCAATTTTTGTGTGCCTATACAATGTAAAATACCGAGTTATACATCCTTTAATATTTCACTATGCTATACTCCTTAAAACAACGAATCCATTGATACCAATATCTAATTTTTTGTATTTTGTGCAAATACCGAGTTTTGCATCTAATGGGCTCAAATACACAACGAATTACAGATCCCATCAATAACTGACTTTATCAAGAAGATCACCACAAAGTTTTTTCAAGACCTAATTCTCTGTGACCGTGCTACAAAACTAAATCTTGGCTGATTCATACCCACTTGAAACGTAAACTTCCACAAGACTTAGGTAATCTAGAGTATAAAAAATAATAACACGAATTATACAGTGTAACACATATATTAAGACCGAAGTGTGAATAATTCACTTAACTCTCGCTCTACCCCTAAGTTATGTAGTTATATTTAATGTAACAAAGCCGTGTATTGTATTTTGTATACAGAGCCAGCTAATAAACTTTAAAAAAGGGGGTATTGTATGTTGTCGATGGAAGGTACCTCCTACATCGTGTTGTTTGGCAATGCCCTGCAACGATTAAGATGATATGCCAACAATATTGTTACTACGTTTTCCATTACGGAAATGCTGCCTTCTCGCTCAGCTATCAACGTAGATGTGAAAGTAGAATAGTCCATCCGACTCATTTTTTATTTCTCTGCCTGCCTATGAGAATTTTTTTGTGTCACATTTACTTAAGATATAAATTGTATACCTATTTCAGATGTAGGAACATGAATTTTATACATTAAATTTCTTGTACTATCAAAATCTTTTGGTTTTTCTTTATTGAATCCATCTCCCCTCTGTGTAATAGTACACATCAACAAAACAAAAGAAAACATAAAAAAATGCTAATTTCCCATAATTTGATAAGTTGAGCAACTTTTCTATTTCCAACGGAATAACTAAATTTCACCCTCTCCATATCTCCGAAACTATTGGGCGCAGCAAGAAAATGTATAGGACAAATTTTCTTGGAAATTCAATAGGATATAATAAGCTCTAAACTGAAGGGTTTCCGAGATATTTGCAAAAATCTTAGAAAACATACTGTTTTGACACCTCCCCCCCCAAAACCCGACGCTCTACCGGCAGAGACTTTCTACCACATCTACTGCAAAGGGTAATGAACAACTTGTGATAGTCAGACCTTGGTTTGGAGCTAATTTTATTGTACTATATACCGAGAAGAGCCCAGTGACCGAGGGCTGCGGGTGTTTGAAATGCACATTCAATTTCGATTTCGTTCCGAGAAACGAATCCGACGGACTCGTTCCACTTGCGGAATGGAATAGATTGAACGAGTCCACAAAATATTGAAACTTCTCCTCACTAATTCCAACACCAAATTTGTGTAACGACGACCTATTCGAGGCAAAAAAATGTGCTATTGTGGTTTATTAATCACTGCTGAAATAATTAATTGTGTAACTTGTCAGTATGCGCTATATTGAATTCGTTTGCATGTGAAACGTTAAAACAAATTGACAAAATAAAAATTGTATACAAGACATGAAGGATTCTTGCAAACAATCTTAGAAGGGAGCGACTCCAAGAGATGATTGTGGCTGCAATACATAGCTGAATAAGAAAAATATATCAATTTATTTTGTTGCTTCAGAGTTTAATAATAATATACATTAGATTAAGAAGCTATAACACCTTAATTTAATATAATTTATAAAAGTTCGTAAGATTAACAACGTTGACGGTTAATTATCACTTGGTTTTAAAAACTTCCTTTTGTTGAAATTCGAATTTCTGTGTCTTTTATCTTGAAATTTCTTTCCCATAGAATCCACCAACGTGGAATACCCTTTAGCCATTTCAATGTCCGACACATCCTTTTCCTTCCGTTTCTCAATTTCGTCCATCTTTTTCGCTTGCTCTTCGTTCATTAATTTCTCAATATCAGGGTTCATACCTTTGAAAGACAACCTGCCTTCAATTAGGTCTTTGCAGCTGACGATGCTCACTTCTGTGAAATTAATGTTACCACTTTGCCGCATTTCGTTAGTGATTTCGTTCGAATACATAGCCTCTCCTTCAGCATCGTCTTCTTCCTTTTCCACCCTTTCCTTCGTTTTCTTCATGAACTTCATGTCTAAAATGCCTTTAGATAATTTAACATTTTTTCTTTGTTCCATTTTGAATTATTTAGATGTTCTTAATTTGAAATTTGTAAAGTTAGGTTAGGCCGATTCACACTGTTGTGATATTAGGGGAAAGTGATGTGGCAATGTTGGTATCCCTGAATAAAGATAAATCCCTAGAATTATCCTCAAAATATTGACGTTTCTCCTGCTTTGTTTTGGCAGTCAGGTGACCCAAGTCAACAACATAGTATTTTTAGAAATTATTAGTCATTGGTGATTGTCGTCAATTAGAGGAACTCTAAGGGTGCTGAAAGCGAATAATCCAAATGGGGGCAGTTTTAGGTTTATGTTCAGCAGCACAGGTACTTTTCAACAAGAACTAACTGAAGGTCGGGCTATATTTTATCTTACCTTTCAGCTTGCTTGCTGTTGCGGAAGTGCAGCATGTTCGCTCTGTTGTTCGGCATGCCCATCATGCCGCAACTCTACCTCGTCCCGCATCATGTATGCCCTTATGCTGCTGGTTACCACGGTCGTAGCGTGCATCACCCTATCACCAGGACTGCAAGATCTTTTACGGAAAGTAAGTAAAGTGTTTGGCTAGCACTGTTGGGGTTACATATTGTGTTTAAATAGGTACCGTTTTGTAAAAACTCGACAAATCTACTGCCTGATTCGGTAGTTATAAATTGTAATGAAGCTGTTGGTTACCTTGCCGTTTATAGGATTTGCTTTATTGTGACGTGCTTCTTCTGTCTGATGGCGTTAATTATGATAGGGGTTAAGAGCTCGAAAGATTCAAGGGCAGGTATACAGAATGGGTAAGTATTAAAATATTTATACATGATCGATTATTTTTAGATATTAACACGTTGACTGCCCATGTCGTGGATATGCATTATTGCAAGTGTTTACGATGTGCTCACAACGTGGATCCGCGTCACTCGGGTAATATCATAATGAGCGGATCCGCATCGTGAGCACATGGTAAACATTCTCTGTAAAGCCGATTCGCCGCAGATCCGCGTCGTGAGCAGTCAGCGTGTTAAAGTTGATATGATGACACGATTATATATGGTAAAAATGAGGGGTGAACTACTTTTAATTAACGATATAATTGTAGTTTGTAATGTAATGATGTATTTACAATATTTTACTTGAAATGAGAACATATAATGAAAATGGTTCAAAATTTTTGAATCATCCCCAAAAATCCGACCACTGCAGTCTATGTAATTTTTGAAATTCTTGTTTATTCACAAATTCCTGAGACATCTTTGGGTTGTTAGTCTGAATTTAGAATATAAAAAATGTGAATACACAGTAACGCAGAATTTTACACTCTCTGCGATTCATAAAATATTCCAGTTTTATAAGCGTTACCTGCTTTTAACCATAAAGCGGTAGTAGGTAGTTCTAAAGCCATACTTAATTGAGCTTTTGATATCTAAATATGAGAAATGTTTACAATTTTAGAGAAAACATTTAATTAGTATTAACTTACTACTTGTATAGAAGAAAAAAGTATTATTGCTTGTTTTGTTTTAATTGAGGGAAAATAATAAAAAGTATAAAAATTTACCTAAAATGTATGTATGTATTATCGCTAACCATTCTTTCACATATAATGGTACCGGTTGAAATATTGAAAATAGTTCACCCTATAAACATAACAGTAAATTGATTTGGAAAAGGTATTGAGTTTCTTTAATAATTATAGATTCTGGGGATTGAAGTATATGATCGTAATTGGAGGTATAATTGGGGCATTCTTCATTCCTGAAAAATCGTTTGGCCCTACGTGGATGTACTTTGGAATGATAGGAGGGTTCCTATTCATTCTCATACAGCTGATCTTAATCGTTGACTTTGCCCACTCCTGGGCCGAGGCATGGGTAGGAAATTACGAGGAAACTGAATCACGGGGATGGTATTTCGCTCTTTTAGGGGTTACCTTCTTGAACTATGCTCTGGGTATAACCGGAATCGTTTTGTTATACGTATTTTTCACCAAGGTAAATCGCAAAGCCCGACATTGCCAACAACTGCTATAATTTTTATCATTACAGTCAAACGATTGTGGCCTGAACAAGTTCTTTATTTCCATCAATTTAATATTGTGCTTTATCGCAAGCGTTGTGTCCATTCTGCCGCGAGTTCAAGAGAAGCTGCCACGCTCTGGACTGCTGCAGTCCTCCATAGTAACGCTGTACACAACTTACCTTACTTGGTCCACAGTTTCAAACTCACCAGGTAGAGTATATAATATAATTCAAGTATGACTGTTGAACGCATTTGTGTCGTACAGACTCGAACTGCAATCCTGGGCTGCTGGGAATAGTCGGCGCTAACTCCACCGCCAAGACCACCCAAATGGGTTTCGATGGGGAAAGCATCATAGGCCTCATCGTGTGGATGTGCTGCGTTTTGTACTCGTCACTGCGCACTGCCAGCAACTCGTCCAAAATCACCATGTCAGAACACGTCCTGGTTAAAGACAATGGCGCAGGTAAGTGTGCATTGGAAATTGTGTTAAGTGTGGGTTGTGCATTGTAAAGCTTCGGGTTTTGTACCATATGGATGCGTCTGGGGAATGTAATTGCTTCTACTCGAAGATGTTTCAAAATTTGCGTATGCAAGTCGCAACTGTAGAACAGTATCATTCAACAGAAACTGTCGAGGAGTTCCTTTATGATTTTTCGTTTATGCCAATACGTTTAGAGCTATTATCTTTTTGATAAAGTGAGTATGGTCGAAAAATAACCTTCCATCTCGATTTTAGATATGTATATGTATATAAGTAAAGATTAATTTATAACAGAATTTTTAAAGGAAATGAGTTCAAACTATAATTATGCGAAGTAAAAATACTTAGAAAATTCGTTTAAAATGTATATTAGAACAAGAGGAATAATGACAAAAGAATATTACATAGAAATGAGGAACGAAGTCAAGATGCAGTAAGAACATCTACTAATTAATGCAATACAAAGTTTATATCCAAAGGTAGAAGGTGAAGATAGAATAAATGGAGTAGTATTGAGAAGTTATAAAATGTGCAAAGAAGTTACACAAGGGTATTGCGTCAGTATGCTGCTATTTACAATAATAATGGACAGAATAATAAAAGAATGTAATAAAAAAGAAGTAAAAATAATGTTAAAAAGAGAAAAGTCCAGTCAGTATAAATAAACAAAAACTATACATCTTGTTTAGTCAGGTGATAACAGTAAAAAATTCGAATTACGAGCAGTAATAACAAGAAAATATGAATTGGAGAAAATTGGATTAAATATTTGTTTGTGCTTTCCCATTTTTCTCTGTTTTCTGGAATGTTTTGCCACTATCTTACACCTAAGTCTTTAAGATCTCCCTCAATCGTATCTAGCCACTTTTCCTTGGTCTTCTTCTTTGTCTTACTACCATAATAGAGTTCTTGCACTGTTAACAAAACCAGTTTAAATGTGTTCTTTTAAGGCCGTACAAATGCCTTTCTTTTTTTTCTTAAATCTGTATTAAGATGTATATTTTATTTAAACCTACTAAAATTCACACGAAAATGCGCCAGTATGACGTGGCCGCTCCGTGATGTCACAAAGCAGTATACAAGCGCTTGTCCATTAGAGAATCTACTGCAAACAACGCTGTATGTGATTTCGTGACTCCACAGGTTAAAAGTGTTTGAAGAATAAATGCAATCACTTTGAATTTAAATCAGCAAAACCAGACTATAATGTGCAATCTGGAAAGAACTGCAGACAAGTGTATTTGTGCTAAGTGCACACAAATTTTGAAATAAGTGAAGCAGCTTTGATATTTTAAACGCAATGAGCGGGACAGCGTGCGATATAATTACGGCATAACGTGTTAGAGTGAGACAGTCGCTTGTGACTCTCGCGAGGGTAAATAAAACCCACAGTCTTCTAGTTCGTCGTTCCTCAGTGGTAACTCCACCTCATGACAACTTTTGAATACTGACTGATGTATTTATTTCATTCTTTTGTTTTGTGTTGAAATTAAATAGTATTGTTTGTTTTAACGTCGAATGTATCCAATTTGGCTTTGATTAAACATGTTTTCCTTTAAAACTGTTAACCATTGCAAGCACCCTATTCCACTTCGTAGCACAATTCTGGTAATTTTGTCACGGGCAGTGGTAGTCTTTGCATTTGACCCAACCAACACCACTGTTGATTTTTCACAATTTTAATTATATGAGGTTGACCATACAAGTCATTAAATTTCGAGTTCTTCGTATTCATGTTTTGCCCACCTTTTTTCCTCCATAAATTTTTCATAATACCTTTCTCTCTCATCTGTCCAGCGTTTGCTGATTTTTCTTTGTCACAGTCCATGTTTTTGATGCGTAGGTGACTACTGGTCTTAATAACGTTTGATATAGTCTTTTCTTGATGTTCTATAATACATTTTTTGAGTTTAACAGTGACCACAATGTACCATTTTTTATTTCTTGTGACTAATCTAATCTCGCCGCGATCTGACTTCCAGTGTTGGGCCTTTTATACTGCCAAATCATTTAAATGGTGCTGCTTATTTAGAAATTTTGCAAGAAAATTTACCACAACTGCTCGAGGAAGTTAATATTGACGTTCGACAGCATATGTGGTTCCTTCACGATGGTGCACCACCACATTGTGTGCTAGAGGTACGATATTATCTTAATAATGTGGAAGATGGATAGGTCGGGGAGGTACAATTGCTTGTCCTCCTAGGTCACATGACCTAAATCTCCTTGACTTTTATTTTTGGGTTAAAAATGTGGTATACACAACAGGCAATATTGAGGAAGAGTTGCAAAATCGTATAACTGAAGGAAGGAAATCACTTTCAGAAATTCTTGTGATACTCCAGTTTAAGTTACATAACTAATTCATTACCTCCGTTAATAAATAGTATATTAGACAACGAGAGCTGTAGGAAGCATATTACATGCGAGTTGAAAAAGTTACGCACAAGCCGCGTAGCGGCGCGTGTGTAATTCCACAAGTGTGTAATTGCTCTATAGCTCGAGTTGCGTACTATACTTTTTCTACGATCACACTCATTTCGTTAAATGAAAAGGAAATATTTTATTAACTGTCAAATCAGCTGTTACACCATCTTAAAAATTTAGGCGGCTGCAGTCACAGCGCTACACCGCTTCGTACAAACAACAGAAGCTAACTATAACGTAATAAAAAAATTACGTGTTAGTCATTACGTAACACTGTTTGCAACAACGAATTTACTAATCAAGTAAACAGTGCTTAATGAGCAATTTACTAATAAAGGAGTAAAAAAATACTTTTACACCACTTTGTTTTTAATTACCCACCACTACACATCACGAACTATCATTCCTCGCAATTATGCGTATAAGTCATGAATCACCCTGTATATTTCATTTCTTTTTATTTTGTCATACCCCAGTCTAAAGTCAGTGCAGAGTGCGTGCAGGGAGTATTCTTCGTACTACATTTTTCGTGGCATTGTTTTAGGCTAAATATCTGGTCGATCACCGACTTCTCACTGCTGAAACCAGCTTGATTTTTCCAGATTTTATATTCCGTTTCTTGTTTCAATATTATGATTATTAGGCACGCAAGAATTTTATAAGGGACATTTAACAATGCTATTGACCTGTAGTTTACGGTTATGTTTTTATTCCCTTCTTTATAGATATGGCATATCAGGGATTTTTCCCATTTCTCTGGCATTTCCTTCTTACTCCATATTTCGATTAGTAGTTGATATTCTTGTGGATGACCTCTTCCCCTGCATGTTTAATAAGTTCTGCCTGGATTTGGTCTGTGCTAGAGCTCTTTTTATTTCTTAGCTTCTTGACTATTTCTTGAATTTGGTGTTGTTTGTTCTTATCTGCTTCATTTTTGTCTTCATCTTCTGTAAATATCTTTGAGAACTGATTGGCCCAGATTTTTGCCATGCCCTTTTCGTCCATACAAAGATCGCCATTTTCTTTTATTAAGCTGGTGGTTTGGTATTTGTGTATCCTTCTTTATATATTTGTAGAAGACTTTGGAATTTTTTATTTTGTAAGCTTCTTCAATTTTTTTGAATTTCTGCATTGTTGCTTTTCTCTTCTTTTCTCTGTGCTTTATTTCTTGCTTGTCTAAATTTTTCTTTTTGTAACGGGGCATCCGTTTCCAGCATTTTCTTTTGTACTTTTTACTCTTCCTTGCATTTCTTGTCATACCAGTCTTTTTGTTTTGTTTCAGGCTTCTACCCTAGTCGTTGTGCATATTTTGTCATTATGTTTTGTAGCAGCATTCATTCTTCTTCTATACCTACTTCTTGCTTGTTTTTGTTGTTCTGCCATATTGGTGTATCTTTGAAAACTTCAGTTTCAGTTTCAGTCTTACTCCTCCTCATTTAGTGCTTCTATATTCCATCTTTCTCTTTCATATTTTATTTTACTGATTTGCAATTGTCTCTTTTATTTTTGCTATTACCAGAAGGTGGCCCCTAGTTTCTGGCCGTTATCATTAGTTTTTTTGTGCAGGCTTTCGTTGCCATCGATTTCTCTGTTCCTGTCCTCTGTGCCAATTTTTGCGTTTAAATCTCTTATTACTATCTTTATGTCATATTGGCATTTCCATCCACTTTTTCCTTGGTCTTTCTCTCATCATTCCACTTTTAGCACAATTCTAGTTATTTTTATGCTTGATAATGATACTCTTTGCACATGACCCAATCAACCTCAGTGTTGCCTTTTCACAGTTTTAATTATGTTAGGTTCACCATACAAGTCATTAATTTCCGAGTTCTTTGTATCCATGCTTTTCACACCTTTTTCCTCCATAGATTATGCTTAATATGTATCTTTCCAGCGTTTGCTGGTTTTTCTTATCCACAGTCCATATTGCTGTGTCATATGTCTGTGTAAAGCCTATGACCACAGCATGCAAGTTTACTTTATGTTCATAACATATTAGTCGGTTTGAATTTGCTTCAGAGAAGATTTGATCGGTTACTGATCTGCCACTCTTTAAACTGTATTGGTAATCTCCAATTATCTTCTGCACAATTTATACATAAAATCTAGCAGTATCACTCCTGTAGTTTGGGCATTCGGTTGTGTCTTGTTTTTTATGAATGGCACATTACACTGCTCGATTTGAATCTTTCGACATTTTTTTTGTTTCTTAAATTCTGACAATTCCGTCATGTAGTTCCTCTTCTCCATATTAATTGCTTCTCCAGGGATTCTGTTCTTCTTCCTCCTGTACTTCTTGGTATTTGTTTTGCCTTGGTTCTTCCGTGTTTAGATTTAATAATTTGTTGAAGTATTCCTTTCATCTTTCTGTTGTATCGCCAATTAAATTTTTTTGTCTGTCTTTGCAATACAATGTTTTTGTTTGGTAACCTTTTCTTGATTTATTCACGTCCTGGCAATAAATTTCTTATCTCCTTCTTCCTGACTCTTATTTCTACAGATGTTCTTAATTGTTCTCTATTTCTCTTTGTGTCATTCGTTAGTAGTTTCTCTCTTGCCTTTCCCCTGATTTCTATTGCCTTCTCCTAGTCCTTAGCAAACCACTTTGTTTGTGCTTACTGTTTTCTTTATTGCTTTTTAACCACTTCCTCTATCTGTTTTCACTCCTCTATAATTTCACCTTTCCTGTCACTATTCTGTAACTGTTTTTGAACCGCTGCCGGCTACTTTTGTATTTCTTTTTTTCG
This sequence comes from Agriotes lineatus, assembly GCA_940337035.1. Taxonomy (NCBI): domain Eukaryota; kingdom Metazoa; phylum Arthropoda; class Insecta; order Coleoptera; family Elateridae; genus Agriotes; species Agriotes lineatus. Next base: position 131,303,690 of record OW679198.1, on the reverse strand, counting down.
TAATGTTTGGTAATCATAGTTTTGTTTTGTTACTTTTATGGTATATTTCCTTTAGTTTTGCTGTTTCTAAATAGTGGTCACCATCAATATCTGCTCGTCTGTAACTTGTCATGTACTTTACATTTTTGTCTTCAATTGACACATGATCTATCTGATTTGAAATTCTTCCATCTTTCGTCTACACATCCTTACGAATTTTTTTATGTGCTCCTTATCACAAGCTGCTTTGGATAGAAAACGAACAAATCAAAGAAGTACAAAATTATAATTATTTGGGCCCAATAATATCAAATAAAACATTTTATAGGTCACCACAGGTATTTAGGAATAATAAATACTTTGTGGATAACAACAACTCTTTAATAAAATTCAATATTATTCACACATATACGAGGTCTGACAATTATATTATAAGGCTGGTGTAAAAATTTACCTTATTTTAAAAATAATACAATTTAACAATGTTCCCCTTCAAAGTACTCCCCTTCCCTAAATATACGGCGTTGCATACATTTTTGCCAATGCTAGAAAAATTTTTTGAAGTCTTCTGATGTGAGACTGCGCAGTAGGGTTGCCGTTTTTTTCTTTTCCTGTTGTAAAGTCTCAAAATGGGCCCCTTTCAACAATTCTTCATTTTTGGGAACAGGTGAAAGTCGCAGGGGGCTAAATCCGGAGAATATGGTGGTTGGTTAAGTACAGGGATTCTTTTATCCGCCAAAAATTGCTTTACGGAAAGAGCGTTATGGGGACCATTTTAGCACACACTTTTTGCATGTTCAACTCGTTATGTAGAATTTGTCGAACTGTCTCTCTGTTAATATTTACCATTTCTGCAAGCATTCTCACACTCAGACGTAGATCCTTTCTGATGATTTCATTGATTTTTTCACGTTTTCGTCGGTTTTTGATGTGTTGAGGCGCCCTTTGCATTCATCATTTTCAACTTCTTCTCAACCCCCGGAAAATCTCTTATGCCACATAAAAACCATTGCACGTGACATACAAGTTTCCTTGTAAACTTTTTTTGAACAGTTGAAGACATTCTGTCTGAGTTTTCTTGAGTTTCACTAGAAACCTCGAGTTTTCGTTCGCCATGAATCCGGCGCAGGCACTACACACAGTCCGCTTCTAACGACTGCTCACACCAAGTTCTACAAGTTACGACGACGTGATTGGTGTCTTTCGATCGACAATACGCAGGTGCACACAACCACGCCCGGTAAATCGTCTTGCAAGTTGAAACCTGCTCTTACAGCGCCCAGTCTTATAATATAATTGCCAGACCTCGTACACATCAATACTCAATTACATACAAAAACACGTATTATACGTGCTTAACAACTAGGGTGCCAGCAGTTAAAATTGCTGGTGTCAAGACAGAGCTCGGTGAACCTGATTCTTGCCCCGGTCATGTTTATATTGGTTCTGTCCAATTGCATCAGTGGACGATTTATTGGCCCTGATTTATCCTTGACTGAGTTGGAACTTCTTGCAAGCAAAAGTGCTAACTATCATTGTCCAAGGGTTTTGCGTCAGTGAGAGGATTTAGTGGCTTCTCTTAACTGGATTGGAACTCTTTGCAAGCTAAAGTGCTAACTGCCATTGTCGCAGGGTTTTGTGTCAGCAAGGGGATTTATGACGTCTCTGCTTACCTGCCTGGGTGTATTTTTTGCTGCTGCACGTGGAAATGTATTCCCGCTACAAAGAAATTAAAAATTGAACTAATAAAGCCAATCAACTTTACTATCAAATAAACAATATGTTAGTAGATAAACTAGAAATTAGCAATAAAACCAAAGTGTAAATATGTAAATCAGTATACCTATTTATGTTGACATATGGGGCACATTGTCGTTACAGAGCTCGAATGGAGATTGGAATATAGACATTTCAAGCAAATAACAAGTAATTTGAACTTTAAATTGGTGCAAAGTATCTTTTGTTTTCTAAAATTTAGGATTAATTAATTCATTGTAACTACTTTTTTCTATCGTTTTCAGGTTTGTATTACCTCATTGCCTTGGGAGAAAATAGTTTAATCAAAAAATTAAAAAGGATCTTTTTGTTCAGTTGTTGTTGTGTAATATTCGTGTAAATCTGTATGAATGATTTTAGAATGTATGGGTAATCAAAATGAGTAATTGTGGCAACTGCCATTTGAGAAATAGCATGAAGAGCTGTGTCGATGAATATAATGATTCAGTTTCACTTGTAGCTCTTGTACAGGGTTGAGTACTATACATCTTACATCATTGGAATTTTAGAATTTGCGAAAATGACAGTTAAATTAGGAAGAATTGCAATTTTAGTTTCTGCTTTGAAAGTGTATCCATCGGTGATTTGATGTAACATACAATATAAATTCTTTACAGTTTTTATTTTGCTGGTAGATCTATAGCTGTGGTGGATAAGAATATAAAACATAAATATATACACTGTGTCTTACAAACTATCAGACATAGCCAAATTGTTCAGATATGAAAAACGTCTTTACTGAATTTTGATTTTATCAAAAATATTCAGCATACGCCACTGAGTATTTGTTTAAAAATGCTAATCATTAAATTTGTCCAGATCTTATACTTAATAGTTTATAGCTTGAATAAATGTTTGTTTGCAAGTTGATTTTTTTAAAATAGAAAAAACAAATTAGAGGATTGCTGGAATTAATTGATATGTGCGAAGATCTATGCGAAGTTTTTGGTATTCAAAATTTATCAACAGTTTTTACCATGTTCTAATTTAATGTATTTTAAGATTTTAGCTAGTAGTAATAGCATGCACTTACTCGCTTTGCTTTGCAATCTCCACCTGTGCACTCTGTTTTTCAAGTCCATGGCATTATGTAGTGTATTAGTCTTTAATTTGATCATTACCTATTCTTCATAATAACATGTATTTGTTTTGGCCACAGTGAAGAGCAACGCTGATGCCAATCTTGTAGCACACGAAGGTATGAACTATATCGTAGTTTTACCGCATTTGCATAGTGTTAGCCGCTCAAAAACCACATAATGCTGTGGGATCTTTAAAGATTTACTTCTTATTTTATTGTGCAGGATGGTTGAACTCTAATATTTATTTATGAAGGGATAAAAATGTATTAATATGCAATTTTTATTTAGTGGACGAAAATTACAAATAAATTTGTTGCTATAGTAGGCTTTAGATACAGTCGAGTACGGATAAACAAATGACAAGTGAAAGTAAAATGTTACTGAAGGGTTTCAGCAAAGCCTACTATTAGTCATATTGGACAAATGAAGTATAAAATGTATTAATATGCAATTTTTATTGTTGTGGACGAAAATTACAAATAAATTTGTTGCTATAGTAGGCTTTAGATACAGTCGAGTACGGATAAACAAATGACAAGTGAAAGTAAAATGTTACTGAAGGGTTTCAGCAAAGCCTACTATTAGTCATATTGGACAAATGAAGTATTAAATAATACACTATAATAATAACATGCAACTTCTTGATAATTTGTAAGGGTTTTAAAAGATTGACGCTTTTTAAATTAAAATATAAAGAATCCGAATAAATGAAGAACAATGATAGAATGTTTTTAAATTTTAATCCCATCACAAATAAATAGAAGTGTTACGTAATCTTGCAAAATTTTCTTATTTAATTTCCACCAACTCGGTTCAAGCTTATTCTTTTCTTTTACTCCTGTTGTTTTAACTTATAGACCCTTATGTGCCTATCGCAGGTAGCGACGTCGAACATGACGGAGGAGAAGGAGGCAAAAAGGTTTGGGACAACGAGGAAGACACAGTGGCATATAACTGGAGCTTTTTCCACGTTATGTTTGCCCTAGCTACTCTGTATGTGATGATGACCTTGACAAATTGGTACAAGTGAGTATTACAGTTTTAGCTGTAGAACGATTGCAACTGCACCCCTTGTTTTGCAGGCCGAACTCATCACTGCAGACAATGAACGCCAACGCTGCCTCCATGTGGGTCAAAGGGATTTCCAGCTGGCTGTGCCTCACCCTCTACAGCTGGACTCTGGTGGCTCCCATCATGCTGCGCGACCGCGAGTTCAATTAGGCCAATCGGGCTGTGTTATTCCTGCGATGGCTAGTGTTTAACTTTTATTAGCTAATTGTTTCTCCTTTTGTACTCATTTTTTACTCTACTTTGTAATATATATGCAATTTAGGATTGAAATTTGTCAGTATGTTATCCCAAATACCTAATTATGTTGAAATATTTAAATTTAGAGTTTGCTACTTAGAATGTAGGTTTAATATGTAACTTTATAACGTCAGTGTCCTTAGTGTAAGTCCTAGAATTTATGCCGTGAAAGTTCGTGAACTGTATGCAATATGGCAAAAATAAATTATAAAAAATGACATGTTCTGATTAGTTTTATTGAAGTGTCGTACTGTAAAATTTCCTCAATACAATAATTACACAAACCAATCTGATTAATTAATGAAGTTAGTGCTTCAGTGCATCTGCAGTGTTTCCTCCAGGGCGCTCTGTGAAGATTTTCTCCAGGTCTAAATACTTGTTAAATTCGCACCAGTTTATCAATGTTCCTGCCCTTGGTTCTCTCTCCGAGCCCCACCATAGATCATACTAAAAAAATTATTATTTTATATAGGTAATTAATTTTTAAATTAATAATTTTGTCAATTGTACAGGCTACTTTGAATTTCAAGATGGATTGAAATAGAATTCTCAAATAATACCAACCATAAAGTTAGTGGAAATAGGCATGAAAGTTAATAGTAGTGGAAATAGCAAAACGGCACCTTCAGAAACATGAGAAAAGGAAAACATCAATATTAAAGATGAAAATGGAGATACCTTAATGAAAGAAGAAGAGATAATAGAAAGCTGGAGACAATACTTTAACACGTTAACTGCTCATGACGTGGATCGGCGGTATAGGGAATGTTTACGATGTGTTCACGACGCAATCCGCGTCGCTCGAGTAATATCATAATGAGCGGATCCGAAATTGTGAGCATATCGTAAACATTCCCTATAACGCCGATCCACCACGGATCCGCATCATGAGCAGTCAACGTGTTAAAAGGCTACTAGAAGGAAAACACAGAAAAAGAAGGAAGTAAAACCGCAGTCACAGGAGAAAGCATGAACAAGAGCTAAACCAAGAAGGTGATATTACAATAGAAGTAAAGGAAGCAATTGGTAGACAAAGCGTCAAAACATGACCAAATAACTGTAGAAATGATAAAAACAACATCAGAAGAAGCAAGAGAATACATTGTTATCATAAAAAATCTCCGTTTGCTAATCTCTCAAAACCAGTACACAATGTGACTATTTGGATACAATTGCCGGCCGACTAAATGGGTTCGGAGACGATATGTACAATTCTTTTATCAGATAACGGTAAGTGCATCCAGGCATTAAAACGAGAATACATAAACTCAAGTAGCACAATAAATCTGAAAGAGAAGCTCAACTCAAGTACAGGTTGCAGTAACAAATAAAGCCAGAATGCAAATATCACAGTATAATTCAAATAATATAATCACAGCAAGAATCACAATATTTTAACATAATCGGAATCATTAAGTTGCCACAAATTAATTGCTATGATCAATAATTCACAAATAGGAAAATGAGGTTCCTCAGGCAAAGATTACAATACTTACAGTTCACAAACTTCGCAATAATAACGGGTGTTCATTAGAATTTGTGGTCTAGTCGGCTTTGAAACTGATGAAGTCATGTCGTGCATTAAATCATATGGCTGATAACTGACACTGGTGACACTGTCAGTCAATGTCAAATTCGATGTTAGCAGGTTAGGTTTTGCGTCAGTTTTGACACAGACTAACGCAAAACCTAACCTGCTAACCTCGAATTTGACATAGATTGACAGTGTCACCAGTGTCAGTTATCAGCCATATGATTTAATGCACGACATGACTTCATCAGTTCCAAAGCCGACTAGACCACAAATTCTAATGAAAACCCGTTATTAATTGCACATATTAAAATAAACGGATAGGCAAACAGTACAGCAAAGGTTAGTCCTATGTGACTTCACAAAGTCACGTCCCTGACCCGGGCTCTCAATGACGTTTGGTACGACTTTTTTTTCGTCAATACAGCCCAAAATCGCCTCAAACATCTCCACGTAAAGAAGATGACCCTAACTGTAACTAATGCCTAGATCGTCCCTTCGGTACTGGCTGCTATAAGGGAGGAAAAGCTCCATGATAGCATACAAGAAATACAAAGCATTCCGAAGCGAACTTTCTACTTACCCTGGATAAAATTCCAGGCATGTACGAAACAGTCGGTAGCGAACTCCCCCAAATAGCGAGGTATTGAACTTCCTTCAAGATGAAATTCGGGGACTTGAAATTACTCCAAAGAGCATAGGCAAACTTCACACAACCAAAAACTTACGGCAGCCCACAAATCCTCTGAAATTTCAATACTGCTAAACCGACTTCATCTTGTTTTGCAGATCGAGGTGGAAATGGGACGCGCTTCGAAACATTCGCAAGCTATTTCAAACTTTTGCAGCAAAGCCAAGGAAGTAGGCGTGGCGCTAGCGCGCACAGTACAAAACTGAGCACCAAAGACATCAGAATGAAAAGATGCGTAACAATACGAAATAAATACACAGATCTCGAAATCAAAAGGAGACGCAATTGAACCGTAACAACATCTAGCGTCATCTTGAATAAAGTAATGACTACAGGAAAAGCAGCAGACGACTGGCAAGAGGGAATAATTACACTGATTTTTTTTAAAGGTAGCGAATAAGGAAGTCTGCAGAAGAAACACTAGAGGACAATCGGTATGGATTAAGACCAAAGAGAGGGGTTCAAGATGCCATCTTCTACTAACAGAAATAAGTGAAGAACCAGTCAGAGAATTCGGAGAAATACTCCTATCTTTAATCAATCTTAAAAAGGCGTTTGATAGAATAAACAGGGAGGATATATGAAAAGTTATAAAGGATAGAGGAGAATGGTAGGAGGCTGTACGAAAATATAAAAACTACCTAAGAATGAGACGTGAAGAATCGATACTCTTCGAAACAGCTTGATGCTGTTCTTCCTAGTGTTGAATGAAGCAATTAAGAAGACAAGAAAGGAGGCAACATTTTCTGAAATAGAAAACTGGAAGATGGAAAATATAAGAGTATTAGAACTATGCTACTCCGACAATCTGGTAGCAAAGAACAAAAAACAGTAAACAAACATTTAGAACAGCTACATAGTCAATTGGAAAATATAAAAACATGAGAATCAATAGCAGTAAAACAGAAACTATGGTAATAAGTAGAGCAGAAACAAAACACGCCATAGAGCTGGAAGGAGAAAGGCTAGAACAAGTACACAGATTAAAATATCTTAGGCTTCATAATTTCACAAGATGGAAGAATGGACGAAAAAATAAAAGCAATGAAAGGAGCCGCAGGAAGTCTCTTTAACAGTATCGTGACCACACTCTTAGAAAACAAAGAAATCCCAAGAATGGAAATCCAGCTGAACAAGCCTAGCAGTACCGAAATGAGTTTCATAAGGAAAATAGAGGGCCAAGTTAATATGCACAGTCAGAAATACAACAGTCCAGAAGAAACTGAAAGTACAACCAATAGAAACTATTATTGAAGAGGGACAAATCAGATTGTTTGGTCATGTAATGAGGGTGAGTAGGGAAGAACAACAAGACGATTATGTGAAGCAAAAACAAAGAAAAAGAAAGATCAAGACCCAGAAAAAATAGAATGAAGAGCTGAGAAAATCTGTGAAAAGGAAAGAAATAAAGTGGGAAGACAAGAGCAATGACGCCACATAGAAGAAGATGGAGAGAAGCTTGGAAAAGGCAGACACTATACTAATACAACCCCTTATCAGAGTTGTAATCCGCTCACATTTTATTTTAACCTCGGGTTGGAAACAGGCATCTGGCCGCCGTACCTGAATTATTATTATTATTAGATTACACTAGGGCAGACAGCCTCTAAAGGCTGTTGAAACCCCCTTGGTTTTTTAAGTACATATACATTATATAAACTAAAGCATACTTAGCATTAACTTTAAATAAACGTCAGTACCTAGTAATAAATAAACAATAGAAACAAAAATTAGTTATAAAGAAAATTCAAACATACATAATATAAACTAATTGTTTATTTTAATATTTACATATATAGCCAGTTATTGATTTCAAACAGTCATACGATTCAATCATCAGAAAAGAACTATATAAAGCTACGGAAGAGTTAAGAATTCCAAATAAACTCGTAAGATTAACACGAATGACGATAGCTAAAACACAATGAAGAGTATGAATTAATGGACACCTATCAGAAGAATTTAAAATAAAAAATGGGTTACGACAAGGTGATCCGCTTTCAACAACTCTTTTTAATCTAGCACTGGAGAAAGTAGTAAGAGAGAGTGGATGAAACAGGCAAGAGACAATATATAGTAATACACACCAAATCTTGGCGTATGCAGATGATTTAACGATAATTGCTAAAACTGAAAAACATTTCAAGAAATTAGTAAAAGACTTAGGAGATGCAGCAAGAACAATAGGCTTAATAATAAACAAACAAAAATCAAAGTTTATGATTATGGGAAGTATAGGAGATGATGAAGAGATGAAGGATCTTAGAATAAGAATGCAGAATGGAAGGGAATTTCAGTTTGAACAAGTAGTAAGCTTTACGTATTTAGGAGTACCTATTGATAGCGAAAGACAACAGCAACAGTAAGGAGATACAAGCTAGACTAACAAAAGGAAACAAAGCAATTGGAGTAGCGAATACTTTGTTAAATTCCACGGTGAAGAAGGTCCAGAGAACTATCGAAATCATCTGAGAATGGACGATTTCTAAGAATTTACTCTGTCCATTTTTATGCCATGTTAAATGATTTGTTTGCAAATCCAAACTTCAAACCTTAAGCCAGGGAAATACAGTAAAATTATGCTGGATCCCAGGTCACCAAGGTATTGAAGGAAACGAGAAGGCGGACAAGCTCGCAAAAGAAGCAGCCCGTAATGCAATGACCGGTCCAGAACCTGGTCTAAGCATTCAGAAAAACCAAGCCCGCTCAGCCATTAATGAATGGGTCAATACCGCACACCAACTAAGGTGGAGAAACTACAATCAAGCAACACACAGCAAAAGATTGCTAAAAACTCCGAATCCACAAACCATCAAAACCCTGTTGAGACTGAACAGAACTCGAATCAAGCAAGTAGTCAGTCTACTAACAGGCACTCGAGCATTCAGAGAATTTATGCACAGGATCAATATCTATAGAGATGAACCTGTTTGCAGACTATGCCAAGAGGATGATGAAACAGCTTATCATATCCTCTTTGAATGCCCAGCATTAGAGCGTAAAAGACACCAACTCAATTGGAGCCTTAACTCTATTGACAACCGCAAGCTAGTAGGGGACATTGCAAGTCTAGTAAAAGATACGGATGTCGGCCTGCTAACTTGAAAACTCCCGACAGTACAAAAAGCCCAAAGGGCTGACGTGCGCATGCCAGCAAAAGGCAGTTGTGGAATCTAATCTAATCTAATCTAATCTAAATGATTTGTTCCGTTAATAAAATTCTATTAAATGAAACAAATCAACACGTGTTTTTCATCACACAGCACTACGTGGGATCTACATGGGCTAGTTGATTCTTACCGCTACAACTTGTAAACAACTTGATCCAAATTGGTTTACACATGCAATTTGAGTTCGATTTGCTTTCGATTCAATGATCATTTGACTCCAATTGACCCGTGCAAACGCGCCTTAAGTTAAAGGTTCTTCCACAAAAAGCATGCAGTCAATAACTTACCTTCCTCAATTGATAAGGTACATTGGTGACCAGATGTGAACTAAGGCCCTGAACACACAGGGATTCCGTATGCGAGATACAGTATGCGGGATACAGAATGCGGTCTATTCAGATGCGGCCTCTAATCACTTGCGAAAACAATCCAGTGCCGTGCTGTTATGGACCTAGCATTGCTGTTCTTTGTTTCGATCGAATTAGTCTGGATGTGCTGTATTCAAAGACAGGGATTGGGCTCTGCTAAGCTAATACATTTTTCATTGTAAAATAATGTACGCTCTATGATCATTGTATAGTAAGGAACGCACTGCTTATTCGATTTAAATAGAAGTTGAAGAAAATCTGCTACGCCTATGATATGATATCATGTGTTCAGGCTCACAAAAGTAGGTGTGTTTGAACGGCTCCATATGCTCCAATGGTAAATCGGTATCAGAGATACAGAATTTGTCGCCGGCGGCCGAATAGCACAGATAACGAAATTCTGCAGCCCGATGCTGAATGCCGTGTGAACAGCTCCACTTGAACACGTGTATTTTCTGTATCTGGGATACCGGAATCTCGCATACAGAATCCACGTGTGTCCAGGGCCTGGACGTGCATACTTTTGCGCGCCAGAACACGCGATATCATATCGTAGGCGTAGCAGATTTTTTTCAACTTGTATTTAAATTGAATAATCAGTGCGTTCGTTACTGTACAAAGATCATGGAGTGTACATTATTTGACAATTAAACATTTATTAGCTTAGTAGAGCCCAATCCCTGTCTTTGAATACAACACATCCAGATTAATTCGACAGAAACAAAGCACAGCAATGCTAGGTCCATAACAGCACGGCACTGGATTGTTCTCGCAAGTGGCTGAAGGCTGCTTCTCAGATACAGTCGCCGCGTCTGAACAGACCGAGATTCTGTATCCCGCATACTGTATCTCGCATACGGAATCCCCGTGTGTTCAGGGCCTAAAGGTTTTATCAGTACCTATGCAGTTTTTGTTGGTTTGCATATCAAAGAAATGGTTTTTGTGTTTTGCGCCATTAAATTAAAATATTATTCCATAGGTGGGCATGCATTTTTAGAGTAAAATTGGTTTGAATTTTAACTCAATTTTGAGGGCATTTTTGAAAAAATTATAAATGGAGAAGGTGTTCAGTTTAGCGAGTTCTATTATTAATTTAAATAGTTGCACTCATTTCCATAACACCCTGTATTTGGACCCCACAAAGGGGTTTACGTAATCAATCAGATTATTTTTTCTCTCTGAGAATCCAAGTATTAGTGATACATGTCAGACCTGCCTTGTCATAACATGTTTTCAATCCTATTGTACAAACTGTGTTATTAAAAATAATTAAAGTAAATTTTTTACTGCGTCGCACTATAAATAATTAACAAAACCTGTATGTAAAAATAAGTTATATAACTTTTAAAATACATTTTAGATGTGGAAAATATAAGGGAAAGGGATTTTTTTGTCATTTTCCAGTATTAATGCTTTAATTTTAAAATTTTAAAAACATCTTAGGTTTTCTCTATGTGCATTCTCCTACCAAATCGACATACTTGGCCCATCAATGTTTCAGTGTGGAAAGATTTTGAAGTCCAGTTCGGCCACTTTTGATCTCACATTCTCACTGCAATGCATTTGTGCGGCGATATAGTGTCATGCTGTAGGAGTAGTACTCCGTTTCGCAGTCGTCCACGGTATTCAATCTTGATTTAGCTCTGCAATTAGGTCAAGTCACAGTTAAAGATATGACCCTGGCTAAGAAAGTCGGTAAGATACCACGTGAAATCCAGAAAACTAAAGCATCACTTCAGCGGCCGATGGTTTCACTCTGAACTTCTTTGGAAGTGGAGTGTTGGAATGCCACCAATCCATGCTGCCTTGTTTATTGACAGGGTCATAGTGATTGGCCCTAACTTTCGCCCATAGTGACGATTTTGTTGTCAGCATCGGCACAGACCAAAAATGCATGGTCATTCAATCCCATTTGTGCAAAGATGTTAACATTCGAAGCATCCAGCGGGACGAGATCTTATTCATATGCAAAATGTCATGCAGTATTGATTTAACCAGTGTTGGCTACTGTTTTAACAGTAATTTGCCTATCTTCCATCATTAATTTTTGCACTTCGGCTACACTTTCAGAGTTCTGTGCAGTTGCAGGTTTTTCATTCCTTGCATTATCTAAGAAGCTCTCTCTGCTACGTTTAAACTTATTTGCCCATTTACAAACCATCAATTCTGATGTGAAAACATTCAAGTATACTGTTTTCAAAGTTTTACCTATTTCAGTAAAACAATTCCTAGTCAAAAATTTAATCACTGCTCGGTGTTCAATTTTCTCTATTTTCAGAAACTAGGTATCACAAAACCCAACACTCTACTAATCAATTATAAAATCTACAGATTTGTACTAATGGAGACAAAACATTCCAAATTAACTTGTGACAAGATACAAAATGACAGCTATAGAGAATGGCAAAAATGTTTCCCCTTCGTTCCTACTTTTGTGCATGCGAGAACATAGCTTCAAGCCGCGCTACGGTTTAGAGCTAAATGCATTTATTTTATTGAAAATTTAAAATAAGGAATGACTTATTAAATTAAAAACAAAGAACCAACCAAAAATAAGAAGAACTGACAATATTAGTACACGTACATAATTTTAATAGAATAATCTGAAATATTATACATATTTAAAGAAAGTATATTTTTGTTCTCCCTGTCATGGTGTTACTTCCTAAAATATTTGATTTTTCTTTTGCAAAATTTTAGAAATGACATTGTATTTATATTTTATATGTCATTTCGAAAATTTTAAAAATAAATCAAATATCTTTACCATTTAGAGTATGCCTACGCACCATGCAAGAGATTATTTTGAATTTTAACATACGTTACTATTAGTTTTATATTGACCAAACCGATTGATTTGTGGTTTCTTTATTTAGCACTGTTGCTTTATCATCACTGTGTCCACCATTGTAGGATCCTGTCGATCCAATTGCTGAACTTTTGTCCCAATTATCTGCCAATCATTCTGCCAGGAACACGAGCACAAGCATGCCATCTCCAGAAGGACAACAACACATGCAAATACAGCAAGACATTCGGGAGCGGCTGCTACGTCGTCGTTTAACGCGAAGTCAAACATCTATGACGGACTCCTCAGCATCTACTGTAACCTTGCCAGGTACTCCAACTTCGCCAAGCACTTCTTCAACCTCGCAGCCATGTACTCCATCCTCGTCACATACTCCAACATCGCCTCGCACTCCAATCTTGCTGGGCACCCCAACCTTGACACCCACTCCATCTAATTTTGTGCTACCTAGATTATTGGAAGAGCTTTCTCGTCCGAACACCACAGAAGATATGCTTTCCGATCGTAGTGAGTTTGTGCAACAACTGGTTGCATCCACTATATTTCAACGAAAGGATAAGCCTAAGGAAATATCGCAAATGCAAAACCCAGATTCTAAAAACTATTAAATTTTGAAAATAAGTAAAGTTACTTGGATTGGGCCACCAACCTAATTAAGTTTCTGAAGTCTACTAGATCGTTTTTGTTTTTTAATTTGTTTCCATGGATAAATTGTTTCCAAAGTAATTTATATTGGCTGAATTATTTATGTGATAGAATATTATAATGTTAACGCCGTTTTGTCTTTGACATATTCATGCAGTCAGATATGTGAGTGCTATAAGGAAAATTGGTAACAGTTGTTAATAACTAATTGTGTTCTGCTGCAGAATTGCAACATAAATTAAAGTAGTTAAGACTAACCAATCAGATAAATTATAGAAAATTTTGCTATTACCAAATATAATCTATTATGTACCTATATTTTATAAGTTTGTTCTATGTTCCATATTTAACCTGTTTGTAATAGTTTTTTTTTCAATAGATATGATCGTATACTATTGAAATGTTTAATCATGTTAACTACACCATCAAACTTGGCTAGCTTTTAACATTGCATTTGTTATTCATAGCTGCGGCGTCACTTTGCATCGTTTCAGTTTTTGATAAAAAGGTTTTGTAATGTATATATTACTTGCATTTAAGGTATGATTCTAAATTTATTGACTACGAAGGCAACATTTTCCAATAAGCTCATAATTTTCTATCGTCAGTCAGATGATTATTTAAAATTTAGCATAAAATTTTCTGTTTACATCATCACTATTATTATCAGGCAATGTAAGTTATGAATGAATAACATAATTATATCCAATACATTTTTGTTTCCTGTATATTTAAGGTCTAGCACACTTCACTAGTATTCTCTTGATAAAAAGATAACTTTAATAATTTCTATTTGCGTAGGTAGTGATGAATAATTAATTGATTTCATGTATGTTAACATTTCACTTGAATATTTAATAAATATATTTCACATTTATTTTGTTTTAAATCCTGTATTAACTGTAGTTCTTAACTCAAAGTATGTGCAAGAGCATTGGTCATCAAACTGCAAGCCGCATGTGACCCGAACAGAAATTTTGTGCGGCCATCGGTCATATTTTTTAACTGACTTAAAAAAGACTTCTTATTGGTCATGTATGTATCTTGGTACCTATAGCTACATATATATATAATACACATATATTGCTAGTAGGGCCTGGAAACTTCAGAAAACATTACGGCGCCGACATAGTATCACTTGGAGTATAACGCGTCTCGTGCGCATGCGTGGGAATTCGAACTCCGCCTTTAGAAGCGAATTTTAAACTTGACCACTTCCCCATTGGGCGGACGACGCCGCCGCGCTTGCGCACAGCTCACCGTATACATGAAGGAGTTGGTTGTGTGTTTCACTTCATCGGGAGTTTCCCACTCATAGCCGCTAGCAATATAGTAAGTATTAGATATATGTATAGCTATTAATATCTCAGGACCTACCACTACTTCCACCTACATAATAATGTCGCCACTCTGAGAAGCACGCTTGATATGTGGTAATAGGTACTACCTAAAGTTAAAATAAATTGTTATTTACTTAATTTTCATTTTTTGCACGTTACACGAGTGGCTTTGCTCTAGCATTCGTTTGCACTCGTAGCAAGTTGCAAAAAAAACAATGATTATTTTTTTCTTCTCAATAATTTAGATGATTGATATTTTTGTTAACTTAATTAAAAATAAAACTAACATATGTACTCGATTTTTCCTGCTTTTAAATTAAGTACCTACAGGAATTTCCATTCGACATGATCCTTGGAAAAAGTATCCCCAGTAGATCATGTTTAGTTATGTAAAACTAACCTGACAAAATATCATGTATATACTTTTAAAATTAGGTTATAATTTTTGACGTTTAATAAAAATTCCTAGCCATGAGTATTTGTTAACCGGCAAAAATCCTTTATCTAATAGACTTGTCTGTCCGTCCGGGACGCTGTTTCAGCAGCCAAACCGTAAGAGATAGAGAAAAAAGTTATTAAAGTTATATGTTTGGAATGGTCATGTCAGGTCGGGAACAGAATTTCAGTATCTAACACTAATTATTATCGTAATTATCCTAATCCTAACTTTTTAGGTTAGATTCTAGGCAAATTTTATCAAGGCGAATGCGACTGGTAGTTTGCTACCAACAATGACGTCATATACGTACGTGTGGTGAATACGCGTTCTATTTGTAAAACAATCTTTTTTGTTTTATTAAATGAGACATTTGTCTCACTGGACTGCTAGTTATAACCTAATTTAGAAATCTGTCAAGGGCTTTATTCAGTACTTTTTTTGCAACTTCCTACTAAATATTTTGAAAAATCAGAGGAAACTACAAGTAAAAATATTTTAACGTTCCTAATAATACTGAAACAATAAAATACTTGGTAATGCAAATTACATCACTTTGCAAATTAAAAAAAAAATTGCAGACGGGATTTGAAGTCAGTGCCTGCGAAAGGGATTTCAACAAGTCGCAGTAAGCCAAGGATTTCAACGATGGGCAGCAGGCCATGCGAAGAATCCCTCGCAAGTGAGCGATGCGACTGCATTACATTCAAGAAGCTTACTGATGGCCATTTTTGTCTCTTTTACAATAGTTATCTTGTATCTGTTGGGTTCCAGTGTCAAGGGTAAAGCCTGAGTTATGTTCACTGTGTCTAGAAATCAACCCACAAAAAACAAAATATATGGTGATGTCCAGAAATAAAAGCAGAATAAACAACAACTTAATAAAAAATGATGAACAAGGCAGACAATACAATCTCGAAAAAGTACAAAACATCAAATTTCTGGGAAGAGAAATAATGGAAAACTGGAACGAAGACATAGAAATAGAGAAGACATTAATGGCAGGAAACCGCAGTGCAGGAGCATTACAAACGGTGTTTAGTGTAAAAAATGTGTTTGAAAAACAAAAACAAACATATACAGGGTGTAGATATGTTTTACGCACCATAGGGTTTTCAATGGTAATTTTTTCATATGACAATATTTGCTTCCCTAATTATTTTAGAGCAAACTTGTAAATAGGTTTTTTGTAGAGCAAACAATTCTGCATCCATTTATGCCATCATTTTCGTCATTTTACTTCAGATAACCTAATAATGAAAGAAAGTAGAATTATCATTTTTTCAAAAATCAGTGCAAATTGTGAAGTGGTGTTATGCTGGAAGCAGATCAGGTGCAATAAGTGCCATGGTTGCCGCTACATTTGACAGTTGCAAACAAATAAACAGCAAACTAATTTGTTGATGCTTTGAGATGCTTCAGTAATTTCAAGGCACCACTGATTTGTCTAAAAATGGTAATTTTATTTCTTTAAATTTTCGGTTTTCCGACATGTAAAATGACAAATGCTGCCATAAATGGATACTGAATTTTTTTCTCTACAAAAAACTTCCATACAAATTTGCTCTAAAATAATTGGGGAAGCAAATATTTTCATATGAAAAAATTACCATTGAAATCCCTATGGTGCGTAAAGCATTTCTACACCCTGTATAAGACAATAGTGAGACCAAGTGCAATGTACACGTGTGAAACATGGATATTAACGAAAAAGACTCAGGACAAATTGGAAATCTGGGAATGAAAAATTCTGCGCAGAATATACGGAGGAAAAAAAGAGGTTGGCCAATGGAAACGAAGAACTAATCAGGAAGTACTAGACCTGTACAACGAACCAAACATATTGACAATAGTACGTAGACAACGACTAAGGTGGGTTGGTCACCTAGCATGAATGGATGATAACAGGACAAAAAAAAAAGCATATATAGAAGAACCGGAAGGAACACGTAGAAGAGGAAGTCCAAAAAGAAAATGGAAAGAATGTGTAGAAGCCGATTTACTAGCCATAGGAGCGGAAGACTGGAAAAATATAGCACAGAATAGGAAGCAATGGAAAGTAATGATTACCCAAGCAACGGGCCTCTAAGGCCTATAACGTTGTATAATAATAATAAGCTTAGGAAAAAACAAAGTAATGAAGTTTAGAAAAGAAATACCAATGGAAAAACTACTGATAGAAAACGAACAAATCAAAGAAGTACAAAATTATAATTATTTGGGCTCAATAATATCAAATAACAAAACATTTTATGGGTTACTACAGGTATTTAGGGATAATAACAACAACTCCTTAATAAAATTCAATATTATTCACACACATACACATCAATGCACAATTACATACAAAAACACATATTATGCGCCATTAACAACTAGCGTGTCAGCAGTTAAAATTGCTGGTGTCAAGACAGAGTTCAGTGAACCTGATTCTGTCCCCGGTCATCTTTATATTGGTTCTGTCCAATTGCATCAGTGGATGATTTATTGGCCTTGATTTGTCACAGGGTTTTGCGTCAGCGAGGGAATTTATGACGTCCTCGCTTACCTGTGTGGGTGTATTTTTTGCTGCTGAAGGAAATTAAAAATTGAACTAATAAAGCCAATCGACCTTACTATCAAATAAACAAGATGTTAGTAGATAAACTAGAAATAAGCAATAAAACCAAAGTATAAATATATAAATCAGTATACCTATCTACGTTGACATATGGGGCACATTGTCGTTACAGCGCTAGAATGGAGATTGGAATATAGAAATTTAAAACAAATAAAAAGTAATTTGAACTATAAATTGGTGGAAAGTATCTTTTGTTTTCTAAAATTTAGGATGAATTAATTCATTTTAACTACTTTTTTCTATCGTTTTCAGGTTTTTATCACCTCAACACCTTGTGAGAAAATAGTTTAATAAAAAAATTAAAAAGGATCTTTTTGTTGTGTAATATTCGTGTAAGTCTGTATGCATGAATTTAGAATGTATGGGTAATCAAAATGAGTAATTGTTGCAACTGCCATTTGAGAAATAGCATGAAGAGCTGTGTCGATGAATATAATGATTCAATTTCACTTGTAGCTCTTGTACAGGGTTGAGTACTATACATCTTACATCATTGGAATTTTAGAATTTGCGAAAATGGCAGTTAAATTAGGAAGAATTAGCAATTTTAGTTTCTGTTTTGAAAGTGTATCCATCGGTGATTTGATGAAACATACAATATAAATTCTTTTTTATTTGCTGTGTTGGATAAGAATATAAAACATAAATATATACACTGTGTCTTACCAACTATCAGACATAGCCAAATTGTTCAGATATGAAAAACGTCAAATTAATTTCAAATTGTTTTTATTTTTGATGCATGTATTTATTACAATCACTGTAGACATTGAAAAGTCAAAGGACAACAGTCTTTACTAAATTTTGATTTTTTCAAAAATATTCAGCATATGCCACTGAGTATTTGTTTAAAAATGCTTATCATTAAATCTGTCCAGACCTTATAGTTAATAGTTTATAGCTTGAATTCATAAATGTTTGCAAGTTGATTTCTTTAAAATAGAAAAAACGAATTAGAGGATTGCTGGAATTAATTGATATGTGCGAAGTTTTTGGTATTCAAAATTTATCAACAGTTTTTACCATGTTCTAATTTAATGTATTTTAAGATTTTAGCTAGTAGTAATAGCATGCACTTACTTGCTTTGCTTTGCAATCTCCACCTGTGCACTCTGTTTTCCAAGTCCATGGCATTATGTAGTGTATTAGTCTTTAATTTGATCATTATCTATTCTTCATAATAACATGTATTTGTTTTGGCCACAGTGAAGAGCAACGCTGATGCCAATCTTGTAGCACACGAAGGTATGAACTATATCGTAGTTTTACCGCATTTGCATAGTGTTAGCCGCTCAAAAACCACATAATGCTGTGGGATCTTTAAAGATTTACTTCTTATTTTGTTGTGCAGGATGGTTGAACTCTAATATTTATTTATGAAGGGATAAAAATGTATTAATATGCAATTTTTATTGTTGTGGACGAAAATTACAAATAAATTTGTTGTTATAGTAGGCTTTAGATTCAGTCGAGTACGGATAAACAAATGACAAGTGTAAGTAAAATGTTACTGAAGGGTTTCAGCAAAGCCTACTATTAGGCATATTGGACAAATGAAGTATTAAATAATACACTATAATAATAACATGCAACTTCTTGATAATTTGTAAGGGTTTTAAAAGATTGACGCTTTTTAAATTAAAATATAAAGAATCGGAATAATGAAGAACAATGATAGAATGTTTTTAAATTTTAATCCCATCACAAATAAATAGAAGTGTTACGTAATCTTGCAAAATTTTGTTATTTAATTTTCACCAACTTGGTTCAAGCTTATTCTTTTCTTTTACTCCTGTTGTTTTAACTTATAGACCCTTATGTGCCTATCGCAGGTAGCGACGTCGAACATGACGGAGGAGAAGGAGGCAAAAAGGTTTGGGACAACGAGGAAGACATAGTGGCATATAACTGGAGCTTTTTCCACGTTATGTTTGCCCTAGCTACTCTGTATGTGATGATGACCTTGACAAATTGGTACAAGTGAGTATTACAGTTTTAGCTGTAGAACGATTGCAACTGCACCCCTTGTTTTCCAGGCCGAACTCATCACTGCAGACAATGAACGCCAACGCTGCCTCCATGTGGGTCAAAGGGATTTCCAGCTGGCTGTGCCTCACCCTCTACAGCTGGACTCTGGTGGCTCCAATCATGCTGCGCGACCGCGAGTTCAATTAGGCCATCTGGCTGTGTTATTCCTGCGATGGCTAGTGTTTAACTTTTATTAGCTAATTGTTTTTCCTTTTGTACTCATTTTTTACTCTACTTTGTAATATATATGCAATTTAGGATTGAAATTTGTCAGTATGTTATCCCAAATACCTAATTATGTTGAAATATTTAAATTTAGAGTTTGCTACTTAGAATGTAGGTTTAATATGTAACTTTATAACGTCAGTGTCCTTAGTGTAAGTCCTGGAATTTATGCCGTGAAAGTTTGCGAACTGTATGCAATATGGCAAAAATAAATTATGGAAAATTACACGTTCTGATTAGTTTTATTGAAGTGTCGTACTGTAAAATTTCCTCAATACAATAATTACACAAACCAATCTGATTAATTAATGAAGTTAGTGCTTCAGTGCATCTGCAGTGTTTCCTCCAGGGCGCTCTGTGAAGATTTTCTCCAGGTCTAAATACTTGTTGAATTCGCACCAGTTTATCAATGTTCCTGCCCTTGGTTCTCTCTCCGAGCCCCACCATAGATCATACTAAAAAAATAATTATTTTATGTAGGTAATTAATTTTTAAATTAACAATTTTGTCAATAACCATAAAGCTAGTGGAAATAGCAAAACGGCACCATCAGAAACATGAGAAAAAGAAAAACATCAATATTAAAGATGAAAATGGAGATACCTTAATGAAAGAAGAAGAGATAATAAAAAGGTAGAGACAATACTTTAACACATTGACTGCACGTCGCTCGAGTAATATCATAATGAGCTGATCCATGTTGTGAGCACATCGTAAACATTCCCTATAAGGCCGATCCACCACGGATTCGCGTCATGAGCAGTCAACGTGTTAAAAGGCTACTAGAAGGAAAAGACAGAAAAAGAAGGAAGTAAAACCGCAGCCACAGGAGAAAGCATGAACAAGAGCTAAACCAAGAAGGTGATATTACTATAGAAGTAAAGGAAGCAATTGGTAGACAAAGCGTCAGAACACGACCAAATAACTGCAGAAATGATAAAAACAACATCAGAAGAAGCAAGAGAATACATTGTTATCATAAAAAATCTCCGTTTGCTAATCTCTCAAAACCAGTACACAAGGTGACTACTTGCATACAATTGCCGGCCGACTAAATGGGTTCGGAGACGACATGTACAATTCTTTTATCAGATAACGGCAATTGCATCCAGGCATTCAAGAATACATAAACTCAGGTAGCACAATAAATCTGAAAGAGAAGCTCAACTCAAGTACAGGTTGCAGTAACAAATAAAGCCGGAATGCAAATATCACAGTATAATTCAAATAATATAATCACAGCAAGAATCACAATATTTTAACATAATCGGAATCATTAAGTTGCCACAAATTAATTGCTATGATCAATAATTCACAAATAGGAAAATGAGGTACCTCAGGCAAAGATTACAATACTTACAGTTCACAAACTTTGCAATAATAACGGGTGTTCATTAGAATTTGTGGTCTAGTCGGCTTTGGAACTGATGAAGTCATGTCGTGCATTAAATCTTATGGCTGATAACTGACACTGGTGACACTGTCAGTCTATGTCAAATTCGATGTTAGCAGATTAGGTTTTGCGTCAGTTTTGATACAGGCTGACACACAACCTAACCTCGAATTTGACATAGACTGACAGTGTCACCAGTGTCAGTTATCAGCCATATGATTTAATGCACGATAAGACTTCATCAGTTCCAAAGCCGACTAGACCACAAATTCTAATGAACACCCTTTATTAATTCAACACATTAAAATAAACGGATAGGCAAACAGTACAGCATAGGTTAGTCCTATGTGACTTCACAGGGTCACGACGTCCCTGACCCGGGCTCTCAATAACGTTTGATACCATTTCGTGCGGCAATACAGCCCAAAATCGCCTGAAGCATCTCCACGTAAAAAATATGACCCTAACTGTAGCTGATGCCTAGATCGTCCCTTCGGTACTGGCTGCTATAAGGTAGGAAAAGGTCCATGATAGCATACAAGAAACACAAAGCATTCCGAAGCAAACTTTCTACTTACCCTGGATAAAATTCCAGGCATGTACGAAACAGTCAGTAGCAAACTCCGCCAAATGGCGAGGTATTGAACTTCCCTCAAGATGAAATTCGGGGACTTGAAATCACTCCAAAGAGCGTAGGCAAACTTCACACAACCAAAAACTAACGGCAGCCCAAGAATCCTCCAAAATTTCAATACTGCTAAACCAACTTTATCTTGTTTTGCAGATCGAGGTGGAAATGGAACGTGCTTCAAAACATTTGCAAGCTATTTCAAACTTGCAGCAAAGCCAAGGAAGTAGGCGTGGCGCTAGCGCGCAAAATACAAAACTGAGCACCAAAGACATCAGAATGAAAAGATGCGTAACAATACGAAATAAATACACAGATCTCGAAATCAAAAGGAGACGCAATTGAACCGTAATAACATCTCGAGACATCTTGAATAAAGTAATGAGTACAGGACAAGCACCAGACGACTGACAAGAGGGAATAATTACACTGATTTTTTTTAAAGGTAGCGAATAAGGAAGTCTGCAGAAGAAACACTAGAGGACAATTGATATGGATTAAGACCAAACAGAGGAGTTCAAGATGCCATCTTCTACTAACAGAAATAAGTGAAGAACCAGTCAGAGAATTCGGAGAAATACTCCTATCTTTAATCAATCTTGAAAAGGCGTTTGATAGAATAAACAGGGAGGATATATGAAAAGTTATAAAGGATAGAGGAGAATGGTAGGAGGCTGTACGAAAATATAAAAACTACCTAAGAATGAGACGTGAAGAATCGATACTCTTCGAAACAGCTTGATGCTGTTCTTCCTAGTGTTGAATGAAGCAATTAAGAAGACAAGAAAGGAGGCAACATTTTCTGAAATAGAAAACTGGAAGATGGAAAATATAAGAGTATTAGAACTATGCTACTCCGACAATCTGGTAGCAAAGAACAAAAAACACTAAACAAACATTTAGAACAGCTACATAGTCAATTGGAAAATATAAAAACATGAGAATCAATAGCAGTAAAACAGAAACTATGGTAATAAGTAGAGCAGAAACAAAACACGAAATAGAGGTGGAAGGAGAAAGGCTAGAACAAGTATGCAGATTAAAATATCTTAGGCTTCATAATTTCACAAGATGGAAAAATGGATGAAAAAATAAAAGCAAGGAAAGGAGCCGCAGGAAGTCTCTTTAACAGTATCGTGACCACACTCTTAGAAAACAAAGAAATCCCAACAATCGAAATCCAGCGAAACAAGCCTAGCAGTACCAAAATGAGATTCATAAGGAAAATAGAGGGCCAAGTTAATATGCACAGTCAGAAATACAACAGACCAGGAGAAAGTGAAACTACAACCAATAGAAACTATTATTGAAGAGGGACAAATGAGATTGTTTGGTCATGTAATGAGGGTGAGTAGGAAAGAACAACAAGACGATTATGTGAAGCAAAAACAAAGAAAAAGAAAGATAAAGGAAGACCCAGAAAATATAGAATGAAGAGCTGAGAAAAGCTGTGAAAAGGAAAGAAATAAAGTGGGAAGACAAGATCAATGACGCCACATAGAAGAAGATGGAGAGAGGCTTGGAAAAGGCAGACACTATACTAATACAACCCCCCATCGTTACACTCAAAGGGTAAAAAGTCGTTAGGATTAAGGTAAGGAAAGGAAATAATAACAGATTGTAAAATTTTGCCGGCTGTTAAAGGCCTTATCAGAGTTATAATCCGCTCACATTTTATTTTAACCTCGGGTTGGAAACAGGCATCTGGCCGCCTTACCTGAATTATTATTATTATTAGATTACACTAGGGCAGGCAGCCTCTAAAGGCTGTTGAAACCCCCTTGGTTCTTTAAGTACATATTATACATTATACCGGGTGTCAACGAATTTATTAGACAAGTCATAACTTCTAGAGTATTAGGTGCATCAAAATGAGATTTGGTATAGATAAATGGTATAGGGAGAGGAGAGTTTTCGCATATTTTTCACTTTCCGGCCACTTCCGGTTTCACCGAAAATGGCTCCGATTTCGAATTTTTAAATTGAACACCCTGTATATTTTTGCATATTTGGATTTCTGAGGCAATTTTGGATCAGAATGTGACATTTTAAAAAGTTATACATGGCACACTTGACAAAAGTAAATATCCAGTATTTTGCTTAGAAATATTTAACTTATGAGCTTATTTTTAATCCAATCGCAAATAAATTAGTATCGTTAGATTCGCCAAAAAATCCTCTTTTCGGAAAGTGCTTGTCAAAAAAGGGTCGCCATTTGAAAAAACATAGTTAGACAAGAAAACGTGATTTTGCCAACTTGTCTTATTCCTATCTATCATACTAATCACTAAAACTTTGCGATTGTAATTTTCTGACATCACCTGAGGTCCTTAGATTAGTTTGCGTCCGATCATGGCCACCTAGATGCCATATTAAAAGTGGCTCTAAAAAACTCAAGTAAGCTTAAAAACTTTTTAAAATGTCACATTCTGATCAAAAATTGTCTCAGAAATCCAAATATGCAAAAATATACAGGGTATTCTATTTAAAAATTCTAAATTGGAGCCATTTCCGGTGAAACCGGAAGTGACCGGAAAGTGAAAAATATGCGAAAACTCTCCTCTCTCTATACCATTTACCTATACCAAATATCATTTTGATATACCTAATACTCTAAAAGTTATGACTTGTCTAATAAATTCGTTGACACCCGGTATAAACTAAAGCATACTCAGTTAACTTGAAATAAACAATGTCAATACCTAGTAATAAATAAACAATAGAAACAAAAATTAGTTATAACGAAAATTCAAACATACATAATATAAACTAATTGTTTATTTTAATATTTATATATATAGCCTGTTATTGATTTCAAACAGTTGTACGATTCAATCATCAGAAAAGAACTATATAAAGCTACGGAAGAGTTAGGAATTCCAAATAAACTCGTAAGATTAACACGAATGACGATAGCTAAAACACAATGAAGAGTATGAATTAATGGACACCTATCAGAAGAATTTAAAATAGAAAATGGGTTAAGACAAGGTGATCCGCTTTCAACAACTCTTTTTAATCTAGCACTGGAGAAAGTAGTAAGAGAGAGTGGATAAAACAGACAAGAGACAATATATAGTAACTAGCAACCAGTGAGACAAATGTCTCATTTAATAAAACAAAAAAGACCGTTTTTCAAATAGAACAGCGCCCCGGACGGACCAGCGTCTCGGACGGACGGAAATCACGTGATTTCTCGAAAACCGGAAGTGTCACGTGACTGAAATTCGGTTCCTGACCTGACATGACCATTCCAAACATATAACTTTAATAACTTTTTTCTCTATCTCTTACGGTTTGGCTGCTGAAACAGCGTCCCGGGCAGACAAAACAGCGTCCCGGACAGACAAAACAGCGTCCCGGACAGACAAAACAGCGTCCCGGACAGACAAGTCTATTAGATAAAGGATACACACCAAATCTTGGCGTAAGCAGATGATTTAACGATAATTGCTAAAACGGAAAAACATTTCAAGAAATTAGTAAAAGAATAAGAATGCAGAATGGAAGGGAATTTCAGTTTGAACAAGTAGTAAGCTTTACGTATTTAGGAGTATTGATAGCGAAAGACAACAGCAACAGTAAGGAGATACAAGCTAGACTAACAAAGGGAAACAAAGCAATTGGAGTAGCGAATACTTTGTTAAATTCCAAGGTGAAGAAGGTCCAGAGAACTATCGAAATCATCTGAGAATGGACAATTTCTAAGAATTTACTCTGTCCATTTTTATGCCATGTTAAATGATTTGTTCCGTTAATAAAATTCTCTTAAATGAAACAAATCAACACGTGTTTTTCATCACACAGCACTAAGTGGCATCTACATGGGCTAGTTGATTCTTACCGCTACAACTTGTAAACAACTTGATCCAAATTGGTTTACACATGCAATTTGAGTTCAATTTGCTTTCGATTCAATGATCATTCGACTCCAATCGACCCGTGAAAACGCGCCTTAAGTTAAAGGTTCTTCCACAAAAAGCATGCGGTCAATAACTTACCTTCCTCAATTGATAAGGTACATTGGTGACCAGATGTGAACTAAGGCCCTGAACACACAGGGATTCCGTATGCGAGATACAGTATGCGGGATACAGAATCGCGGTCTATTCAGATGCGGCCTCTAATCACTTGCGAAAACAATCCAGTGCGTGGTGTTATGGACCTAGCATTGCTGTTCTTTATTTCGGTTGAATTAGTCTGGATGTGCTGTATTCAAAGACAGGGATTGGGCTCTGCTAAGCTAATAAATTTTTTATTGTAAAATAATGTACGCTCTATGATCGTTGTATAGTAAGAAATAGAAGTTGAAGAAAATCTGCTACGCCTATGATATGAGATCATGTGTTCAGGCTCACAAAAGTAGGTGTGTTTGAACGGCTCCATATGCTCCAATGGTAAATCGGTATCAGAGATACAGAATTTGTCGCAGGCGGCCGAGTAGCACAGATAACGAAATTTTGCAGCCCGATGCTGAATGCCTTGTGAACAGCTCCACTTGAACGCGTGTATTTTCTGTATCTGGGATACAGGAATCTCGCATACAGAATCCACGTGTGTCCAGGGCCTGGAGGTGCATACTTTTGCGAGCCAGAACACGCGATATCATATCATAGGCGTAGCAGATTTTTTTCAACTTGTATTTAAATCGAATAATCAGTGCGTTCGTTACTGTACAAAGATCATGGAGCGTACATTATTTGACAATTAAACATTTATTAGCTTAGTAGAGCCCAATCCCTGTCTTTGAATACAACACATCCAGATTAATTCGACAGAAACAAAGCACAGCAATGCTAGGTCCATAACAGCACGGCACTGGATTGTTCTCGCAAGTGGCTGAAGGCTGCTTCTCAGATACAGTCGCCGCGTCTGAACAGACCGAGATTCTGTATCCCGCATACTGTATCTCGCATACGGAATCCCCGTGTGTTCAGGGCCTAAAGGTTTTATCAGTACCTATGCAGTTTTTGTTGGTTTGCATATCAAAGAAATGGTTTTTGTGTTTTGCGCCATTAAATTAAAATATTATTCCATAGGTGGGTATGCATTTTTAAAGTAAAATTGGTTTGAATTTTAACTCAATTTTGAGGGCATTTTTGAAAAAATTATAAATGGAGAAGGTGTTCAGTTTAGCGAGTTCTATTACTAGTTAAAATAGTTGCAGTCATTTCCATAACACCCTGTATTTGGACCCCACAAAGGGGTTTACGTAATCAATCAGATTATTTTTTCTCTCTGAGAATCCAAGTATTAGTGATACATGTCAGACCTGCCTTGTCATAACATGTTTACAATCCTATTGTACAAACTGTGTTATTAAAAATAATTAAAGTAAATTTTTGACTGCCTCGCACTATAAATAATTAACAAAACCTGTATGTAAAAATAAGTTATATAACTTTTAAAATACATTTTAGATGTGGAAAAAACAAGGGAAAGGGATTTTTTTGTCATTTTCCAGTATTAATGCTTTAATTTTAAAATTTTAAAAACATCGTAGGTTTTCTCTATGTGCAGTCTCCTGCCAAATCGACATACTTGGCCCATCAATGTTTCAGTGTGGAAAGATTTTGAAGTCCAGTTCGGCCACTTTTGATCTCACATTCTCACTGCAATGCATTTGTGCGGCGACATAGTGTCATGCTGTAGGAGTAGTACTCCGTTTTGCAGTCGTCCACGGTATTCAATCTTGATTTAGCTCTGCAATTAGGTCAAGTCACAGTTAAAGATATGACCCTGGCTAAGAAAGTTGGTAAGACACCACGTGAAATCCAGAAAACTAAAAGCATCACTTCAGCGGCCGATGGTTTCACTCTGAACTTCTTTGGAAGTGGAGTGTTGGAATGCCACCAATCCATGCTGCCTTCTTTGTTGACAGGGTCATAGTGATTGGCCCTAACTTTTTCCCATAGTGACGATTTTGTTGTCAGCATCGGCACAGACCAAAAATGCATGGTCATTCAATCCCATTTGTGCAAAGATGTCAACATTCGAAGCATCCAGCGGGATGAGATCTTATTCATATGCAAAATGTCATGCAGTATTGATTTAACCAGTGTTGGCTACTGTTTTAACAGTAATTTGCCTATCTTCCATCATTAATTTTTGCACTTCGGCTACACTTTCAGAGTTCTGTGCAGTTGCAGGTTTTTCATTCCTTGCATTATCTAAGAAGCTCTCTCTGCTACGTTTAAACTTATTTGCCCATTTACAAACCATCAATTCTGATGTGAAAACATTCAAGTATACTGTTTTCAAAGTTTTACCTATTTCAGTAAAACAATTCCTAGTCAAAAATTTAATCACTGCTCGGTGTTCAATTTTCTCTATTTTCAGAAACTAGGTATCACAAAACCCAACACTACTAATCAATTATAAAATCTACAGATTTGTACTAATGGAGACAAAACATTCCAAATTAACTTGTGACAAGATACAAAATGACAGCTATAGAGAATGGCAAAAATTTTTCCCCTTTGTTCCTACTTTTGTGCATGCGAGAACATAGCTTCAAGCCGCGCTACGGTTTAGAGCTAAATGCATTTATTTTATTGAAAATTTAAAATAAGGAATGACTTATTAAATTAAAAACAAAGAACCAACCAAAAATAAGAAGAACTGACAATATTAGTACACGTACATAATTTTAATAGAATAATCTGAAATATTATACATATTTAAAGAAAGTATATTTTTGTTCTCCCTGTCATGTCGTTACTTCCTAAAATATTTGATTTTTCTTTTGCAAAATTTTAGAAAGGACATTGTATTTATATTTTATAAATCATTTCGAAAATTTTAAAAATAAATCAAATATCTTTACCATGCAAGAGATTATTTTGAATTTTAACATACGTTACTATTAGTTTTATATTGACCAAACCGATTGATTTGTGGTTTCTTTATTTAGCACTGTTGCTTTATCATCACTGTGTCCACGATTGTACGATCCTGTCGAACCAATTGCCGAACTTTTGTCCCAATTATCTGCCAATCATTCTGCCAGGAACACGAGCACAAGCATGCCATCTTCAGAAGGACAACAACACATGCAAATACAGCAAGACATTCGGGAGCGGCTGCTACGTCGTTTAACGCGAAGTGAAACATATATGACGGACTCCTCAGCATCTATTGTAACCTTGCCACGTACTCCAACTTTGCCAAGCACTTCTTCAACCTCGCAGCCATGTACTCCAACCTCGCCGCCATGTACTCCATCCTCGTCACATACTCCAACATCACCTCGCACTCCAATCTTGCTGGGCACCCCAACCTCGACACCCACTCCATCTAATTTTGTGCTACCTAGATTATTGGAAGAGCTTTCTCGTCCGAATACCACAGAAGATATGCGTTCCGATCGTAGTGTGTTTGTGCAACAACTGGTTGCATCTGCTATATTTCAACGAAAGGAATAGCCTAAGGAAAGATAGCACATGCAAAACCCAGATTCTAAAAACTATTAAATTTTGAAAATAAGTAAAGTTACTTGGATTGGGCCACTAACCCAATTAAGTTTCTGAAGTTTACTAGATTGTTTCTGTTTTTTAATTTGTTTCCATGGATAAATTGTTTCCATGGATAAATTGTTTTCAAAGTAATTTATATTGGCTGAATTATTTATGTGATAGAATATTATAATGTTAACGCCGTTTTGTCTTTGACATATTCATGCAGTCAGATATGTGAGTGCTATAAGGAAAATTGGTAACAGTTGTTAATAACTAATTGTGTTCTGCTGCAGAATTGTAACATAAATTAAAGTAGTTAAGACTAACCAATCAGATAAAATATAGGAAATTTTGCTATTTATAAGTTTGTTCTATGTTCCATATTTAACCTGTTTGTAATAGTTTTTTTTCAATAGATATGATCGTATACTATTGAAATGTTTAATCATGTTAACTACACCATCAAACTTGGCTAGCTTTTAACATTGCATTTGTTATTCATAGTTGCGACGTCACTTGGCATCGTTTCAGTTTTTGATCAAAAGGTTTTGTAATGTATATATTACTTGCATTTAAGGTATGATTCTAAATTTATTGACTACGAAGGCAACATTTTCCAATAAGCTCATAATTTTCTATCGTCAGTCAGATGATTATTTAAAATTTAGCATAAAATTTTCTGTTTACATCATCACTATTATTATCAGGCAATGTAAGTTATGAATGAATAACATAATTATATCCAATACATTTTTGTTTCCTGTATATTTAAGGTCTAGCACACTTCACTAGTATTCTCTTGATAAAATGATAACTTTAATAATTTCTATTTGCGTAGTAATGAATAATTCATTGATTTCGTGTATGTTAACATTTCACTTGAATATTTAATAAATATATTTCACATTTATTTTGTTTTAAATCCTGCATTAACTGTAGTTCTTAACTCAAAGTATGTGCTAGAGCAGTGGTCATCAAACTGCAAGCCGCATGTGACCCGAACAGAAATTTTGTGCGGCCATCGGTCATATTTTTTAACTGACTTAAAAAAATACTTCTTATTGGTCATGTATGTATCTTGGTATAGCTATTAATATCTCAGGACCTACCACTACTTCCACCTACATACTAATGTCGCCACTCTGAGAAGCACGCTTGATATGTGGTAATACTACCTAAAGTTAAAATAAATTGTTATTTACTTAATTTTCATTTTTTGCACGTTACACGAGTGGCTTTGCTCTAGCATTCGTTTGCACTCGTAGCAAGTTGCAAAAAAAACAATGATTATTTTTTTCTTCTCAATAATTTAGATGATTGATATTTTTGTTAACTTAATTAAAAATAAAACTAACATATGTACTCGATTTTTCCTGCTTTTAAATTAAGTACCTACAGGAATTTCCATTCGACATGATCCTTGGAAAAAGTATCCCCAGTAGATCATGTTTAGTTATGTAAAACTAACCTGACAAAATATCATGTATATACTTTTAAAATTAGGTTATAATTTTTGACGTTTAATAAAAATTCCTAGCCATGAGTATTAATTTGTTAACCGGCAAAAATCCTTTATCTAATAGACTTGTCTGTCCGTCCGGGACGCTGTTTCAGCAGCCAAACCGTAAGAGATAGAGAAAAAAGTTATTAAAGTTATATGTTTGGAATGGTCATGTCAGGTCAGGAACCGAATTTCAGTCTCTAACACTAATTATTATCTTAATTATCCTAATCCTAACTTTTTAGGTTAGATTCTAGGCAAATTTTATCAAGGCGAATGCGACTGGTAGTTTGCTACCAACAATGACGTCATATACGTACGTGTGGTGAATACGCGTTCTATTTGTAAAACGGTCTTTTTTGTTTTATTAAATGAGACATTTGTCTCACTGGACTGCTAGTTATAACATAATTTAGAAATCTGTCAAGGGCTTTATTCAGTACTTTTTTCGCAACTTCCTACTAAATATTTTGAAAAATCAGAGGAAACTACAAGTAAAAATATTTTAACGTTCCTAATAATACTGAAACAATAAAATACTTGGTAATGCAAATTACGTCACTTTGCAAATTTAAAAAAAAATTGCAGACGGGATTTGAAGTCAGTGCCTGCGAAAGGGATTTCAACAAGTGGCAGCAAGCCAAGAATTTCAACGATGGGCAG
The DNA here is from genome assembly GCA_940337035.1 of Agriotes lineatus. Lineage (NCBI taxonomy): Eukaryota > Metazoa > Arthropoda > Insecta > Coleoptera > Elateridae > Agriotes > Agriotes lineatus. The sequence continues at coordinate 131,272,040 of OW679198.1, read as the reverse complement.
CAGGCCATGCGAAGAATCCCTCGTAAGTGAGCGATTCGACTGCATTACATTCAAGAAGCTTACTGATGGCCATTTTTGTCTCTTTTACAATCGTTACCTTGTATCTGTTGGGTTCCAGTGTCAAGGGTAAAGCCTGAGTTATGTGCAAATTATTACTTGTATTTCTCTGTTACAGCGAAAATAGATAACATTTTATTTTTTTAAGGTGGCAAATAGCAAAAGGCTACATGTGTATTCAGAAGAAGTCCTAGGTGAATATTAGGGTGGTTCTAATTTGGCAACCTCGGAATTTTGTTAGTTGCACCCCCTGAAGTCATTCCAAAGCGAAAAAACTAACCCATAAAAACTTTCATCCCAATCGAACAACATTAACACGTGCCACCGAGCCTCAGAAGTTTCCAAATTGCAGATTTTAATTAATTTGACTCGTGTTCAATTAATCTCTGACGAACCAGAAGTCCTATCAAAATTTTCATAATAACTTAAATAAAATTTCATTTTCTGCTATCTTAGTTATATGCAATTTCTCCGCAAACCTACTGGATGTTAAAAAAAAACACGTCAAGTGTTCAAACTATTTTTGAACATGAATTTAGTGAATAAAGTGAAATAGAGTAAATACAGAAGTGCACGCATTTAGCCTACAAAAAACTGCATAAGTTGCGCCAGATAAAATATGGGTCAAGTTTCTGTGTCGCGATAACAACTAAATGTAAACGACACACGCAACAAGTGCCAGTTCCTTATATTTCAAAACAGACGTTGCAGGTTTTAATTGTGTATTATATCGCATGTCAAAGGCACAGCGCAGCAATTTTGTAACTAGTGGGTCAAGATAACAAACTTAGCGTTTAATATTACGCACATATGATTGTAATTATTTATAGTAGGAAGTAAATATGGCATACATTTATTGTATAAAAGCTATGTGATATGTATTAGAATTCAATATACGTTCAACCACGAATGTGTATTCATTGATGGGGTTAAACACAGGCTAAAATTGTTTGTAACGAGGTAGTCAGGCCTAGCTACTTCCCCCTATCTCTTAACAACAAAATAAACTCCAACTCCTCTCGAATAAAACTAAACTGGTTTTACAACAAACATAAAAGGTGCTAAGTTCCAAGTAATTTTGGGACACATCTTATACATTGGTCCTTCGAGCCAGCAACTCCCCGATCACGAAGAAGCCGGAATTTGGAGAAGACATTGGTCCTATAAGCCAACTATTCCCCGGACAAGAGGAAACTGGATTTTTTGGGTAAAAATCCTCAAGCCAACCAATTGGAGGCTGAAAGAAGTTAGTGCAACAATCAAGAGTCTTGGGTACGCGGAACAGATTCGAAGCTCTGGGCAAGTAAGCAACTGGACCGGATTTGCCATATCCGTAGGAAAATTTGGAGGACTCGCAACAAGATTGGTATGTACTCTTCTGTGTAAAGATTAGGGAGAAGTTCAAATTGAGCCGTCGCTAAGGAGAAAGCGTCCTACGACTCAATCAAAGGAATTCCGCCAAAGGAAAAGGCGAGAATTAGTGATAGCAGCATAAGTCCTGCTAGTAACTTCCAAGGGCTTCCGCCGTGCAGCGAGAAGAATCTTCAGCGGCAATCGATCCGCTAAGAACTTGGAAAATACGTAAAGTGGTAAGATACTACTTATTAAGCCAGTTTTAGTACCAAAGCCATTAAAAAGGCCGCATCGACATGGAGTCAATTATAAAGGAGCAGAAACAGCTGGCGGACAAAATGTGCCAACTGTTCACAAATATGAAGAAGGATTCCGGAAGCAGAAAGAATCGGATGTACCTAGCCAAGAAAGAGGATGAATTAGAAGAATTGTGGAAGGCATTCGAGAACAGTGACATGGAACTACGGAAGCGACTTCCAGCGGATCATGAATACATAAAAAAGGATTTCTACAGCCAGGTGAAAGAAAGATTTCAAATAACTACAGATTACATACACGAATGGCAGGAGAAGCTAAATCCAGCTAGTGAGGAGAGTAACGGCTTAGAAACCGAGAGAAAGGAAAACCCCATCGAACAAGTAGGCAGACTCAAGAAGCAAGAAATTGAAATGCAGTTATTTAGCGAGGTACTTGACGATGCAATGTTAGCATTGGAACAAGTCCAGACAAAAATGTTCTATGAGTATAAAACCAACAAGATTTCCGACCAGTGGGAGAATATTACGAGAATGCATAAGGAAATCCTCGGATGTGAGCAAGAATTTGCGGAGGATTACTTCACGGATGGTGTTTACAATCAGATGCGAGAGCGTTATAACCAGGTAATAGCTCAAATATTTAACAAAATAAGTAGCATCCCGAGAAGTGAACAATCACGAGCACGAGAGGAACTGGCCATCCCATTGCCCAAAATCACGATGCCGATGTTTGAAGGAAATTATGAGAACTGGACCACGTTCCACGACATTTTTGGGCGACTCATCCACAACAATGCCACATTAGGCAATGCAGAGAAGATGCAGTACCTCAAAACTTACCTCAGAGGCGGGGCAAGTAAATTAATAAAACATCTCGACGCATCGGACGCTAACTATGAAACCGCATGGGACCTACTAAAAAGCAGGTATAATAACAAAAGAATTTTGTTTTCTAAATTTTTAGACAACATATTAGAACTGCCCAACTTGAATTGTGAATCAGCAGCCAGCCTAAAACAGCTGCATGATACCACATTGGAAAGTTTACGTGCCATATCCAACATGGGCGTAAATACTGAGTCGAGAGGACCAATAATAGCACATCTGCTGGTAAAGAAGCTAGACAAGGATACAAAGAAGTTATATGAACAGTCGCTGACAAATTCTCGAGAGATCCAGGATCTGGCAAACTTGTTGAAGTTTTTGGAAAAAATATTCCAATCACTGGAGGCAATTCAAGATTCCAAAAGAAAGCTGGAAATCGCAAAACCAATTAAAATGTCAGAATCAACAAGAAAACTATGGCCAGTAAGGAGTTATCAAGCAAGCATCAGTAGATGTCGGATCTGCAACAACAGCCACAAGATCACACAATGCCCGAAATTCATTTCCATGAGCAGTGACGATCGATACCAAACCATCAGGCGTCATCGGCTGTGTGTGAGATGTTTAGTCCACAAGGAAAATGAAAAATGTTATAATTCAAACAAATGTCAAAACTGCGACAAATGGCACCATACTATGCTGCATAAGGAATGGAGCAGAACTCCGGTAAGATGTCCTCAACAGGTAATTGCAAAACCTCAGCAGGAGCCAATTAGGAAGTCCCAAGTGGCCTCCACCTCCCGACAAACAGTGGAAGAAGTAAGCAGCCTAGTTAGCAGAAAATCGAAAAATCCCAACCAGAAGGAAGTTCTGCTAGCCACGGCATTTTTTAAAATAAAGGCAGCCGGAGGACATTATGAACTGTTGAGAGCTTTGGTCGATCCAGGATCACAGGCATCATTTATAACTGAAGAAGCAGCACAACTATTGGCATTACCAAGAATTAAAATCCAAGCAGACATCAGAGGGCTAGGGAAAAGCGAAGCAGGGAAATCCAAAGGAAAGGTTGAAGTAGAAATCAGACCACGATTTTCCAGCAACTTCCGAATGTATGGGGATCTGCTTATAATGGCAAGATTGACAGGAACGTTGCCAAGGAATACGATCGTAGAAAAGGAGAAGGACGCATGGGAACACTGCCTACTGGCCGATCCTACTTACAACATGCCAGGTCCAGTAGATATCCTGATAGGAGCCGATCTATACAAGGATATACTCCTAGAAGGGGTTAAGAAGACACGACAAGGGATGATGGCGCAAAGGACAGAATTAGGATGGATCTTATCTGGGGCAGTAGAGGCAGCAAAACAACCAAACATGAGAGTGGTGAGCATGGTATCTAACCTAGAAGAAGATCACCAACTCAGAAAATTCTGGGAAATAGAAGAGGTCTCAAAGGAGAAACCTATCTCTCAGGAAGATCAAGACTGTGAACAGCAGTTCGAGGAATCCCATTTTCGGAAGCAAGATGGGACCTATGTGGTAAAAATACCATTCAAGGAGGACCCCAGTCATTTGGGCGAATCAAGAAAAAGAGCAGTTGCCAGAATGCTGCAATTGGAAAAACGATTCGAGACTAACAGAAAATTGGAGTCCGAATATAAAGAGTTCATGAGGGAATACATTTCCTTGGGTCACATGAGGAAAATTGATCAAGATGAGGATCCGAGATTCCTCACCAAGCTGTCATAAAGGAGGACAGTGATACAACCAAGTTAAGGGTAGTCTTTGACGCTACATCCAAGTCATCAAATGGGAAAAGCCTGAACCAAATAATGTACACTGGGCCAAGACTACAGCAAGATTTAACAGATATCCTTCATTCCTTCTGAGATGGAGGAAATATGAGTTTGCATTAACAGCAGACATTGAGAAGATGTATAGACAAATACAGATAGCTGAGGATGATCAGCACTTCCAGAAAATTGTGTGGAGGTTCTCGCAAACAGAACCACTCCACGAGTATCAGCTAACCACAGTGAGTTATGGCACAACCGCAGCTCCTTACCTGGCAGTTCGGACTTTGCAGCAGTTGGCCAAGGATGAACAATTCCGATTCCAAAGAGGTTCTCAGATTGCCATGAGGGACTTCTATGTAGACGATCTTCTAACAGGAGCCAGTTCCAAAGAAGACGCAAGGAGCATCCAAAACGAACTAACCAAGATGTTGCAAACTGGAGGGTTTAATCTCAGGAAATGGACTAGTAACCTTCCAGAAGCTGAAGGAAGCACCAACATCATATTAGAGGACAAGGAAGATGCTACTAGGAAGACACTGGGAGCACATTGGTTACCAACACTTGACGTACTACAATACAAAGTCAAGCAGCAACCAGAAGGCGAAATAACGAAAAGGAAGATCCTTTCAGAGATAGCACAAATCTTTGACCCATTAGGACTACTAGCACCAGTTATAATAACTGCTAAGTTATTAATACAAGAATTATGGGTCGGACAGTATTCATGGGATGAAGAATTACCCAAGGATATACAAGACAGATGGTCAAGATTCAGGCAAGAATTACCGAAGGTAGAGGAAGTGCACATCCCAAGATGGATAAATTATGGAGAGGATGGTCACACAGAGATGCATGGTTTCTGTGATTCCTCAGAGCAAACTTATGGGGCGGCGATTTACATAAAAAGGTCGTCACCATTAGGGACCACGACAGTGACGTTACTCACAGCCAAGTCAAAAGTGGCACCCCTCAAGATGAAGAAGACACTGCCAAAACTAGAATTATGTTCGGCTGAATTATTAGCCAAACTAATAAAGAAGACCATTTCAACCATGGAGTTAGACAACATTGAAATCTATGCCTGGACAGATTCAATGATAACTCTAGCTTGGATAAAGGAAAGTCCAGAGAGATGGAAGAACTTTGTAGCAAATCGGGTTGCTACAATTCACGAGTGCGTCGGCACGCAGTGCTGGAATCACGTCAAGTCGGAAGATAACCCGGCAGACCTGGTCACAAGAGGAGTACAACCATCCAGATTAGGTGACCAAGAGTTATGGTTCCACAGCCCTGCATGGTTATCAAAGGAAGATACCCAGGAACGAATAAAGGCCCAAACAACAGTAGAGAGTACTACTGAAGAAGAAAGAAAGAAACCTCGGCAGGTAGCAGTTCATGCGGCAGTCAGTGAGGCAGCAGATGACATGGAAAGATTCTCACCATTCAACAAAATGATAAGAGTAATTGCTTACTGTAAGCGGTTTATGAAGAAATGTAGGAAGGAAGTAGTAGCGGTCCAACAACTAACCACCAACGAGCTACGTGATAGCCTAAAGTGCATAATCAAATCAGCACAAAGGCATGACTTCCCAAGAGAACATCACCTACTACAGCAAGGCAAAATGGTAGACAGCAAAAGTACCTTGTTCAACGTGTACCCATTCCTGGATGGAGAAGGGATTCTTCGAGTGGGAGGAAGGATACATCACTCGCTGTTACCTTACGATGAGAAACACCCCATCATCATAGCCAGCAACAGTCATATAGCCAATCTGATCATCAGAAACGCACATCACCAAACGTTACATGGAGGTAATCAAGCTACGTTAGCCTTCATAAGGAGAAATTACGGGATAGTACGAGCCAAGCAGGCGATTGCCAAAATCATCAACAGATGCATGACATGCGCAAGGGTTAAGGCAGCACCTATGCATCAGCTAATGGGACAACTACCCCCTGCACGAGTGACACCGTCCATTCCATTTACACACACTGGACTGGACTACGCTGGACCAATCCAAATTAGAGTATCCAAAGGAAGAGGCAACAAGTCCTACAAAGGATACATCGCCATTTTTATTTGTTTGACCACAAAGGCCATACACATTGAAGCAGTGAGCGACATGACTGCTAATGCCTTCATAGCAGCATTCAGAAGGTTCACTGCAAGGAGAGGAAAATGCGCCCACATTTACAGTGACAACGGTATCAACTTTGTGGGAGCTAGTAAGCTATTGGACACCCAAAAACAGGACAAATTAAGCACCGAAGCAGTCCAGTGGCATTTCATCCCCCCGGCAAGCCCCCACATGGGTGGAATATGGGAGGCAGGGGTGAATTCAATTAAGTACCATATCAAAAGGGTTATCGGAGACAATACACTCACCTTCGAAGAGATGACAACCCTGTTGTATCAAATTGAGGCTTGTCTGAACTCAAGACCACTGACACCAATGAATAACGTGTAGTAGTCGGAGCCACCGCCATGCTTGTCGTGGTCAGAGCCACCGCCACGCGGAAGGTGGGGAAAGCGCGGAGTCGTCCGATGAACGCCAACAAGTGTGGTCGCGCACGAAGCAAGCCTGAACTTTATGTGTTATGTTTTACTGTTAATTCATATTTGTTGTGTATTACTGTGTATTCATTTTGTTACGATTAAACCGTTCTGCATCCTACAGCGTCAGAAGTGCGATTAAAGACTGCATTCGGTGAGTACGTTCTAATTACGTAAGAAGCATGAGCTCGTACGATAGCTGCGGTGAACGCTCCAGGGAAACATCGCCGGAACCGCGAACGTCTCGCGCTGCCGGTAGCGACTTGCAAACCCCTGCAATAAATCCGTTAGCTTCTCAAAGTCCGCTCGTGTCCCAAGCAAACGAATGTAATTCCTATGTGCAGTTTCCACAATATCCCATACAACCGCTAACAATGCCTCCGCCATGTCCTAACCTGCAAACGGCGTTCACGATCTCGCAGGCCCAGAACGTTCCGGCCGCAGAGGTGACGTCGACGATGCAAGCGCGTTTCCCGCCACTCGCTCAAGCTTGCGCGGCTAATTCAAACGTGCCCGTTTATCAATCGATGCCTTCATCGTCGTTCTATCCATATCAGTGGCAACAATTGCCGCAAACATCGAATTACATGCCACAAGCTTCTGTCAATTGTCAACAACCGCAACCTCCATCTGTCGCGGATACGATTTTACAGTTGCAACAGCAAGTAGCCATGTTACAACTACAACTATCAAATCCGTCGCAGCAAACGACTATACATGCGCAGAACCATAGGTTTGGCGCCGAAATTCAAAATGAAATATTAGAATTCGACCCCGATTCTAACAATATTACCTCTGAACGGTTTATAGAATCCGTTGAAAACGTTAAATCGCTTTACGGTTTAGATGATCGCAGTTTAATTATTTATGCGAAAGCCAAACTACGAGGCGCAGCGAAACTGTGGAAAGAGTGCGAGCCAAATATCTACGACTGGCAGTATTTTAAACAACGATTTTTAAATAACTTTGCTACGCATGTTCATTCCATAGACGTGCATCGCAGATTACGAGACCGCAAACAAAATCTCGATGAATCCCTTCGAACGTACGTGTTTACGATGAAAGCTATAGCTACTCAAAATATTGAAGAGTATAGTCTAGTAAATTACATTGTACAAGGATTACGGGACCACGAATTAGCAAAGCAATTTTATACAAATCCACCGCTTACATCAACTGAATTTCTTCATAAAGCCGACGCGTACTATTCTTTTGAGAAATCTCGGAAAAACTTGCCGCCAAAAGAAAAAGACTCGAAATACCCCTTGATTGCTAATATGGGAAAAACCATAGAAAAACCGGAATCGAAAATAGGCGTTAGTCAGCCTGCGAAAAATCAAACAACTGCAAATGTTTCATTCAAAGCGAGCGATAAAGCAATCTGCCCGTTTCGCACAAATGGCGTGCATCGCATGAAAGACTGCCCTAAGGTCGAATGCCTAAATTGCAATTCGAAAGGTCATTTAGCACGAGATTGCGAAAAAGATAAGGTGCACACGGACGCGACAAAGCGAGCGCTACTTATCGAAACGTCGTGCGATGATATGACAGTTGCATTAAAAATTAACAACATAAATGAAAAAGCACTTGTTGACACGGGATCTTCCTTAAATTTGATGACGCAACAAAAGGCCGAAGAATTAAATGTGCTCTATTTAGAGACAGACCAAAGCGAAATTAAACCCGTAAATTTGACTGGATTAAAGGGTGTCACTTGTAAAAATATCGGACTAGCAAAAATTCCTGTGACTATCAACAATCAATTGCTCACTGCGAAATTTTATATAGTAACTAACGACGTTATACCAGTTCCTATTATTCTCGGAAAAGACCTGCTGAATCAACCTTCTGTGGTGTTTAGAGTCGAACGAGGTATCGCAAACATTGAGGTTGAAAGTGAAGAGCCACGACAGATCACAATTTCTTCCCAAGAGTTGCAAATTAACCCCGATTTGAGTGAAAACGACAACCGCCAAATTAAAAAACTAGTTCTGGAGGCAGTTGAAGAAATACGAGAGTCATTAAATGTTTCCGGCTTCGAAATGGACATTACACGTGCGTCAAACGAACCCATGGTGTTTTGCCCACGTAAACTGTCGCGACCCGAACAAGAATTCGATTATGAACTAGAGCACCGCCCCTCCAGTTCTATGCAGCATGTAGATGCGCTAAGCAGAGTAAACGCACTGGTTGTAACCCAATTCGACGACGATTTCAGATTGGTGAAAGTTAATCAGGGAAAAGACCCCGAGTTGAAAGCCCTAATTGAAATTCTGGAATCCGGAGGTGAACCGCCAGACGATCACATCAAAATGAAAAATGGAATTCTTTGCTACCAACAACCCAACGAAAACGCTCTCTTTGTTGTACCAAGGAGCATGCGTAGAAGTGTTGTTCAAGCAGCTCATGACGACAACGCCCATATTGGTACCGATAAAACGATGGAAGTAATTCGTCGAACGTATTGGTTCCCTAGGATGAGACGTTACGTTCGCAAGCACATTCAAAATTGTCTAAATTGCATCACCTACAATCCGACTTTTGGAAAACCTCAGGGTCGTCTTCACAGTATCCCTAAAGGTCATATCCCATTCCAAACACTCCACTGTGACCACCTTGGTCCCTTAGACAAGTCGCTAACCGGTCATCGTCACGTGTTAATTGTGATCGACGCGTACAGTAAATTCGTGTTTCTGAAACCTACGAAAACGACAGAGACTAAGGAAGTGATCGCAGTTTTAAAAGACATATTCGGTGTTTTCGGTCCTCCTAAGACAATTATTAGTGACCGTGGAACCGCGTTTACAGCCGAGGACTTCTCGCAGTTTCTGAGAGATTCCAGTGTGGCTCATGTGCAAAATGCTACCGCTACCCCGCGCGCGAATGGACAGTGTGAGCGGTATAACAGAACTATAACTAACCTACTTGCGAAAGTGAGTAAAACAGAACGCAACTGGTCCCAAGTATTAGTCCGCGTTCAGCAAGTTCTCAATACTACTATACAAAGAAGCCTTTCGACAACCCCTTCGAGGATTCTACTTGGATACGATCTTCGTATACAATCCGATCAAGCGTTCCGTGATCTGATATCCATCTGCTTGCAAGAAGACGGCGAACCCGACTGGTCGCAAAAACGCGAAGTCTTACGACGAGCTGCGGAGGAGCAACAAGTGACTGTCCAAGAAGAGAACCAGAAACGCTATAACCTCCGACATCGGCCACCGACACGATATGTGGTTGGTGATTATGTTATGGTGAAGGCGACACCTCAACCTGGCCATAGCAAGAAGCTTCAACCGAAGTTCCAGGGCCCCTATACCGTTTCCAAAGTCTTATAGCATGACAGATATATCGTCGAAGATATCCCGGGAGCACAACGCACCCAAAGACACTACGTTGGGACGCAATCCAGCGATCGCCTTCGTCGCTATCTTCCTGATGACGACACCAGCACCTCTACTAGCGACGAAACCGACTCGGACAGCGACCCAATCCCGTCCGACACGTCCGGGACATCAGGATGGCCGAGCTGTAGTAGTCGGAGCCACCGCCATGCTGGTCGTGGTCAGAGCCACCGCCACGCGGAAGGTGGGGAAAGCGCGGAGTCGTCCGATAAACGCCAACAAGTGTGGTCGCGCACGAAGCAAGCCTGAACTTTATGTGTTATGTTTTACTGTTAATTCATATTTGTTGTGTATTACTGTGTATTCATTTTGTTACGATTAAACCGTTCTGCATCCTACAAACGATCCAAACGACATGTCAGCAATCACCCCAGGACACTTCCTGATCGGACAAGCACTCATCACACCAGCCGAACCAGACGACATCATAGTCACTGACAATCATTTAAGCAGATGGAAACTGCTACAGAAAATGAAAAAAGATTTCTGGAAAGCTTGGTCAACAGAATACCTATCCAGGTTACAGTAACGTGGGAAATGTAAAACTCCGAGACAGAACATAGAAATAGGGGATTTGGTACTCCTCAAGGAAGACAACATATCGGCAAACAAGTGGCCGTTAGCACGAATAATTAATACACATCCAGGAAAGGATGGACTAATAAGAGTAGTGACAATCCAGGGCAAAGATAGAAGTCAAATCAAACTACCCATAACAAAGGTTTGTCAGCTACCTATAAACAACGAGGGCAATCCAGTGCACACAAGGATCAGCAGTTCCAGACCTACCACAAGGTCAGCACGGAGCCAAGATATGAAAACACACGCAGCAGTATTTATATGCATGCTCATGATGTGTCACGTAATTCCCGGCAGTATAGCGAACTATACGCTGCAAAGCTTACAACCCGGTATATACGTGGAACACGTGGGTAATTCGAAGCTCGATAGAGGGATAATTCGAATAGGGATGGAATATTCGATATCTGCCTTCATCACGGACGAGCATGGGATTAACGCCACCACTGAACAATTTAAACAATCATGCGACAACAGCAACGAGATGACGGAAGACCAATTTTGCAAAGAATTCATGCACCACATAATGGAACAACAAATCAATATCCTGTGGGACATGAGAAGCATCCGGACAATAGCTTCACACCTCACACGAAGAGAACTACTAGGGAAGTTCCTGACATCAGTGTTTGGAGTAAATGAAGAAGTGTATAAGGACATCGCTGATCTAGACAAGAATCAGCAGGTACTAATCAACGCTTCCGGTCACCAAGCGAAGTTGATGTTAGCAGCAATAACTACGGTGAACAATACAGAGAGCAGGATCACAACAAAGTTAGAAAACTTCCCGGTAAAATTCAACCAAGGAATTCACCTTATTAACGAAATGAAGGCTTGGTACAGATCCATTGACGCCAATAAATTAAATGTTCACGTGTTATCAGCATATCAAGTTGCCAGCAACTATTTGCAGGAAGTGGCAGAAAAATACAGGAAGTTGCTTGACGCAGTGTTTAAGCGGAGCCATTTATTTGAGTTCGTATCACCAGCTGAAATAGCAACAATAATAAGTCAGCTGTCCTTGAAGCTACCACCAAACCTACGAATATTGCCATGGCCAGTGTACAAGATGGAGGTGGGACAAATCAAGGAAGCCATTAAAATATTTGGATACTTTCATATCACCGAAGTAACCGAATACGAAGTCATCAAAGTCACCGCCATCCCTAGAAAAATAAGAAGCGGAGAGTATGCAACTATCGCAGTCAACCCGTATTTCTTAGCTGTGGACTACAACCATCAGCAGTACTTCAGCATACCACCATCCAAGTTCGAGGTCAGCATTCCAATAAAGGAACACACTTATTTATGTACACCCACTGTCATAAATAGTGTCGAGAAAAACCCCAACTGCATCATCGACGAGATGTATCAACGCTTGGACAAGGTGCCATGTAGCATACAACGCTACAATGTCATCACAATAAGATGGAAGGAGCTGTACAAGGCAAACACATGGATGTTTGTAGCCAACAAGGCCACCAGTGCAGCAATCATCTGTAACGACGTACGAGAGGAAGTGACTCTTGAAGATACCGGAGTCATCCAGATCGCTCCAGAGTGCTACATCCACACAGGACAACACATTCTGTACGCACGATCATTCAGTACGATCCCGGTCGTTGCAACATTCAATAAAATTCTGCAAGTCAACATTACATCACATGCAGGATCAATGGGAATCGAGTATCCAAGCTTAGCCAAAGAACCGAGCCTGGAAACATCAGGTCACGTAAGCGTGCTGCTAACTCGACAGCAGCAAATAATACATGACCTATCCACTACACACTGGAGGCACCTATCCATTACGACAGGGTCTCTCAGCAGTATAGTAACAATACTGGTCATTGGCCTACTGTGCGGCATCAGCTATTGTGTATGGAAACATAACTGCCAGATCAAGGGACAACAGAAGCCCAGCGCCGGCCAAGACAACTTCAGTTTGGAACCCTTATACGCAACACCTCACGCCAAGGAAAATGTCCATGAAGCAGCCCTGTAACAGACGTCTAACCCACACCAACCCCGATTGCTCTACAAGGGACCCGCCCAGAATGTTCAAACTATTTTTGAACATGAATTTAGTGAATAAAGTGAAATAGAGTAAATACAGAAGTGCACGCATTTAGCCTACAAAAAACTGCATAAGTTGCGCCAGATAAAATATGGGTCAAGTTTCTGTGTCGCGATAACAACTAAATGTAAACGACACACGCAACAAGTGCCAGTTCCTTATATTTCAAAACAGACGTTGCAGGTTTTAATTGTGTATTATATCGCATGTCAAAGGCACAGCGCAGCAATTTTGTAACTAGTGGGTCAAGATAACAAACTTAGCGTTTAATATTACGCACATATGATTGTAATTATTTATAGTAGGAAGTAAATATGGCATACATTTATTGTATAAAAGCTATGTGATATGTATTAGAATTCAATATACGTTCAACCACGAATGTGTATTCATTGATGGGGTTAAACACAGGCTAAAATTGTTTGTAACGGGGTAGTCAGGCCTAGCTACTTCCCCCTATCTCTTAACAACAAAATAAACTCCAACTCCTGTCGAATAAAACTAAACTGGTTTTACAACAAACATAAAAGGTGCTAAGTTCCAAGTAATTTTGGGACACATCTTAAACATCAAGTGTTAGAAAAACGTAAAAATTAGCGATTTTTTCTTTCTTATTTTTAATTTGAAAAAGTAGGACTATGACAATTTTGAAGTAAATTGCAATCCTTTATTCAATTTTAGACTAATTTGGTAATACAAGTAATATATCTTGTGATATATAAATGAAATTGAGTAAGAACAATTTTTTACCTATTTTAAGTACACCAAGTACAAGCAACATCGAGCAAAAAATAACCAAACCTCCCCCCATCTTCATATACGACGTCACTAAATACAAAGGAATGATTGAAAGCTTGACCAAGATACTGGAACAAGAACAATACAACACTAAAGCATTAGCAAATAATACAATTAAAGTTTATACCCATACCCCCGATTCCTACCGAAAGTTAGTTACACATCTTAAAATTGAAAAAATCGTCCATCATACATACCAATTAAAAGACGATAGAGCATATCGAATCGTTATAAGAAATATACACCATACTGTGGATATTGAAGAATTAACAAGGCCACAAAGTGCGGAACATTATCAACATTAGACATAATTCCATAATAATGATTTTGGACATATTTGGCCTCCAAGCGCAGTATTTCTCGTCATCTGGGGCACCCCTTTGTTGGTGCTTTGATAGCCGTGTGTTAACGCTCGCAAGATTTTCGAACCTTCTAGAAATTACGCTGCTTGTGCGACAAGGAGGGGTAGTGCCCATTCTCGCGCCAAAAGTTGCGTGTCTAGGAAATTCTGTGTTAGGATTGGCTGAAGCGTTTTTCCCATGAAGCTCAGGGGCACCTGACGCACGCGATTATCGCGGCAGTCGGCAGGGGCTCGCTAAACAGTCTACACGTGTGAAACAGTTGGTGCTCTCGGTGCAACAAGTCGTCGCAGGAACACAGCAACATCCCGATTTATTAGCTTAATAACCGCAGTTTTTCTTAGTAAGCGTGCGGGATAATAATTGCTGTGTCCATTCATTGCAACGGCGATGTCCTCAAGTTCTGCATAACCTGGGTAGGTCGTCGCAGACTTCTCCCGACAAGGGGACTCGTGAGTAAGCCAGCCATTTTCGCCTTCCGCATCGTTTGAGCTTCGCCGCAATGCCAAGTCCCGCATACCATTTGCTGCCAGGGAAGTTTCCCCATCTGCAAGAGGGCCGAGCTAGCCAGGTAACGCTTGAAAAATAACATTTGTGCATACTGACGCTTGCTTTGATCAACTAATTTTGTGAGTACCGCATCTCGCATACAAATTGCTGCAATGCGACGACAGAGCATGGTACACTCCTTGTAAAAATAGCATTTGTGCGTACTGACGCTTGCTATGTTCAATTAATTTCGTGAGTACCGCTTCTCGCATACAAATTGCTGCAATGCGACGCCAGAGCGTGGTACACTCCTTGTAAAAATAGCATTTGTGCGTACTGACGCTTGCTATGTTCAATTAATTTCGTGAGTACCGCTTCTCGCATACAAATTGCTGCAGTGCGGTGCCAATCATAATCGCACGTTGTGGGCGGAACACTTTGTGTGATAGAGTGCAGTGAAAGTACACTCTGCTGAAAAATCCAGTAGTGTGCGTCAGTTCGCGCGCCGTTAGCCCACTTACAGTGACTATATAATCACAGTGTGGCCATACGTTGGTCATGTTTTCTATTGGCTGAAGGCAAAAGGATTCCAAGTTATTGTCATTTTTAACAGTGTACAGAATGTTTAGTTACAAAAAGTTACTAATGTCAAAATAAGACATTGGCATTTTATAACTTGTCAAAAGTTTGAGTGGACGTATCACGTGATGAAATCCGCTATTAGTTTTCCCGCGGCCGTGAGTTTTCCAAATTATAGTTTGTTTCTACGGAACAGAATCATATTTTGACGTTTTTCGCAAATTAGTTATTTACGATATTCAAAACAGTATTAACATCAAACAAACCAGAACATTTAACAGAGAAATACATATTTTCCTGTAAGTTTTATATTGCTTAAATATTCGTAAGTCACAGCTCAATAGATTATTGCGGTGTACAGTTGCAATTCCAGGTTGAACATGTATAGCAAGTAATGTCGGGAAAACTCCAGTATAGCCCACATTTTGACATTTACGAAATATGAACATAAAGGAACTGTTATGCCAATGGTGAAACTGGATTTTAAACTATAAATAAGACAAATACTCATTGGGAAATTCAAATTCAATGTTATTGTCGACGATTGGACTAACTGCTCGTTTTACGGTGCTACACAGGCATTTTTGTACTAAGTACACACAAATCTTAAACTGCAGCTAACTTAAATTCGCACCTTGACGGTAGTCAATATTGGATCTGGCATGACACTCCCGTGTTTTGCCTCCATTGTCTGAACATTTGTAGAACCTCCGACAAACTGAGAATCACATTATCACGCGCATGCACCTAAGCACTAGTGGGCTATACTGGAGTTTAGCCCATGTATCTATCTAATATAATTTAGATGTTAATAAAAGCATATTAAATTACCGAGAAGATTTCTACAAATGATGCTATATCATTTGTGTTTTGGATTTGAACTTTCCAATTTCCATTAATTGTAATAAATTGAAGACACCGTATGACGAATATTTCTTCACCATTTAAACCCCTTTGTGGTATTTTATTGTATTTGAGAGATCAGTCATTTTGAATAACAATCTTTCACTTCAGCAAATGAATAATTGTCAAATTTTATTTTGACTTTAGTAATTTTTTGTTACCAAATGTCGCTTACACCGTTAAAAAAATTCTATTTTTTTATTACATCACCATGGTTTTTCGCAAAATCTGATTTTGACCTTGGATTCAAAAGTACCAGCCAACAATTGTATGGCCACACTGTGATTATATAGCCACTGTAGCCCACTTAATCGACAGCGCCGTCAGCGCCTAAATTTAAGATTAACTATCGTTGGTTTGTGCCGCCAGGCAAATTTTATCACGATCTAGTACAGGGTGTTCAGAGGTTTCGGGCCCGAATTCAGGTTTTGTTTGCACGCGTAACGGCGACCGGCCGTTGGGTTTAAGCCCACGTTTACCCATTACACCTGGCTTGGATGAGGTACCCGACTCGGCTGTACGCCAACCCCTTAGGCATTAAGCGCTTTTCCCCAGCTGGGCTTAACCATTAAGTTCCTTTTAAAAACCATGACGTTTTGTAACCTGTGTATATATGTATGTATTTAGATCACCCCCAGGAATCCAATAGACGTATTAATATTATCGCCGTTTTGTTTCTTCTTGACACTATTGTGTTGGTGTATACATATTACAGGGCGACTGTGTCGCTGTGCCACTACAGCTGTGAGGCGAAAACCAGACGCGGAGGGTAGGCCTTCCAGGTAGGTGGTTGCGGCTGGCATTGTACGGCGATTTTCTCGAAATAGTTATTCGCGTATTTTCTCGAAATAGTTATTCGCGTATTTTCTCGACATAGTTATTCGCGTCTTTTCTCGAAATAGTTATTCGCGTATTTTCTCGACATAGTTGTTCGCGTATTTTCTCGAAATAGTTATTCGCGTATTTCCTCGAAATAGCTATTCAGGTGCTACCCGAAGTAGTACTTGATTGTAACCCCGCCTCGTTCCGCCGTCCAGTTCCGACAGAACGTGGAGATCCCGAGTCAGAGCTAGTGGCGCCCATTCTTTGATAACCATCAACACGTATTAAGTGACGCTCGCCCTGTGGCGTATCGGTGTTAACCCCGCCCATCTCCCTGAGCGCATTTCAGCTGGGGCCTTTAGCCTGTTTTATGGATATTCCAGGGTGAGCGTACCACATTTCCCGGATTCGTTTAGCGATCGGTGCCTGCCCATCGGCGGGCGTCGTAAGAACCGTTTGATACCGTAACAACGCCTAATGAAATAAAGACGGAAATTAAAAATCTCAATGATAAAAAGGCACCGGGATATGACCACATCACAGCCAAACTGTTGAAAGAGCTGCCTAAAAAATCATTAATGGCAATTACACAAATATTTAATGCAGTGATCAGGCTACAGTACTTCCCAATACAGTGGAAATTTGGCCAAATAATTTTAATACACAAACCAGGAAAACCTCCGCAAGAAGTTACCTCTTATAGGCCGATAACACTGCTCCCAATATTATCAAAACTGCTGGAAAAGCTCATAATTAAAAGACTAATGCCTGGAATAGACGAGCAAGCCATTATCCCTCAACATCAATTTGAGTTTAGACGCAAATATTCCACATTAGAACAAATCCACAGGGTAGTGAAAGTGATTGAAAAGGACCTCGAAGAACACAGATACTGTGTGGCGGTGTTCTTAGACGTAAGCCAGGCTTTTGACCGAGTCTGGCACCCTGACCTACTATTTAAAATAAAGCACCTGTTACCCCACCAATATTACTTGCTTATAAAATCATACTTAGATGATAGGTATTACCAAGTTAAATACGGAGACAGTCATTCTACCTTATATCCAGTTAGCGCTGGGGTTCCCCAGGGAAGCGTCTTGAGACCCACATTATATCAAATATTTACAGCAGACTTACCATGCAACGAAGATGTAGTTACAGCCACATTCGCACACGACACTGCCATACTAGCTTCGCACACAGATCTCACACAAGCAGCGGCAAATCTACAACGGTCACTTAATAACATGCAAAAGTGGTTACACAAGTAGCGCATAAAAATCAATGAGAGCAAATCGACAGCCATAACATTCACCACAAAGCGAGGTACTTCTCCACCAATCACACTAAATGGAATACGGATCCCAGAAAAACAAGAAGCTAAGTACCTCGGCATGCATTTAGATAAGAGACTCACATGGAAAACACACCTCACAAAAAAGAGGAAAGAGCTGGACATTAGGTTAAAAAACATGTATTGGCTCCTGGGCAGAAAATCTAAATTGTCGCTTAATAACAAAGTGCTAGTGTACAAAGTAGTGTTAATACCAGTGTGGACGTACGGTATACAATTCTGGGGGTGCGCGAAAACATCCAACATTGAAATTATACAAAGATTTCAAAGCAAGACCCTAGGCAGTTTAAAAAATGCGGAATGGTACGTCAGCAATAAAACGCTACATGAAGACCTCAAGATCCCATGGGTAAGAGACGAAATCAGAAGATATGCCACCAATTATGCAAACAGACTACAGGGTCATCCTAGTGTGCTAGTGACAAATCTTCTTGAAGACGGGAACAACACTCGACGTCTAAATAGGCAAAAAACATCAGACCTTACTAATTAGTGAGTAGTATATACAGGGGTCGCCACTGGACGGCATCTCCTCTCATGTTATTTAGCAGTATATCATCACATTTGCTTGTTAGTCATAGGACTAGTTGTAAATATAGCAGTCAATAATAAAAAAAAGTACTTGACAAAAAAATACGAAAAACTAATTTACAAGACAGTGATTAGACCAACTGTGACATATGCAAGTGAAACATGGACTCTTAATAAAAGTGATCAACAGAAACTTGAGAGGTGGGAGAGAAAATTATTAAGAAAAATTTACGTTGGGAAAAAAGTTGGAGAAGTGTGAGTAAGAAGAACAAATGATGAAACATACAGTCTTATACAATGAAACTAATTTAATAAAAACAGTGAAAGCGCAACAACTACGATGGTTTGGTCATCTGGAACGGTTATCGGGTAATAGAATTACTAAATTTGTGTTGAGAGGTGGATTAGTGGGTGTTAGACGAAGAGGAAGACCAAGGAAGAGATGGTTGAAAACAGTAGGACAGGACATTAAACTGTTAGGTATAAGAGAGTGGAGGGCAGAACTAAATGGAGAAAGACAATAAAACTAGCCCTAGGCCTTTAAGGCCTGTAGTGCCCATACATATTTATATACCGGGTGTCCACTTTCAAACTGGAACATAGGGATTTAACGTTTCATGGATTCCTATACCCCAATTCAACCTACAGAAAATGTTTTGGTATCAATAAAAAGAGAAAATTATTGCGCATGTGATGGTTTCAAAAATTAAATTGTTATTGTTAATTTTCACATACGAGGAGTGGTCAAATATGAATTATAATTTGAATTGCGCGCAAAAAGACAAAGACATGCACAGAAGTTATATACATTAATTAATGCTCTGGAACAAGTCCTAACTTCATTCAGTCGTTAAGTCGTCACAATTCATTTTCGTTCAATTGGTAAGCATGAGTGAAGTGGGAGTGCATTCAAGCATCGAACAACGCATTATTAGTAAATTTCTTACCAAAGAAGATCTCAAACCATCATAAATTTGTGTAAGAGTTAAAAGACCGTTTGGTGCTCACACACTATCAGACATAAGCGTTTATAAAAGGAGTAAAGCGTTTAAAGATGGCCGCAAACATGTCGAGAATGAACTGCATTCTCAGCGTCCAAAAAAAAAGCAACAAAAGATAATGCTGACAGAGTAAAATGCACTTATTTGAAACGATCGTTGAATTTCAGTGAAGGATATTTCTTCTACATTAAATATCAGTAAGGGTAGCTTGGAAAAAAAGCGCTTGTTCTCTGTCTGCTTTTTACAGGATAATGCTCGACCCCATTTCGCTATTCACAAGCTGACCAAGATTCAAAAATTTAAATGGATCATGCTGCCCCATTTATCATACATTTTGGACCTTGCTGCATCAGATTTTTATTTGTATGGGCCCTTAAAAGAGTTTCTAGGAGAAAAATGCATCTTTGTAATGATGAAGTCATCGAAATTGTTCGGAAATGAGTGTGTCACCAGCCAAAAGATTTTTTTCTAGTGGAATACAGAAACTTCCGGAAAGTTGGCACGAGTTTATTCAAAGGGAGGGAGACTGAGTAGCAAAAATACATGACATACATTAGAGTCCTTGTGTTTGTTTTTGACTAAATATTAAATTATAATTTATATTTGAATGCTCCTCGTATAATCTCATAAGAGTAAGTTTCCGGATATGAATTAATGCTCGAATGCAGATTTGGTAAGAAAATCGTAACGACACAAACCCTAAAAAGAAGTAATCCATACCTACAAAAAATTTCCAAGAAATTTTGTTGTCTTGGTTACGGCTCGTGAACTAATTTTTCTATTGGTCATTAATGAGTGTCGTACGATTTTCAGTAGAAATATAACAAGTGATTGAAATATTTCCATAGGGAATTTTTTTAAGCACGCGTTATATTTCGATAGAGAATATCACGAATGAGAAAACACAGTAAAGAAAACATTTTTATTAAAAAAATTACGAAACTAATATCTAAGTACTAATAGTTTACGGTTTTTTGTGATGACTGTGACATAAGTGGAAAATGTCCGGTAAATTTCAGATTATCAATTTTCGCCGTTACCATGGAAAATTTCCAACTAAATTTGCATAAGGGATATTCTCATTGAAAAATATTAATCAAAAGTTTTTATGTTTTGAAAATGAGTTGCCTTGACTTGAAAAAAGTTGACAGCTATACTCAAATTAATTTATTATTTGATGAGTGACTGTTATTAAATTTTACATAAAACAAATCTCTCACTCTACGCAAACTAGCCCCACTTTATATATTTTAACGATAAAAACTTTCTCTTTGTTCGAGTAATCTTTCATTTTACAAAGTAAAAACTACTGAAATAAAATCATTTGAGTATAGCTGTCAACTTTTTTCAAGTCGAGGCAACTCATATTTAAAAAATATGAAAACTTTTGATTAATATTTTTCATTGAAAATTGACAAAAATATTTTAAGTTTTAGTATCATTAGATGCGTAATAATGTTCTCTTTCCATTAATACCAAAACATTTTCTGTATCTTGAGTTGGCGAGCAGGAATCCACGAAACTCTTAAAAACAATGTTAAATCCCTATGTTCCAGTTTGAAAATGGACACCCGGTATATAGCCAGTTTGTGGGTGCATGCTTCTTCATTGTAATTTAATATAGGAAAAGTGTACGCGTATAGCCCGGTTTTAATGCGGAAATCGCTTCATTTTGTGTGTGTGTGTGTAGTGTTGGATATGGATCAACAGTGGTCGTGGGGAACCTGAATTCAGTCGCCGGCGAGCTGAGCCCGAGGTCGCACGTTTATAAACGATTCATGTCAAAATGTCCTAAGAGACGGCCCTGCCTTAACCCGGCCCTGCCTTAACCCGGCCCTGTTAAAATCGATCGCGATATACACACATACTATTATTTGTTTATGAAGCACATTCTTTCGCGCTTGTAAAAGCTTCTCACAGCTGAACGCAAACTTTTCCTATATTGAATTTTACTACCCTCGAAGTCGCACTGGATTGCTTCATCCGAAGTTTGAATCGCGGGACGCGTCGCAAGCGACCACACCCAATGTTGACGGGGAAGATCCATCTGTTATCGCTGGCTTAGAAGCCGCTCGTTTGATTGACGTCACGAAGCCCTCGGACCGCTTCAAAGAACACCCGTTGTATGTTGCACAATTTGTATGCGCATTTCGTACACGGTGAAATTGCGTTCACTTAATTCGTAAACGCATGTTCGCTGTACCTTAAAACTGTGTAGCAATTAAAATACTGCGAAGCCCTTTTAGGCAGTTTGTATTCACTTTGATGTAGTCGTTTTTCGAATAACACGCTTGGAACCGCAAGAATGTCCGCCGCCAATCGTAAGCGGCCCACAACTAATTCTTCTTCGTCAAATCTGCATGAGTTGAAAATCTTTGCATCCCGCGAGCAGACTTGGACGTGCGCTTTTATCGACTCGCGCGAAACCAACCTCACAATTCGTTTACAATACAGGACAGGCTCGGCTTCGCGCACGTTTGATTATACTAAATACATCGCTAAAGTACTAATTTACAATAGAAAAAAACTATAAAATACAAGTTAGATATATCCTTGCATGTGAAAATACACACTACAAGCAAAGGATACCAAGGTCTATTTCAAACGTTATGCCGATTGTCATTTTAATGGAAGTCATTAGGTTACGGTAGAGGCACTAACGCAAATTGAAAACTCTAACACTAGGCTTTTTATCACAAACCACACGGTATTGTTATTATTTATTAAAATAACTATGAATTTTACCACATAAGGTTCGATAGTTGTAGCTTTCCAACAAACACTTTAAAATACGTTCACATAATGAGCAGTGCATTTAATATGACTTTTTTCTCCGAACACCTAAGTAAGAACCCATACTGTCGAATAGTTTTGTATAAAAAGTGAGTCATTTCGGGATGTTTACCAATTACCTTGAAAATGCTGCGGTAAACACTTCCTGTGCTTCGTTTGAAATCGAGGCACAGAAAGTAAAACACATTATGTTCGTCCTTTAATTGTCAAATTGAAGTTAATAATTTTTGACAAAACAAGCTTTCGGCGTTATTTGTTTTGGATTATTTTTAAAGTATTAAATTATATACGGTTAAACAGTTTTTTCAACTTATTTAATTAAACTCGTCTAAAAAATCATGTGCATAATGCGCATAGAAAGTTATTTGCTGACCTCGTGCTCTAGCGACCATTCCTACGGTCGCGTTGCAAACGATCACTCGGTGCATAAATTCTACTTTCTATGCTTATTATACAAATTGATGTATTGAAAGCTATAATTAAACTATAGAAAGTTGAGCGCGAAAATGTGCTAATTTTGAATGATTGATAACTTTGAGAAATTGATGTTGAAGTTCAAAATGTACGGTTTAAACCGCCTAATTAGCCTATCAGGTTTTGAATTTAAAATCGATGCGCTTTGGCCCCCTAAACGTTATCGAGAGGGCTTTGAATTAGTTTTTGTCTTGCGACGGCATGTCGGTGATTATTACATCGCTCTATCCAGAATTCAAGGCGATGTGCCACTTGACTTGTCAATTGTCAAAATGAGGTTATGTATACGCAAATTATTACATCGCTCTAACTAGAATTCAACGCGCTAGGTCACTTGAGTTGTGAGTTGTCAAAGTGAGGTTGTGTGCATACGCAATCCATAAAATAAGTTACAACATGACTTTCAAAAATTACTGTTTGACGTAAGGCCACTTGATATCGGTTTTTAACCCACTTTGTCTTTCTCGCCCATCACGTTTCCTTTTGCTAAAATGGCCTCTTTGATGTTCTCTTCAAAATCGACTCGGCGCCGACGTGTGCATATGGGACTTCATTTGTAAGTCGTAGTATGAGCGGATTTAGCCCTTCGGAACCTTCGCCATGGGGCAACCTTCGTCCTGTAGTTGAACCGCCGCAGCCGCCGGTTATTTCAGGATATGGTGGCATTCCGTTCGAAATAAAATGTCCACTGGCCGCCCGTAATTTGAGGGGAGTCGCGTTTATGATTAGTTAAACATGCCCTAATGCCCAGTTAATTTGTTTCGAACCTTTTTCTATGTTTTCGTTTTTCTTTGCCTCTTCTTAGTTCTCTACGCAATTTTCTTTGCTGTTCACCGACGTTCCGCTGCCCTTTCGTTCTCTTTCACGTTTTGTGATTTATTAAGCGAGCCTCAGCCGATACCATCAAATGAAAAGTTTGTGGGTGTTCAAAATAGCTACACGCGCCGTCAAGCAAAGGATCGCCACTTGCGATTGCGAGATCTCCAGGTGCCGCACGACCGTCAAGGTAGGGTTTTTCAGTTATCTGCCGTTGAAGTGATCGATGCGCCATGCCCGCTCCAGATAGAAATTCCTGAGATGGCCCATCAGCGAAAAATGTTCGACGCGGGCTTTGGACATATAATAAGTGTACAGGGAATTCGATTTATTACGCTATCCCATATTTTATCTTGCGTCCGCTTTGCATACACCGCCCCGGCATAAATTTTAATTTATAGCCAATGTGTTGCAATTAAGTTAAACTTGTGGTTGTGTTGCTATTGCTCAAATTGATACTGTCAATTTGGGTATTTGTAAATTCAGTATTGCGCTCGATCCTTATATGGAGCCTGTTTGGCATGTTGTTCGTGTCCCCTTAACGTTGTTGTGAATAAACACGTAATAGTATATTACACAACGAGAGCTGTAGGAAGTATATTACACACGAGTTGGAAAAGTTACGCACAAGCCGCGTAGCGGCGCGTGTGTAATTCCACGAGTGCGTAATTGCTCTATAGCTCGAGTTGGGAACTATACTTTTTCTACGACCACACTCATTTCGTTAAATAAAAAAAATGTTTTATTAACTGTCAAATCATTACTGTCACACCATCTTAAAAAATAGGCTGCTGCCGTCACAGTCCTACACCGCTTCGTACAAACAACAGAAGCTAACTGTAACGTAATAAAAAAATACGTGTTAGTCATTACGTCACACTGTTTGTAACAACGAATTTACTAATCAAGTAAGCAGTGCTTAATGAGCAATTTACTAATAAAGGAGTAGAAAAATATCTATTTTTAATTTAAGACTAGTGTATCTTTTGTCTGCTTCAGGCTCTTTTCGTCGTAGCGCATTCGCTCCGCGTGGTTCAACGAACCCTGAATTGGTAAGTTATTGAACATGGCGCCTTTGTTGGTTAACTCATTATCGCTCGTACTATACTACAGTTAACGAACAGATTTAGTGATACAATTATTGTGACTGCCTTGAGAATGAAGAAATTGTTTGTTAAACATAATATAATTGGTGAATTAATTGTACCTCTTGATGTCCATGACTCCTCCCAGGTATTCAGTTTGAGCTAGTTGTACGACATTTCTACCGGACAGTTTCGTTAATGTGACACTTGGTTTAATACTTATCTAACTAATTTACTAGTTCGCTTTACTTTTGATTAATAAATAAAATACTGTTTACCTTGATGTTCAAGGGGATGGTGTCGGATAGTGGACATTTATTTTTATCCAAGAAGTTGATCAAATCTTGGTACTGCAAATTGCCCTGCGAATCCTGTTTGATGCTTTAAATAAAAATACATGTAACTACATTTAAAAATATCAGAGCATTATATTTAAAGAATTAATTCCCTGAAGTTCCGGAGACTATACCTTCAACGTTCCAATGCATCTCGTATATAGATTACTTACACATTAAGAATCCGGTCGATTAAAACTTTATCTAGTGGCAATCGACAACCTCTCAGAAGGGTGTAAAGTTCATGTCTTGGCAACGCTCCGCACTTATGATGATCACGTTTGAGAAAATATTCGGATAAACGCTCAAGATCATCCCAGAGGTAGCGCTTTAATTCGGTCAAAGTTATTGCCCTGAAAAACTTGAGTTTAGAAGTGTTAAAATTACATTTATTCCAGCCAACCGTATAGCTTCTCTGTCGTATCGCTCTTCGACACAATTTGCAGAGAAGGCTCTGGATATTGTGATCATCTCCTGTTCAGTAAAATCATTACCCATGACTCGACACAGTTTGTTACTGGAGTACGAAAAATTAGTGTTTATAAAATAAACAATGTCAATTATAGTTACCGAAGCTTGTCGTAAGTTATTGCAGCGGTTTCAGATGGCATATTTTCGGCTACAAAGTCCTTGTAGATGGGTGTCAGGACCTTTCTGACCTTATCCATGATGACCTTAATATTGGACTTTGGGTACTAAAAGGAAAAATGGTAAAATAGTACATTGTGTATCTAGGATGAAAAGCATAACATTCCCGGACAACTGTGAATATTGTTGGGCGAGGCAAATGACGAGTCCAACAACACAGGAGTCTGGGAATGTTGTTTTTTGTCCAAGATACACATACTATTTTTCCGCCGATCGATTCGAGTAATTAAAAAATTAGGAAAACGTGTCTTTTTTCGAAAATATTCCCTGTCCAGGACGGGAATATTATTCCTGTGCAGTTTTATTGTAAATTACCTGGCAACGGCTGATATAATGGAATGTTGGACTTTGCTCAACAAAATTTTATCAATAATGTGTCAATTCTAGTACGATTGGCGGAAAATATATTTTTTAAAGAGTCAGCCATTACCTCATGGGCGTTTATCTCCATGTAGCGAAGTGCATAGTCGTCGGCGTCAATTAAAACGAAATTAAAGCTGTTGATGACAATCGTAGCTCCCACGAACATGTGTTGAGGTTTGTAACATTCGGGAGGTTTGCTTGTGAAAACGGCTTGACCTGGCAGCTTGATTGGTTCTCTTTTGAAAAAGGCACTTGTTTTAAAACCTTAAAGATTTGTAAAGACAATCAGAATCTGTAGATTTTTCAATTAAAATAAGAAGTATTTGTAGCTTATTACATTATAACTGCATTATTGTACAACAAGCAAACCGCGCGCTACGCGCTGCGAGTCTTGAATCGGCGAGCACGTGAAATAGGATAAAATATGCCTTAACTACGTAGTTTGTGTTTGCGCTGTTTTAGTTTAATTAATATCTTATTTATAGTCGAAACTAATGCAGAATAGTGATTAGGGATGGGCGCGTTACGTGAAAACAGTCGGGTCGTGCTGGGTCACCTAGAGCTGGAGCGGAAGGTCATTGTACTTCTGTGCGGTAGCCTGCAGCGTCGGAGCTTCGCACTTGTGTTGTGTTGTAAATGTTGTGTCTACAGTCAACCGCGTGTCTGTGTCTATATGCGATAAAGTATAACTTACTGTTAGTTCCTCGCACGTAAAAGTACTTTTAAAACTAGGAATTAAAAGTGTTGCCTAGCAACATATACCTTATTGTAGTCGCATCAGTAAGGGAAACGTCAATTCCAATGACAGATTCTGGTATTAAAAGTAATTTTTCTATGACCATTTAAAAATGAACAACTTTTTTCTGCAACTTGAGAACTGTTCTCTCGTTTGCAGAAAATGCTACTTTCGTCACTCGTTAAACAATATACTATTCTTTGAAGACGGTTGCAAGAAATGTTTTTGCGAGAAATCAGTATTTATCATTTGTTGTAAGCTATTTTGTAGTCAATTTTTATTTATATCTTTTTGTGTTTACTATTTTGATTACTACATATCACGGAAATGATTTATTTTAGAGTGTTTAGTTCTGTTGCTGGTCTGAGATACAGATACAGATAATGACTTAACTGAAGTGATTGATAACTGATAACCAACAGTTTTCAGGGAAAGTTCTGGAGTAACAGATAAACAGGGAAAGAGTGACATATATAAGGAAAGTAGCGGTCGGAAGGCTTGGTGCTGGCCAAAGAAAGGTGTATTGTGATACCCTAAAGAGGACATTTTAAAAAGTATTAAGCTTCCAAAACTGCTGAAGAAAAGGTGCCTATATATAGTGATTTTAAAATGTTTATACAAAGTTCGGGAGACGATTCCTTAATTTATTTTAAGAAAAAAGCTCCTATAGACGTAGATCCTGAAATGCGTTTTAAATTAGTATTATACCTGGTGTCTTAAAAAGAATTACATCTAGTATGCTTTGAATTTCCCATAATGCAATCTAAAATTTTATTTGAAATTGGCAAAACTGTAAGTCTATGTCAAATTCGAAGTTAGCAGGTTAGGTTTTGCGTCAGTTTGTGTCAAAAATGACGCAAAACCTAACCTGCTAACCACGAATTTGACATAGACTTACAGTCTTGCAAATTTCAAATAAAATTTTAGATTGCATTATGGGAAGTTCATAGCATACTAGATGTAATTCTTTTTAAGACACCCGGCAAAGTTTCTTGCATTTAGTAATACTCAAAGAACTGGCACAAGATAATATTTTTAAAAATTTGCAGTTGCTAATCCCCGGATCGACTTTCCTGGGTGGTTATCAATAAAACCCTCGATATGTATACCTCAACTGATGCTTAGGCAGGCGTTAATGATCTTTTATAAGGATTTTTAGAGATAATGTGCACACTTGGGCCGTGTCGCTTTGAATATTATAAAGCGTGACATGGCCATTGCCGATGGTTTGTTACAAAGTAGAATTAATGTTTTACCAACCCGAATTTTGTCTTGCCAGTTCGAAAACGGAAATCGTTTCATCCGATAAGTAGTAACTAATGATGAAGATCCTACTACAGTTTTCAGGAATCTTGGAAAGCAGTCGTGCCTCAAAGCGCAGAATGTGACTGTCTAATCCAACTCTGAAACATTATTAGTAGACAAATAGTAGTTGATAGAACACACCACTAACTTATCAAACTTCAAAAACTTCACAAAGTCTCTATGTGGTGCTTTCGGTTCGACGGTAATGCAGTTTTGTGCAGAATCTTCAAATGTGCCATAGCCGTTCCAAGGGGGCAGCTCTCTTTCTTGCGGCTGTTCCGGAAAATCTTGAGGCTCTTCGGGCTTTTTTACTGGAGTAAAATTGTCGAGTCCGTATTTTATGCGATAATATTCCTTCGTATAAGGATCGCAGTCGGTAATAATGACCTTACGTCCGAATACGTTTATAACTCCACCGATTGTTAGGTCTTGCTCTTTGTAGTATTCTACGTGTTGTTTGCCACAATCTAAACTGTCGGATATAAATCGCCCCCTTTGAAGCCCCGGGCCTAACACATTTAACACTGTGAGATGTGCATCGGCTCCTGGCCCTGGCAACCCTTTATAAACCTTAGGCAGTTTGGCTCGTCTCGTGAATACAAAACCGTTGTCATGGCCGGCATTGTCTATTACATTTTCTTTTATGTCAATCGTGTCATCAGCTAAGTAGTAGTGAATTTCGAGATGGTGCAAGTAACCATAGTCGGTTTCTCGGTCATCCCAATAACCATAGAAACGTAACACCTGTTACAGTATTGATCTATAACTAAAGAATTGCTGCTATGAAGCGACTTTACCTTCCTATCGTTAGCAAGAAACTGCCCTAACTTGTCTACTTTTTTACTGGGCTTCTTTGGTAGTAAAGCGTCACCCTCATGGGAGCGATTCTTCAAGTACGGATCCTCCGGAGGGCGGATGGGGTCAGGAACGGCAATGCCACAACGATTTAGAAATTTTCTTGTAAATATGTCGCAGTCCGTTATTTTAAAAACTCTGCCATAGAACTCCACCTCGTTTCCTACATTCAAATCTACCACGTCGTAGAAGTTTGCATCCATGGGCCTTGGAAAGCGAATCTTTTGGCGACACATTAAAGTACCTGCACGAGTGGGTAGAATTAAAAATGGCACATCCCCTCTGTCAATACCAAACCTTGTGCAATCCCACTATTGTCGACCGTTGGCTCCATCACCTGAATAGTCCCATCTTCCAGGAAAAATAAGATCTTAACCTTTCGAATTATATAAGGGGCGCCTGGGACTTCCTGGAGGGTCTCCCTAAAGAACGCGTCGAACCGCAAAATCTAAAAAATTATGTATAATAAAAAAACCAGTGATGTAGCGCACTTCCTGCCTGTTTATCAAAAGCAATCCACGCTGGTATTTCGGGAACTTCGCCCCTTGGGAAGAGCGAAGGATACCTGTCGGACAAGGCCCCCAGCATGTTAGGTTTCACCCGCTCTATGAGACCAGGCACTCCTTCAGCGATGTAGTCGAATTGCGGGGCCCGTTTGAAATTGGTTTGGCCAATCTACAAAACTGATGTATTTAGCTTGAAATACCTCTTTTGGTGAAACTTACCATAGGATTGAAGGTGAACCCCGGCAGGAATGGTAGATCTGGACAGCGGGCCATTTTAATTGATGCGATTTAGATTAAAGAAATGTATATAAATAAAAAGTCACTTGTAAAAAGTGACGCTTGTATAAAGCTCACAAGTAATCCATCTGTTGCTACGTGTGGTGAGCCAAACAAATATTGTTTTGTCAATGTAATGGGATGTGTTTCCAAGATTTTGTATTGATTTTTAAATTCATTTAGGTTTCTATAGGAACGTCGCTAGAGATTTGTTTGATAAAAACGGGCATTCTGTTTTGTTCATATTTAAATATTTCAAAACTATTTATCAAATCTTTTGCTTTAGTACTAAAAAGTTTGTGAAAAATAACTACATTCTTTCGTAAGTTTTTTAAAATATCTCTTAAATATAAAATAGTCTAAAAGCATTTCTCATTTCGAATTGTTTTTTTTTTTAATTATTGATATTTCTCTCCTCTACTTCACTGCGCTCCAACTGATACCTATTAAAACACATATGTGTTTAGATAGACAGATTGTTGATTGTTTAAAAACAAGTCAAAACAAAAAATAAGACTTGAATTTTTAATATAAATACTTTCAAGAATGAATAACTATTCACACAAAATCAATAAATAATATTTCACTCATAAATGCACAATATAAAATATATTTTGTAAATCTATACATCAAGTAGTAGTAGTAGTAACATTTGATATAAAGGGTGTCCAAAAAATGGCGGATTAACTCTACAGTGCGTTACTTGGGGATGCCTAATGAACCATGGAAAAATATGAAAAAAATTCCCTAGGCCGTATTTTTCGAAATATTTCTGGTCAAAGGTGGGTAATGAAATCCATTTATTTAAATAACTAGTGTATAATTATAGTGTCAAATATATTTGGGACTTATTAAAATATCTGTTTTTTTTTAATATTCTTGGGATTTAACTAAATTGTTTTCAATATTTAAGTATTTTAAAAAACTGATTTCCTGTTGAGTTTGTCAATTACTAAATATGGCAATCAGGCTTTGTACAATAATAATATACGAAATCAAGCTTGGCATTGAAATATTTGTTGTATGAATAATATGTTGGTGGCACTGTAAGTTCATGTCAAATTCGATGTTAGCAGGTTAGGTTTTGCGACAGTTTGTGTCAAAACTGACGCAAAACCTAACCTACTAACCTCGAATTTGACATAGACTTACAGTGTCATCAACATATTAACAACTTACTATGGATACATTTTTGATTGAGAAATTGTTGCAGTATCAATGTTGCCAGATTTATTTTTATTAATTTAGAAATATTTCGAAAAATACCAGCCTCGACACCGCAAGGTAAATGAGGTTACAGATAATACAATACAATACATACAATACGTCCCAGGGATTTTTTTCATATTTTTCCAGGGTTCATAAGGCATCCCTCAGTAACGCACCGTAGAGTTAATCCGCCATTTTTTGGACACTCTGTATAAGGTGTTTACGGTCTTCTCTGTATTCTTTTAACGGGCACGGACACCTCAAAAGGAGTTGTAGTTGATGTGTGAGTTAACGAAAGAGTTCGTTGCAATATATTATTTATTTACACACTTATTCTACATATTTACATAATCACACAATATAATGAATTACTATGCCGCGACCTCAGCCTGCGAGCAGCACATGGCTTCTTTCTGATGTCGGTGAGTCCGGCGCACGGCGAACCTCCGCGGCACAGAATAAAACATTGTTTTATTCTGTCCGTGGGTCGGCTGGATGTACCCAGTACGGGTCAACAGCGTTGTAGCGCCTCCCCTGAAGGCCGGTGATGCGGATGAGGAAGTAAAGCCTTTTCGTTGAATAACGAACCCAGGTGTCGTCGGTCTGGAGAGCGGAGGCGGCAGCACGGTGACATCGGTGGCGGAATACGTAGACGCCTGAAGAAGTCCCTCAATGCGTTCTTGCGGTGTCTGCGCTCTTGGGAATCAACGGGCTTCCGGTGGGATGTCTCCTAGAGTTGGCTTGATAAACGTGTTTCGCATGACATAAAGCAGCGTCCGGTGTGCCTCGGCTATAGGAACACAAGGCCGCGGGATCACTTAGTTTAACCAGGCTATTAGCAACACTGACCAAGATTGCTTAGTCTAGCCGGGCTATTAACAACAACTACTGTGACTGCAGAGTTTCGACTAGACTATAAAGAACACTGGCTGACACTGAATATTAGTGATGGGAACGAATGAATGAAAACTATCGAATAGTTCGATAGTCACCGATTATTCGAATTATTCGATAGGTAAAACGAATGAATGGTTTTATTCATTTGTCGTTTACGCTATCGAGAAACAATCGAAATGGCAAATGTGCGAACTGGTAAGGCGATAGGTGGCGCGGTAGCACAAAGCCGAACGGAACGAATGAATATTATTTATTGGGTTTTCGCCGGTTGCTCTCTATCGAATTACGATATACAGCACTTTTGCAGTAAACTACAAGTTATTTGATTGCCAAAACGAAAACCCAAAATGTTAAATGAATCGGCCACCCATACATGCCCCATTGTCTATTCTAAAACACATGGAGCGCACCGCTAAAGCGAATTAGAAATCCTTTACACTAACCTATTATACAGAAACTCTAAAGCAAATTAGACATGGGATCTACAGTTTCACATATCGCAACAAGTATTATCAATTATTATCTTATTATTTGTTGTTATACACCTTTAAAGGTTTTTGAATTCTAACGCGAATATGATATTCGAATAAATGCATTCAACAGTTAGAAGTATTCATTTATTAATATTCTGAAGCAAATGGTGCATATAGGGAAAACGAATAAAAATATTCGAATAAATTCATTCGATAGTTGGTACTAGACATTTAGTAAGTATTCGATAGTAGAAATTATTCGATAGTGCCCATCACTACCGAATATTTGGTCTGGCAGAATGTTATTTTATACTCTTCGAGCGGCTGTCAAGCAAGGGTACTGTTCGGACCGCTACAGAGTCGATAAACCTTAAAACGCCTTAGTAAAAGTTGTCTAATAAGCTAGATAATAATTCTGTTAGTTTTATATTGGTTTTAAAATCTAGTGATCCATTACTTAATAAGCATTGTCCACTAGAAAAGATGTTCGCCATATTGTTGTATACAAAGTGTAGCTTGGCGTACCCACGACACCTATACTCTGCAAGGCCCAAACCTTGTTGACGAATTTCCGCCGCTGCTGTTTTACACCTAATTACGGAAATCCTCGAGATCGGTAATTTCGGTGTTGTATATCATGTTCTTTATAAAACCCCACAAAAAAAGTCCATCGGTGTGAGCTCTGGCGATCATGGAGGCCAGGGGATAGGACCGTCTCAACAAACCATCTGATACCCGAATTGCTCTAACGGCGCGTGTCCGAAAATTTGTAAAATTTCAAGGCCATCGGTTTCAAGGCACTTTTGCTGAAGCCGTCTAAGAAAGCATACGCATTTCTGCGGTACCTAAATTTTCTGAAGGGTTGCTCACAATCATGTTTTAAGCACCCTAAATTTACCTTTTGAAATACTAGAAACCGATCAACCGGTAAGAATAATTTTGTTGTTATTAAACTTCACTAATTAGTGGCGTGAAGGTTTCTAGTGTGGGTCAAATTTGAAGCCACATTCAAATAAATTTAAACCGCCTCTACCCATCCATGGGCGTCCTAATGGCCCTTTTCCATAAATGAAACCAAGGTGCTGGACGTTCCGAGGAGAGCCTACATAACAGCTTATCGTGAAGATTGGATTCGCCAGTGTTTAGAGCAATTCGAACAAAAGGACAGATAAGTTTTAACTTTCACATTTAAAGTCTTTCGCATTATTAAAACCATGTCTAGTAAATACTAACAACAATCAGATTAAATTCAAATTACCTCTCAACCTGACTTTTATTTAACCTACTACCTGCTTCCGCAAAGGTAGCTGCCGTGGCATATAATATAAATAATTTTGGTGTTACAAGACCTTGTCCACGGGGTTGGCAAAAATGGCCTATAAAGGCCTACTTGCTTGACGTCAGTCTCCTCACAAATACTACTACTACTACTTTTCCTCCACTTATACCTGGGATGGCAGGTGCAGTCTTACTAACACGTTTGAGATGCTAGGGCATAGGTGGAATGTTTACGAACATGTGAATAGACCTTCTCATTTAGGGTACCTACTTTAGAGTTTTGTTTGCTTGAGCAGATTCCAAATTCCAAAAGGTTTGCTGAGGTAATAATAATAATGTGCTGCAGCAAACGACACGAAATCAAGACGAGCGCGAGGAATGATTAAGTCGTTCTGCAAAGTGGTTAATACCAATATTTTGTTCTGCAAATAGAAATGTGCACTTAAAATAGTTGCAATAATACCACATTGAAAATTGGAGCTTGACTTTAGTAATAAAAATTTCGTCGTGCTCGCAACACGTTTGAGGTGATCTGCAACCCTTTTAATAACGGCCAATCGATCTGCCAATGTTATAGCATGATTTATAGGCTAACAGGCAAACAATACAAAACGTTACAGCTTTAACCAACTAATAATAGTGTTCACTACTTATTTGCAGATTGGGGATGTTCTGCTTCCCCCCGATACCGCTATCAAGGATAATCCTTACAGATGACACTTAATACATGCCTCCCGCAACATTCTCTCAAAAAATAGGCCCTAACTAAATAATCAACAGTAATATCGCAAGTGCATTAAAATAGCCGATTAAATTTTGACGTTTTCTGTCAGAATGTTTTGCTAAGAAATTTGTCAAGTAAATTTGCCGCCCAACAAGAATCCCGAGTGCGCAGCACAAGGGATTGTGGGGCTGAAAATTTCCGAGATATATTTCTCCAGAGCAAAACATTTTGACAGAAAATCATCAACATTTATTCAGGCTAGTTTATATGCACGAGGGATGTTCGGCATGATTATTTCCTGAATATAGTATATTATGTTATTAGGAGCAAAAGTTATATTTTATGTGGCGAGGCTGGACGGGTTATCTGCCGAGCTTGCGAGGCAGATAAGTACAGCCGAGCCACATAAAGATACTTTTGCTCCGAATAACATATAGTATTTTTTCTTCAAACGTTTTTATAACAAATTATTTACAACTTTGTGAACAAAATTCGAAGAATATTACTCGATCTCGCCAGCGGCAGATAATATTATCTGCCGCTGACGAGCGGCAGATAAAGTTGTCAGCGGCAGATAATAACTTTATCTGCCGCTGACGAGCGGCAGATAAAGTCGTCAGCGGCAGATAATAACTTTATCTGCCGCTCGCCAGCGGCAGATAATATTATCTGCCGCTTGGCAATAAAGTGACAGTTTAGCATCATCAATCCAGCAGTATAATGCCATATTTTACTGCTGTTTGAAGAAAAAATATATTAAATTCAGTTAGTGAAGCACCTTTAATAATCATGTTAAAATTATTCACATGCGATTAAATTTTGATAAATTTTTAACCGCGGTAAAATTTTGACGTTTGAATTTTTGCCATTATTAAACTGACAGAAACCATGGTGCTTACGCATTATTATGAATATGAAGAAAATAATCAATAGTAATATCCCAAGTGCATTAAAATAGTCGATAGAATTTTGACGTTTTCAGGCAGAAAATCGTCAAAATTTATTCAGGCTAGTTTACATGCACGCGGGATGTTCGGCGGCAGGGCCGCTCCAAGCCAGTGTGCGATGTGTGCACCGCACACGGGCGGCCAAATTCAGGGGCGGCCAAAAAGGTTTAAAAGTTATATACAAATTACAAAAAAAAAGTACAATTTTTTTACTTTACAAATTTTAGAAGTTCAAAAATATGTATCTATATAGGTATAAAAAATGTTTATTGTGTAAATGAACACCTGATAATATGGTTACATGGATTATTGTTTATGTAAATTCTTGAAGTTAGTTTTTATTCCGTGGCGGCTAATTGTTAAACGAAGCCAACTTGAAGGAACGCTTTCCATGCATCTTTATGCAATGATTACAAAAAAACCGGATATTTATCAGAAGCAACAAAACGTGACTTTTCAGAAAACTGGCGGCTGGCGGCTTTTATTGACTGTGAAACATATCGTATTTATGAAGTAGGTATTTATATTATTTTTGATCGGGGTGTCGGCGATCTCTTTTGTCGGTAAGTACCTAATTGTTTAAAGCTGATTTTAAGAAATATAATATTATATGATGCTTACATTAATGCTGTGGTAATATGGGTGCAATGATACTTATTTGGTCATTTAATTTTTGAATTGGCTGCAGAGAAGATCGAGTAGAGAAAATTTTGTTAGTGATTGTGTTTTGAAGAAAGTTGAAGAAAAGTTATAAATATGGTAAGTACCTACATACATATCAATCATATATCAATCAATACAGAGATAGTTACCTACATATTCTTAAATTGTATTAAGTAATAAAATTGTTATAATTTTTCTAGAACAGAAAAACGAAAAGGCTGTCGGGTTTTCAGTATCAAAAACAAAGTCTACAAAAAAAGAAGAAAAGAAAAAACTGGCCAATACTTTAGAAAAATATTTGAAGCCAGAAAATGTGTCAGCGGAAGCATTAGAATCAAGCTCTAGTTCTCTTTCCGGGCCACTTAATGCGCCGTGCGTCAAAGAAGTCGAAATGGAAATTATGAGGGAAGATTCCGAATCTGGGGAAGAGAAGGTGACTTCATCTGACTCGGAGTCTCCAAAACCAGAAAGAAGAGAAGTTGGTGACGCTGAAGAAGCCAGCACGTCATCCTCATCAAGGCTTTCTGAACTAAAGAAATTTGGCTGCTCATCAGATTCACAGCAGTCGCAGCAGGACACAGCAACCTCAGATGATCCTGGAGAGGGGCCTGAGATAATATTAACAACATTAACAAAAATTTTAGTGGAAAGAGGGCCTGTTCAGGTAACGCAATTTAATTTACCAACTAATGAAAATGGTCGAAGGTTTTCGAAAAAATATTTCTACTGTTCTCTTCCAAATGGAGAAGAAATTAATAGACCGTGGTTAGTTTATTCAATAAAAAATAATGCAGTTTATTGCTTTTTTTGTACAATATTTGGCAAAATCAATAACAATTTTTCGCAAAAGGAAGGTGTTTCTGACTGGCAGCATTTGTCACTATTGATTTCAAGGCACGAAAAAAGTGATACAATGCAAATGTTAAAAATCAGTTAGAACTTATAAAATTGTTATCAAAAGAACAAACTGTAAACCAGACGCAACTACGTTTGTTGAATGCAGAAGCAAAGCACCGGCATGCTGTGATTGAGAGAATAATTTTAATAATACAATATTTGTCACGACAGTGTCTTGCTTTACGCGGGCAATCTAATAAATTATTTGAAAGCAATAACGGTAATTTTTTAAAAGCTGTTGAGATGATCTCAAAATTTGATTATGTTATGTCAGAACATGTGCTTCGGACTCAAAAGTCACAAAAAGATGAAACACGAATGGTAAATTATTTAGGGGACAACATTCAGAATGAAATAATAGATGTCATTGGTAACAAAATTAGAAATAATATTTTGGATTTAATTAGAAAATGTAAATACTATTCTATCATTCTTGACTGTACACCGGATATTAGTCATATCGAAAAAATGACTATAATTTTTAGATTTACAATGTTGAATGAGTCCTCAAAAAAAATTGAAATACGCGAGCATTTTATAGAATTTGTGTCCTATTAATGATTCAAGTGGAGTGGGTTTAAGTGAATTTTTAATGAATTTACTTTCAAAGTTGAATTTAAATAATTACAACATGCGTGGCCAAGGGTTTGATAATGGGGCAAATATGCGCGGCAAACATAATGGTTTGCAAAAAAAAAAATTTTAGAAATAAATCCGCGATCATTTTTTGTGCCGTGTACAGCCCATACATTAAATTTAGTAGTGAACGATGCTGTTAAAGTTTCTTTTGAGACTTCTGGTTATTTTGATGTAGTTCAAGAATTATTTGTTTTTTTTCTGCGTCGGTAAAAAGATGGTCAATTCTGAAAAAAACACACAACAAATTTAAATTTAAAACCACTTAGTGATACACGGTGGTCTAGTAGAATAGACGCTGTGAAGCCCCTGCGTTGCCAAATTGGGCAAATATATGATGCATTGGTAGAAGTAATTGAAGATCGTTTATCCGTACAAGACCACAATGCTTCACATCAAGCCAAATCTTTGGCATTAAAAATTCAGAGTTATAAATTTTTGTGCTCAACAATTATTTGGTACAATATTTTAATCAAAATTAATGTTTTGAGCACGATGATGCAAAATCCTACTATAAATATAAAAACTTGCTTATAGCATTTTAAAAATTTGTTAGATTTTTTCTTAGCTCTTCGATCAGATGAAGAATTCAATGTTCTTACTGACGCTAATACACTTGCGGATGAACTCGGTATTGAACCTAATTTCCCTGCTGTTCAGTCTGTTAGACCACGAAGAAAACCCAGACAATTTGATTATGAACACAGTGATGAACCAATTATTGATCCAAAAAATTATTATAAAGTTAACGTTTATTTTAATATATTAGATCAAACTTTATCGTCTTTAAGAGACAGATTTAAGGAAATAACAAGATATGATACTATGTTTGGATTTCTCTATAATATGGTTGATTTAACGGAAAACGAGCTATTACAATGTTGTAAAGATTTACATCTTCATCTAACTGATGATTCTAGAAAGGGATCAGATGTAGATGGAATAGAATTATTTGAAGAGATAAAATATTTAAAATTACATCTTAAACCTACTTCAGCTGAAAAGCATCAGTTAGAGCCCCATCATTTCCAAATATGTCAATAGCTCTTAGAATATTACTCACGTTACCAGTTTCAGTTGCGTCTGGTGAGAGATCTTTCTCCAAACTAAAAATTATTAAAAATTATATGCGATCCACAATGTCACAAAACAGATTAAATAATAATCTGTCTATAATAGCAATAGAAAGAGACACGATGGATTCCATCGATTTAGAATTAGTAATTAAAGAATTTGCGGAGAAAAAAGCTAGGAAAATTGCTTTTTTATAATTTTCTAAAATTTTGTTGTTTTTTTTAATTAATTTTATTCCACTATTTTTTTGTAAATTTTATTGTTAATAAAACTTTTTTTAAATTTCTGTTTTTCACTTAAATTAATTTGATTTGTTACAGTTAAACTAGGTATGTACTACATAAAATTTATATTTTACAACAAAAATATCAATTTTGGGGCGGCAAATTTGGCTCTGCACACAGGCGGCCATTGATGCTGGCGCGGTCCTGTTCGGTGTGATTATTTCCTGAATAAATACATAAAATTCAGTTGATGAAGCACGTTTAATAATCATGTTAAAATTATGCATAAGTCTGGAGTTCAAATCCCAGATCGATGCCTGGCGGGCGGCCTACCCAGTCGCTTTAAATAATTGGGAACCTGCGTTCGAAAGAACAAGGGGTAATAATGCGGTTGTCTAATGGGTGGTGCTCACCACATCACCACGTGTCATGAATTTGACACGCGACAGCCGGGTGTGAGAGCGAGGATACGGAAGCTCTAACCACGGCCAACTAAATTAAATACTATGGCCTGCACATAGGGAACACCCCCTAGAGACATCTATTGATTAATACTGAAACATAGATTATTTATGGCGGCAAATTTAAATATTTGACATATGGAATACAATACCGTTAACCGGGGCTAAGTGGATTTGCTGGGCCAAATTGGATCACAACTCCCTGCTGTATTAAAATGCACAATCGAAAACCTGTAACGTGCTTGCCAGTTTTGCCGGTGCAAGTCAGTCTTGTCTTTATCTATGAGTCAGTCTAACACAGAATGGTGGTTGTGCTCGCGTGTTAAGTTTCATAAACAAAAGTAAGTTTGCATAAAACACTATACATTCTAAAATTCCGAAATGTAGATTTACCGAAGTTCTTGACCGAAACCTCAAAATTCGTTTATTTGCACAGACGATCTGTTAATATTTATGTGTATTTGACCCGCGCATATCCATAACCTAACATCTGAGTTAGAATAATGAACCGGCAAGATCTTTGTGTTTTAAAGGGGAGCCCCTGTGGGATTTTTTGAATGAACTGATGTCACTTTTTGGGGCAAAGTAGATCTCATCAAAAAAATTGTTTTTAGTCCCCTAATCCTAATTTATTATTAAAATGGTTGATGCATTTTATTAAAATTGTGGTATTTCCAGTGTCGTTTCATATGGGGATTAGGGGAAAGTTTTCAAAGTAGAAACTGAACGTTTTTGTTTTACAAATTTGTTCCAGATGGTTCGTAAATATCTAAAGAAACTAGGCAAATACGGCAAAAGGAGCTACGACCTCGTGTATTTGGAGAATGCTGTTCGCACTGTAAGAGATGGAATGTCAATACGTTGTACATGCGAGACTTATGGGGTGCCTTATACTACATTACACAGCCATGTAAACGAGAAGCATCCCCTGAAATACGGAAGACAACCTGTTCTTAATGATTCCAATGAAAATGGTTTAGAAGAGGCCTTAACATTATGAGCGGAATGGGGATTCCCTTTGAAGCCGATACAAGCTCGTCGTATTGTCCAACAATTTCTCGCAAAACAGGGGTTAAATACCAGGTTTCATGACAACTTACCTGGTCACGACTGGTTTGCAAGCTTCATTTCAAGACACAAAAGAATTTTCATGAAATTTGCCGAAAATTCTAAAAGGGTTCGCACAGCAATTTCGTATGAAGCTATCAAAAACTATTTTGACAATTTGGAAAAAGTTTTGAACGGTTATCCACCAACGAACATAGTAAACTATAATGAAACGAACTTCAAAGATGATCCTGGTGTCGTTAAAGTTGTCGCAGGCAAAGGTGCCAAGAACACTCACAGAACCATTGATTCTTGTAAGACTAGTACAACCGTCATGTTTGCAATATGTGCAACTGTTGACGGTTTACCACCTTATGTTGTCTATACGGCAAAACACATGTATGAGGGCTGGAAAGAAGGTGGCCTCGATGGTTCAAGGTACAATAGAACTTTAAGTGGCTGGTTTGATTCTGATGTCTTCGAAGATTGGTTCTTTTCTATAATGCTATCCTATTTTAAGAAGGTCGATGGCAAAAAAGTCTTAATCGGTGATAATTTGAGCAGTTATATCACGGTAAACATTCTCCAGATATGCGAGAATAACGACATCCGTTTCGTTCTATTGACACCAAATTCAATCTTGGCGAGAGGAAAATAGGCAATGTGTTATCACCAGTTTTTACTACTGAAACACTGGCTTTGACTTCTATTCTGCAAGTTATATCGTGCAGCTGTAAAAAGGGTTGCGGTAAACAATGCGGATGTCTTAAAGTTGGATTACATTGTTCTACTATGTGCTCCAACTGCCACGGACAAGGTTGCCTAAATGCAGCATCTGAAGAAATATTAACCGAAGATGACCCAACAAACAAATAACGAAGGAAGCTGTTAGTGGAATAGGACTTCTGGAGATACTTAAAAAAAACGCGCCGAGGGCTCTATCTCATATAGCTGTTGTGGAAACAAGCTTAAATGCATGGTTCTAACAAAGTCGATAAAGCCCAGAAACTGTTAAAAACTGTAGATATAGTATGCGTTGTGTCGACAATGATCTGCTCCACTATATTTAGGTACCGTTCATTTCATAAAATCTTAACTTCTTGAGATAGTTTCTGTGAGAACCCATATATTGATTTCTCACAGCGCTTTCAGAACTATCCCTTTAACTTTAAACGCAATTTGCCAGAGTTGGATGGAGATTAGCCAAAAAGACAATATAACCTTTTTTGTGTAGAATTTAATAATAAACATTTCATTTTCTATACATTTTGTGAATCGGAGTAATGGTTTACAAAAAAGGTTTTTTAAACTGTAACTTATACACGCTAGGGATGAGTTTTAAAAAAAAAGGGGGATGTTGCGGATACGCGCTGAGTGAGAACTTTTCGGGCTTTTGTTCCTACCCCTATTGTAAGTACTACTTCCGTGTACTATACTAGTAGTTTTGCTTGTTAACTTTATCTGTACTAATTAAAACTCCCACAAATAAACTTACCTTATCTATTGATTTATTAGAAATGGTCATGATGGAAAAATAACGTGGTGTGCCAGCACGCAGCTCTAACTCCACCACTCTGTGTGACGTCAGTATCGAGGAGAAACTACGCTATTCTCTATGATATTACATCCTCGCGATGATTTGAAACTGAATTTATTCTTATTATAAGCTCACAGCATGTGTTAAATCTCATGGTATACATCTGCCATGTTGCCTCTGAAGTCTGTTTATAAGCAATTACCAAAATTCGGGGAAAAAGGTTTAAAAACATACAGAAGAGGCAAACTTTCAGGAGTCTTATTAGAAAAAATTCTACATTATGCTAAAATTAAATACATATATATTACAATCATTCTTATTCATTGCTTTTTCTTATTCGTAAATTTACCAATTTTACTTTCTAAATTTCGTTGAGTATTCGAATAACTTTTTTTATTTAATGTTTGCAAATGGATATAAGTTTGGGTACGGGCCAAACACAACAGCACTTCAAAGAGCAATTCAACATTTGTCGGTAATTTCGAAGCAGTAATTTTTTTGCTCGAGTAAGTAGTAAATAATTTTTTTTGATTCTATAAACCTCCGTGCATAAAAGAAAATTTTTCGTTTAATACTCCAGCAGCACTCAATAAATCATCACTAGACACCATCAAATTACCCCTAGAAATACATTAGATCTTTCCGAGCTTGGGCGATGGTGGGATCATATGATTTTTCATGTTTAAATCAGGATATTTCGAAGACTTTCGTCCCTCTGATCCGAAGGTATCTCAAATGATGGTCAAAAGTATCACAATCGATAAATGTCGAAGACAGTTGGAATTCTTCTTCTAATAACGTTGATTCTGACTGCTCCTTTTCATCCACGTTAGAGGCCAACATATCGTTGAGTAATACAGTTCTTTTCCTCATCAAGTTGTTGTAGAGGGGTGGCTAGACATGCTTCGGAACCTTCTTGTGCGTTTTTATTAACTGTAAAAATTACAGTGGAATGTTTGCCTAAAATATACCATCGTAAGCGATATTTAATATCAACGGCAGTGGGGTGGACATTTTGACAGCCCATTCCACTAACATAAGAAAATAAGTTCTCAACTATGTCCTGATTTAAATGGTACATGAGTATCTACTCCAAATCGTACTTTGATTTTAGATAGATAGATAGATATTTATTTATATACAAAAAAAGATACAAAATATATATACACAATATATATACAATATGAAATACATACGATAGGTATGTAACTAGGTGCTGGAGCACCTGTATGTATCAGAGAGTAGTATTTCTATATAATATTCAAATAGAACTAAAATACACATTTTTAAATTAAACTTTTATAGTATATTATGATAACTAGTGTATAAGTACGCTTTTAAAGCACGTGCGACGAGTTTAAAAGATCAACGAGTGAGCGGAGTGCTTTTAAAGCCGCTAGTGCTTTAATGGCTCTTATACACGTGTATCATACGCTATTTTTTCTATGAGCGTAATAGAAATATAAAAACTTAGTTCGGTAATACTTTTTTCGTCACATTGTGTTAGATATTCTAGGTTATGTTGATATTCAAACTTACGGCAAAGCGTGTTTTAATAAATTATTAAAACACTCTTCCAATGGCAACGTGTTAAAAAGACGTAATTCGAGCACTAATATTAAGAGTGCTATAAACGTCACTTTTGACACTAGAAACTGTGCAAAAAGTTGTCATTTTGACACGATCGTAGAAAATAGTAATTTACGTTACAAGTATAGAAAGTGGAGCTTTTCAGTATGAGTGAGATGTTTCCGGAAGAGGCCGTTAGGCTGAGTCCGGAATTTCGAGACGAGTATGGAAAAGCCACTTTCATACGAGTTTCGTACAATATTTTTTCGTACACTAGCATACAAAACGGAATACTAAATTTATCCTCGTATATAGCAAATAAGTAGAGTAATGTTATTGTGTACGTAACGTTTTATATGTGTTGTAACTAAGGAAACGTACGGCAAAGTGCTACTTTGCCGTACGAATACTGCAAAATACTACTTTGCCGTACGAATACCGCAAAGTGCAACTTTCTGATTAATAAATTGTACGGCAAAGTAGCTCTTTCAATGCTAGTGTACGAAAAAATACATTTACATATAAAAGGGCTAGATTATACAAATTTAATACTAAAATAAAGAGAAGTCACAACTTTCAGCTAATATCTACATTAAAAAGGAGAGACTACAAGTTATATGCTACAAAACAGATTAGAATTTTCTACAATAATGAGTTTGCTATCTGAAAGCATTCCGTTAAGATTATGACATGAAATATTAAATTGTTCAATTAATATAAACAACTGGCCTATAGTCTTATTTATATTTCTAATGTTAATATGGAGGATATTTAAAATTTTGTTATTAACTAGAAATTTTTGTTTTAATATTTTTTCGTTCACAAGTTGGCCGTTCAAGTTTGTTTCAATTAATTTCAGTTGTTTTACGATATCTCTTGAGATAAACGTACACACTTAACAATGACCGGTTGCTCAATAACATGCCCTTTTGGAATGGAACAAGTCCTTTGTGTTTTCCGATCCGCAAACGCGAAATGGTGGAATT
The DNA here is from genome assembly GCA_940337035.1 of Agriotes lineatus. NCBI lineage: Eukaryota > Metazoa > Arthropoda > Insecta > Coleoptera > Elateridae > Agriotes > Agriotes lineatus. Next base: position 131,227,488 of record OW679198.1, on the reverse strand, counting down.
AACCTCATTGAGAAGTGCGATTTGTTGTTCAATATCAACTCCACATGCGTTGTTTTTACAATCGTACTTGATGGACGTATTAAACAAATCAAACCAACCGTTGATTAAGTTACCGCAATAGTCAAAAGCTTTTGAAATGCTTTTTGATAATAGTTGGCATGCAGGCGCAACTTTTTGTCTTTGACTGCTGGTCACATTCAAGTGATATTGATTGACTTTATACGTGATTGTAAGTTCCTAGTTAGTCACTGACAATAACTTTTCAAAACAGGATTTGTCGATGATTCTGCTGTCAATATTGAACGTTGATCTAAAAGATGATTCCTCAGAAGCTTCAACAGACGAGGCGCATCAGCGAAGACAAAAATTTTCATTGATGGATCGTAAGGATGCGAGCAAAAACACTGTTGGTCGTGTCCAACTCCGAGTTCCGACCAAAAACCAACATTTCCTGGACCCATATCACTAGTAATCGATACAACAGGGAAGCCAGCATTGTACATTTTGGTTGCAATTTTGTCAATGATATTCTTCTTCATTTTTTGATCGTATTTATAAAAAATGGGCTGTTTCCAGTTTCCGACCAATCTGCGAGCCATCACTGTCCGACAAGTTTTGTGAGGACCTACCTTCTGCTCATTTGTCTTGTCGATACAAATTTGATTGGATATGTAAATCTAATCAAACGACAAAACCGTTAAGCGCTCTAAGGTACTCATGTATTCACCTTTAGTCTTCATTAAAGTTATCACATCATCCAAAGTTCCCTGACTCAAGTTCAAACTGGAAGCCCAAGAGCGTAAAGTTGATAAGGCAGCGAATAGGTACCCGTGAGATCTTAAACATCGATAAGCTCTTAGGCTTACGCTTCTCAATGATATCGCTGCAGCAATGTCTTCTGAAGATCAGGTGTGAAGATTTTTCCCAGTACCTTCCGGATCTTTGCTGCACTCTCTTCCAAAGCTTTCTTCTCTCACGCTAAGTCAGCGTTCTTCTTTGTGAGTTCCTTGAGTTCCTGTTCCAGATATAAGATCATAGCCTTGAGGGTTTCCTTCTCCAATAGACAACCGAACTGCAAACAATACACGTCTTATTAATTCGTATTTTTGGAAGTGGATGATTTAGACCATCACACATCAAAATCTATTTAATTTATGTACTAAGAGACAGTCCCTCCTGCATACGTTTTGCCTTACCTTCTTGGGATGTCAGGTAAGCTCGATGCACCATCACCCATCGGAGTCTCTGGCCTGACCGGATTCTCTGTGATGTTACTTATTTCATCACAATCCATCACTGTAGCTATAATTTCCTCTATTGCAGCTCGTCGTTCCCTTTTACCAGCTCACTCTAAACGTTCGTCCAACTTTCGCTTCCTTTTCATTACTAGAATGTTTGGAGACACTTTGAAGCATGGTTGGAAGGTGTTTGGGAATTCCAACATGGGTACAGCATCTTGTCTCAAAAGTCTTGCTGTTTTTGGAGTGTAATTCAACAATTGGTGCTTCAGAGGTACTTCGTAAGCATTACTCGCGAAGTGGATTGAACATATACAAGCTGTATGTGAAGCAAATAGCATACATTAAATACAGATTAAACCAAATATTTTCGACTTACCATTTTTGAAGTTAATTTTAGCTTTCAGCTTACAGGGGGTTATCAACCTTTACGCTACACCCGCATCCTTTGGAAGCCCCAAATATTTTATTTCGGCACCCTTAGTTTTCTTGTTGTCATTCTTACAACTCGAAACGGCACAGGACGGCATTATTACTATTAAAAAACTAAACACAACGTGTACTCGCTAAATTGGCGACCTCAAGATTCTCCTAGATACTGACTTCACTGCGCAAACACGACGAATTTGGGTCGGCCGTCTAGCACACGTTATTCTCCACCATGGAAATAGCGTTAAATTTCATCAAAAACAATACACTGAGATTTCAGGGTGTAGCTGCAGCTAACATTTTAATTTTTAAACGTCAAATTTTGACATTTCAGCTAAGAAACACACCAAAATGCTTGTAAATTCTCACAATAGGTGGCTGCAGGTGGTGTTCCCTATGTGCAGGCCATAGTAATTTAGTTGGCCGTGCTCTAACCTTCCGCCTTGCAGGCCAAGCTCCTTCATGAGGTGTTAGTGCCTCACCATTATTATTATACAAGCGATTAAATTATGACACATTTTTAACTGCGGTTAAATTTTGACGTCTGAATTTTTGTCATCATTAAACTGACAGAAACCATAGTGATACGCATTATTATGGATACTAGCTGTAGCCCGCGGCACATGCTGCATTTAAAGTTTCGCACGTTAGTACAGTGCCATCAAAAATGCCCAAAGACCACGTGATCACTGTGTTTGCATTGGCAACAGTGTTTTGGAAAACTAAATGTGGCAGCCACGGTGGTATACACTTTTAGGATACAGGAAGCTTATTTTCATGTAAAATGATGAAAAACCAATTTGATGCGCATTGCACAACTGTAATTGACAAATAGTTAGGAAAATTGAATACAATAAACGTGAATGACAGAATGTTAAGTAATATTACAATAATTATTGCAAAAAAATATATCTGAACAAAACAATATATTTTTGACAAATATTTTGCTGTTTTCATGTAAATTATTGCGTTTAAATTTCTATGAAAATGGCAAAATATTGAAAAAAATATATTCACTTTAAGTGGTATTTGGGACGACTATTTAACAATATTAATACATAACGACTAACTTTATTGAAAAATAATCCAACAATTAAATTCAGTGAAATACTTCCAAAACACAACATTTTAACATTTTTTTCTACTTCTTTATTAGTAAATTGCTTTGGACTGGATTGTGCTAAAACATTGTAACACAAAACAAACGCTAGATATGTATAAGTTAAAATTTTGTGGTATGGCGCATTTCAGAACAGAATAACAACACACACAAAAATTGCAACAATAGCAAAATAACAGAATTCGCAAAATCAACAGCAACAGCAACAGCAATTTTCACACTTTAAAACACAAAGAACCTTCCGGCTGCGATAGGAATATTTGTGAAGGTGACGCGACGATCGTCTCCACTGCCTGCTCTACTTTTAACAGGGCAACATAAACTGCAGACGTTGTGTGAGCCAGTAACCTATTTTAGCTTACAGTAGCGACCTTTATGTACTTTATTGTTTTCAATCATTAAAAATTATGTATGATTGTTATTAGGCACTTATGAGTTTAAAACGCAAATACTTGAACTTCTCTGTAAAAATGTATCTGCAACGTGCAGTGTACTGTAAATTGTAAATAGCAACTAAATCAAGACAAAAACAGCAGTTTCCAATTACACGGGAAATATGCAATTGCTTTAGAAGACATTATTAATTTAGAGAAATTGATTCAAAAGTAATATATTTTGATCTTCTTTGTTTCTTTTATTTCTCATTCGTTTTCTTGAATATTTTTGTATAGGTACGTCATGTATGCAAAAATAGTTTTCGTTTATGACTTTACTATTTATAAAAATAAAGCTACAGAAAACGAAGTTAATGAAGATACATAGATGCTTTAAAGGCATTTAAATTCAGATGCATGTGCATAAAATTAATGTACCTCAATAATGTTTGCGTCAGTCTGTGTCAAATAACCAGTGATTTGAAAGGTATAGCATTAACGTATTACAAAAATTGTAGGTACGAAGGTGGTGCACATTACTAAAATAGTTTTCATTATACAGAGTATCTCAAAAAAGTGTGACGAATCAAACTTAGTTTTTTTAATGGAATGCCCAATGTTTGGGTAGCTTAAAAGTTTTGCATTTAAATACCTATCATTTTTATATAAAGTTGTATGGGTCTAACGTCAACTATTTTGGAGATATTAAGGATTTTATGCAAAGAATGCTGAACTTCAGGCGGCTGCTGTAAGCAACAAAAATATTGAATGCAGGAAAACGTTACCAAAAAGTTATGATTTTCGTGAACTATCTTTCAAGTGTAAAATAGTGGATCAGGGTATCAATGCTATACAGGGTGCTCAATATTTGCAAATTTAATTATTTCGTTTTTTTTTCAAATAGTATATTTTTGTATTTTTGAAAATCCCTTTCAATGGGCTTTCGTTTGATATGTTATTTCATACCTCTACGTTCAACTGTTTTCAGATATTCGTAAAAAACAATTTAAGTCCCTTAAGATGCTATATTTCAAGGAATAAAAAACAAACGCCGTTAAAATAATATTTAAACACTCGAATTCTCCAAACAAAAGATAAAACCAAGTTTAGAAAACTAAACACAGCCACTACTCAAAACTAGAAATAACAAATGCGAAAAAACTAAACAGGAGAAAATTAAATCTGAAAAGCGATTGAATTTAGGGATAGGAAATGAAATGCCAGGAGAAAGCCCATTAAAAGTACTACAGAGATATACAGGGTGTTCCATTAAAATCAATCAAAATTATTATATTTGCTGATTAATAGTTCAGCCTTAATACTCAGAGCAGGAAAGGAGAACTATTGGAACATTTAATGTAATTACGTATAGGATTTTAGTGTATTGGCTTTTGTTTTTAATCCGATTTTATTTGACCTTGGAATTAATTTATTCCTGCATTTATCGTCTTTTCGTGTTTATTATTCCTTGCATCAACACTGACTGAATTTATATTTTCTAAACCTGGTTTTGTGCTCATATGTTTAAATCATTATTTTAACGATGTTTGTTTCTTATCCCTTGAAATAAAGCATCTTAAGGGACTTAAATTGTTTTTATGTTAAACACGCGTATCTGAAAAACACTTGAACTTAGAGGTATGAAGTACCATATCAAAAGAAATCTCATTAAAAGGACTTTTCAGCAATTCAAAAATATACAGAGTTTCATTTGAAAAAAAATCGAAATCGTTAGATTTGCAAATGTTGAGCATCCTGTATAGCATTAATAAACAGATTCACCATTTTACACTTGAAAGGTAGTTAGCGAAAATTATAATTTTTTGGTAACGGTTTCCTTCATTCAATTGTTTTCTGTTGCTTACAGCAGCCGCCTGAAATTCAGCATGTTTTTGCATAATATCGTTAATATCTCCAAAACAGTTGATGCTAGACCCATAGAACTTTATATAAAAAATGATGAAAATTCAATGCAAAAGATGTAAGCTACCAAAATGTAGGACATTTCATTTAAAAAAAGTAAATTTGATTTGCCACATTTTTTTGAGACACCCTGCATAATCAAAACTATTTTAGTAATGTGCACCACCTTTGTAGCTACAACTTTTATATACACAATATTCATGTAACTCTCACAGCTTTAGAAATATCTTCCACCCCCGTTTGGTTGCCGGACCCTGTATGTTTTTCAAAATGTTTATTATTTGTTCTCCTGCATCGTAAAGCGTTTAGCTGCCGAAAACTCCCAAAAAACTAGTAACTTTTACTTTTCGGCAGTAATAATCATAGCAACGAAAACTAACAACCATTTCCATTGGTCGAAATCAAAATATATAAATATATTTTGAGGAATAATAGTGACTTCCTCGACTTTTTCCGACCTTCTCGATTGAACTGTCATTTTATAATTAGAAAAAACCCTTCCAAAGCAGTCGAATAAAAAATTATGTATGTAATAATTACTCGTAGGAAAGCGGACTTATTAGTCTCGCCTTATTTATGGGCCTCGCTCGCTGCGCTCGCTTGGCCATAAACTGCGGTTCGTCCAAAAAAGTTCTTAAATTCGTACTTGTAATATAAATAGCTATTTTAGCGTAGTCAAATATCCACGAAATATCATGTCAAAGAAGTAGGTTCATTATCACTAGTTTTAATTTTAATAGAACTGGTACCGATAGTATTTGACCATGACGAAGTGCGGAAGTTCTGGTATCGAAATTAATTTTGATTGATAGCAAACACCGGAAATTAAAAACTAAAATACACATCCTTGATTACATCAAATTTCGATTTCAAAAGCTGGCCAGTTCTCAAATAATCTTAAATTGATAAAAAACATCAAAATGCAGATGAAATTTAGGTGCATTGGCAAACTGTAATAACGATTTCGCGCCGATAATTGTACGTATTATAAAACAAGTCAAGATCGCCTGTAGTTAGGCAACCAAATATGCTCGCAGAGCAACCAATCAATTTGAAGGTGGAACAGCTGTGTATATTTTGATTGCAGTCGTATTAATTTTAATCTATGACATCATTTGTAGCCACACGTTGGATAGAAGAGCGCCTAGCAGAACTTTTTGTAATAAGTGGGTGCGGTTTTATGACGATTTCCGGATAATTATAGGGAAAAACTCTCTCAAATCTCGAAGTTCCTCCATCAAACCAACCGAGACACTAGAACAGGTTAAGGTTAATTGATAACATACGTTTTTTTGTTCCGTTGTTTGTTGAATTTTATGTTCTAGCAAGAACGCAGTAGAATAAATTAAAAAGGATGGGCGACTCAACCGAGGAGGAGAAAAAAGCCGGAAAAATAAAGAGAAAGATTGCTGGCTCGAGCATTATCAGTGTAATTTATAATGCAGTTAAAAAAGTAAGGAAATTTATTTGGCCTAGTTTTTCACACAGAAAAACATCATTTTCTTTGCGAAGTTGGCAAACCTTGAAAAGTTGCAAAAGGATAATATTTGGATTTAAAATTTGAAACTTTATTGATTCATTTTTAAGTAATGACTTTACATTTATGCACATCTCTATAATTAGATCTTTAAACTAATTAGCATTTTACGTGCTGCCAATGGTTATTACCTCTCCAAGGAATTGGAAAAGCCTATTCAAAATACCTTCAAAATAAATTTGCGTTTGACATAATTACTGTTATATATAAAATATTTTTGAAAGATCACAACTGTTGCCATCATATATGGGGTTGGTTATATGGGCTGGTCCATGGGTTGGTTTATGGGCCCGATCGTGCTGCTGGTAATAAGAGACCAATACAGAAAATCCAAAGAGCGCAAGCGAGAAATTGCGAAAATTTCAGCGCTTGCAAATGAAGAGGATGTCGTATTAGCCCGACTTGATGATTTGCCAGCTTGGGTAAGCACAGAATTTCTGTAAAATAATTCTAGCTTTAGGTACTATAGTTTTAATTTTTATGAATAGTTTTATCTTGCGGTTTAAATACAGTTGATAGGGTCACCTAATTAAGTTTTCTTATCTGTGGTTGCTACATCTGCATAGTTTTTATCATAATTTTTAAATACACTGTGATGTTTACAAGTGTATGATTCATAAAGGGTAGGCTTAACACAATTAGCTTTTTTGTACAAACAGCGAATCGCGTCCTACATATGGCATTTTAAACCACTTGTGAAACTAAATTGATTGGCATCTGTAACGGAGCACCTTCTTATTAATTTTGTGTGTACGTGCCAAATGTCAATTAAATGATGAATGAAATTCATACTTAGGACTCATCTTCATTCTGTGGGACGAGTTTGCAATTCACTACCCAAACTGACCTTTCTCTCTAGGTCATTTTACTCTACTATTTTCCTTGATTTTATACTTTCATTTTCTATGCTTAAAAATTAACTATTCCGTAATACTTTAAAAAGCATGAATGAAAGCATGCCGGAAAAATGTAGTAACGCAATTTTACCTTTATTTAACAAGGTATTTGGTCTAATCTGTGTAAAGATAGCTTAAGTAATAAAATTCATCAGTTTGGCCTTGATGTAATATTGACTGTGTCCATGACTTGATTAACAACAAATGGACGTGTGTATAATATTATTAATTGCCATTATTAATCATTCAATTGAAGGATGAAAAATAAAATCACATTGATATGTTTTTTTAATAATCCATATAAATCGTATTAATAAGCTTAAATTCTGCGTTTTTGCCGAGTATTCTCATAATAATAATTGTTCGATTGACAACACGATTTTAATTATTACAATGAGCAATTCTTATTGTGCTATCGTAAGCTCAAGGTTGTCCCTGTCATAAATAATTTGATTCGTAACAATTAAATAAAATTTACAATTAAGATATTAAAGTGTAAAATTACTTTTTCAGGTCTTCTTCCCAGATGTGGAGAGGGCGGAGTGGCTTAACAAAGTAAGAAAGCATTTATACAACTTGTTTATTTAGCATTTTTCTCGTATATTATTTACTTAGCATTTTATTACTTGTTTATAAAAGCGATTAGATACGAAAGACTGCAATAACAGGCTTAAAGGATATTTTTACGATAAAAATACAGGCGTGGATGGCAAATAAGAAAAACTTACTTAAATAATGAATGGTTTTTATGCTGTACTTTAAAAAAATTAAATCAAAGCTCATTATGTAGTTTTTGAGAAGAAAAATCTATTTCTGCTTTTTAGCTAATAATACATCTGGTTGTCGAATATGCCAAGTTTAAAATTAGCTCGAGTTTTAATCTACAGATTTGATCTAATTTGCTCCCACGGACAGCTCACTAGCTCACATAGAAATTATTGTTCGTACAATAATGAAGGCTTTTATTGCTAATTACAATTATTCTGTAGATGTAGGTGGTAGGTATGTATGTATAATCGATAACCTCGTTTTACCTTGTGGTGTAGAGGCTGGTGGGTTAAGTAAAACACCTAATATTGTGTAAGATGTATTTAAAAAAGGTATTAATGATATCGTTAAACTATAAATGGAAAAACTTAGAAGTGCAGGCAGTAATGATGAGGAAAAAAGCAAGCAAAAAAATTGGTGTAACAAAGATGCGGAAACTGATAATAAAAGAAAGGGAAATCTAAGAAAAATGCTTCAAACTGGCAAATAAGAGGGCATTCAGAAGTATAGGGAACAGAAGAAGAGAAAGAAACAGGTATATAAAAAGTTCAAACCAGTGTTACATCAACGGAAACTGGAAGTGATAGAGAAAATGTATAAAAATAAGGAGGCTGAGAACTTATACCAAGAAGTAAAGAAGATAAAAGGAGGTACCCAGTACAGAATAGTTTTGTAAGAATAAAGCAGGAACTCATCAGGGATGGTTAGAATATGGTAAAAAGATGTATGAAACTCTTAATCAATCAACTTTTAAACACAGGAGGCTGAAGTCGTGGCACAAAAAGTATATGGAATAACCGACAATATAAGAAGACCAAATAATAACCATCGATAGTATTAGCACTAAAAAAATTAAAAAGTGAAGGATAAAACGATATTCTATCAGAACTATTAAAAATATGACAGGACAGCACTGATAAAGGAGATGTATGAACTAATAAGGCAAGTGTGGCAAGAAGAACATCTATAAGAAATATGAAAAAATGCAGTCATAAATCATAATACCAATATTTAAAAAAGGAGAAAGGAGATGATGTAACAATTATATAGACAGTACAGGGTTTTATGGAAGTCAGCAATGCCATTTTCTGTACAAAATTGCTTTGAAGTAAATATGTACCCATCAGTCATAAACTAATTGTACTTTTATTATAGAGATTTTTTATCTTTGTCAACATTCAATATTTTACTTGCGGCATAACTCTTTAATGCTGAGCTTATCTAAACCAAGCGTAGGATGCCAGTTGGCTGCTCAGAATTAGCAACATTCGTTTTGGGACATCCTGTATATAGAATGTATGCAATTTTTAGAAAATAATAATTGAACAATTTATACCTTATGCCTAATGGCATTGGGTTTTGCAGCCATTTCTTGTATTCTGGTCTGTTGGTGGCCAGTTTTCTCAATTCCTGCTGTTTTACCTGTATTTGTTTGCTATTTTATATACAGGGTGTTATGGAAGTCCACATAATGATTTTAACCAGTGATAGAGCTCACCAAACTGAACAGCTTTTCTATTTATTGTTTTTCTTTTAATCGTTTATTTTGTCAACCATTTATTTCCTTTAAATTTGAAGAGCCGCTTAGTAAGCAAATGTAAGTTAAAGGTAAACAACACAAGTACACTAAAACTGCAAAGTTCTGCACAAAAAACATGCGGTCAATAACTTCCCTATCTCAATTGATCAGGTAACTAAAAGTTTTATTAGTATTTATACAGTTTTTGTTGGTTTGCATTTCAAAGATACGTTTTTGTGTTTTCTGCTATTAAATTAAACTATTATTTAAGAGATCCCGAGAGGTCCCGAGTGGTGTAGCTTGCACAAGCGTCCACGTTCGATCAGCAGAGTTAAGCAACGCTCTCTCTGGTCAGAACTTGGATGGGAGTTTCACGGCTGCATCTCTTGGCGCCTCGTGGTACGGCTATCACGGAAAAAAGTTGGTCCCGGCGGTCATACAACATCATGGCAGTCGTTAGTGGGGTTGGAAGTCCTCATAACTGCACAGCGACGCCTATAATTGGCGTAACGGCTGTTGGCTGAGTGCGAAATAAATTTAAAAAAAAAAAATTACATTATTTGACTCGTAATTAATGATGAGATTTTTAGGAGATTTTTAAGTCAAAGATTTCAAACTTTCTTAATTAAGCTTGATTTTTATTAAGAAATAAAAATTATTTTGTCGTTAACATGCTTTAATATTTAAAATATTTTTTTTTAGTTTTTCCAGTAATTTAACACATTGAGTACAGTAAAATTGTCGTTTTACCTTAAAAAAATTGGCCGCGGCGTTTCCTCTTGCCCAGCGGTTTAGGGTCATTAGACAAGTGTAAAACCAAAAAGGCGTCACCCCACCCCTTGCCAAACAGCCGCCATCTTGATAACAATTGAATTTGTTTTTTCTCGCGATCCATTGGTTGCTCAGAAAAAGTTATTGAACAAAACATATTGGAAATTAAATTCTACACATTTTTGATCCTTGCCGTGATACCGAGAAGTTGGTATTTAAAACGGTAGAGGGCGACAAAGTTACCAAAAATCTGTTTCCGCTATTCTAGCGCTGTGGGGGTGATTTTTTCCGAAAATTGCAAATGTGAAAGTTGTAGTGCTTGAAAAAATATACACGAATCTCTTTTAATAATGTGATTGATTTAAATAGTATCCGAGTGACAGCCCTTCAAAGTCCGTGCAGCACGGAGAAGTGGAGATATGTAAATTATTTATATCCCGCACTTATTATAACTAACGAGATGCCATGTCTGTCATTTGGTTAACATAAATAAAACCATTATCGCTCGTACTATTATCCATTTTTAATCAGAATACAATCACGAAACAGCACTCGCAATCGTATTCACGGATTTTTTCCAAAAATTCTTCACATTGCGTTTATAACAAGTTGTGAGCTCTTTTTTCAATAAAATTTTTAGCAACATTTCTATCATGGTCGATAATGACTCGGTTGTGTCCGAGGCTCCGAACCAAGACGAAGTGAGCTCATATCTTTGAGTTAATAAATGTTTAATTCACGTGGCGTATAATTGTTTTTATTCAATTTTGAATAAAAACTTTAAAAAATATTCAAACTAAGATAGAAATTTGCCCATTCATCGTCGATTTGATCAAAATTTTAGTAATTATGTGTTACACACTACACTTGCGAATCATAGACTGTTTATGAAGGTTATGGAGTTAATAATGTCACTTTAAACTGTCAAAATTGAATAAAATAAATTACCGATTCATTTCATTTGGCCCAAACGATCAAAATATAATTTAGTTCAACGTAGCATGTTTTAGTTGAAAAGCTGTTTGTTGTTTAATAACGTATAGACAGTCGGATGTCTGTATTATTTTTGCAGAAATGGCACGTGGTAAAGTAATTGTCAATTTGTTGAATTTTGGTCATTCCTGTGGCCAAATTTACAAACAATTGCAATTATCATATTATATAATAAATATTACACCAGCAAATTTAAAAGCTTTACGGATCCGAGCCAAATGATATCATACTGGGCTCATATACTCCTTTCCCATCATTTTCATTTCTTTTACCTATACCAATTTCTCAGTATCGCGGCAATGACCAAAAATGTGTAGAATTTCTGTATGTTGTGAAAACCTATTCACATTGAAACTACTTGAGTGACATGACGATTTTATCTCGCAAAAGAGAAATGGTTACTTTGCTGCGCCGGACTATAGCGTACATTTCCCACGCTGCGCGGACTTTGAAGGGCTGTCACTCGGAGACTATTTAAATAAATCCCATTATTAAAAGAGATTCGTGCATATTTTTTCAAGCACTACAACTTTTACATTCGCAATTTTTGGAAAAAACCACCCCCACAGAGCTAGAATGTCGGAAACAGATTTTTGGTAACTTTGTTGCCCTCTACCGTTTGAACTACCAACTTCTCGGTATCGTGGCAAGGATAAAAAATGTCCAGAATTTTATTTCCAACATTTTTTGTTCAATAACTTTTTCTGTGCGACCAATGGATTGCGAGAAAAAACAAATTCAATTGTTATCAAGATGGCGGCTGTTTGGCAAGGGGTGGGGTGACGCCTTTTTGGTTTTACACTTGTCTAATGACCCTAAACCACTGGGCAAGAAAAATCGCCGCGGCCAATTTTTTTAAGGTGACGGGGTATTTTCCGACAATTTTACTGTACTAATTACTAAAATTGCAAATTTACAAATATTTAAGAGTAGTAGAAATTTAAAATTTAGATTACAATACATTTTAATTTATTAATAACTAACAAAGAATTTAGTAGCATTATTTATGATAATCTATAATTAAAAAATTATTAAGTGGCGGTTTTAGCATGTTGAATGCTAATGCATTTTACAATTCTGTAATTTTGCTTACGTATTAAATTGTGGTTAATCCATGGTTTAAAAATTTGTGTTTAATTGTAAATGTGTTGCAATTGTTTGCTAAAGCAGTCCGTATAATGCAAGAAAACAATTCCTATTTTTTGGAGATCTTAGTAATTAAGTATATCATTCCAATCATGCATTGGAAGCTCTTCCTTAACTGTTTGATAGTTTTACTTGTTTATTACCTTAGAAGTGTATTTAGGGCAATAATACTTCATTATCTGTAAGGTTGATATAATAGTGATGTGGTCTGAACAGCCAATTCGAGGGTGATATGAAATGTTAGACACAAGGTTAACATCATTGGTTAGATCAAGGACGGGGTTTGATTAATTCTGAATCTCGTATTCTCTGTAATTAACTGAGTAAAATAACTCTTCAGGATTATATCAATAAATGGTGTGGAAGCATCATTTAAAGGAGTAGGTGCCACAATAGGCCATTTTATCTTTGAAAAGTTGAAATTGTTAGAAGACGAACCCGTCATTACTACATGAATTTGACAACCAAACTACGTTGCCACAACTATGTTACGATGGGTTGTAACAAAGGTTGCCGGCTAACATTCAGAAGGAGAAGGGGGGTTCCTTACGGCCTTAATTAGAGCAAAAAACCAGTAAACGAAATAAAGATGTTAAATGCCAGACGCCACCACTTTACTAAATCGAGCAGAACCGGTGGACTCATCGAGAAAGTGGAAGCTATGGCCCCAACCTTTCGTGTACAGCTGCATTGGACTTACCTTACTTGCATTTTCCTACAGCTGTTTGAACTCATTTACAGACGAAAAGCATCACAAAAATACACATGCAAACGTCATAAATCTACTAAACAAAAACACAACTAATTGAAAATGAACTATATTAACGTAGAAATGTGTAGGTGAACAATGAACAGTAAATGAAATACTCGATAAAGGTTAGTGTTGTTAATTGCCCTGCGTTTATTCTAAACACAATTGGTAAACTTGACAGCAAATGTTCTAATTCACTCAAAAACAGTAACAACTTTAATTATACAAAAAAACTACTTACAAACAATAAAAACTGACGTAATGACAGTAATTAATTTAATCTCACAACGTTCAGCTAAGTACCAAACATTAAGACTTGACGTTAAATACTCAAATTGATTTAAGAACAGTAACGACAGTTCAAACGCTTATTTTAAATTGTCAACAACTATGCAAAATGGCGACACTTCAAAGATCACTTTTCACTGCACAATGTGCGTTTTGAAATTACTATAAAAGGACACAGTACCTTGTAGGGGTTTAGCAGGCTACGTGGTGACATCCAATGGAGCTGCAGGTTTGAAGAATGTATGAAGAAACTGCAAGAAACAACTTGGGGTGCTATTTGTTGAGTGGTTCTGGACGATGTTAAATCCCCAAGGAGGGTAGAACGAAGAACGTAATCAACAGGCAAGGTTGCGGTACGGTACACGTAACTTCATTTCCAACGACTAGCACAAAAGAGGTTCCCAATTAATTATTCGCTCCAAGGCATCAATCGAAGTTGCCAACTCCGCGATACGGGAATTCCTCAGCTAGTAACTACGTCACTTAAAAGACCAAAAACTCTACCGATGTGACTCACACAGTTTCACTTAATCTCGAAGTCGCCCAGCTTCGTGGAACAAACGATAACACTTGTTGCGTTCTTCAAGTCTGGCGGTAGAATGCTGAAGCCAAAGAGAACGCGTGCTTGTACTACTTAACGAGCTCTCTCTCTGACTTACACGAAAGGTTAATTATTGCACTATATGATGCAACCACATCCGCGTCTAGAACGGGGAACCCTGGCAAACAAGACCGTACCGGTATGGAACGGCTGACGATCTGGAGCCAAAAATCAATTAACATAAGGCATCAATGCAACGTTGCCCAAGATATAAAATGAGCTGATAGACTCTATTTAAAATTTAAAATGAACGAAATTGAGTTTTAAAACATGGTTAAACTATCAATTTGGTATGTTTTATCGGACTTTTTCCACTGTCTTGGGCATACATGAGCGGGAAAAGTACTAATATTTGAAATACAGATGCGGAAAAATGCGAAAAAGCACTAAATTCAAATATTTTCCTTACAAAAGACTGTTGTAAACTGATGTGACTTGTCGCAATGCTGAAATTAGTTCAGCATTTTCTTCCGTTTTCCGCTTAGCATAGTGCTTTAAAAATTCCGTTGTGCTATAATCTATTGATTATGCCCTTAATAGATGAATTACTATTATGATGGTTTAGAAAAATAAATTCAAAGATGTAATAAATGTATCCATGTTCGAGGAGATTATATTGAAAAATAAAAATATGAAACCAAAATATATCCATCTCATTCTTTCCCGTTCCGTATGTAAGTATCATAAAATGATTCCAAAAATCTGAAGGGCTTACAAGATACTCCAAATTAAGATAATAATAAAATATTGAAACCAACCTTGGATAAAATAAATGTTATTATATAGCTTACAGCCTAAGGAGTTTCGTGTGTTATCGCAATATCAATAAAAATAAAAATTACGACTAGAAAAAATTGCGAGTATGTTATCTCGGCAGACTAGCAAAAATAGAATAAGGAATCAACTTACAACTACATATTTATAATTTCTCCAAATATAGCACAGATTAGGGTGCCTTGATGTCAATTTGACATATTTCTCCGTTGCCCTCTCTCCCTCTGAAATACTTTAGAGTGAGAGCGGACAATAATCTGTTCATACCTTGGTAAAGGACAAATACGTCAAATTGACATTACGGCACCCTAGTACAGACTGTTATTTTATAAACTAGAGTCTTTAATAATTCATTTTGTAGAAACTAAAATATATATATTTCATTTAATTTAATGCATTAACTTTGTACTATACAGAACAAACTCTTATGCAATCAAAAATAAAATTGATGTGAAAACTTGCACAATACTCCTGCTTAAACCAGCAAATTTCAGATTCTGAAGCAACTGTGGCCTAATGTCAATCACTTTGTTAGAGACACGATCCGAGACAAAATTCAACCTGCAATGCAGAAGAAACTTCAGAAATTCAAAGTTCGCGGATTTAAGTTTGAAAAGATGATCTTGGGAAGCATCGTAAGTTCACTTCCCCGAATTCAAACATAAACTTTATTGATAGACACATTGATTGCAGCCGCCTAGAGTTGGAGGAGTTAAAGTGTATGAAACAAACATAGGCAGGAACGAGATCATCATGGATTTGGACATTTTGTAAGTAGCCGGCCTTACAAAGAGAACAGCTAATAATTCGTTGTTACAGCTACGCAGGTGACTGTAATCTCAGCTTCAGCATCTCTGGTGGCATGAAAGGAGGCATAAAAGATTTCCAGGTATTATTATTTTGAGATGTGAAATGCACATGTAATATTGTTTGCTGTCTGCAGCTGCAAGGTATGCTTAGGGTTGTGCTAAAACCTCTTCTAACATCAATGCCGCTAGTGGGAGGATTACAAGTGTTCTTTTTGAACCACCCCACCATTGACTTCAATTTAGTAGGAGTCGTTGACATTTTGGATTTGCCAGGGTTCAGGTGAGCATGGAACTTCAATTTTTTAATATGTTACAGATCGACTACTTTAGGCATGAGCTTTATATTATTATAGCATATATAGTACAACACAAATCTTATATTTTTTCCACCATGCCAACTACATAAATTTAACTTTGAACTGACCTACATATATCATAATGTGAATAACTTGTACAGAAGTTCAACTTCCTCTATTAAATAAGGTGTGCTTAAATTAATAGAACTGTTTTTGAGGAAGTCGAGCTTAAGAGATCCATACATTTGTGTAGAGCAAAGCTTGAAGCAGTTATGCTCAGTATATTACCTAGAAAGGAAGAGACGAGCAAGGATTAGATGAATGAGAATAGGAAAGGATGAAGATGCAGTTACACTTATAACGAACTGGCTTTTAACATACAGCCGGTTATTACATACTTGTTTACATGTTTTGTATTACGTACAGTTCCGGCCAAATGCCTAGTTCATTTGTTCTTTTAAAATGTAGTTCTGTTACTACGTATTTCTTCAACAATGTACAAAATAATAAGTTCTGTAAGCTGTATAACGTGCATCACCAAAAGTTGCATACATTTGCTTTATAGAGTACACAATGTGGGTATTGATACATGGTCTACAAACTTGTTTAAGAAATGTACCTCCAAACCCAACTTTGTTAACTGTAGCTGCTGATATTGTCATCTCAGAATGAACACCAAAATGCAAGAAGCATCAGGTTTGAAACTAAAGTGTAAAGCGTTATTGCTAAAAGAAAAACTTGAGCTTATAAAGAATTTGAACCTGGTGTAAAGCAAATTAATATTTGCAGAGCTAAATTGTTGAAGAAAACCACTATCTACGATAGGTAAAAACAAGGAGAAGATTTGAAAAGTAACTAGTAAATCGCAAGCTGTTAAATAAAGGATTGCCGGCTGGCTTAGTCAAGAGAGCATAGGTTATTCCAAGATTCGTCTTACACTGGGCAAGGACTCAATAAATTATGAAGGGAAAATAATGCCTTGAGTACCACCGCTTTTCTGTCTGTTCAAAGGGACGATTTCTTAAAAGTGGAAAGAGAAACCCAACCTCAGGTGTGTTGTGGACTGCTGCAGCGACGTCCTTCCTAATGCTGTCTCGGATGGAACTTACCTTAGGTGGTTTCCTACAGCTAGAACCTTTTACACTCAAATACAGAAAAGATCACATTACTGAATCCTAAGCCCTACAGGACGTCATGGTGTTTTACAACCTGCTAAATATTCTCATCGGTGATCTTAGTTAACTATTTATTGGGTTATTATTTTGTGAAACGATAGTGACTGTCTTTACCATTATATAAACGTTATACGAGGTCTTTCAAATGTGCGTCACTTTCATTTACTCCCGCTGCACTATTTCACTTAGTGAAACTGATTGGCGTCTATATTAATGCAAATTTTACACAGTATAACCCGTTCACAATCTTTTTGGGTCAGGTGAGGCTATGACCATCTAGTAATTTTGTTGGCAGAACCTCTGTTGCAACTAAACCCCCTCATGGAAATTGACACTTTTTGTGTTAGGTTAGGTTGTTTTCAGTTTAAGGTTATATTTTCTGAATAGGTACATTGTTGCCGGATATTCTCGAGTTTCCACATCGACTCGCGTTCTTTTAAATTTGGTCTGTCCTTTTTAAATTGGAAGTAGCATCGTTTAATGGAAATTTTTTGTTGTAACAAAATTATTTTGGGTATTTTGACTTCTCCTTTGACGGAAATTAAAATTATTTTTACACATTTGATGTCATTTATTTTCTTACTAATATTAAAATAATAAATCTGGCAATGTGGTGGCAAGAAAATGTCGAACAGACACTGACAAAAAAAAAAGTTGCATCCGCTACATCATCGAATCAGTTAGTCCAACATGAAAAGAAAAAATCATAGCCAACTCTGTCCCAAAAAGGTCGTGAACGGCTTATACCTTGCAAGATCCTGGCTGTGGTTTGTGTTGTTGATATCCCTCTGGAACGTGCTACGAGCTTTGCCACCACAGGAACTGCTGGAGAATTTGGGAAGCCCAATAGAAACAGAATGGGCAAACGGTACTGAATAGAGCAAGGACTGGGGTAACGTGGTTGATCCCTTCAGCAGGAAATCCAGGAATGCTGCTAACGAGGCGATAGACGATACCATACTCCGGCACTCACTCCTATATGACCCAGGTTGATCGGCTCCGTGATTAATCCCGCAGAGCGGTATGAAGAGATCTCCGGGAATTTGAACCGATCATGGTCACACACACGTGAAAGCCATTCTGCACAACAGCACAACTTGCTCCGGAACAGTCTCATTCAAGACACCTGAATTTGAATTTTGAATGCTCCAGAAGACTCTGCGAAATCTTTTTTAAAGATACAGATGCTGTGATGCTAGAAAGGATACTCAATTGGGTCTAGAAACAATCAGATGTTTGCAACTACACATTGAAGGCAGACAGCTATCAGCTGTTTATACCTCTGTACATGGGTTTGGTTGTACATGACTAAATGCCTTAGCTAAACATAATAGATGTTTCTAATATCATTGCAAAAGAACAAAAAAAACAAGTATTATATATATTTACATAATATAACATAACACAGCTACTGATTGTGTCGCAGAAAATTGTCCAATTTGTTTTTAAACGAGTTCAGGGTCTCGGCACTCACAATTTCTTGTGGAAGTCGATTCCACGAGTCCACCACATGGTTCGTTAGGAAATATTTAAACGTGTTAAGAGAAAACGATCCTTGCATAACTTTGCACTATGACCACGTAATTGAGGGTTTTCACTAAATGTAAACATTGGTTGAAAATGGAGCAGGTGATTATTTCGGTAATATGATTGACTGAAGCGCTACGGGGATGAGAGATAGCAAGACCGATTTTTGGCCAAGCTTGCGGCGAGAAGGGGTTTCTGCTCAACACGTAAGTTTTATAGCTCATATATCAACCCTGAAATGACGTTTACTGCTTTTTTAATGCCATAACGAGCGTTTTGATTGACATTCAAATTCTCGACAAAGAATAGGCCGCTAAAAGACGTGGCTGGTGGTTTGGGAATATGTGCAGCTGCCGGAATTTTTGTTAGCGTGTTAGCCCGGAAAATTCATATAACATGAGCGTCATAAACAAGAACGTAAATCTTTTATACTGCAAAATAAATACGAAATTGTTAAATGTTAACAAAGTGGAGGAAAACAAAGTGAAATATGTTCAGAAATGGCTCTGAATAAATCGACGGTTGACACCATTCGGAAAGAAAGGGAAACAATATTGACTAGCTACGCTCATGGGAGGCCAAATACTACAAAGAAGATGAAAAAATGCGCTCATAATGAAGTAGACCATAGTCTTCTAAAGTGGTTTACTCAACAGAGACATAAAAATGTGCACATCAGTGGTGCTGTGGTACAATCGGTAGCAAAATGAAGGGAAATTGTGATTTTAAATGTAGTAGAAGTTGCATTGAAAGATTTAAAAAAAGGCACAGCATCAACTGCGGAAAAATTACAGGAGAAGCAGGTTCAGTTGATATGGACATTGTGGAAGACTGGCTTTGACATAAATGGCGAACAATTAGAAAAGATTATGATGATGGCGATATTTTTAACAGTGACGAGACAGGATTATTGTTCAAACTTACACCGGACAAGACATTAAAATTTAAATGAGAGAGTTGCATGGGTGGAAAGTTATCTAAAGACAGAATTACGGTATTGGTGGCAGCAAATCTACTGGGGACGGAAAAAAGAAAGCTAATGTGATTGACAAGTTTAAAAACTCAGATGTTTTAAAGGGCAACTGAAACTACCGGTAAATTACAAAGCCAACAAAACGGCTTGATGACGTCAGTTATTTTTACTAACGAATTGCAGGAATGGCATTACTAATTGAGAATGAAACGAAAAATTATATTGCTAGTTAACTGCCCTGCCCATTCAGATGTTAAACACTTAGATCACATCAAACCACCCAATACAAATTCAAAATTGTCATATATACAAGGAGCGTTCAAATATGAATTATAATTTGAATTGCGTGCCAAAAGACAAAGACATGCACAGACGTTGTATACATTAATTAATGCTCTGGAACAAGTCCTAACTTCATTCAGTCGTTAAGTCGTCACAATTCATTTTCATTCAATTGGCAAGCATTAGTGAAGTGGGAGTGCATTCAAGCGTCGAACTACGCATTATTTGTAAATTTATTAGCAACGAAGATATCAAACCATAAGAAATTTGTGTAAGAGTTAAAACACAGTTTGATGTGCAATCACTATTACTAGTGTTTACAAAAGGAGTAAAGCGTTTAAATATGGCTGCAAAGGTGCCGATAATGCTGACAGAGTAAAATGCACTTATTTGAAACGATCGTCGAATTACAGTGAAGGATATTTCTTCTGCATTAAATATTAGTAGGGGTAACTTGAAAAAACCACGCACGAGTTCTTTGTCTGTGTCTTACAGCATAATGCTCGACTCCATTTCGCTATTCACACGCTGACTACGATTCAAAAATTGAAATGGCCATGCTGCTCCATTTACCATATATTTCGGACCTTGCTGCATTAGTTTTTTATTTGTTTGGACCTTGAAAAGAGTTTCTAGGAGAAAAATACCTCTTTGTAATGAAGAAGTCATTGAAATTGTTTGGGAATGGGTGTGACAGCAGCCAAAAGAATTTTTTTCTTGTGGAATACAGAAACTTCCGGAAAGATGGCACCAGTGTATTAAAAGAGAGGGTGACGCTATGGACAATGGCAAAGAAAATTTCTTTATCAATCTGTTGGATGCAATAAACTTCATTCACATTGCATGGCAGAAGGTGTCAACTAAAACAATAAACTGTTATCGCCATGGTGAATTTGTAAGAAAAGCAGAGGTTAAATGTGATTGATGACGATCTACCTTTATCAGAGTAGTTACAGAAAAATGGACAAGACAGTATTCTGAGCATAGACGATGATTTTTAAGAATACGTCCGTGTTAGCAATCAATCACCTTGTCAGTACTGAATTTGTGAGTGACGATAATATTGTAGCTTCCGTATCTTCAACATGCGATCAACATATAATGAGGACGACGCACAAAAAATAAAAATGACTGCAATGTAAATATAAAACAATTGGCGGTGTTCGTAACTTTCAATTTCTATGAAGTAGAACTTTATATAAATGATATTTATTTAGGTAGTAAGCAGAAACAAAGTAAAATATTAGATTGTTTTAAAATAAAAACGTAGTAGAATTCTTGATAATCGTTGTTTTATTTACAATTTATATACAATTTTTTGCCTATTACGAACTCCGGAACTTCGTTATAACGAACTGATTTTGTTGGTCCCTTGAGGTTTGTTATAAGCGGACATGACTGTATAACAGCACTTTTTAGTCAGAATGATATATTCCATAGTTCAAATTAAATTTAATAAAAATTTAAAGAAATTTTTCTAGTTGTGCTATTTTGGAATTTTGAAAAACCGACCTGTCTATTTAAGTATGTTTATCAAATTTGATAAATTTGTAAGGCTGTTTGAGTAACACCCAGTATAAATTATTAAGGTGTAAATTTTGAGTATCTATAATTCTAAAATGAAAGGGTTATTGTCACAAAATTCGCATAAATTATTGCAACAACTCATTATGCTTGTACGGAATTGGGGCTATATACTATATTATATATTTTATTTGAAATTGGCATTCAAGTACCTCGAAATTGTCATTAAAATACGAGAAATCGGCACTAAAGTAATCCTTTGTTTTACGACTTTTTGTAGGTGGCGGGGCCATAGGTAAACGTCAACCGACGTTAACATAACCTACAAATGTTGGTTAAAATGTTCTAATTCCACGATTTCTCGATTTCAAATAAAATATAATGTACTCCTCGGCACTGAAGTTCCTTTTTATCCCTCATGTGGGGATTATTATTTGCTTTGGCCGTACGAGCCTCGGCAACTAAATCCACATTCATGTAAAAAAGCTAAACTTCAGTGCCTTGGTATACAAACTACTATTGTTTAATACCTTAGTATGACACTATAACATTGCCGATTTCAGTTTTACAAATAAAAATTTAATTCATTTTTAATATTCTTTTGCCACATATTTTGCAAAATTGGTCAAGTCGTACGATCATCACCATTTGAAACTTCGTGATGGTGCCCGCGCGTCTTAGGCACCCAGGGCATAGGCCCCGTCTCGTCTGGTTGTACAGGTCCTTGACGCCCAAGGCTTTGTTGAAGATGATTCTTCATCTGTATCTTCTACTAAGTCCTTCCATCCTATCACTACTAGTTCTTGTTACATCCCTTTTACACATGACAGCTATGATTTCTTTGATCTTTGTAGGATTGCCAACATTGTCATTTTGATCCAAAGACTTTGGGTTTGGCAATCATTCTTCGGGCTTTGGATTCTCAATAAAATCTTTAGGTTAACTAAAGGTTCATACGTATCTACGCTATTTCTAGGCAATCCGATCTTGGTGATTGATAAAGCTGCCAACGGCTCCAGTGTTGTTTCATATTGTTTGAATTGAGTCAGATGCCTGGCAGCCGTTGTGAATAGTGGTAGTGTTTTTAGCTAGGTTATAGCGTAGACTGGAAGAATATTTAGGTTACTGTTGTAATTTTGGAATTATATATGTGTGAGGATTTTTCTATTGCAAACTAGTAAAACTGACAACAATGCATTAGACATTGACGCTATATATAACCTCAAACTTAGAAAAACATAACCTAATTAAACAGACAGCTTTACGGCCAACTTAAATGTTAAATTTCCTTTTCCTCATATTATGCCACAACAACGTGAACGGAATATATATTATTTTATTTTAATTTTGGTAACTTGTTTATGTCACTAGTTGTCCCACTCGCTTTTCATAGTAGAGTTCTCAGCATTACCTTGCTCTTGTAATTCTCTGCTTCCTCGTCTTGCGTTCTTCACCTTAAATACGCTATACAGGGTGTCCAAAAAATGGCGGATTTACTCTACGGTGCGTTACTTGGGGATGCCTAGTGAACCCTGAAAAAATATTTAAAAAATTCACTGGGCCGTATTTTTCGAAAAATTTTTGGTCAAAGGTGCGTGATAAAATCGATTTATTTAAATAACTGGTGATTAATTATAGTGTCAGATATATCTGGAACATATTAAATATTAAATGGATATATGTGACACTATAATTATACACCAGTTATTTAAATAAATTGATTTTATCACCCACCATTGACCAAAAATTTTTCGAAAAATACGGCCCAGGGAATTTTTTAAATATTTTTTCAGGGTTCACTATGCATCCCCAAGTAACGCACCGTAGAGTTAATCCGCCATTTTTTGGACACCCTGTATAGAAAATGAAATTTAAATGATGGTTTGAGGGATAAATGGAATTATCTAATGAGACTTTTGCTCTGAATTATTTTAAACTTTTTGATAAGTGCCTTAAGATAACCAAAGTTCTTATTTTATTCATTATTTTCTAAACTGTTACTTATACACTTTAAATTATTACTTTTCTCTGTTTTAGTGACTTATTGAGGCAACTAATTTTGGAGCAGGTGGCAGCAATGATGGTGTTACCGAACAAATTCCCCATCAGACTAAGCAAAGACGTCCAGGCAGAAGTACTAAACGTCCCTATACCTGAGGTGCTCTGCTCCTGCTGTTAACAAGACAAGCCCTTATAAAATTATTATTTCAGGGTGTGTTGAGAATTCATGTGGTTGAAGCCAAGAACTTGATGAAGAAAGACATAGGAATTTTAGGAAAAGGAAAGTCCGACCCTTACGCTGTCCTCAGCGTTGGTGCACAAGAACTAAGGACACAAACTATTGATAATACCACAGATCCCAAGTGGGATTATTGGTGTGAGGTAACTTTTTCTGCTATCACACAGATCGCCCATTTCTTATCAACATGTTGACTGCTATATGAGTTGAATGCAACTCGCAAGAATAATTGCCCATGGAGCCCTGCGAGCTAAATTTAACTTGCAATCGATAGATTTGTGTTTAGAGCCCCGAGAGTATCCATAACTCATGATTGTTGCTGTATTATAAAGCTACCTTTAGAGATGGGGCGTAGATAACATCTTTAATAGTTGGCCTGCACAAATATGCCTAGCCAAGCTAATATTTTTTTTGTATTAGGCTCTTAGGTCGTATAATATTTAAGCATTGTTAAAGCGGGGTCCTGGCAATTTTTTTAACATGGCGCTTAACATGTTAGTATGGAGACTGATTTTTATAAGACATATTTTAATTTTTTATGTTTTGCCTGATTTGAGTTTTTTAGTTTTTTGCATGTGGTAAAAATGTTATGGATTATTTTAGAGTTGTTTTTTTATATAGGTTTATCATAACATTTATTTCCAGAATATCAGAACTTAATTTTGGTTTATAAATGCGCAAAAGAGCAAAATTGCTTATATTTGCTGTGCTGCTTAATGCAATTAAATAGAATTAATTTAATTTTTTATACAGGTGTTGATTTAGTGCATCCGTGTTCGATTACACCTTTAATTTTATTCCGATAAAAAGTTCGATTAAGGTGACCTTAATGAAGTTGAAGGAATACATTTTAAAATTATTTTGACCGGTACAGGGTGTCCCAGAAAGCGAGGCTGAAAAATGTTTTTGTGGTTATTTGAGCTATGGGTCATACGTTTAACCTTATTTTTTTATATTGCCTTTAGCATATCAACTTCAATTTTTTATCATAGCAAGCTTTCACTTAAAGCATCACTTTTGAATCCTATTTTATTAAGATTAGATGGTTCACTAGCTTAAACAGTCGTAGAGACATAAAACTCTATTAAAATCGTCACTGGGGCTAAGGGAAAGCTAATATTGTTTTGGGGTTGCTCGTTGTCACCTGGAACGCTGAAATTATGCATGCAAACACTGCCAGCAATAAAAACCCAACAGTTTACATAAAAGAAAAACACAAGTACAAGAAAATACGTGTACATGAAACACCAAGAATGAACGATGTCCAAGCATACAGTGAAGCTGTTAACAATACTTTAATTATCTACGAGCGTAAGCTGTTACTACTCGCGTTATTACATAAAAATACACACTATTCATATAAAAAGACTACGCTGCATGCATGAAAGCACCTTAAATAGTGCGTTAATGTTCAACTGTCGACGCCCAGTCAAACTCCGATAGTGCAAAATTTATTTGAATTCCGCGTACAAATGCACTAGGCAACGCTGCCTTTTTTTTAAATGTTCTTGTTGCTGGAACACACTGCCTGGTCACGTTCAATTCAAGAGGCCACACTGTGTTAACAGATGACGCAATAATTTCGTGTTGGATGCAGGTATACCTTCGTTATCTTGGACACGACCATTGCCCCCGATGTCGCAGTGATTCCTTACTGCGCATTGCAATTTTAACTAGAAACTAACCTTGCATTCGGTTGCCCCCAAGTGTCCCCGAGCCAGGACAAGAGCAATGCCTCTGTGGCGTTACGACAATGACTTCCTTCTATGGAAGATGCAGCAAAGGTTTGGTGATGCTGCCTCGGTGGTTTGATGCCTTCGTAGTCTGGGTTCTCACTCAGGATCCTCTTTGTGGTGGTGGTGATTACTGCAGCCCAACACCTTGCTCTTCTGTGCACTTTTGGTGCCTTTATTAGCACGCGTCGTACTTTGGTTAATGAGGGACGACACATGCACCAGTCGCTAGTTTTGCTACGACTGGCTTCGCGCTCAATAGCCCACGCTGTCGCTTGTCTGGCTGCGACTCCTCGTTCCCGCGGTTATTTCTGCACCAGCTGGCTTTGTTCTATTTATAACCCCGCTGCCTGGAATTAGCCGTTTTGCATATTCACTTCCGCACTCGCACGGCACTTATAGTGCGTGCTAACTTAATACATATGAGATGTATAGGGTAACACAAATTGCTCAATTACAACAGTGACGTAAGTGGAAATTTTCAATAGTAATATAACAAGCGCAAGACATACTTACCGATAATTTTGCACACGCTAAGGGTCGAGTGCTGGTTGCAATGAAAACTGTCCCGAGGGCAGTTTTCTAAGGGCAACCAGCACGGTGACTCTTGGCACGGGCAAAATTATATGTAAGTGTGTCGCCTGCATTTATATTTTGAAGATTATTACACAAAACCCGTATACGAATTATGATTTAAAATTGATCTAATAATGCCAAAAAACTCAAATTCCTCGTTTCTTGCATTTCTAGTTCTAATTATGACACCATCTACGGGGCCAATAATTAGCACTAGGGAGCTTATCAGTTGATAATCATCCCTAGGGAGCTTATCAGGTAATCAGTTTGGGATTGTTTGATTTAAAAAAAATGCATAGTTCTCATTGGATGATATCAGTCATGTGACAGTTGTGTGTAATAATCTGGTAAATTTCCCATTATACTCGCCGTTGCCATGGAAAATTTCCAAATAAATATGCATAAGGGATGTTTTCAAAAATATTGTATTCAAAAATGGGGAAAATTGCGTTTTAAATGAAAGCTTGATATTGAAAAAAAATATTTAAAATGTTTAATACCATGGAAATGCAGTTTGAAAAAAAAAGTAAGGGTTACACGTCAGACCCATAGAGGTTTAATAATCACAAAAATACAGTGTGTTCCATTTAAAAAATATATACTTTTTGAGCCATACTTTTTTGGAACACCTTGCACAAGTCAAATAATTAAAATATTCAACCCCATTAGGATCACCCTCATATAACTTTTTATCGGATTAAACATAAAGATACTAGTTTGACATGTACATAGATAGTTTGTTATGGAAAGTAGTATGTGAAAATATTGAAGTATAGAGGTCGGTTACTAAAAACAAAATAGTTTTTGATTTTTATTCCAAGGTTTAATCTTGGAATGTCTTTGAAATTTATTCAGTACTCAACATGCCACATCACAAATTGAGTGTTTAATTTAAAACAAAAGCTAAACTGTATAAGTTTTTTTTTTATAGCATTGGTTGCCATGAAATGATTTTTGTTTAACTACTTCTGCACAACTATTTGCATGTAGATGTTGTCAAGCAATACCAGTGCACATTCTTCACACATAACACCCCTCATTTGTTTAGTTAAATAGTGTTTGTTATGTGTCATTTATTAGTTTATGATCATGGACTCCCTTGGTCAGCAACTGTTTCTTCACCTTTTCGATTATGATGATGGTTCTAAGGATGATGATCTTGGCAGGTAAAGTATAATTAAGTTTTATGTTTTTTCATACATTTAAAGAGGTGAAGTGAAGTGACGCGTTAAAGTTGTCGACTATATCAGTTGCGTTTTATTTAGATAGTTTCAAGGTACCTACCATTAGTTTTCTCGAGGTTTTTAAAGGAAAATCATTATATACAACTGAAATAGTCGTCAGACCAGATACATTGTATGCAATTTTCTGAAATTAAATCAGTAAATTGACTTTTGTAAATAAACATAAATTCCTTCACAGATTATTAAAAGAAATAGGTATTGATTTAACGTAAAGAAAATTGAACTGATAAGTAGAATGTGGACTCAAAAATTGTTTAAAAGGCTTTAGTATGTGGGCATATTACAAAAAAATAGAAATTAAAAAATAGACAGGTTAGATTCTAGTTGATATGAAGAATCTTGGTTTTATTAAGTTTCTAAATATAATTTATTTTTTTATTTTTTTTTATAATTCATACCTCAAGTTTTCGTGCTTTACATTTAAATTTATGGTTGCATGGTCTAGCTTGGGGCATGACTGCATGGCCAATTCTGCATCTTGCATGGTTTCTGATGACTTTATTATCTGTAATTGTTAAAACTTGGACTTTGCCATAGATCTATACAATAGAAAAATTGTATATATATTTTTCTTGATGTGTTCGGTTTGCTCTGCAGTTGCGTTAGGCAGAAAATATTCCAAGTTTCAACAATCGTATGCTATATTTGGTACCATTATAAAAATACTTGCAATGTAGGCTATGGTGAGTTCAAAAGAAGGCCAGATTGTTGCTATACATGTATGGGATTGGGACCCAGGATTTCCAGGTTCGCAAAACGATGATTCGCTTGGCAGGTACTTTCCACAGCGTCAGCTTTATCACTTAACATTTGACTGCATTGATTTCATCTACCAATTTGGAATGCTCAGTTTTAACACGGCGTTTGAGAATGATACAATTATTAAACTTATATGCTAAATTGGTCAAAAATATTAGCAAAAATAGTGGTAGAATAGTCTGATGTTGTTATGTTTTTCTATTTGAGTTGTCCTGGAAGTATTGTGGAACGATTAACATTTCTTATTTATTTTTCAATCATTTTTGGAAACGTGAATTTCAAAACACACAATTCAGAATTTATTATTAGTTTTCATGACTGTCTGTTAATTTAAAAGGTATCGCTTGAAAGTCATGGCATTCACTGCTTAAGTTGAAAAGTTTGCGGAAGTATAAAATTATACCATTAATTAGGTTACATATTTACAACATGACTTACACGATTTACTGTTTATTATGTTTTTCAGTATAACCAAATTATAAATATGTTTATCGTTAAATAAAAGCAAAAGTAAATTTGAAATTTATTTGCTCTACTTAATATTAAAAATCAATAGTTTCAGTTTATTTGTATGATCTTCTGCTTACATGATTAATCTTCTGCATTGCTTGTAATTAACATTCTCTTTCTAGTATGTACAGTCGCGGAATTAAAAATCCGGACGAGTCTTATAGCAGATTTTTGCAATTTTTGGGTAATGTAATTACTTGCATTTTTTGTTCGACTCTTAAATGAGGCATGCTGTCATATACGAGTAATTATTTTGACTTTGACTAATTTCACCACGTAACGTGATAAGTAAAGTAAAGTAAGACATACACGGATTTTTAATTTCGCGACTGTACTTAATGTTTATTTGCTCGTAGCAAGACTGATATTATATGCTGTTTGTTTGCATTTTAGTATTGGAAAAGTAATAATAGCACGGTTTACTGAGGCATAACATACTATCTTTATAATAATCATAATTACATTCATTTAGAACCATTTAACTACTAATTCCATTGATTTTTTAAATAAATCTGAAATTGTAAAATTAAATACCCTTGAGTTTATGATTTTATAAATGCAACTACGTTTACACTTAAATGTGAAACTTGGAATTTGATTTTAAGTGAGTTATAGTTGCATTCATAAATTAGGAACTATTTCATAGCCATACTAGATGAAAATAATATTTGATCATACTATATTTGTTTGATTTTGATCTGTTATTTTACTCCCTCATTCTTATTTTTCGTAACATTTGTGTCCTTGTAATGCTGCACTCAAAAAATCATAACTTCTTCAGTTATTATCTTTTGGAAACAATCCTTTAAACAGTGTTTTGGCAGGGAGAAGCTTATTCTAGACTCGAATATTTCTCATAATTATAAGTATTTAGATATTTGAAGAATCATTTTTTATTGTATACTGGCTGGCAGCAACTGGGTGGCTTGATGTCAATTTGACGTATTTGTCCTATAACAGGGTACGAACAGATCATTATCCCCTCTCATTGTACTGGGAGGGCACAATGACCTGTCGGTTCCCGGTAAAGGACAAATACGTCAAATTGACATCAAGGCACCCTAGTAGCAATTATCTACCAGAATATTGTTTTTGTATGATCATCCCTTTCTTACTCAAGCATTCTATTTTGTTGTTCATGTTATCTCATTGCTGTTACACCGGGTGTCTTAAAATGAATTATATCTAGTATGGTTTGAATTTCCCATAATGCAATCCAAAACTTTACTTGAAATTGTCAAGAATGTAACTCTATGTCAAATTCGAGGTTAGCAGGCTAGGTTTTGCGTCAATTTTGACACAGACTTACGCAAAACCTAACCTGTTAACCTCGAATTTGACATAGAGTTACAGTCTTGCCAATTTCAAGTAAAGTTTTTTTGGATTGCATTGTGGAAAATTCAAACCATACTAGATATAATTCTTTTTAAGACACCCGGTATATAATTATGGCCCCATCCGTATAACAAATCAGAAAAGTGATGCTTTATGAGACAAGGCAGCTGTTTGAAATATGAGGCTGTCAGGCCGAGTATTTAAAGCCGCCAAGTAAGGACACTTCCTGACGTATTATGTATACTATTTTTTCTGAAACTGTTTAAATTACAGTAAAAATCAGTAATCACAAATAATTCAAAATGTTAAAATTTTTTGGTAAGAATTGTGTTGAAGGACTAATAATTTAGGGTTCAACTGTAGTATAAGGTCCTGCCTATTGCGCATGTCCGCCAGTTTGATTCTGATTCGTTGATACTGTACCCGGGGCTAGTTTAATTCACAGAAGCAGAGCAATCCCCCAACAATTCGTTGTGTTGTTCTAGCTTGTTTAGGTTAGTTGCAGCCTTTGATAGTTTTTCAAAATAAATGCCCCATAAGATGTTGTGCATCGTTCTAGCTTGTTGAGGTTTATTGCAGCATTTGATAGTTTTTTTAATTGAATACACCATGAAATTGTTTTGGAACCACTGATCACAGTATTAGCGAGTTCTACTGTGCATGCGCTAGAGTTCGATCTTCTAATCATGCGGTTTGGACAGGACCTTATACAGCAGTCTTACCTGATTTAGTCTATATTAATATGGCTAATAAAAATAAATAGCATTTATTTAATTTTGTAGTTATTTATTTGAGTCAGATAAGATATATTCTTGACAGTTTTTGTACAGATCTAGTTGCCATACTAAAATAAGTATCAAAAAGCCTACTTTAAATAATGGTTTCGGGAAAAGTAATTTTACACAGCTCAGTCGTGGAAACCTCCATGGCCAACCTTTATGCAAAAAAGATGCGAACACAGTATATGTAGTATATACCGGGTGACAATGAAACCAGGGCCATGCTTCTATCTCCGTTACTTATGAATGAATTTCGATGAAATTTGATACAAGGATACTAGACATAATTTCGGATTGACATACAAGTATAATCAAAATGGCCGACTTACGGTTTCCCCGGAAATAACAATAACTTTGATTTTAAATGGATTACCCTATATATTTCATGTTTTTCGCAATCTATGACTCAAATTACATACAACAGTGTTTCCGAATTTGTTTAGGTATTACACAGAAACATTAAAAAAGTTAATTAATTATTCTTCAATTTTAGATAAAGATAAAGTAGTGCATGATGCATATCGTTAGATTGGTAATTAAATTTGCTGCTTAATGGCAAGATGGCCATTTAAAAAAAGTGAGTTTTGCTTGAAAAACGTATTTAGCAAATTTTATTCTTTTATTAAGGGTTTGTTATTTACTTCATTGATAAAATAGCTATTATTATTAGTTGCTAGAGTCACTCAGAACAGATTTCCCCCAGTTGCGGCTTTCTGGCTAATATAATAATATTTTTAAAAAAAATTGTTTAAAAAATGAAAATTTTGCAAGACTGTTATATGTAATTTGACTCGTAGATTCTGAAAAACAAAATATACAGGGTGATCCATTTAAAAAATCAAAGTTGGTGTAATTTCCGGTGAAACCGGAAATGGGCTATTTTAACTATATCTGTCGACCAATCAGAAATTATGTCTAGTATCTTTATATAAAATTTTATCCAAATCTATTCATAAATAAAGAAGATAGAAGCATGGTCCTGGTCTCATTGTCACCCGGTATAGCACAATCTATATAGGCCGTTTTCTTTTTAAAGATCCACCAACGTCGCATGTTCTTTGAAATGAATACGTGGCAACATGGCTAGGGTATTTCCACAACGAGGACTCAAAATTGAGGTTAGGTTGTTAACTGTAAATTGTAATCTGACATTTGGCCTGGCGGAAGTTTGAGCATTTGAATTATTTAAAATTAGATTTACGGTACGCTTTCACCGGATGGTGTAATGTGTAATGCAGAGGGGTGTTACAGATTCTGTGGGATATCATGGTTTTTGACGCAGGAGCCATAAAATTCCATTTTTTCTCGAGTTATGCAACTGAGACTGACTGAGAAAACACGATTGATGTACAAATGTATAAATCTTTCCACCAATTCTCACAATTGGAAGAAAATAAGGTGCTTTGTTCAAAGTGGAGTGTGGCCAAATAATGGATTTATAACCAAATTCATGTTCAACACATTTTGCATTTTGCAATTTGGCGAAGAAGTGACTTGGCTACATTATTTGCATTTTTTTAAGTTCAGGAACAAATGTTAACAATTTCGTTAGAGTGAAATATTCCCCACTTCGTTTATAATTATAAATTTTGAGACCTAATTCTTCCCGAAAGAAATGGTCATCAAAAAATAAAGATTTTTTACGGCCACCGTAAGTTTTGGAAGTTTGTACTTCCTGGCCGGCATTAAAAGAGTGTAATATATGGCGGACAGTACATATAGACACCTACAATAATTAGTGTTTAAAATTTTGAAGTAAATTTTACCCAAAGAAATCACAGCAAAGATATTTGAAAGTTTCTCTTCTAGCTGTCGGCTACTTAAAGAAGGGACTAGGTTTTACAGTTCGAGGGAACATTGAAATAGGGCGGTTTTCAATTTCTTGTCGAGTAAATTCCTTTCTTTCTGAGGCATAATTCAAAAATTTGAAAATTCAACTTTATCTGAGTTGCATTTGCGTTGTTTGACGCATGAAATTAAGGTGACAGCTGACAGCTCACTTGCAAAATTGCCATTTGTTACTCACAAAAGTAACTATAACTAGTGATTTTTCTGTTGGCCAACATTAAGCAACAGGTGGTGGATCTTTAAAAAATAAACGACCTATATTTTTGTTCTCAAATATCGTCCAAATGCTCCAGACTCTTCTATTACAAATGATGTGTTATAGTTCTATAAATATTTGATATTTAGTGGTGTAATGAATTTTACTATACTTATCTTTGCTGTTTTTTAAATGTCTTGTCTTTTCAATAGTTGTCTATTTTTCTGAGTGTTTAAATTGTTTTGTAGAATATTCCTCGCTTTTATTGTGCTATCTTGGTTCAAATTACGTATTTGCATAATCTTATAGCTAATATATTGTGAATTATAATGTTACTTGTTATTCTTTTCTGCTAGCATCAATGGCCAATTTTCTAAGTACATTTAATCATCACTTTCTTTTGTTTTTGTATTATTTATTTTTCTATGTTCTATATCTTTTTGTTCTAAAATCTATCAATCTTAAGTGTCGACTCAAAATATCTAAAATATAGATTGATTTACATATAAACAACAAAAACATTTAGTAGTAATCAAGTTTGTAGCTTGCATCACATAAAAATCTTACTCCTGTATATTGAACGAACTACTAATATGCAAAAGCATTAAACTTGCAGGGCTACAATAGACATTGCCACCATCGCAAAGAAAGGAGAGGACGACATGGTGAGGTCACGTAAGGTTGTTAAGAACTTAATCACTTTCCTTGACTTTTCAGTGGGTCACTCTCGAGCAAGCCAAACATGGCATGGTGCATCTACGCTTAACTTGGCTCGTGCTAAGTTCTAACTACTCTGATTTAAAAGCTGTAAGTTGTAATTACATTCTGTTGTAGAAATATTTAAATTCAAATTTTGCAGGCGCTCGAGGAAACACAGCTGTTGCAAGTCACTAGCATGAGTACGGCGCTGCTTACTGTTTACATTGATTCAGCAAAGAATTTGCCTGTAAGTTGATATTTTTTAACGGCGTCAATACAAATATTGCACTATAATTTTTGTCATTTTCCAGCAAGCCAGATCCCAAAGCAAACCCGATCCATACCTGCTTGTAACAGTCGGCAGGAGCAGTCAACAAACGTACGTGAAGAAGCGGACGGGCGATCCTGTTTGGGAACAGGGCTTCAATTATTTAGTGGCTAATCCTGAGTCGGACACTTTATACTTAAACATTATCGATCAAAAAACCGGCTCAGGACTGGGCCAGCTAACGTACAACGTAAGCGCTCTCTCTGAGAAGCCCGGGCTTCAAGTTAGCCTTCAACCTTTTGGTTTGCTAAAGAGCGGACCTCATAGCAAACTTACATTCTCCATGCATCTTAAGGTGGGTAGAAAGGTGGAGTTGGCAGTGTAAACAGTTAAAAATTGCAGATTTTTAAACGGTACACACCTGAAGATGAGGATGAAGATGAAGATTCGTTCAATCGTCAGGATTCGACGTCTTCTGTTGGTAGTTTTGGTGGGTTTTTACACTTGCTAAGAATAATATTCTAACAAGCCTATTTGAACAGATCGATCAAATTCATCCAAGAAACTGATTTCTCGAGAGAGCTCGCTAAAGGGTACGACTGATCAACCAAATGATCTTCATGAAGTGGAGGAGTTTATTGAGGAAGCGTCCATGAGCTTACAGTCTACTACACCTCCCGAGACTCCAACGGAAGGTCTCGTTCACAGACAGCTTAGTGCTACTTCGTAAGTTTAGAGGTAGTTGCTATGTCTTCTTTATGTAAGTCTTTCTTGTAGATCTGCTGGTGATTCTGGTTTGGGAAGGATTCAATTAACTTTACGTTACAGCGTTCAGCGGCAAAGACTCGTCGTGGTTATACATAAAATTGCGTAGGTAGTTTTGCGGTTGCTGGTTTTGTTTTTAAATACTGTGAATTTTTAGCAATTTACCACTGTCCAAGGACCCAACCAATATACCAGATCCCTATGTCAAACTTTACTTACTGCCAGGCAGATCTAAAGAGACTAAGAGAAAGACACCTGTAAGTTTATTATCCCAGCTATTTTACAGTTCTAATATCAGTGTTACTAGGTTGTTAAAGATAACTACAATCCTGTGTTCGATGTGACATTTGAATACTTGCTCTCTCAGGGTGAATTACACACCCAGCAACTTGAAGTTACTGTAGCAACGCAAAAACAGTTGCTTTCAGCCAAAAGCAACGTATTGGGCCAGGTAGGTTTTGTTTTATTATTTTTTCAGGGTGCGTGATTTTAATGAAATTACTGTGGTGAACAATTCTTTTTCTATTGTATTACTTTCAGTCTCAGTTCAAACATAAGGCGCTAAATGGTGTTTTATTATCAGTAAAAAAGATATCTTTTAGGGTTACTAAATCATACAACTGCCACGTTAAGAAAGCATTCTTAGTTTTTTGAAGTAAAATTATGATTGTGGAAAAAATCTTGTGTGTAATTCTGGGGCAAAGTAGAATTTCCGATTTTGAGATATTATTGTTGTTCTGCTACGTGCTTGCACAGCAACCATTGCTCTCAATTGACAGTTCATTACTTTATGCTCTTAATATACAAATATCTACCATAATAAGGGTTTTAGATACTTTTATGTAATATTTATTAAATACAGTTGACAGAATATATTATGTAATTGTCAACTAATAATTTACAACTAGATCCTGTAACTATAATTACTAACATCTTTTTTGTACAAACTTTATTTACATTCGTAATAATCCAAATACTTAGGCATTTTTGAAATTCTGCCACATCTAGCTTCAACTGGTTTAATATGTATTGCTGACTTCGAAGTATTTAGTGTATCATTTGGATGATTATTGTTATTATTATAAATAACAATATTTTCATCATTATTTAAATTTTGTTTTGAAGTAGGTAGAATATTTTCGTGCTTATGTTGATTATACTCCATTTTTTAATGTCGCGGACAAAATTATGCAACCCAAAATATTATTTCCAAGTTAATCAAGATTCAAACATTTTATTTTTAACGAATGTAATCCAGGAAGGCTCAAGAATAAATTAATAGATTGAGCATCATCAATATGTAACGAAAGAGATTTAGAAAATATTACAAAGAAAAGAAA
Organism: Agriotes lineatus; assembly: GCA_940337035.1. Taxonomy (NCBI): domain Eukaryota; kingdom Metazoa; phylum Arthropoda; class Insecta; order Coleoptera; family Elateridae; genus Agriotes; species Agriotes lineatus. The sequence goes on along the minus strand of OW679198.1, from coordinate 131,191,483 downwards.
AGAATCTCAAGAGACAGAAAATTCAGAAGAATCAACAAAAATCTGTTACGGTCTAAATCGACTTTTACGACACCGCGCCGGCTCATACAAAAATCACGTAAAAGCCAAACAGCCAGTTCGGTCGATATTACACACAATTGGGACAATGACTCACCTAGGGCCGTTGCCCTGCCCGTAACAAGATATGCCGACTAGACATCAGGTGAGCGAGGGCTGGTCCTACATGAGATTACCTATGGGCAACGGCCTAAGGGACGGTAAACAATGACAAAATTAATTGAGCGCCACCCGGTTTCATCAGTAAGAACGAAAATGCAAAGATAGACCCATTATGAAACTGGAAAATCAATGAGCCTACCTTTCGACTTTACACCTTGGCGAAATCCAAACCTCAACGGGAATAGAATGTTGGTGCTCAGCCTCACGACTCCTGACACTGCAGCGACAAGCGCGCCGACTTACTTTCGATGCTTGAGAACTCTTTCCAGGCTCTACCGTACATAAATCTGACACAGAGTATAGCACAAGCACGTGGGGGAAATTATAAGGCAATGCTCAGTAAACCGATCTATTGGTCTAAGCACATGATCAAATAGGTACAACACAATGAGAACATATAATAACGGGCTAAATCTATAAGCCCAGCTGGGGACGCTTTATCTCTAGTCGACTAAACTACAGGCGGGATAATGAAAGTTAGCACACAGCCAAGTTAAATAGTTTACAGGCGGCCTCCAAAAAGAGTGGCCGTTCAGCAAATAGACACATAAATTATTAGCGAATAAATAGGTTAATTAGATTACATGCGGCCCCAGAAAGGGTTACCATTCAGCAAATATGCACATAAATTATTAGCGAAAAAATAGGTTAATTAGATTACAGCCGGCCCCAGAAAGGGTTGCCGTTCAGCAAATAGGCACATAAATTATTAGCAAACAAATGAGTTGATTAGTTCTTAAAAGCTACACACACCTTATTGGTTGGTTTTGCCTAGCGTGCGTCGTGTCTCTCGGGGAGCCCAGCCCAGCCCAGCATTCCTAACGGAAAAACAACGATAAACGGTCAAGACCGAAATGTTAGCCTGTTCTGCAGACTGAATCCCAACGTATTGGAAACATGGCCCAAACGGCCCTTGGACACTTGCAAAACGGCGGTCATTCAATAAACCGGACACGCACAACCCAACAAACAACAGTTAACACCAAGACGGCTCATGACGAATTCCCTCAAAAACAAAAATCGGAACCAAACTAACAGCACATTAAACGGCAGCCCCGCGCGCGGGGGGGGGGGGGCGGTACACCAAAACCAAGCTCTCAAAGTGCTTACAATCACGGCCGGCAACTGACTACCTAAGCCACGCTGTCTCAACGCCAGACGCGTAGCGAAACGCAGCGTGCAGGGGGAACTTGTTTTGCCGCGTGATCAAACCAGAAGCTCGCCGGCCAGACAGAAAAGACTGCAATGGATCGAATAACTTAGAAAAATCTCTCGCTTGCTCCCGTGGACTGCGTTTTAAATTTGATGCATACAACACGCTACAGAACGTCGAGGCAGCCCAGGTGCAAGCTCGTCGAACTTCTAGAAACTGGCTGCGTACTAAATCTCGAAATTCCAAATAAGCCAGAAAAAGTAATTATGAACGACAGAAGATTACAGCGGCCGTTACAGCTGCTTGCACACAAACTAATGAACTATTGGGCGTGAAAATGTGACTGAAAAGCCTATATACAAGCAGAGTCCAGAATCTTTGAATCAAAAAGTCGCATATTGATAAAATTTAAAAATGCCCTGACAATTCTTCCAAAAGAGTAGAAGAGAGCAGAGTAAGCAGACCACCAAAGAAAGACTTAAAGATAGAAAAAGTAAAAGGAAAAGAAGAAGTAGCTACGGATATGGATAACACTTCCATTTGTGATTTGGTCACGAGCATATTGTTGCCATTTTGCTGTGTAAGTTTTTCGTAGCTACTGATGATGACAGCTTGGCTGTCGAAATACGTATTTAGCAGTTGTTAAATATTTGTGTGGTGAGGGTTTTAACGAATTGTGATGTATAACATACTCAACGAAAGCAATAGAAGAATTAGGAACAAATTTAAGAAGAGAAATGAGAGATGGTTTTAAAAGTAATCAAGATAAAATAACGGAAGTGCAAGAAGAATTAAAACGAAAGGAAGAAGAATGGAATAGAAAAAGACAAGAAATGAAAGTAAGAATTTCAGTATTAGAAAAGATAGTGGAATTGCAAGAAAAGAAAAAAAAAGACAAAACATAATAATTAAAGGCCTACAAACTAAGGAAGAGTGGGACACCAGAGAAAACGTAGAAAATATTATAAAAAAGGTACTTGGCATTAATACAACCATTACAGAAGCATACAAAATAGTAAAAAATGAGGGAAAATAGGAAATATAGCCAAAGTATCAACGTGGAACCAAAAGAAGGAAATAATGATGTATAAAAAAAGACTCCAAGGTAAAAGAGAGGTAGCAGGAAAAGACATCTTACATGACAATACAAATAACAATGGGGAGAGGTTGTGCAATTTTGCAGCAGCAGCAAACTTAGTAATTGGTAGAACGAAGTTCAAACACAAACGAATTCATAAGATGACATCACTAATCCCAGGTACAAACAGAGGGAATCAAATAGATCATGTGTTAATCTCGAGAAAAGATGCAGCATCTGTAAAAGACGTAAGATCGTTCAGAGGAACTAGTTTGTACACTGATCATTCGTTAGTTGTAACAACAGTAAGAATCAGGAAAGAAAATAAAACAAAAATAATGAAGTAGAAAAAATTGATGATACTAAAGCTATACTATGAAGGCACAAGAAGACAATATCATGCATAAATAAAGCTCTACCCCAAACACTACCAGCAAATGTTAACAAAATGTGGATATACAGGGTCAGTCGGGAGGAACGGACCAAACTCCAGGATTGTATTATACACGTGAAAATAATGTAAAGAAACTCCAATGTTATCCGATTTTCATTTGTTTTCAAGTTATAGCACCATAAAAAAATCCCCATATACAGGGTGTCCAAAAAATGGCGGATTAACTCTACGGTGCGTTACTGAGGGATGCCTTATGAACCCTGGAAAAATATGAAAAAAAATCCCTGGGCCGTATTTTTCGAAATATTTCGAAATTAATAAAAATAAATCTGGCAACATTGATACTGCAACATTTTCTCAATCAAAAATGTATCCATAGTAAGTTGTTAATATGTTGGTGACACTGTAAGTCTATGTCAAATTCGAGGTTAGTAGATTAGGTTTTGCGTCAGTTTTGACACAAACTGTCGCAAAACCTAACCTGCTAACATCGAATTTGACATGAACTTACAGTGCCACCAACATATTATTCATACAACAAATATTTCAATGCCAAGCTTGATTTCGTATATTATTATTGTACAAAGCCTGTTTGCCATATTTAGTAATTGACAAACTCAACAGGAAATCAGTTTTTTAAAATACTTAAATATTGAAAACAATTTAGTTAAATCCCAAGAATATTAAAAAAACAGATATTTTAATAAGTTCCAGATATATTTGACACTATAATTATACACTAGTTATTTAAATAAATGGATTTCATTACCCACCTTTGACCAGAAATATTTCGAAAAATACGGCCCAGGGAATTTTTTTCATATTTTTCCATGGTTCATTAGGCATCCCTAAGTAACGCACTGTAGAGTTAATCCGCCATTTTTTGGACACCCTGTACATTATTTCCATTTTAGCCTTTGTAATAAATGATGCATTTCTAGATTGTTTGCAAATTATTACGTCTTAAATTAATAAAAATATCGATTTTTTTACAAAAACTTAGTCAAGTTCTCCATAAAAAATTGTTTTTTGTAATGCTATAACTTGAAAACAAATGAAAATCGGATAACAACATTTGAGTTTTTTTACATTATTTTTACGTGTATAATACAATCCTGGAGTGTGGTCCGTTCCTCTCGACTCACCTTGTATACTTGCTAAAGACAATATAATAACAGCATCAGAAACAGAAATAGCGTATAGAAGACAGAGATTTTTTCAAGAATGGTACGACCAAGATTGTGAAGAGCAACGAGAGGCAAGAGAAATGCAAGAATAAAATAGCTACACACAGGTGAAGAAGAAGATAAGAAGGCATACAAAATAAAAGGAACAAAGCAACTAAGCTATGCAAAGGCAAAAAAGGAGAATGGTTGAACAAGAAAATGGATGAAATAGAAGAAAACAGAACCAAAACCATAAAAAGTTTTTATCAGCAAATCAGGAAGAATAAACACAAATATAGTATCAAACTAAGAGGTATAAAAGATGAAAATGGGACAGTATTTTATGAAGAACATGAAATTAAAGAAGTATGGCAAAAATATTTTAAAAATTTACTGACAGACAATAACGAGGAAGTGCAACATGAACTCGAAGAAGTAGAAGATGAAGAGATAGCAGAACCTATTCCAGAAAAAATAAAGGAAATTATAACAAAAATTAAAAATGGAAAGTCACCAGGTTGCGATGGTATAAATGGAGAACTTATAAAATACGGGGGGAAAACATCTACACATCAGAATACATTCAATAATTAGAAACATCTGGAGGGGAAGTGAGATGCCAGAAGAATGGAATAAGGGAGTAGTAACAGTATTACATAAAACGGGAGACCTCGAAAAATGTAACTATAAAGGAATAACCCTTTTAAATTCAGCTTATAAGATTTTGTCCACACTCCTACAAGCATGATTAAAAGAATATGCTGAAAACGAAATTGGAGACTACCAATTCGGATTCCGTAAAGGAAAAGGAACGACGGATGCCATCCACATATTATTTGTCGATTTTAGGAATGCTTTTGACAGTATTAAAAGAAAAGTGCTTTTCAAAGATATGCAGAAGCTGGGAATCCCAAGTAAGATAATTAGTTTAATTCAAATGACATTAGATCAAACACAGATCAGCATTAGAACTTATGTTGGAAACTCCAAATACTTTCATGTAAACTTAAGATGTTAAACAATGGGATGCACTATCAGCTTACTCTTTTTAACTTAACTTTGGAAAGCAGAATAAGAAACATTGGACATATAGGAAATACTATAACAAGCGAAGCACAAATCATAGCATACGCAGACAATTTGGTTATAATAGCATGTAGCAAAATCAAGTTAGATGAACTGGTAAGAAGAATGGACGAGGAAGCGGTAAAAAGAGGACTGCATATTAACGAAGACAAAACCAAATATATGACATGTCAAAAGAAACACCAGTCAAGGTAGACCGTTGGGATCGGGAAATATAGATTTGAGGAAGTAGAAATCTTTAAATATTTACGCGTACAAATTAACAATAACAATGATAAACAAGAAGATATTAAACACAGACTACAAATAGGACATAAACTGTACTACAGTTACAAACATTTACTAAAAAATAAGTGTATCAGTGAAGCTACTAAAATTAAATTATATAAAACAATAATAAACCCAGCAATAACATATGCATGTGAGACATTGAATTTAATAAAAAGTGACGAAAATAAATTAAGAGTGTTAGAAAAAAAATTTATGTATCTATAATCGATAACCTCGTTCTACCTATTGCTACGAGTAATTTTTGGCCCATTACGTATCGAGTCCAGTGAACACAGAGGAAGAATGAACTTCGAACTGATGGAAAAAATGAAAGGAGAAGACATAGTGAAAAGAATTAAAGCAGCGAGAATTAGTTGGTTAGGGCACATAGAAAGACGTGAAGACGAAAGTATAGTGAAGAGGATTACGAATTGGAAACCATCAGCAGGGAGATCCAAAGGCAGGCCAAAGCAGATGAAGGGAGGAAGTAATAGAAGATATACATACTATGGAAGTGACAAACTGGAAACAAAAAGTCCTAGACAGACAAAGTTGGAAAAAAGTGGTGAAATCAGCGAAGACCCACCAGAAACTGTAACGAACCAAAGAAGGATGAGGAGTGATCCACCTCTGAAAATAGATTGAAAAGCTGTAATGAGCGGCATCAATATTCCGTAGGAATGGGCCAATGATGAATCCAAGAACGCATGAAAAAATATGTGTCATGAAGTTAGGTTAGTTTCCCCACTGTCAATTATGTAAGTTAGTCAATCTTAGTAACAAAGTGTGTAAGTCGGTGATAATATTTATTTGCTGCTTTCCCTTGACAACGCAACTTAATATTATTATGTAAGTTCATAGGATAATACAGAGAATTTATTTTAATAGTTAACATAAGCGTTGCCGGGGTCGGTACCTAGCTCAGTGGTAAGCATCCTGACTACTGATCTAAGGGTCGTGAGTTCGATTCTCGGTCCCGGTGAGGTTTTCAAAAATAAAAAAATGCAGATGAAAGCTTCTACAGAATGCCATCATTCGGAAGTGATGTCAAGCCATGGGTCCCATGTTACTACTATGTGTAGCATGTAAAAGATCCCTTGCCAGGGTTGGAACTCCTTAGTCTCGGCAAAATTCTAAGTAAAACTTTGACCATATGACCATAGCAGTCGGTGTCTAAGGTACCTGGTACTCTGCATGCCTAGACCTTGTCCATTAACAAACAAACAAACAAAACATAAGCGTTTTGTTTCTATGCCACCATTTAATCATACAGGTCATTTCCATAGTTACAAACGAGACCAATAGAGAGATTAATAGATTACTTGTCTAAAAGACAATTAAAAGTTATCAATATATATACCACTGAAGAAAAGATACAATACACAAGTTGTTCCTAAGTATCTACTTTTTAGTTGCATACTTACATTCTGGTAACCTAATTCAAATTCGTATGTTAACTCGTTAAATAAACGCTCTAATGTATTGATTTCATTGGTTACTCTGGAAGTGACCTGTATGATTAAATGCTTGCATAGAAACGAAACTTCTATGTTAACCATTAAAATAAATTTACTGTATAATTAACAACACAAGATGCAGACTTAAATGTTTTATTTATAATTGCAACTGTTTATGTGACATGTGACACTCACAGCTAACACAGCTTCGGCTTCGCCTTGGCTTGTATTTGTCTACCTCATATGTAAAGAGGTCCTTACATTCCTTGTTACTTAATAGCTATTTAAGTAAGAAGGAATGTAAGGACCTATTAACATTTGAGGTAGTGTTACATTAATAATTGCCGATGGTAAATCGGAACATGCACTCGCACTAGCTCAGGGGAAGGGACGTGAGTGACTTACCTTCAAAACTAAAACGATCGAACTCATAGGGGCGCCAACAGGTTTCCAGCCCATGTTCCCTAGTTCATTTAAGCAACCAAACCAATAAAATCGCTCAAGGTAACAATACAACATAAAACAATGAAAACCCACAGTGTGATAAATCGTATAATATTTCCAAGAGATGTTAGATCAGTTAACAGGGAGGCATAAAATCGATTTGTAATTACTGGCATAAAACGTACACTAACAAGACTATCACAATAATAAATATATCACAATGTTAATCATTTCAAAAGTTCAACAGGGTGCATTCGAAAACGCAGCTATGCTGAGGGCATGTTAAGCTAATTTCTAAATTGATTCACTTTCAACAGTAAGTTGGCCAAACCAAGTTCTTTAGTAGCAACCCGAATACTAAGGGAATGACACCACTGTACTGCGTTCCACGGTTAATATATTAAGTCAATATCCCACGGGTACCCACATATTCATCCAGATCTGTATGTAGTAGTAGTATCAAATAATCTGCTGATTACTGTTCCAGCTAATTTAATTATTAAACGATGGACATGGAACAAACGTACCTGGATTTACCATTCGCTCAGATAATTTTCAAGCAGGTACAGCTTCGGTAATGATAAAATGAAATGACTCAGCTTAAATTGACGATTCGTTTAACACCTGAATACAAATAATTATCAGCGGTGAAGCCGCTACTTTTAAACCATATGTGAATTACTATCGGGTGTTCATAAACAGTTGTCATCCCAGTTGCTTTGAAAAACAAAATGTTTTATCTTTGATTAATTCGTGCAACACAATGAAACGTCATTGAGTACTGTCATAGCGCATTTTTTCTCAATTTGAATAGACATACGTTTCTGAAGTCAAAACCTACTGGGATGACGACTGTTTATGAACACCTGTTAGATAACTGCGGCAAGGCCGTTAAGAATGCAATAGCATTTATAAATTACAACATACAAATAGCCGTTATCTGAATCACTGAATACATAACGAATACGGCAAGGCCGTTAAGAGTTCGATAGCATCTATAAATCGTAACACCAAAATAGCAGATATATATTCAAACCAAATTCTGCGTCACAGTGAAAGTGAGGTAGCTTATAGCGGATTACTGCCAATGCAGGGAGCTGCTGTAACGATGCCGGCGGCCACAGCAACCACCTGCTCGAATGCATGCCACTCGGCGATGCTGTAAGCTTCTCGTTTGGGGGCAGTTTCAGTCCATAGCTTGAAGGCTAAGTATACATATACACACCAAATTAGCAATTGAATAAAGAAGGATGAGATAGCTTACTAGGGAATTCCTGCCTATCCTATACCAAAAATGTGCCCGTAAAACAACTTCAGAAGTACATGGCTTAGAGCCGAAAATGTGGCCAAATAACTTACACCACGAACGCTTGATGCACTGGGTAATTTTTGCAATCCATCAAAGTAGTTCTGCCATGATCAGGGGGCCCGATGATACCAGATTTTTCGTAACGGCACATTTTGTTACAATAGAAATCTGCCGCTGGGCTAAATTCGACATAAGTTGCATACAAATTAGGCGCTTTCGCCCGTGAAAATACTGAATAGATACGAGATACAATAAATTGGTCTCAGTAAGCAAGTACAAGCCAAGACGAAGTCGCGGCTTGTTGCCTGCCGAAAATGTTAATAGGTGATACATTCCGAGTTATCTTATTATATTTTTCCCGCTGCTTATCGAAATTTTCCTAGATTTTTGAAAAAATCGTTTGGTTTGTCACCTGTCACCAGGATTAGTTTTCGTGAGTCATGTTACCTGGGAGTGTCACATGTCATATAAACACTTGCAATTATAAACAAAACGTCTAAGTCTGCATCTTGCTTTGCTAATTTTATTATCCTAGGAACTTAATAATAATATGAACTTCCGTTGTCAAGGGAAAGCAGCAAACAAATATAATCACCGACTTACACGTTTTGTTACTAAGGCTGTATCACGGACTTACATGATCAGCAGCGGGAAAATAGCTATTATGTGACAGTTATATTAATGTCATATATTTGTTTAATGTTAATTATAATGTCGGAAAACATAACAAAGTTATATTTCATGACTGTTTTGATACTTAATTTGATTGAAAACATTTCTTAACTCATAAATTTATGAAGTACAAAAATTAAATGACCAGTTGACACTATCAAGCTAAACCTACGTAAGGATCTGTAGCGGAGCAATAAATCATAAAAGATCGTTGCCAAGAAGAGGAAACTCGCCCATAAAATAAAACAGTGCGTGCAATAAAAATTCTCGAAGTGCAAGCAGTTAGCTTAAGTGCCATTTGAAAACTTTCTAGCTAAAGGGTACACGCAGTTAAAAACGCCTAATGTCAGAAAGTGATTTGTGCAGCGGAATTCAAAAGAAAAGAAACTCTCCAACGTCTTCGAGTGTCCCTCAAACAAAAGTTTCCTAAATCAGAAACGAAAGTGGATGCACAATACGGCTATAAAACTGCAGCTGTTAAAATCGAGAGTGAATTTCGAGTGGGTCGTAAACATCGAACCCTTTTGGCAAGTGAAAGTGAGCCGGTCCTTCGTCTTGTAAATATACAATACCATTGTTACACCTAGAATAAGAAATCGTTTTGTAAAGTGTACAACCAGGGTATATATACGGAAGCGATGGAGCTTGAAGCACCATAGCGTACTAGGTCTTAGAGCTGAACAATCACTTTGGTTGTTCGGAACACAAAGATTCAGATTCTCGATGTGTATCAGTATCAAATCTCAATACTTACTGAAGCATTCACTTTGAATATTTCAGGAGCTAAGTGTCAGATTCACAAACGCTCATATGTATTCCGATTAACTCGACCTGTTCGCTCCGCACTTGTAATAGTATAGTAGCTAATCCGCACATTTAATTTTATGTCTGTAATCCGTTGTGTTAAATAAAGAAAAGTAAAAGTGGTATAGTTATTCGTGTGTGTAATATCTAACGAACACCTTAACCACCCACTTTAGATCCTTGATTCATAAAATTAAAATATACGGTACCCCCCCCACCCAAGAAAAGCGCCCTTTCGTGCTTTCCAAGAATACTTCGATACTCAGCATCACTTCGTTTCGCTAATACAATGAAATGCTATGAACCAGTTATTTATCAAAAAAAAAACAAAAAAAATCTTTTTTTTGCCGGCGACCATAGCTCAGAAGTTGATGTTGCCTTCATTTTCGGAGGACCTATCGTATGAAAACGATCCAAGACTTCAGGAAGGTTCTTGGCGACCGGAATCGTGTACACATACGAACATACATCCCCCGCACAGCACGTTTAGGCACCCCCCAATACGGGGGATTGATCTAGAGGGCTGGGATCTTCACCAAAAGATCCGCACCGCCGAGACGGAGATTTGATATAGTGGGGTCATTAGTCGGTTGACTCGAATTTTAGAGATATTTGACTCAGAGTGGTTTTCGATATGAGGGAATTTCAATACTTCGTACACTTCGTGTCGAAGTAATTTAAATAATTAGTATTATATTGGGTTGCATAACTTTGTTCGCGGTATTAAAACAATTGAGTACATTAAGAGTTTTCTTTAAATAATTTTTCAATTAATACATTTTTCTCCTTATTTCAAAGTTTGCTTAATTTTTTTAATTTTTTTAATTTTTTTCGTAGTTTAGTATGTTGAAATAGCAGAAATTCATATTTTTATGTGACAAGGTCCAGGTCCACCTGGTAAAATTTCAACATAATTTGCTGAACAGTATTGTTGGGATAGCAGCTTTCTCTAGTATTTTATGACACTTTCCAAAGTTCCCATTGATTCTTATCAAAATGTTTTTCAGTTTTGATCTTTTACAACTGTAATTTTCTCGTTCAGTGTTTGTTAACCAAATTCCTTTCTTCTCTAGATCTTTTGGTATACTAACTAAATAAAATCCATTTTCTGAACGGTTTTTACACCCAGAGAAAACAGTCACTAAAAAATTTATAAGATTTTTTTGTTTTATCTTTCGAAAATTCTATTTTTTAAATTATTTTTATATCATTTTCATAAACCTACTGTCGCTGATTCAAAAACTGCAAAACCTACCCCGTACTACTGAACTCCAATGGGATCTTACGTTCCATGATGGGATCCAACCATCAAAATACTCTTACCACGTTTGCTTTATTCTCTATTTTTTTCCAGGTTGTACTCGATTTGGGCAAATTCAACCTGACGCAATCAAATACTTTCTGGTTTGATCTACAACCCGAGGCTGAAAATTAAGATATGAAGCTGGTTGCCTTATGTAACTGCAACTTCGCATCCAACTTGTTGTTTGTCATTATTGTAGGTTTTATATGTCCATATATTCATATTTTAGATCTAAAATTTTAACAGGAAGATACTGAGATTTATTTTTATATTCACATGTTTTTACCGTGTGCTAGCTTTTTGTGCTTAATTTATACATATTATAGTTTGTTGTGTTTTAATTTTAAAGTTTACAAACCGTTAGCTTTTATACAACAATATTGAGATTGTGTTGTTTTTATACCATGTTATTATAATGAACACCTTATTTTAACCTAAGTCGAAGTTTCTTACACATTTTAATTAAGTCGTGCACAGTACTGCCAATTAACTACCAAAAGGTAGTGCAAACTGTTCGAAATATATATTTACAAGCAGTTCTGCCTTAAACGTTAGCATTTTTCTCCAAATTTGGAGGCTGTATTTTAACTCAATTGCTTTAGAAAGTGCACTTAGAAAAAAATTGTTAATTGGTAAATAAACTATAATGAAATGTCCTGTGTTATATGCTCTCTTTAAGAGATTAACTTTGTTCTGCTATTATAAATTTATATGACAAATATCTACTTAAAGGTGCTAACCATGTAATATTAAAAATTATCTGCAATTGATTGCTTTTACATATTTTTGTATTTTCTTTGGGCTTCTGTAAAAGAAGTTAATAAATATGTGATCTAGTTATTAGTATATTTTCCTTTAAACCGATAATTTAGTCATTAGGTACTCTACAATTTCATATTGTTATTCCTTCAAATATTATCCTTTCCTCTTTCCTCCCTGTTACATTTTTCAATTGCAGCAACCTACAAAGCAAATATTTGTATAAATACTAAGCCACTAAGCAGCTGTGAGCTCAAAGAATATGAGACGTGGACTACTATGGAGTTACGGGCGATAAAGCAACCACCGGCTCACGATTTTTAAGTAGCCACCGTTGCAGGCTAGTTATAATATTTACTAAATATTGTTCTCCCGAAAATGTATAGCGATCCGAGAGTCTTGTGGCTGCCGATTGTATTACTTCTTGGAAATATTGAAAATGAACTGCAAATGTAGCAATGGGAATTAGAACATTCTTATATCTTCGTGAGTCATGTCTGGATGATCTACGACTACCACTGCCGGTCTGTCTATGGACTGCTTGGATGCAGCGGGACAAATGAATAATTGGTGTAAAAACAATTTTTTAAGGCTTAATACTGACAAGACTGGACTCATTGCTTTTAGCAAATAGCTTACTAAAAATAAAAATCTTTATGTAAAACCAAAGTCTAAATAATAGGACCATCAGAGTGACTGAATCCGTAATATTTCTGTGGGTTATTATAGACACATCCTTAAATTGGCTGAGTCACATTAACTCAGTTCAATCTAAACTCAATAGTGCCTGCGCTCTGATTCGTAGACTTAGCACCTCTGTGTCTCTTGATAGTATTCGTGTATTTTACTTTGCTTATGTGCGGTCAGTCGTAAACTATGACATATCTATATGGGGATCATCAAGGGATGCTGTTAAAATTTTTGGAACACAAAAGCACGTTATTAGATATATTTTAAAACTACAACCAAGAATGTCTTGCAGACCATATTTTTCACAATTGGGTATCTTAGCTCTTCCCTCTGTACAGTTTTTGTCACTTGTCATGTTTGTAAAAAAAAACCCGAATTGTTTCCTCATACGAGGGATGCTCTGTTAATAGTTAGTAGCAGGCCATGGAAGCTCAATTGGCTAGAAACAATTGCAACAATTGAATGTCGCATTAGTTGACATTCATTACCCACAATTGTCAAACGTTCCGATTTTCTTGTGAAACGTAGTTAATTTTGTATGTTTAAGTAGTTGTGCATTTTTAATTCAGTTGAAATGAGCATTTTGCGAACTGCCTTTAGAGCTATGATTTTCTATGACTATAAAAGACAGTTAGGATACCAGCCAAAGCCATGAAAATTTGATAGCAGCTTTTGGCGATGCTGCCCCTTCATTATCCGCTGTTAGTAATTGGTTCCGCGAATTTCGACGAGGGCGAGAGCTGGAAGACCTGCGGAAGCTGCCTGTTCAGAAAACGTTGATCATGTGGCAAGCTTGATTCAATCTAATTGAAATATTACTTATAGAGAGATTCAGGAGGAAGTGAAGATTGGATCCTCGGTGGTGAATACAATTTTGCATAAACATCTTGGGGTAAGAAAGCTAGCAAGCCGTTAGATACCACATTTGCTCTCAGAAAGTCAAAAGCAGGATTGAGTAGACTGGTGTAAATTTATGTTGCAAAAATTTGACGGAGGAGCTTCCAAGCAGGTGACGAATCTTGGGTATACAGTTACAACCCTGAAACTAAACAGCAGTCTAGTGTTTGGGTATTCGAAGTTGAAGACTTGCTCACAAAAGTAATTCGTGGCAGAAGCGTCAATAAGAAAATGATTGCTGTTTTTTTCCACCGAAGTGATCCTGTTGCTGTTATTCCACTTGAAGATCGCAGAACTGTTAATTCTGAATGGTACTGCGAAGTGGCTTTACCACAGATGTTTGGAAAATTACAGACAGGTCGCCGAAGCACTGGTTTGCATAACATCTTAGTCCATCATGACAACGAATCCTCCCACACTGCTGCCAGAACATTGGATTTTTTGAAAGATTCGGGAGTTCAATTGGTAACTCATCCAGCATATAGCCCAGATCTGGCGCCTCTGTGAGGTAAAAGATTTTCCAGCATAGATGTAGCAGTTACAGAATTTCAAAGAATTTTTGAGGACCTTTCAGAAAATGAATTTTCCAAATGTTTTAAAAAGTGGTTTCAAAGAATGCTCAAGTGTATTAGTCTGAATGGAGAATATTTTGAAAAACAATAAAGATTTTTTGTTAAAAAATGCAACGGTCTTTTAATAACTAACAATTTTCAGTGCAACCCTGGAAATGATCAATATTATGCTGAAAATATGACAGTAAACACCAGAGGTGGAGCTGAGTTGGTCGGTCATACCTGCTCATAGCTCTTCTTTCTTAAACAAGCCCACTTTACAGGGGAATTAAGGCCATTCGTTCACTGCCAGGTCACCTGAAGCAAATTCAGAATAGTTCCAAATTTAAATCCGAGGTCACTAAATTTTTAGTCAAAAAATGTTTTTACTCATTTAACTTTTAACTTGTAAGTTTATGTCTGTTTATTTATTAATCAGTATTTAAAAAAAAAACAAAAAATTGTAATTATGTATTTTTTAACCTGTAATCTAGAACCAATAGATTTTAAATCGTACTTGTGTGCAACTTTTGTGTTTTGACGTTGCTTTGTCATTTGCAATGATTTTGTCGGCAATAAAGATATTATTATTATTATTATCTTACATACAGCTGGGTACACGAGGGAAGGCGAGCGTCCGAATCCGTAAAACATCAAATGCAGTGGCGTCTCTGCTATTTCTTATGAACTGGTAGATACTAATAATTAACTTATTCACAAGTTTTGATATTCAGTATTTTCAAATAAAATTACTGATATTTATCCTAAGTTGTTGAAGATTTACTTATTAGAAAGTATCACAAACATATTAAGTATATACAGTGTGTCCCAGGATTGATGTTACAAGAGGTGAGATGGACTAAACATTTTTGAATGTTATTTTAAGGTTCTGCGATTCGGTCCTGCTTGGTCTGAAAAGAATTTTAAGAATATTTTCAGTTTTTGAAAAACAAGTAGGCCTAGACAGGGAAGCGAAAACTATTTTATTTTCAGGTAAACTACCCTTTTTGTTTAAGATACGGCAAAATTTTATTAAGAAAAGTTGTTCATAATGATAAATTATGGCTCTATACCAAATTTTAGAAAGATCTGTCGACTTAGAAAAACCCGTTATTTTTTAGAAAATGGTATTTTATTTTTAGGTAAACTACCCTTTTTGTTCATGATACGGAAAAATTGTATTAAGAAAAGTTGTTCAGAATGATAGATTATGATCCTCTACAAAATTTCAGAAAGATCTGTTGACTTATATTAAACTGTAATCTTTATATATATAATTCTTCTGTACGTGTGTATGTCACTGAACTCCTCCTAAACAGCTGGACCGATTTTGATGAAATTTTGTGTGTGTGTTTGAGTGGGTCCCTGGATGGTTTAGATTCACAATTGGACTCGGTAGGTGGCGCTGCAATCGGGTTCTAGGATTTTTTTTAATTTTTGACGAATTTCTTTGTTTTAATTTTTTAAAGATTTCTCTCATATCAGAACATATAACCCCAAAATTTCACCCCCCCACTACCCCCCAATATGTTTTAAAATGAAAAAAATCGAAAATTCGAAAATCGAGAAAACGTTTGCTGAACCCGCTAATAGCAGGCACCGGGCAGGACGTCTGTTGGGTCCGCTAGTTTTTAATAAATTCAATTTGTTTAATCTAAAAAATAACGGTTTAATCTAAATCGACAGATCTTTCTGAAATTTTGTATAGAGCCGTAATTTATCAGTCTAAATAACTTTTCTTAATAAAATTTTGCGGTATCATGAACAAAAAGGGTAGTTTACCTGAGAATTAAATACAATTATCTAAAAAATAACGGTTTTTTATAAGATAATCTCTGAAACTTCTTTGTGGCGTGAATTCATAAGTCTAAGCTGGCAGAACATGCTTGGGATGAAAACCATAAAATACAATGGGACAACACAAAGATCTTGTCTAAAGAATCGATGTCAACTAGGCGAAAAATTAAGGAAACGGCATACATTTTACTTAACGAAGAAAAATGCGTGTCGTCTTTCTCAATATTTTTAGACAATAGTTGGCTATCGATTCTTAAAGATGAGATCAAGTAGGTACAGATATCAACAAACGTCAATGTCAGAAAATTCATTGGAGGTTGGTCGTTTTTCCTTCCAGTGAAAAAAAGATAAGTTCTTGTTAGTTTTAATTGTTATTCGTTGATAACGAGGGCAGATTGTCCCTCGAAACGTTCGTTGTTAATATTTTCGTTATTTAATATTTTAATTTGCAGAGTGGCGAAATACCCATATAAGAATATGAATTAGGTTTTTTATAAGTCGACACATCTTTATGAAATTTTGTATAGGACCATAATTTATCATTCTAAACAACTTTTCTTAATAAAATTTGGCCGTATCATAAACACAAAGGGTAGTTTACTTGAAAATAAAACAGTTTTCGCTTCCCTGTCAAGGCCTACTTGTTTTTCAAAAACTGAAAATACTCTTTAAATTCTTTTCCAACCAAGCAGGACCGAACCCCAGAACCTTAAAATAAAATTCAAAAATTTTTACTCCATCTCACCTCTTGTAACATCAATCCTGGGACACACTGTATATTGTAGTGACAGCTCCACTTTTGACTAGCTATTACTTATGCAATGACTCAATGTTTAATATGCCTATTTTATTTAGTATTTGCCCTATTATTTCTGTTCAAATCAATTTTACTTTCAACTAAATATTAATATTGAGACACTCAGGGTCGGGTTCGCCAACCTAGTTATCTATTAATTGCCACGCCAATAGACTTCTGGTAAGTTTCAGTATTGTAGATGATTCCAAACTAATCCTCTTTATTTTTCAGCTAGTACTTTGGATCCAGCACTACCCACAGAAACTGTCCAAATCAAGTAAATACTCCCATCAACTTCCCTCTAAACGATCTGTCTGTCTTCCAAACAACCACCAATGTTACCAATGAACGTTAATTATATCTTACATGAACCATTAAATCCAAATCCATCCAATTCTTCTTGTTTTTTTCTAGTAAAAAGAGTTTGTTTTTCAAATTTCTAAGTACATTTTTATATGGGTTGTTATTCTGACTGCCAAACAAAAAAAACTTATCTCTGATGGTTACTATTATTACTGCCCTCTTAAATTATAAAATGTCCTAACTATTACATGTTACAATCCCTTATTATTAAAGCAAGCATAATTGTCAATATAACTTTAGTTGACACTTTTTATCATGGTTGACCTCAACCATCAAAATTAAATATTCAATTTCTATTTTATTGTTACATCTACATTAATAATTGTCTCAATTTTAATATTTCTCAGTTATTTTAAAATGAATACCCATCTTATTTAAAACCCCTCAACATTTGGTTGTATTGATCTTCCAAATTTATCATTATTTTTATTTTTATTTAACCACTATAACCAATAGAGTAGTTGTATCATAACAATATATTGTTATAGTATTGTTATACTATTAGTTAGTTTTTCGTTTGAATGTTTCTATATTTAGAAATGTTTACCGAATGTAAGGAATTGTTGCACGTGCAGGCATATCAAAGCAGCCCGTGTCTAAGGTACCTGGTACTCTGCATGCCTATACCTTGTCCATTAACAAATAAACAATAGCTAGATTAAGTGTTGACTTGCAGCTGCGACTGCATATTAAGTTACACACAGGGCCCATAATTTTTTGCTTTCAACTCAATAGTGGATTATGCGGCCACATAATTCAAAATTTTCTTACAAGGAAGTGGAGATATTTGGGCATAGTCTAATTTGGGAATTCGTCACGCAGATGAAAGCCAAATAGGAATTAAAGTGGCAATTTACGACTCTGGATGCTAGTCATCCAGATCAGGAGCACCGAAAATATTATAATATGATTTAAACTGCGGTAGAAATCCTGCGTCATAATGGAAACATTGTGATTGGATAATTACCCAGCAGAAACGCTGTGATTGGTTATATGGTGGAAACACCATGGGTATTCCCGAGAGCGGCATCCACTACTGGCTGATATTTAAGCAAAGGTAAAGGGACATTGGCAGGTAATTATTAACTCGACAGAATCAGGGCACAACAGTTTGGGCAACTTACTTTACTCCTAATTACGTGTTTGTCGCTACTTCGGTCAGCGGGCGATCTCATTGCTACAGCAGATTGAGGGCTGATTGCCGTAGTTTTCCTTATTACTAATTACGTGTTTGTCGCTACTTTCGATCAGCGGGCAATCTCATTGCTACAGCAGATCGAGGGCTGACTGCCGTAGTTTTCCTTTTCCTAATTACACGGTTGTCGATACATTTGTTCGGCGAGCAATTTCATCGCTACAGCAGATTGAGGGCGAACACCCATAATTACTATTACCTTTAATTGCGTATTTGTCGCTACATTTGATCAGCGGGCGATCTCATTGCTACAGCAGATTGAGGGCTGACCTGCGCAATTTCCTTCGTCGATAACTTCCTCTCCAATCATCAAGTCCTTCCTTGCACTGACTAAGTCGCAGTATTATTATTACAACATCAACAACTGAAGAGTAGCCAATTTCCCATTAGACTATGCTCAATTTGAGAAAGGTAAAGGGAACAATTTGGTTTTGCATTGGTTTAATAAATGCATAAAGCGTTTTTGGCGTTTTATTTCATCAAAGTGTGTGTGTGAGCCTACTTAAATAAAGAACTTGCAATTAAGAGGGATATAGGAACCCTAAGAGTCCGCAGGTTACGAGAACCTGTTTAACTAATTCATAAAATCTGTGTAATTAAAACAAAGTGATGTACACAACGTAGAGGGTTATAGATTACTAGAGGCCATCAGAAGAAACCGGCGTACGCAATTACGACTTCACAAGTCTGTCTTGTTACAGTATTGACTCTACTTTGTAAGCCAATATTATAATAATAGCAACTAGACTGCTAAACTACTCCTATCCATTCACTTCAAAATACTTTAAATAAAATATTTGCCATAATTCCAATTTATTTAATCAAATCATTTATTTTTTTTGACTGGCTTAGATTATAACAAACATCTTATTTCAGGTGGGTACTTGCGTTAGAAAAATCTATCAAAAAATAATTGTACAAAATGTTTGGTTATTAACAAGTTATTTCAGAATGATTTTAGATCTTTCAACTGTCACTGTCAAATTACTAATATGACACTTAAGCTGAATCTATCTTTAATCAACACATATCTGTTCCAACATGTTAACAAGAGTAAGTATTTATGTATGCAACTCATTATTCTACTGTTAATATTAATTAATGTTTATCTTCCCCTTCTTGAATGGATCCAATTCTCCTGTAGAAAACAGCACAAATTTAACCAACCTATTTGTCACATGTATTTGTATCTTCAATCAGGAACCCCACTTCAATTAGAATCCACGGTGTAACAATGAATTAAACACTGTTAAAGTGTCATGCTACAATTCCAACAGCCACCCAGCTCTCCTAGATGGTAGATCCTTTGTATTGCATACAACTGCAATTCCAAGATGTCGTCCTCTTTACAGCAACCAGCATGGAATCCAATCCTTCAATTCCATTCCACAAACACCGACCCAAATGATGAGTTTGGGACGGCAATCCAATTCCCAGATGTCCTCGACTTAACTGTGCCTTGTTTGAACTCGAACCAGCAACCCCAAGCTCAGGTTATAATTACTCCATTAATAACTTTATGCCAGCATACCCATTCAAATTAGTTACAGATATCTGCATATTGACAGAAAATGTCTATTACAGCTCCTACAATCATCCCTGCTAGAACGGACTCCTTTCACTAGTTGCAATATTCGTTATTCTTCCTTAATCACATAAATGGTCCCCTTCTTCACATCAAAGTTTTTTTCAGTTTAAAATTCGCTTTTATTCAAATTTATTTCAATTATTTTTGCCCTCTGCACCCTTGTATATCCATCTAATAATAAACTTTTAATTATACCAAGTTCATTTTGTTAATTTAAATGATACAAAATAATTCTGTTCACATTTTAGAAATCAAAATAAGTTGTTATGCTTAATAATAAAATTCACTATAGCAATCCTCAATTTTAATATGTTTTAAAACTAACATCCTGGATTACTTTTAGCTACATATAGTATATTTTCTTAATTAATCTGACAAATTCCAAGTAATTTATTCAAATATTAATTCAGCTTATATTTAACTTTCATATTATTTCAGACTAACTTGTAGTTTGTTCTAATTATTTACCTTTTAATTATATTTTGCTCTCTGTTAACTTTAATAATCATTCATCTTAATCCAAAGATAATAATTATAATTAATTTTTTTAGAACATTATTTTTGTACAGCTATTCTGTTTTATTTTCTGATTGATTTCACTCTTGTACTTTTAATAATTAGATAGTTTTTCTATCCAAAATACCTTCCTATCTAGTAATTAATTTTTTTAATAATAAATTGGCAGTCCTGATCTGCAACTATCACAATATATAAGACAGCATAAGAACAGAGACTTGAAAACAACAGAACACAAAATATAACAGAAGAAGAAGTAAAAGTGGCGATTCAAGAGATGTGAAACAGAAAAGCAGCCGGGTACGACCAAATACCACCAGAGCTAATTAAATATGGAGGGACTTGTATGATAAAGTGGATCATCAAGATACGCAGACAAGCCTGGGAGTCTAAGATACCGGAAGATAGGCAAAGAAACTACATAGTACCGATACATAAAAAGGGAAAAACAACTGAGTGCGATAATTACAGAGCCATATGCCTTTCATTGTATTTTAAAGATATACTCAAGAATTTTAGAAAGAAGGCTGAGAGAAGAAACAGGACAGCTAGAGGAAGATCAGGCAGCATATAGAGAGAGATGACAGACGCAATACCATATTTTTACTTTAAGAATGATTACTGAACAAATGATAGAGGAAGGAATTTATACCTGGCTTTCATTGATCTCAAGGCTGCATTTGACACCGTGCCTAGAAAACAGATATGGAAAGTGCTAGAAAGGCTAAAAGTGAGTAAGAAACTTAGAAGAGCAATAGAGAGTGTATACAAGAAAGTGAGAGGATGAAGTGGTTCATATCGATGGGTATACACTCGTTTGCTGTGATAGAGGCACACGTGGCGGAGGTGTGGCATTTTATTTAAAAACATATTTACGTTTTTATGTTTTGGAAAGTAATAGTGATATAGAGCAATTATGGTTAAAGATCTTTTTTAAAGACCGAATACTTGCTTTTGGTGTTGTTTATAATCCACACAGGAGCTATTACGTTTCTTTTATTGATTCGTTGGAATCCACTTTAACTAACATTTTAGCAATCACTAATGATATATTTTGCCTTGGTGATTTTAATGTAGATTTGTTTGATGTTACAAGTGCTGCTGCAGCGTATGTCTTTAATTGTTTTGATGGACTAGGCTTTACACAAATAATAAATGAACAAACGCGGGTAACTGGTGAGTCGGCTTCTTTACTTGATTATATAATTACTTCCAATGCTGATATTATAAGTAATTTCTCGGTTGTTTATACACATGATGCACTTGATCATAATATGGTCTGTAGTACAATAGCCATTCCATTTTCAAAACCTCTGCCAGTTATTAGAACTTACAGGAATTTTAAAAATTTTGATTTCAAACACTTTGACTCCCATCTCAGATCTTTGCCTTGGAATATTATTATGAATTAAACAATATAGATGATATTGTAAGGTTTATAACTAGTAATTTAATTACATTGTTAAATATTCATGCTTCTATTAGTAGCTCTAGAATAATTAAACGTGCAGCACCGTGGCTGACCGACAATATAAAACAAATAATGCATCTGAGAGACCGTGCTTTGCAACAATATAAAACTTCTAAAAGATTAGAACATTTCGATTATTATAAACAGCTGCGAAATTACGTTAACAGCGCGGTCACACGGGAAAAAAAGGCTTTTTATGCATATGCTTTTAAAGACAACTCAAAAGTGTTTTGGTACAACTTAAAATCTGATCTAAATATAAATGCGGTGTAGAAAGAAATTCCTCCTGAGATTAACAACGTGAATGTGTTAAATAAAGGCTTTATCGATTCTATACCTAAATTACAAGCAAATAATGAACATCTAAGGAACTTTTACCTCACACACCGCAAAAATTCCGTTAAGTTTACTGAAATTCAAACCGGTAAACGAGACTGATATTTTAAAGATAATTCTTTCCATCGAAACAACAGCAAGCGGAGGAGACGGTATTACAATTTCTGTTATTAAATATTGTATCCCATTTTTGTTACCGTACATAACGTATGTTGTTAATTATTGTTTTAAGTATTCGGTATTTCCAAGTGAGTGGAAAAAAGCTATTATTACTCCCTTGCACAAAACATCTTCAGTAAAAGAAATAAAAGATTTGCGACCAATAAGCATATTACCGGTTCTATAAAAAATTATTGAGAAAGTGATCGAGCAGCAACTTCGTTCACATTTAGAAAGTAATCAGATTATACCAATTAGCCAGTCAGGCTACAAGAAAGAAAATAGCTGTAGTACTGCACTCTTGCATATAACTGATGACATCATTTCAGCTACAGACCAAGGCAAAATAAAACTTCTTATTCTGTTAGACTACTCCAAAGCTTTCGATACAATTGATCACAGTGTATTGTTGTCTCTTTTACACTATATAGGATTGGGTCCAGATGCATTCATACTCATGACTAATTATCTTTCCGTAGATATCAAGCTGTTCGAGTAGGTGGTGGTCTGTCGGAATTTTTAAAGATTGTCTCAAGAGTACCACAAGGCTCTATTTATATTTCAAATTTTCCACTAGTGTTAAGTAACTGCCAATCACATTTTTATGCCGACGATTCTCAGTTATATTATTCATTTCAGCCGCATGATGTCATTAACGCCTGTCGAGCAATAAACCAAGATTTGTCAAACCTGTTGGATATATCTGAAAAGCACACACTTCAGCTTAATTCAAAAAAATCAGCAATATTAATCTTTGGAAAATCAAATCAAGTTAATCAAATCAAAAACCTTGTAGATATTCGAATAGGAGACAACGGGCTACCACTGGTTGATTCAGCAAAAAGTCTTGGTTTGACTCTGGACTCATCATTACGATTCAATAAACATATATCGAATTGCTTACGGATTGCATACTGCAATTTAAGGCTACTCTTTCATAACAGATCAGTACTTAGCATTAAACTTAAAACCGTACTTTGTGATTCTTTAGTTTTATCAAAATTCGATTTTTGTGATACAGTTTATGGCCCCTGTCTGGATTATAGAGACAAATACCGAATACAAAAATTACAGAACTCATGGTTGCATATGATTTTTGGAATTGGGAAGTTCGAAAGAGTGTCTTATAAATTTTTAGATGCGAAATGGTTAAACATGTTTAACAGACGTGTTCTGCACAGTACATGTCTTTTTCACAAGATTCTAATCAGTCATTCACCACCATATCTTTATGACAAAATTACTTTTCGAACTGATGTACACCACCTCAATTTGCGTTTCAGGGGTATCATAAGTATTCCCAAACTTTATTCCAAATTTGGTAAACAAAGTTTCTCTTATTGTATTGCAAATATTTATAATAAATTAAGTCCCGAATTAAAAATGTTACCCCTGAATCGTTTTCAATCCTCTATTAAAAAATTCCTTTTAAACAAACAAAATGAATCGCTTTAAACTTAAACTTATGCTAGATTTTCTGCAACTTCACTAAGAACTCCAGCATGTAAGAGATGCAAGGCCAGCAAATACAAAATATTATTTTTTTCAGTTACTCCTACTCGAGGGTTAAGTGGTAGAGCGGGCTATAGCCCGAACTTCGCCCTCTTATGCATTACAATTGTCAATATATCTTTTATTTTAATTATAATAAAGGCAATTATTATTATTATTATTTGTGCAGATGTTCTTATCCCCTTTTTTATGGATTGGTATCAAGATAGCATCCTGCCATTTTGTCGGCATTACCTCTTCTTCCTATATTGTTGTCAGCAAGTTTTGCACTCTTGTGCGTTCCATTCTTTATCACCTCCATTATTATGCCGCTTGCTCCGAGACTTATTATTTTTTTGTTTCTTTAAACTTCCTTGGAATTCCACCCACGTCAGTATTACTACTTCCTCTTGAGTTCTTTGCAAAATTTCCCGTTCACCTTTGTCTTCTATTAGTGGAGTACTTGAAATCTGAGAATGGCTTGGTAACGATTCCGGCCATTATTTTTAAAAAAAAATTTTATATATACTTCGGATCTGTATGTATGTCTGGAGGTGAATGTGACCGCACTATTCAATAGAGGAGGGGATAAATTGGCCCGAAAAATGTGCAAAAATGGGTTTTTCATGGATGCCTTCGACAATTCAATTCGAAATAAAAAAACGTTCGAATAAAAAATGGAGCTATTCTGAATACAAACAATTTGAGCTTGGATTTACGAAAATCGGTTAACCGGTGCGAAAGTTATAGCCCTTTGACCGACCTCGCCCGTTGGAATTGTTTCTCAGGGATTTCCTACTCAAGGCGGTCGGTCGGATCCTGTATTTGGGGGGATGGCATGCAATTAGAGCGTCCGTTTTTTTTTATTTATAGATTCACGGGCATACGAGAAGATGTGCTACGGGTAAGGTGTTTGGTCTAAAGGGGGCAGATGGGGAGGGGGGCCGCGAAAACCCATTCAAACCCGCCTAATTGGTTTATTTTAAAAATCTTAATGCCAAAAAATCCCGTGCTGTGCCTCCTTTTCCCAACACAAAGGATTTTAAAAACGCGCGGTAAATAAAAAAATTATAGCAAAAAAAGCCTTTTTTAGTAATTTTTTTTTAATTACAATTGACCTTTTGGGGGTAAGAAAAAGCGAAGGGTGTAAAAGACTACATGATGGGACGCAGTTTTTTTCCCACAATCTGGACTCGGGCACATTTTTGTCCGGTGGTTAGGAGGCGAGGGGCGTGGGGTCAAATTTTCCGGCCCCTAGCAGAGAGACGGAAAGGATTACAGTGTTTACACTTGGTTCATAATGAAGATCTATCATTCCTCTTCATAATATATTTGTCTCAATTTCCTACGTTAATTAGGGCCTGCAGGAGCCCGAGATACAAATTAGAATCTGCAATGCATTTTATGCCGAGTAGCAGCGGGATGCCGGGGGCGTGGCTTACGCTCCCACTCCCAACTTTTGTACACTGCTCTACCTCACTAACGCATTGAAATACTTTTAGGGCCGGTTGCAGAAAGCAATGTTAAGTCTGGTGTTAGCTAACGCGACGTCAAAGTGAACAAAAACGAATCAAATCTCAAATGCTTATACATTAGTAAACAAAATTTGATGCGATTTTGTTCACTTTGACGTGATGTTAGCTAGCACCAGACTTAACATTGCTTTCTGCAACCGGCCCTTAGTGTCTGTGTGTGTAGGAGCGCGGTAAATTACGATTCAAATTTTTCAACCTTATTTTGGCCACATCTTCCTCAATTTTTGTCGGAATCGCTTAGTTTTTTTTGTTATTATTCGCGTATTTCCCGAGTATGCTCTTGCTACACACAGCGGAAAATAAAAAACGGGGCGACTGTAATAGCTTTGTTTTGTTATTGTTGGTCATTTTAGCTTGATTATGTTATACAGATTTTTGAGTGCTCGAAGAACTGCTGACTGTCGTTGATTATCCGTTGTTGATTATGATTTTTTCACCTCATATGGGCCGGATATCCCTTAATTTACCTCGTAATCGATGAATTTTTTATTTTGCAACCAATAAGACAGTAGAACAATGAGCGTAAGCCACGCCCCCGGCATCCCGCTGCTACTCGGCATATAATGCATTGCAGATTCTAATTTGTATCTCGGGCTCCTGCAGGCCCTAATTAACGTAGGAAATTGAGACAAATATATTATGAAGAGATCTTCATTATGAATCAAGTGTAAACACTGTAACCCTTTCCGTCTCCCTGCTAGGGGCCGGGACCTTTGACCCCCCGCCCCTCCTCTCCTAACCACCGGACAAAAATGTGCCAGAGTCCAGATTGTGGGGAAAAGAATCTCCGTCCCATCATGTAGTTTTTTACACCCTTCGCTTTTTCTTACCCCCAAAAAATCTATTTTAATTAAAAAAAAAATTAATAAAAAAAGCTTTTTTTGCTATAATTTTTTTATTTACCGCGCATTTTTAAAATCCTTTGTGTTGGTTAAAGGAGGCACAGCGCGGGATTTTTTGGCGTTAAGATTTTTGGGCCAATTACAGAGGCAATTAGGCGGGTTTGAATAAAAGGCCCCCCCTCCCCTCTGCCCCCTTTAGACCAAACACCTTACCCGTGGCACACCTTCTCGTATGCCCGTGAATCTATAAATTTAAAAAAAACGGACGCTCTAATTGCATGCCCCCCAAAAACGGGATCCGACCGACCGCCCTGAGTAGGAAATCCCTGAGAAACAATTCCAACGGGCGAAGTCGGTCAAAGGGCTGTAACTTTCGCACCGGTTAACAGATTTTGTAAATCCAAGCTCAAATTGTTTGTATTTAGAATAGCTCCATTTTTTATTCGAACGTTTTTTTATTTCGAATTGAATTGTCGAAGGCATCCGTGAAAAACCCATTTTTGCACATTTTTCGGGCCAATTTATCCCCTCCTCTATTGAATAGTGCGGTCACATTCACCTCCAGACATAAATACAGACCCGAAGTATATATAAAAAAAAATTTAAAAAAATCATGGACGGAATCGTGGGCCTTTTTTCCAGTACTCCACTATATCAATTATACTCCGTTTAACACTTTCTCGAAATGTTTCATCCAGGTCTTTTAGACTATCCTGCACCCCACATATACCCTGACTTGTCCCTGTTTTACAAAGCAGCTTATTCTGTTGGTAACCGCTCTTTACTTTTTTAATTCCTTGGTAGAACTTTCTAACTTCCCTTGTTCTAAACTTGTTTTCAACTTCCTCCAATTTCTTTCCCCACTCTTGTCTCTTTGCACCTCTACATATTCTCTTGCCTTTTCTTCTTGATTCCTCATACTTTTTTTTGTCCTCTTGCGACTCACTTTGTAGATCTTTTAGTCTGGCTTTACTTCTTTCCAGTAAACTGTTCTTTCAGTCCGCGTTAAACCACTCGTCTTTTTTACCTTACTTCCCTTTTCGTAGAGTCTGTGCTGCTCCATCTATCACCTGGGCCAGGAGGTTCCATTCAGTCTCTATATTTTCCTGTGTTTCGCTTTGTCTTATTTGTTTCTATTATTACTGCTTGTATTACTAATCGTAGGTTTAAACTATTTTATGTTCGCGATTACCAAAATGTGATCCTAGTCACAGTCAGCTCCTCTATAACTTCTTATATTTTGGACAAACATCTTATGTAAACCCTGTATCATTAAGTGATCTATCTGGTTCCTAGTTCTTCCGTGTGGGGTTATCCATGTCTTTAAGTGAATATTTTTGTGTTGAAAATATGTACTCATAATTCGGAGGTCGTTTTCTGCCGCAAATTCAATCATTCAAATAAAATTATTAGCACTATAAATTGGTGCTGTAAAGCTGGGTACTAACTTGAGCATTTTTACACGTACGAACGGCTTGCGTGCACACATGTTGTTTTGTTTTGTTTGTGCGTGCAAATATCCGCTCCAGTGTGCCTTTAGAACTTGTGCTGTATGTGTGTGATGTGATGAGGAGAAATGTCTCAAATAAATATAACAGTTGCAAGTGCAGCATTTACTGTTATGCACTGTATTATTAAAAACAAACATTTTCTTTACAATCCAAAAGATGGTGGACTATTCATTTTTTGTTTCTCTTTACAAACTTCCAATTTCAAATTATTTTCAATCATATCTCATGCATCTACTCTCTTGTTTCTGTTAAAGTGAAATTGATGTGTAGCATCCTATAATAATCTGGGATGTTTTTCATATTCATCAATTAATTGTAGAACCAATTCATTGCTCTATTCCATGGTCGATTCGTATATTTGTAAATATAATTAATAATATTTGCATGCACGAATAAACACAACCTAACCGTTGCTTAAACTTGTGTGGCATAAGCGCATGTAAATTCGGGCTGGTAAACCATTCGTGCGCGCAAAAATATTCAAGTCAGTACGCATCTTAAGGCCCAACCCGTGGAACAGTGTAATTTTTAAACCACCTGTGGAATGGTGGGTTAAGGATAATTTTAATATGTTCGTAGCATTTAATATTTTTCGAGGTAGTTACGTAATTCTCCAGGTTGCGTATGAATTATTAAGTTGATTTTCAAGTTTCCAAGGGTTTTCGTAATTTCCAAGACTGTTTGAAATTCTCACGGTCATTATAATTGTACAAAGACCACATGAAAATCCTCAAGCTCGAAAAGCTTCGAAAGAAAACTAACAAATTTTGAAATTTTTTTATTCAAGGGCTTCCTGATCTTTTCTTTCACGCTAGGAAAATTGATGGTCCGTACTGTAAATTTCTAACTCTCCCAAATGCGCTTGCAAACACCACGATCAATCCTCCACAATAAAAGGTGAGGAGGTCTCTAGCTATGGGACATGGCAAAAATTTGCGATTTCCAATGTCTATGACCCCTTCCCATTATTTGATCGCACGACTTCTTCAACGTCAAACATACATCACCCTGTTGCAAAAAAACTCAACCCAATATATCATCCCTGAAAGATGACAATCTTTAACGCTCCTTAATACACAATCGGGTAATGATAATAGTCTGAACCCAAAATCTTTATTCTTATATCTTGACAAGTTACACATATGAGGTAAAATTCAATATCAGTGTAAAAATGCTTCTTAATACTATCAAAATAATTTTGTAGTATTGTTGATCAGTCGTAATTGTATTATACACAAAAAAAGTCAAACTACAAACTATTTTCAGTACGGAACGAAAAAAGTAGGTTGTATTTTTTTTTTTGTGTTTACAATTTAAATATGCATTTGGTATGGAGCAACCTCCGCCAACCCCTCTACTATGAGAGTTTATTGAAGATGTCTGTAGTATCTTGAAGTCATGTGTATTATCAACATTTTATAGACAGTGACTGATAATGACCAATATTGCAAGGTGATCATAAGCATGATCAAGACTTCCCCTAATAAATGCAACGAAAATATTTCCAAACCCTGCAGAAGATCAAAACCTCACTTAGCATGAATGACTTCATGAAATTCCACAGGCACGCTTGATGAACTTTCTTTTTGCTCATATGATATGTATTTCATTAGTACCTGCTCATGTTCTTTTTTTGGGTATTTTTCCGTCCTGCAAAATTAACAATATTAAATACCTATCGCTTCAAGGAACAATCTACCTTGGTTATTAACAAAGTAACAATTAAAATTAAAAACGAATAAGGAAAACTTAGTTTTCACTGGAACTGAGAAGTGACCAACCTTCAGTGAATTACATATATTGGTGTTATATGAGAAAGTTCACCGTAAAGGAGCTAGCAGTCATTGCTCCACACCTCAAATCAAATCTCAACGATGGAGAGCTTATCCTCGACAAGCTGTGCAGCCAGTATAACAGCAATTGCTTATTAATACTGTGATATACAGATTGGTGCAAGCTTGTGAGAACATACGGACATGCATAACAGTTGGGTTTCTATGGCAGGCACCTTGATGTATGTACTCTACTGTCAAGTAGCTGTCACATTATTACAGTATTTGTATTTTTGTTAAAGTTACTATATTACGTAACAATGGATATCTCGAGGTGAACAAGAAAGTGCAAAAATGATTAAATGGCTTTACAATTGATATTCATAGTGTGTAACACGGAATTTATCAGCTGTAGCTATTGACAATTGCCCTATCCCTTCTACCAGTATAATACACTGAATTTTACATAAAAATACATACACATACACTTGTGCTCATAAAAATGGAATATACTTACTGTTGCACTGATTTTTGTAATATTTTATTTTGTAATACCGGTTGGTTTGAAACATCGATAAAGTGAAATTGTTTGTTGTATGAAGTTACAAGAAAATAGTTCAATAAAGATATCGTATAAAAAATGTATTTAATAATGCGAATAATACGATTTTTCACATCAGTGCAACAGTAAGTGTATTCCACTTTTATGAGCACAAGTGTACATCAAAGTACATCAAGTCTTGCATGTCCCTATGTTCGCACTAGCCTTCATCAATCTGTATACTGACGATTCCTTATTTACATTATTTCTGCATGTACTATAGACACATTGGACAAGTAAAGCAACAAATTGAAAATATTGTAAAATGGTTAAATTTAAAATTGTTGTCAAAATTACATACTGTAACGACCTTCGAAGCGGGTTGCGTGCAGACAGATGAGTCAGCTTCCAGATCATTCGAGAACGACCTCGGTGACTAATGCGCGCGATACGTCAGCATTTGCTAGACGAATCGAGTGAGACCGCGAAGTTCCAGACAGAATTATCCGGCAATATATAAGCAGGCACAGAGGGAAAAACAGGCAGACCGAATCTAGCTTGAAGTGCACTAAGCTTGCTATATAAATCATTCGTGTTTAAGTCGTATGTAAATAAATAAGGTGTGTTTGTTATTAGAAATAGTTCCCGTTAGTGTATAAATAATAATTGTTCCGTATTAATAGTTCTTGTGTCTTTGTTAAATCGTTAAGTTAAATTGCTGTAAATAAATGCTTAAAACAAGAAGCGGCGTATAATTTTTAATAGCCCAGAAGATAAATCGTAACAATACTATTTCTGTTACGGATTAATTACTCTTACTAGGCTGCTGTTGCATTAGCTATGAGACTGCATTTGCTTGTTAATAATTACCATTTAGGGGTGCTGGTTTTTGATAATGTTGCTGCAACAGTTTCCACGAGTAAATTCACAAAGGTATTGGAAATTGCAAGAAATTAAAAATATTGGTAACACTGACAAACAAATAGAAAGAAGGGTAGTAGCAATGTGCGGGTTCTTTGAAAAACGTATTAAATCATAAAATCATATCTCATTTGGTAAAAATTAAAGTATATAAACAATATAATCAGACCAACTGTAGTGTAGGTGGGTCACAACAATGGAAAACTATAGGAAATTAGAAATCTAAGACACAAAAAAAGAATATTTGGTGGAATACAAGAACAAGGAATATGGAGAACAAAAAACAAAGAATTAACAAAACTATACAAAGAACTAGGTACAGGCAGACCTCGCCGTTCAGGGCTTTACGGTTCGCTGATTTGATTTTACACGGAGCACCTTTGTGCTCACTTTTCTTTGCCGTTCGCGGATGGAATTGCCAACTGTTCCAACTTACACGCACTAACGGCCGGTCTTATAAAGGCCACTAATCTGACGTTAACTTTAATTCACTGTTAAAATGAACAAAAGAGCATAAAAATTTGTTTACTAATGAATAATATGTCATAAGCGCCAACGTTTTGATGAGCTTTTGTTTATTTTAACAGCGAATTAAAGTTAACGTCAGATTAGTGACCTATATGTCATTAAACAATTTCAACAACACCATGCATTTGCCACGGTGATCAACTCATCTCTACACGGTCAAAACGTGTTGTTAATGAACAATCCTCGTAAATCCCAGAAAATAAGTTCCAGAGTTGTTTTGCGGAATGTAAGAAACGCTAGAGTTCAGATCTAGTGGCCCACAGGCAACGCTTTAGAGACAATCACATTCAATAATGAAAAATGCACAAGTTGAGGAGGGACGAGTTTGCGAATTAAATGATCAGATATTGTAATTATTATACTTAATATATTCTATAAATATTTGTACGTATCTAATGATAAACGTATAATGGGAATGATACCTAGCGGGGCTTTAGCCAGTATGCTCAACACCGACTCTTATTTAATTTGGGATATACCAGAAGAATGATCTATGGAAGATGCTGCTACAGTACCTGTAACATATGGAATTGTAATGCAGAGCCTTATTGTGATTGCTCATATCAAATCTGGTCAAGGAATTTAAATTCATTCCGGTACAGATTAAACACCTAACGGACTCAGAAGCGATACTCGCGGCGGCGCCGAGTAGCCGATTTCAACTATGGCGGCCATATTGAAAGAGAGAAGATCAAGAACAATATGTTGGTGGCACTGTAAGTGTATGTCAAATTTGTGGTTAGCAGGTTAGGTTTTGCGTCAGTTTTGACACAGACTGATACAAAACCTAACCTACTAACCTCGAATTTGACATAGACTTACAGTGCCACCAACATATTATTCTTGATCTACTCTTTTTCAATATGGCCGCCATAGCTGAAAACGGCTACTCGAACATCAAAGGCACTGCCACGAGTGTCACTTCCGAGTCCGTTAGGTGTTTATTCTGTGGTTAAACCCTACATTTTAGATTACATTGGCATGCGATAGCAACACCTCTAGTTGTAAATTTAGATAGAATGGACAGACTTGTTATAAACAATCAACGCAGACGACGGTATCAATTTGATCATGGCATGCTGCGAATACGTTTATTTTTAAACACACGATATAAGCATAAAGCAGGAACCAGGAGGAATCAGAAATACACAAGTGAATACTGGACAATGTAAATAAGTCTATGGCATAACATTTAGCAACTTTACCTAAATTTAACCATTCTATATCTCTTTACATAAGCAACGCCCAATTGTGAGACTCAAAAATTCAGCACCATGGATATAATATAATCAAGTCAGGCCCTAATGTCTGATTATAAAGTACTCCAGTTTAAAAAAATTTAGTGAAGACAAGTGTAACTTAATATACCATTTTACTAACTGCTCATTCTTGTATAATTTGAAACTATAGTATCTTGCTTTACTTTGTCCAATAGTGTATACTAAGTAATTACAGCTATTTGTACATTATTAAAGCTTTTATCACAATTTGCTTCATGTTTTCGGGCATGGTTGTCTAAATCTCTTTTTCTGTTAAAAGTTCTATTGCACAAAGAGCAATAGTACGGTCTCAGTCCGGAGTGCAGTCTTTCATGCGTTCTTAAATTCGAAGATTGAGTAAAACCACGACCGCAATGCTTGCACACAAACGGTCGATTCTAGAAAAAACCAGAATAAACATTTTTAATTTAAAATACAACACTAACCTGTGAATGTGTTCTTTCATGACAGTGGAGCGTACTGGTGCTTTTAAACGTTTTTCCGCATTGAGAGCAGCTGTATGGCCTTTCACCTGAATGTACTCGCATATGCTTTTTTAAATCTCCTGCGCTAGAACAAATTTTTCCACAGAGTTCGCATTGACGCATATTTTTCGCCTTGTTCATCTCATCCTTTGTGGGGTCGTAGGTACCGTTTTCGATCTCTCGTTTCTTTTCATGCAGCTTCTGGTGGCGAAGTAGATCATACTTATTGATGAAAGCTTTGTCACACTCACTGCATGGAAAGTCTCGCTCGTTTGTATGAATTTTATAGTGTAGAAGCAACGTTCGGCTTGCTTTAACCTTCTTGCAACAAATATTGCAGGAATATTTTTTTTCATTCTTGTGAACTTTTAGATGCACTTGCAGGTTACTCGGATGGGTGAAGCTTTTTGGGCACAGCAGGCATTCAAATTTCCGTACACCCTCATGTTTGACGATGTGCTTTGTCAGGGCACTTTTGGAAACAAATGCTTTATCGCACTGATTGCATTTAAATTGTTTAATACCCATGTGTGAACATAAATGACGACTCAGTTCTGTTTGGTAGTTGAATATACGACCACATATATGGCACTGGTGTATGGATTTTTCTGGTTTTGACTGCTTAACGTTGTGTTTTTTATGCATGTGCACTAACAGTGAATATTTAGAGACAAATCGTACATTGCACAAGGTGCAGTTTTGTGATTTGATACCATGTTTTTTACCTACGTGTAACGCCAAGGAGCGTTTTGTTGGAAATTTTTTGGTACATTTATTGCATATGTATGAGTCATTACTATGCTTATTTATGTTTTTGGAATCTAAACGTACCGATTTATTTAAAGTACAGTTGACAGGTTCAGTAGTTTGGTTTGTAAATGGTTCATCTTGTTTAAAGGCTGCTTTAGGTGCATTGTTGTCAACTTCTTGCCGAAATGTTCTATCGGAAAGTTCACATTTTTGCTTAAATTTCACGCAGAAATCTAAGTCCTTTTCACACGTCCTGCATATTGTTTGGGGAAACCCATCATTTTTTACCACCTTAAATTAGTAACACTTAAGAAAATACTTTAAAACTTGTACATTAAATATTATTTCTACCTGTACTAAGGCACATATCATCATTTTGTCAGCTAAATTGCTGTGTTCCTGAAATATTTCAACTAAATCTTGGTTATTTAAACAAATCCTACAAATTTGATTCATCTTGTTTGTTTACTACTTATTTGAGGTTAAGTTAGCGCGATCCGGGTTGCCTAAATTCTTCATGCTAATGCATACATTTGTGGTCAAATCAAGCACGCCGTGCTTCATGTACAGGGTGTCCCCATTTCCGATTGGAATAATTAGAAATTTCTATTATTATTATAGTTAAATGAAGCTGATTTGCACATTATGGAGTCTCTTTTGATATCCGAGTTAAAAATGAAAAGTTTAATATTTCTATTCGATGTCACAGTTTATCTGTTTTTGAAAATAACTATTAAAAAACCAAATAGGAATTATTAATGCACTTATTTTATAATTATAAATTAATGTTATTTAAAATTAATATGTTACCTATAGTTTTTTTAATACTAAAGTTAAGTATTAACTATTATACCGGGTGACGATGAGGCCAGGGTCAGCGCCACGTCTGTAACTCCTTTACTTATCTACGGATATGATGAGACTTGTTACAAGGTCAAGGATATTAAACATAATTTTCGATTGAGAGACAGATATTGAGGTGGTTTAAAGCTCACAATTTAGCTCTGTATGCAGAAAGAAATATTGAACAAAGTCAATTAAAACACGTTGAAATATTTTATTTAATTGCAATCTAAACAGTAGTTGAAGTTATTAAATGCATTGATAATGAGATGCAAAAAGCATAATTAGAGGGACAAAGGCAAGCATAAGCAAAGCAGATTTCAGAAGGATTGAATTTGAAGTTTGAGTAAAAGAAAAAATTAAGATGGCTAAAATAATATAAGTAATATGATAGGTTTGAGCATATTTGAGGCCGACCAAATGAAAGTAAATAATACAAAAGGTGTGCATAACGAATATGAGCGTAGATTTATTAATAAACGTGCAGGCCAGTGTAAAGCAAGCAAGCTGAAAGATAGATAGAAATCGAAGCAAGATAAGATAAAAATTGCAAAGAGCAATACAGAACGAGAGCAACTGAAAGGAAGAAAAATCAGTGACGTGTTTAAAAATGAACTCAAGTACCAGTGCATTCTAAAACTAAGTTTATAGCAGAGCAGTGAATAAAAACGTTGTATGTGACGGGAAGAACAATTTTTATGTATAAGAAATAAAGACAATTTTAAATTTTAGCAACAAACGTGTTATATAATTTTATACCTTTTGGAAAATTGTAACTAATTCTTGTTTCCTTTAAACAAATTTAAATCGCCGTTACTAAGCAACGCGATGCTCTTTTGTTAACAATAAGAAATTAATTTCTGTAATTTGACAAGTGTGGGAAAATTGTGCTCCAGAAAATTTAATGTTTTAATATAATAAAAATGAATTGCCACATATAAAAAGTATACTGTTTTGTTCAACAAGGTACCGGGCCCAAGTGAAAGTGTTAGCAGACGTTTCTGCAACATAAAAATTATAAATTTACCAAACCAACTTCGGCTGTGGAACGGCACCGAGCACCTGGAGATTCCGAACATCGACACCGGCCCATTGAGCTTGCAGAAGCCAGGGAGGTGGTGTAAGAGCATCCCCAAACAAGATTTGCTGTCAGAGAAGCGACTTCAAGCGAGGAAAGCATC